>JAJHIY020000936.1:9952500-10552500 GCA_022114975.2 Lampris megalopsis | reverse complement strand
TTCTGTCGGTCTGTCCAGCTCTCTTGTCTATCGGTCTGTCCAGCTCTCTTGTCTATCTGTCTGTCCAGCTCTCTTTTCTATCTGTCTGTCCAGCTCTCTGTGTATCTGTCTGTCCAGCTCTTTGTCTGTCGGTCTGTCCAGCTCTCTGTCTATCGGTCTGTCCAGCTCTCTTGTCTACCTGTCTGTCCAGCTCTCTGTCTATCGGTCTGTCCACCTCTCTGTCTATCGGTCTGTCCACTCTCTGTCTATCGGTCTGTTCAGCTCTCTGTCTATCTGTCTTTCCACTCTCTGTCTATCGGTCTGTCCAGCTCTCTGTCTATCTGTCTGTCCACTCTCTGTCTATCGGTCTGTCCAGGTCTCTGTCTATCTGTCTGTCCAGCTCTCTGTCTATCGGTCTGTCCAGCTCTCTGTCTATCGGTCTGTCCAGCTCTCTGTCTGTCGGTCTGTCCAGCTCTCTGTCTATCGGTTTGTCCAGCTCTCTGTCTGTCGGTCTGTCCAGCTCTCTTGTCTATCGGTCTGTCCAGCTCTCTGTCTGTCGGTCTGTCCAGTTCCCTGTCTATCTGACTGTCCAGCTCTCTGTCTGTCGTTCTGTCCAGCTCTCTGTCTATCGGTCTGTCCAGCTCTCTGTCTATCGGTCTGTCCAGCTCTCTGTCTATCGGTCTGTACAGCTCTCTGTCTATCGGTCTGTCCAGCTCTCTGTCTATCGGTCTGTCCAGCTCTCTGTCTATCGGCTTGTCCATCTCTCTATCTATCGGTCTGTCCAGCTCTCCGTCTATCGGTCTGTCGAGCTCTCTTTCTATCTGTTTGTCCAGCTCTCTGTCTATCGGTCTGTCCAGCTCTCTGTCTGTCGGTCTGTCCAGCTCTCTTTCTTTCGGTCTGTCCAGCTCTCTGTCTGTCTGTCTGTCCAGCTCGCTGTCTGTCGGTCTGCCCAGCTCTCTGTCTATCTGTCTGTCCAGCTCTCTTGTCTATCGGTCTGTCCAGCTCTCTGTCTGTCCGTCTGTCCAGCTCTCTTGTCTATCGGTCTGTCCAGCTCTCTGTCTGTCAGTCTGTCCAGCTCTCTTGTCTATCGGTCTGTCCAGCTCTCTGTCTATCTGTCTGTCAAGCTCTCTGTCTACCTGTCTGTCCAGCTCTCTTTCTATCGATCTGTCCAGCTCTCTATCTATCGGGCTGTCCAGCTCTCTGTCTATCGGTCTGTCCAGCTCTCTGTCTGTCGGTCTGTCCAGCTCTCTGTCTATCGGTCTGTCCAGCTCTCTTGCCTATCTGTCTGTCCAGCTCTCTGTCTATCTGTCTTTCCACTCTCTGTCTATCGGTCTGTCCAGCTCTCTGTCTATCTGTCTGTCCACTCTCTGTCTATCGGTCTGTCCAGCTCTCTGTCTATCTGTCTGTCCAGCTCTCTGTCTATCGGTCTGTCCAGCTCTCTGTCTATCGGTCTGTCCAGCTCTCTGTCTATCGGTCTGTCCAGCTCTCTGTCTGTCGGTCTGTCCAGCTCTCTTGTCTATCGGTCTGTCCAGCTCTCTGTCTGTCGGTCTGTCCAGTTCCCTGTCTATCTGTCTGTCCAGCTCTCTGTCTGTCGGTCTGTCCAGCTCTCTGTCTATCGGTCTGTCCAGCTCTCTGTCTATCTGTCTGTCCAGCTCTCTGTCTATCGGTCTGTCCAGCTCTCTGACTATCTGTCTGTCCAGCTCTCTTGTCTATCGGTCTGTCCAGCTCTCTATCTATCTGTCTGTCCAGTTCTCTTGTTTATCGGTCTGTCCAGCTCTCTGTCTATCGGTCTGTCCAGCTCTCTGTCTGTCGGTCTGTCCAGCTCTCTGTCTATCGGTCTGTCCAGCTCTCTGTCTATCGATCTGTCCGGCTCTCTTGTCATTCGGTCTGTCCAGCTCTCTGTCTGTCGGTCTGTCCAGCTCTCTGTCTATCTGTCTGTCCAGCTCTCTGTCTATCGGTCTCTCCAGCTCTCCGTCTATCGGCCTGTCCAGCTCTCCGTCTATCTGTCTGTCCAGCTCTCCGTCTATCGGTCTGTCGAGCTCTCTTTCTATCTGTTTGTCCAGCTCTCTGTCTATCGGTCTGTCCAGCTCTCTGTCTGTCGGTCTGTCCAGCTCTCTTTCTTTCGGTCTGTCCAGCTCTCTGTCTATCGGTCTGTCCAGCTCTCTTGTCTATCTGTCTGTCCAGCTCTCTGTCTATCTGTCTGTCCAGCTCTCTGTCTATCTGTCTGTCCAGTTTTCTTGTCTATCGGTCTGTCCAGCTCTCTGTCTATCGGTCTGTCCAGCTCTCTGTCTGTCGGTCTGTCCAGCTCTCTTGTCTATCGGTCTGTCCAGCTCTCTTGTCTATCTGTCTGTCCAGCTCTCTTGTCTATCGGTCTGTCCAGCTCTCTGTGTATCTGTCTGTCCAGCTCTCTGTCTGTCGGTCTGTCCAGCTCTCTGTCTATCGGTCTGTCCAGCTCTCTTGTTTATCTGTCTGTCCAGCTCTCTGTCTATCGGTCTGTCCAGCTCTCTGTCTATCTGTCTGTCCAGCTCTCTGTCTATCTGTCTGTCCAGCTCTCCGTCTGTCGGTCTGTCCAGCTCTCTGTCTGTCGGTCTGTCCAGCTCTCTGTCTGTCGGTCTGTCCAGCTCTCTGTCTATCTCTCTGTCCAGCTCTCTGTCTATCGGTCTGTCCAGCTCTCTGTCTATCTGTCTGTCCAGCTCTCTGTCTATCGGTCTGTCCAGCTCTCTGTCTATCGGTCTGTCCAGCTCTCTGTCTGTCGGTCTGTCCAGCTCTCAGTCTATCGGTCTGTCCAGCTCTCTTGTCTGTCGGTCTGTCCAGCTCTCTTGTCTATCGGTCTGTCCAGCTCTCTGTCTGTCGGTCTGTCCAGCTCCCTGTCTATCTGTCTGTCCAGCTCTCTATCTATCGGTCTGTCCAGCTCTCTGTCTGTCGATCTGTCCAGCTCTCTGTCTATTGGTCTGTCCAGCTCTCTGTCTGTCGGTCTGTCCAGCTCTCTGACTATCTGTCTGTCCAGCTCTCTTGTCTATCGGTCTGTCCAGCTCTCTATCTATCTGTCTGTTCAGTTCTCTTGTTTATCGGTCTGTCCAGCTCTCTGTCTATCAGTCTGTCCAGCTCTCTGTCTGTCGGTCTGTCCAGCTCTCTGTCTATCGGTCTGTCCAGCTCTCTGTCTGTCGGTCTGTCCAGCTCTCTGTCTATCAGTCTGTCCAGCTCTCTGTCTGTCGGTCTGTCCAGCTCTCTGTCTATCGGTCTGTCCAGCTCTCTGTCTGTCGGTCTGTCCAGCTCTCTGTCTATCAGTCTGTCCAGCTCTCTGTCTGTCGGTCTTTCCAGCTCTCTGTCTATCGGTCTGTCCAGCTCTCTTGTCTATCGGTCTGTCCAGCTCTCTGTCTATCTGTCTGTCCAGCTCTCTTGTCTATCTGTCTGTCCAGCTCTCTGTGTATCTGTCTGTCCAGTTCTCTTGTCTGTCGGTCTGTCCAGTTCTCTTGTCTATCGGTCTGTCCAGCTCTCTGTCTATCGGTCTGTCCAGCTCTCTGTCTATCTGTCTGTCCAGCTCTCTATCTGTCGGTCTGTCCATCTCTCTGTCTGTCGGTCTGTCCAGCTCTCTGTCTGTCGGTCTGTCCAGCTCTCTTGTCTATCAGTCTGTCCAGCTCTCTGTCTATCTGTCTGTCCAGCTCTCTTGTCTATCTGTCTGTCCAGCTCTCTGTGTATCTGTCTGTCCAGCTCTCTGTCTGTCGGTCTGTCCAGCTCTCTGTCTATCGGTCTGTCCAGCTCTCTTCTCTATCTGTCTGTCCAGCTCTCTGTCTATCTGTCTGTCCAGCTCTCTGTCTATCGGTCTGTCCAGCTCTCTGACTATCTGTCTGTCCAGCTCTCTTGTCTATCGGTCTGTCCAGCTCTCTATCTATCTGTCTGTCCAGTTCTCTTGTTTATCGGTCTGTCCAGCTCTCTGTCTATCGGTCTGTCCAGCTCTCTGTCTGTCGGTCTGTCCAGCTCTCTGTCTATCGGTCTGTCCAGCTCTCTGTCTATCGATCTGTCCGGCTCTCTTGTCATTCGGTCTGTCCAGCTCTCTGTCTGTCGGTCTGTCCAGCTCTCTGTCTATCTGTCTGTCCAGCTCTCTGTCTATCGGTCTCTCCAGCTCTCCGTCTATCGGCCTGTCCAGCTCTCCGTCTATCTGTCTGTCCAGCTCTCCGTCTATCGGTCTGTCGAGCTCTCTTTCTATCTGTTTGTCCAGCTCTCTGTCTATCGGTCTGTCCAGCTCTCTGTCTGTCGGTCTGTCCAGCTCTCTTTCTTTCGGTCTGTCCAGCTCTCTGTCTGTCTGTCTGTCCAGCTCGCTGTCTGTCGGTCTGCCCAGCTCTCTGTCTATCTGTCTGTCCAGCTCTCTTGTCTATCGGTCTGTCCAGCTCTCTGTCTGTCCGTCTGTCCAGCTCTCTTGTCTATCGGTCTGTCCAGCTCTCTGTCTGTCAGTCTGTCCAGCTCTCTTGTCTATCGGTCTGTCCAGCTCTCTGTCTATCTCTCTGTCAAGCTCTCTGTCTACCTGTCTGTCCAGCTCTCTTTCTATCGATCTGTCCAGCTCTCTATCTATCGGGCTGTCCAGCTCTCTGTCTATCGGTCTGTCCAGCTCTCTTTCTGTCGGTCTGTCCAGCTCTCTTGTCTATCGGTCTGTCCAGCTCTCTTGTCTATCTGTCTGTCCAGCTCTCTTTTCTATCTGTCTGTCCAGCTCTCTGTGTATCTGTCTGTCCAGCTCTTTGTCTGTCGGTCTGTCCAGCTCTCTGTCTATCGGTCTGTCCAGCTCTCTTGTCTACCTGTCTGTCCAGCTCTCTGTCTATCGGTCTGTCCACCTCTCTGTCTATCGGTCTGTCCACTCTCTGTCTATCGGTCTGTTCAGCTCTCTGTCTATCTGTCTTTCCACTCTCTGTCTATCGGTCTGTCCAGCTCTCTGTCTATCTGTCTGTCCACTCTCTGTCTATCGGTCTGTCCAGGTCTCTGTCTATCTGTCTGTCCAGCTCTCTGTCTATCGGTCTGTCCAGCTCTCTGTCTATCGGTCTGTCCAGCTCTCTGTCTGTCGGTCTGTCCAGCTCTCTGTCTATCGGTCTGTCCAGCTCTCTGTCTGTCGGTCTGTCCAGCTCTCTTGTCTATCGGTCTGTCCAGCTCTCTGTCTGTCGGTCTGTCCAGTTCCCTGTCTATCTGACTGTCCAGCTCTCTGTCTGTCGTTCTGTCCAGCTCTCTGTCTATCGGTCTGTCCAGCTCTCTGTCTATCGGTCTGTCCAGCTCTCTGTCTATCGGTCTGTACAGCTCTCTGTCTATCGGTCTGTCCAGCTCTCTGTCTATCGGTCTGTCCAGCTCTCTGTCTATCGGCTTGTCCAGCTCTCTGTCTATCGGTCTGTCCACCTCTCTGTCTATCGGTCTGTCCACTCTCTGTCTATCGGTCTGTTCAGCTCTCTGTCTATCTGTCTTTCCACTCTCTGTCTATCGGTCTGTCCAGCTCTCTGTCTATCTGTCTGTCCACTCTCTGTCTATCGGTCTGTCCAGCTCTCTGTCTATCTGTCTGTCCAGCTCTCTGTCTATCGGTCTGTCCAGCTCTCTGTCTATCGGTCTGTCCAGCTCTCTGTCTGTCGGTCTGTCCAGCTCTCTTGTCTATCGGTCTGTCCAGCTCTCTGTCTGTCGGTCTGTCCAGTTCCCTGTCTATCTGTCTGTCCAGCTCTCTGTCTGTCGGTCTGTCCAGCTCTCTGTCTATCGGTCTGTCCAGCTCTCTGTCTATCTGTCTGTCCAGCTCTCTGTCTATCGGTCTGTCCAGCTCTCTGACTATCTGTCTGTCCAGCTCTCTTGTCTATCGGTCTGTCCAGCTCTCTATCTATCTGTCTGTCCAGTTCTCTTGTTTATCGGTCTGTCCAGCTCTCTGTCTATCGGTCTGTCCAGCTCTCTGTCTGTCGGTCTGTCCAGCTCTCTGTCTATCGGTCTGTCCAGCTCTCTGTCTATCGATCTGTCCGGCTCTCTTGTCATTCGGTCTGTCCAGCTCTCTGTCTGTCGGTCTGTCCAGCTCTCTGTCTATCTGTCTGTCCAGCTCTCTGTCTATCGGTCTCTCCAGCTCTCCGTCTATCGGCCTGTCCAGCTCTCCGTCTATCTGTCTGTCCAGCTCTCCGTCTATCGGTCTGTCGAGCTCTCTTTCTATCTGTTTGTCCAGCTCTCTGTCTATCGGTCTGTCCAGCTCTCTGTCTGTCGGTCTGTCCAGCTCTCTTTCTTTCGGTCTGTCCAGCTCTCTGTCTGTCTGTCTGTCCAGCTCGCTGTCTGTCGGTCTGCCCAGCTCTCTGTCTATCTGTCTGTCCAGCTCTCTTGTCTATCGGTCTGTCCAGCTCTCTGTCTGTCCGTCTGTCCAGCTCTCTTGTCTATCGGTCTGTCCAGCTCTCTGTCTGTCAGTCTGTCCAGCTCTCTTGTCTATCGGTCTGTCCAGCTCTCTGTCTATCTGTCTGTCAAGCTCTCTGTCTACCTGTCTGTCCAGCTCTCTTTCTATCGATCTGTCCAGCTCTCTATCTATCGGGCTGTCCAGCTCTCTGTCTATCGGTCTGTCCAGCTCTCTGTCTGTCGGTCTGTCCAGCTCTCTGTCTATCGGTCTGTCCAGCTCTCTGTCTATCGGTCTGTCCAGCTCTCTGTCTATCTGTCTGTCCAGCTCTCTGTCTATCGGTCTGTCCAGCTCTCTGACTATCTGTCTGTCCAGCTCTCTTGTCTATCGGTCTGTCCAGCTCTCTATCTATCTGTCTGTCCAGTTCTCTTGTTTATCGGTCTGTCCAGCTCTCTGTCTATCGGTCTGTCCAGCTCTCTGTCTGTCGGTCTGTCCAGCTCTCTGTCTATCGGTCTGTCCAGCTCTCTGTCTATCGATCTGTCCGGCTCTCTTGTCATTCGGTCTGTCCAGCTCTCTGTCTGTCGGTCTGTCCAGCTCTCTGTCTATCTGTCTGTCCAGCTCTCTGTCTATCGGTCTCTCCAGCTCTCCGTCTATCGGCCTGTCCAGCTCTCCGTCTATCTGTCTGTCCAGCTCTCCGTCTATCGGTCTGTCGAGCTCTCTTTCTATCTGTTTGTCCAGCTCTCTGTCTATCGGTCTGTCCAGCTCTCTGTCTGTCGGTCTGTCCAGCTCTCTTTCTTTCGGTCTGTCCAGCTCTCTGTCTGTCTGTCTGTCCAGCTCGCTGTCTGTCGGTCTGCCCAGCTCTCTGTCTATCTGTCTGTCCAGCTCTCTTGTCTATCGGTCTGTCCAGCTCTCTGTCTGTCCGTCTGTCCAGCTCTCTTGTCTATCGGTCTGTCCAGCTCTCTGTCTGTCAGTCTGTCCAGCTCTCTTGTCTATCGGTCTGTCCAGCTCTCTGTCTATCTGTCTGTCAAGCTCTCTGTCTACCTGTCTGTCCAGCTCTCTTTCTATCGATCTGTCCAGCTCTCTATCTATCGGGCTGTCCAGCTCTCTGTCTATCGGTCTGTCCAGCTCTCTGTCTGTCGGTCTGTCCAGCTCTCTGTCTATCGGTCTGTCCAGCTCTCTTGCCTATCTGTCTGTCCAGCTCTCTGTCTATCTGTCTTTCCACTCTCTGTCTATCGGTCTGTCCAGCTCTCTGTCTATCTGTCTGTCCACTCTCTGTCTATCGGTCTGTCCAGCTCTCTGTCTATCTGTCTGTCCAGCTCTCTGTCTATCGGTCTGTCCAGCTCTCTGTCTATCGGTCTGTCCAGCTCTCTGTCTGTCGGTCTGTCCAGCTCTCTTGTCTATCGGTCTGTCCAGCTCTCTGTCTGTCGGTCTGTCCAGTTCCCTGTCTATCTGTCTGTCCAGCTCTCTGTCTGTCGGTCTGTCCAGCTCTCTGTCTATCGGTCTGTCCAGCTCTCTGTCTATCTGTCTGTCCAGCTCTCTGTCTATCGGTCTGTCCAGCTCTCTGACTATCTGTCTGTCCAGCTCTCTTGTCTATCGGTCTGTCCAGCTCTCTATCTATCTGTCTGTCCAGTTCTCTTGTTTATCGGTCTGTCCAGCTCTCTGTCTATCGGTCTGTCCAGCTCTCTGTCTGTCGGTCTGTCCAGCTCTCTGTCTATCGGTCTGTCCAGCTCTCTGTCTATCGATCTGTCCGGCTCTCTTGTCATTCGGTCTGTCCAGCTCTCTGTCTGTCGGTCTGTCCAGCTCTCTGTCTATCTGTCTGTCCAGCTCTCTGTCTATCGGTCTCTCCAGCTCTCCGTCTATCGGCCTGTCCAGCTCTCCGTCTATCTGTCTGTCCAGCTCTCCGTCTATCGGTCTGTCGAGCTCTCTTTCTATCTGTTTGTCCAGCTCTCTGTCTATCGGTCTGTCCAGCTCTCTGTCTGTCGGTCTGTCCAGCTCTCTTTCTTTCGGTCTGTCCAGCTCTCTGTCTGTCTGTCTGTCCAGCTCGCTGTCTGTCGGTCTGCCCAGCTCTCTGTCTATCTGTCTGTCCAGCTCTCTTGTCTATCGGTCTGTCCAGCTCTCTGTCTGTCCGTCTGTCCAGCTCTCTTGTCTATCGGTCTGTCCAGCTCTCTGTCTGTCAGTCTGTCCAGCTCTCTTGTCTATCTGTCTGTCCAGCTCTCTGTCTATCGGTCTGTCCAGCTCTCTGTCTACCGGTCTGTACAGCTCTCTGTCTATCGGTCTGTCCATTTTTCTGTCTATCTGTCTGTCCACTCTCTGTCTATCGGTCTGTCCAGCTCTCTGTCTATCGGTCTGTCCAGCTCTCTGTCTATCTCTCTGTCCAGCTCTCTTTCTATCGGTCTGTCCAGCTCTCTGTCTATCTGTCTGTCCAGCTCTCTGTCTATCGGTCTGTCCAGCTCTCTGTCTGTCGGTCTGTCCAGCTCTCTGTCTGTCGGTCTGTCCAGCTCTCTGTCTATCGGTCTGTACAGCTCTCTGTCTATCGGTCTATCCAGCTCTCTGTCTATCTGTCTTTCCACTCTCTGTCTATTGGTCTGTCCAGCTCTCTGTCTATCGGTCTGTCCACTCTCTGTCTATCGGTCTGTCCACTCTCTGTCTATCGGTCTGTCCAGCTCTCTGTCTATCGGTCTGTCCAGTTCTCTGTCTGTCGGTCTGTCCAGTTCCCTGTCTATCTGTCTGTCCAGCTCTCTGTCTGTCGGTCTGTCCATCTCTCTGTCTATCGGTCTGTCCAGCTCTCTGTCTGTCGGTCTGTCCAGCTCTCTTGTCTATCGGTCTGTCCAGCTCTCTGACTATCGGTCTGTCCAGCTCTCTGTCTATCGGTCTGTCCAGCTCTCTGTCTATCGGTCTGTACAGCTCTCTGTCTATCGGACTGTCCAGCTCTCTGTCTATCTGTCTGTCCACTCTCTGTCTATCGGTCTGTACAGCTCTCTGTCTATCGGTCTGTCCATTTCTCTGTCTATCTGTCTGTCCACTCTCTGTCTATCGGTCTGTCCACTCTCTGTCTATCGGTCTGTCCAGCTCTCTGTCTATCTCTCTGTCCAGCTCTCTTTCTATCGGTCTGTCCAGCTCTCTGTCTATCTGTCTGTCCAGCTCTCTGTCTATCGGTCTGTCCAGCTCTCTGTCTGTCGGTCTGTCCAGCTCTCTGTCTGTCGGTCTGTCCAGCTCTCTGTCTATCGGTCTGTACAGCTCTCTGTCTATCGGTCTATCCAGCTCTCTGTCTATCTGTCTTTCCACTCTCTGTCTATCGGTCTGTCCAGCTCTCTGTCTATCGGTCTGTCCACTCTCTGTCTATCGGTCTGTCCAGCTCTCTGTCTATCGGTCTGTCCAGCTCTCTGTCTATTGGTCTGTCCAGCTCTCTGTCTATCTGTCTGTCCACTCTCTGTCTATCGGTCTGTCCAGCTCTCTGTCTATCGGTCTGTACAGCTCTCTGTCTATCGGTCTGTCCATTTCTCTGTCTATCTGTCTGTCCACTCTCTGTCTATCGGTCTGTCCAGCTCTCTGTCTATCGGTCTGTCCAGCTCTCTGTCTATCTCTCTGTCCAGCTCTCTTTCTATCGGTCTGTCCAGCTCTCTGTCTATCTGTCTGGCCAGCTCTCTGTCTATCGGTCTGTCCAGCTCTCTGTCTGTCGGTCTGTCCAGCTCTCTGTCTGTCGGTCTGTCCAGCTCTCTGTCTATCGGTCTGTCCAGCTCTCTGTCTATCGGTCTGTCCAGCTCTCTGTCTATTGGTCTGTCCAGCTCTCTGTCTATCTGTCTGTCCACTCTCTGTCTATCGGTCTGTCCAGCTCTCTGTCTATCGGTCTGTACAGCTCTCTGTCTATCGGTCTGTCCATTTCTCTGTCTATCTGTCTGTCCACTCTCTGTCTATCGGTCTGTCCAGCTCTCTGTCTATCGGTCTGTCCAGCTCTCTGTCTATCTCTCTGTCCAGCTCTCTTTCTATCGGTCTGTCCAGCTCTCTGTCTATCTGTCTGGCCAGCTCTCTGTCTATCGGTCTGTCCAGCTCTCTGTCTGTCGGTCTGTCCAGCTCTCTGTCTGTCGGTCTGTCCAGCTCTCTGTCTATCGGTCTGTACAGCTCTCTGTCTA
Organism: Lampris megalopsis; assembly: GCA_022114975.2. Lineage (NCBI taxonomy): Eukaryota > Metazoa > Chordata > Actinopteri > Lampriformes > Lampridae > Lampris > Lampris megalopsis. Next base: position 10,542,066 of record JAJHIY020000936.1, on the reverse strand, counting down.
TCGGTCTGTCCAGCTCTCTGTCTATCGGCTTGTCCAGCTCTCTGTCTATCGGTCTGTCCACCTCTCTGTCTATCGGTCTGTCCACTCTCTGTCTATCGGTCTGTTCAGCTCTCTGTCTATCTGTCTTTCCACTCTCTGTCTATCGGTCTGTCCAGCTCTCTGTCTATCTGTCTGTCCACTCTCTGTCTATCGGTCTGTCCAGGTCTCTGTCTATCTGTCTGTCCAGCTCTCTGTCTATCGGTCTGTCCAGCTCTCTGTCTATCGGTCTGTCCAGCTCTCTGTCTGTCGGTCTGTCCAGCTCTCTGTCTATCGGTCTGTCCAGCTCTCTGTCTGTCGGTCTGTCCAGCTCTCTTGTCTATCGGTCTGTCCAGCTCTCTGTCTGTCGGTCTGTCCAGTTCCCTGTCTATCTGACTGTCCAGCTCTCTGTCTGTCGTTCTGTCCAGCTCTCTGTCTATCGGTCTGTCCAGCTCTCTGTCTATCGGTCTGTCCAGCTCTCTGTCTATCGGTCTGTACAGCTCTCTGTCTATCGGTCTGTCCAGCTCTCTGTCTATCGGTCTGTCCAGCTCTCTGTCTATCGGCTTGTCCAGCTCTCTGTCTATCGGTCTGTCCACCTCTCTGTCTATCGGTCTGTCCACTCTCTGTCTATCGGTCTGTTCAGCTCTCTGTCTATCTGTCTTTCCACTCTCTGTCTATCGGTCTGTCCAGCTCTCTGTCTATCTGTCTGTCCACTCTCTGTCTATCGGTCTGTCCAGCTCTCTGTCTATCTGTCTGTCCAGCTCTCTGTCTATCGGTCTGTCCAGCTCTCTGTCTATCGGTCTGTCCAGCTCTCTGTCTGTCGGTCTGTCCAGCTCTCTTGTCTATCGGTCTGTCCAGCTCTCTGTCTGTCGGTCTGTCCAGTTCCCTGTCTATCTGTCTGTCCAGCTCTCTGTCTGTCGGTCTGTCCAGCTCTCTGTCTATCGGTCTGTCCAGCTCTCTGTCTATCTGTCTGTCCAGCTCTCTGTCTATCGGTCTGTCCAGCTCTCTGACTATCTGTCTGTCCAGCTCTCTTGTCTATCGGTCTGTCCAGCTCTCTATCTATCTGTCTGTCCAGTTCTCTTGTTTATCGGTCTGTCCAGCTCTCTGTCTATCGGTCTGTCCAGCTCTCTGTCTGTCGGTCTGTCCAGCTCTCTGTCTATCGGTCTGTCCAGCTCTCTGTCTATCGATCTGTCCGGCTCTCTTGTCATTCGGTCTGTCCAGCTCTCTGTCTGTCGGTCTGTCCAGCTCTCTGTCTATCTGTCTGTCCAGCTCTCTGTCTATCGGTCTCTCCAGCTCTCCGTCTATCGGCCTGTCCAGCTCTCCGTCTATCTGTCTGTCCAGCTCTCCGTCTATCGGTCTGTCGAGCTCTCTTTCTATCTGTTTGTCCAGCTCTCTGTCTATCGGTCTGTCCAGCTCTCTGTCTGTCGGTCTGTCCAGCTCTCTGTCTATCGGCCTGTCCAGCTCTCTGTCTGTCGGTCTGTCCAGCTCTCTGTCTGTCGGTCTGTCCAGTTCCCTGTCTATCTGTCTGTCCAGCTCTCTGTCTGTCGGTCTGTCCAGCTCTCTGTCTATCGGTCTGTCCAGCTCTCTGTCTGTCGGTCTGTCCAGTTCCCTGTCTATCTGTCTGTCCAGCTCTCTGTCTGTCGGTCTGTCCAGCTCTCTGTCTATCGGTCTGTCCAGCTCTCTGTCTGTCGGTCTGTCCAGCTCTCTTGTCTATCGGTCTGTCCAGCTCTCTGACTATCTGTCTGTCCAGCTCTCTGTCTATCGGTCTGTCCAGCTCTCTGTCTACCGGTCTGTACAGCTCTCTGTCTATCGGTCTGTCCATTTTTCTGTCTATCTGTCTGTCCACTCTCTGTCTATCGGTCTGTCCAGCTCTCTGTCTATCGGTCTGTCCAGCTCTCTGTCTATCTCTCTGTCCAGCTCTCTTTCTATCGGTCTGTCCAGCTCTCTGTCTATCTGTCTGTCCAGCTCTCTGTCTATCGGTCTGTCCAGCTCTCTGTCTGTCGGTCTGTCCAGCTCTCTGTCTGTCGGTCTGTCCAGCTCTCTGTCTATCGGTCTGTACAGCTCTCTGTCTATCGGTCTATCCAGCTCTCTGTCTATCTGTCTTTCCACTCTCTGTCTATTGGTCTGTCCAGCTCTCTGTCTATCGGTCTGTCCACTCTCTGTCTATCGGTCTGTCCACTCTCTGTCTATCGGTCTGTCCAGCTCTCTGTCTATCGGTCTGTCCAGCTCTCTGTCTGTCGGTCTGTCCAGTTCCCTGTCTATCTGTCTGTCCAGCTCTCTGTCTGTCGGTCTGTCCATCTCTCTGTCTATCGGTCTGTCCAGCTCTCTGTCTGTCGGTCTGTCCAGCTCTCTTGTCTATCGGTCTGTCCAGCTCTCTGACTATCGGTCTGTCCAGCTCTCTGTCTATCGGTCTGTCCAGCTCTCTGTCTATCGGTCTGTACAGCTCTCTGTCTATCGGACTGTCCAGCTCTCTGTCTATCTGTCTGTCCACTCTCTGTCTATCGGTCTGTACAGCTCTCTGTCTATCGGTCTGTCCATTTCTCTGTCTATCTGTCTGTCCACTCTCTGTCTATCGGTCTGTCCACTCTCTGTCTATCGGTCTGTCCAGCTCTCTGTCTATCTCTCTGTCCAGCTCTCTTTCTATCGGTCTGTCCAGCTCTCTGTCTATCTGTCTGTCCAGCTCTCTGTCTATCGGTCTGTCCAGCTCTCTGTCTGTCGGTCTGTCCAGCTCTCTGTCTGTCGGTCTGTCCAGCTCTCTGTCTATCGGTCTGTACAGCTCTCTGTCTATCGGTCTATCCAGCTCTCTGTCTATCTGTCTTTCCACTCTCTGTCTATCGGTCTGTCCAGCTCTCTGTCTATCGGTCTGTCCACTCTCTGTCTATCGGTCTGTCCAGCTCTCTGTCTATCGGTCTGTCCAGCTCTCTGTCTATTGGTCTGTCCAGCTCTCTGTCTATCTGTCTGTCCACTCTCTGTCTATCGGTCTGTCCAGCTCTCTGTCTATCGGTCTGTACAGCTCTCTGTCTATCGGTCTGTCCATTTCTCTGTCTATCTGTCTGTCCACTCTCTGTCTATCGGTCTGTCCAGCTCTCTGTCTATCGGTCTGTCCAGCTCTCTGTCTATCTCTCTGTCCAGCTCTCTTTCTATCGGTCTGTCCAGCTCTCTGTCTATCTGTCTGGCCAGCTCTCTGTCTATCGGTCTGTCCAGCTCTCTGTCTGTCGGTCTGTCCAGCTCTCTGTCTGTCGGTCTGTCCAGCTCTCTGTCTATCGGTCTGTACAGCTCTCTGTCTATCGGTCTGTCCAGCTCTCTGTCTATCGGCTTGTCCAGCTCTCTGTCTATCGGTCTGTCCACCTCTCTGTCTATCGGTCTGTCCACTCTCTGTCTATCGGTCTGTTCAGCTCTCTGTCTATCTGTCTTTCCACTCTCTGTCTATCGGTCTGTCCAGCTCTCTGTCTATCTGTCTGTCCACTCTCTGTCTATCGGTCTGTCCAGGTCTCTGTCTATCTGTCTGTCCAGCTCTCTGTCTATCGGTCTGTCCAGCTCTCTGTCTATCGGTCTGTCCAGCTCTCTGTCTGTCGGTCTGTCCAGCTCTCTGTCTATCGGTCTGTCCAGCTCTCTGTCTGTCGGTCTGTCCAGCTCTCTTGTCTATCGGTCTGTCCAGCTCTCTGTCTGTCGGTCTGTCCAGTTCCCTGTCTATCTGACTGTCCAGCTCTCTGTCTGTCGTTCTGTCCAGCTCTCTGTCTATCGGTCTGTCCAGCTCTCTGTCTATCGGTCTGTCCAGCTCTCTGTCTATCGGTCTGTACAGCTCTCTGTCTATCGGTCTGTCCAGCTCTCTGTCTATCGGTCTGTCCAGCTCTCTGTCTATCGGCTTGTCCAGCTCTCTGTCTATCGGTCTGTCCACCTCTCTGTCTATCGGTCTGTCCACTCTCTGTCTATCGGTCTGTTCAGCTCTCTGTCTATCTGTCTTTCCACTCTCTGTCTATCGGTCTGTCCAGCTCTCTGTCTATCTGTCTGTCCACTCTCTGTCTATCGGTCTGTCCAGCTCTCTGTCTATCTGTCTGTCCAGCTCTCTGTCTATCGGTCTGTCCAGCTCTCTGTCTATCGGTCTGTCCAGCTCTCTGTCTATCGGTCTGTCCAGCTCTCTGTCTGTCGGTCTGTCCAGCTCTCTTGTCTATCGGTCTGTCCAGCTCTCTGTCTGTCGGTCTGTCCAGTTCCCTGTCTATCTGTCTGTCCAGCTCTCTGTCTGTCGGTCTGTCCAGCTCTCTGTCTATCGGTCTGTCCAGCTCTCTGTCTATCTGTCTGTCCAGCTCTCTGTCTATCGGTCTGTCCAGCTCTCTGTCTGTCGGTCTGTCCAGCTCTCTGTCTATCGGTCTGTCCAGCTCTCTATCTATCTGTCTGTCCAGTTCTCTTGTTTATCGGTCTGTCCAGCTCTCTGTCTATCGGTCTGTCCAGCTCTCTGTCTGTCGGTCTGTCCAGCTCTCTGTCTATCGGTCTGTCCAGCTCTCTGTCTATCGATCTGTCCGGCTCTCTTGTCATTCGGTCTGTCCAGCTCTCTGTCTGTCGGTCTGTCCAGCTCTCTGTCTATCTGTCTGTCCAGCTCTCTGTCTATCGGTCTCTCCAGCTCTCCGTCTATCGGCCTGTCCAGCTCTCCGTCTATCTGTCTGTCCAGCTCTCCGTCTATCGGTCTGTCGAGCTCTCTTTCTATCTGTTTGTCCAGCTCTCTGTCTATCGGTCTGTCCAGCTCTCTGTCTGTCGGTCTGTCCAGCTCTCTGTCTACCGGTCTGTACAGCTCTCTGTCTATTGGTCTGTCCAGCTCTCTGTCTATCTCTCTGTCCAGCTCTCTTTCTATCGGTCTGTCCAGCTCTCTGTCTATCGGTCTGTCCAGCTCTCTGTCTATCTCTCTGTCCAGCTCTCTTTCTATCGGTCTGTCCAGCTCTCTGTCTATCTGTCTGTCCAGCTCTCTGTCTATCGGTCTGTCCAGCTCTCTGTCTGTCGGTCTGTCCAGCTCTCTGTCTGTCGGTCTGTCCAGCTCTCTGTCTATCGGTCTGTCCAGCTCTCTGTCTATCGGTCTGTCCAGCTCTCTGTCTATCTGTCTGTCCAGCTCTCTGTCTATTCGGTCTGTCCAGCTCTCTGTCTATCGGTCTGTCCAGCTCTCTGTCTATCGCTCTGTCCAGCTCTCTGTCTATCGGTCTGTCCATTTCTCTGTCTATCGGTCTGTCCAGCTCTCTGTCTGTCGGTCTGTCCAGCTCCCTGTCTATCTGTCTGTCCAGCTCTCTGTCTGTCGGTCTGTCCAGCTCTCTGTCTATCGGTCTGTCCAGCTCTCTGTCTGTCGGTCTGTCAAGCTCTCTTGTCTATCGGTCTGTCCAGCTCTCTGTCTATCGGTCTGTCCAGCTCTCTGTCTATCGGTCTGTCCAGCTCTCTGTCTATCGGTCTGTACAGCTCTCTGTCTATCGGTCTGTCCAGCTCTCTGTCTATCTGTCTGTCCAGCTCTCTGTCTATCGGCCTGTCCAGCTCTCTTTCTATCGGTCTGTCCAGCTCTCTGTCTATCTGTCTGTCCAGCTCTCTGTCTATCGGTCTGTCCAGCTCTCTGTCTATCGGTCTGTCCAGCTCTCTGTCTATCTGTCTGTCCAGCTCTCTGTCTATCGGTCTGTCCAGCTCTCTGTCTATCTGTCTGTCCAGCTCTCTGTCTATCGGTCTGTCCAGCTCTCTGTCTGTCGGTCTGTCCAGCTCTCTGTCTGTCGGTCTGTCCAGCTCTCTGTCTATCGGTCTGTCCAGCTCTCTGTCTATCGGTCTGTCCAGCTCTCTGTCTATCTGTCTTTTTCACTCTCTGTCTATCGGTCTGTACAGCTCTCTGTCTATCGGTCTGTACAGCTCTCTGTCTATCGGTCTGTCCATTTCTCTGTCTATCGGTCTGTCCAGCTCTCTGTCTGTCGGTCTGTCCAGCTCTCTGTCTATCTGTCTGTCCAGCTCTCTGTCTATCGGTCTGTCCAGCTCTCTGTCTATCGGTCTGTCCAGCTCTCTGTCTATCGGTCTGTCCAGCTCTCTGTCTATCTGTCTGTCCACTCTCTGTCTATCGGTCTGTCCAGCTCTCTGTCTATCGGTCTGTCCAGCTCTCTGTCTATCTGTCTGTCCAGCTCTCTGTCTATCGGTCTGTCCAGCTCTCTGTCTATCTGTCTGTCCAGCTCTCTGTCTATCGGTCTGTCCAGCTCTCTGTCTGTCGGTCTGTCCAGCTCTCTGTCTGTCGGTCTGTCCAGCTCTCTGTCTATCGGTCTGTCCAGCTCTCTGTCTATCGGTCTGTCCAGCTCTCTGTCTATCGGCCTGTCCAGCTCTCTGTCTATCGGTCTGTCCAGCTCTCTGTCTATCGGTCTGTCCAGCTCTCTGTCTATCGGTCTGTCCAGCTCTCTGTCTATCGGTCTGTCCAGCTCTCTGTCTATCGGTCTGTCCAGCTCTCTGTCTATCTGTCTGTCCACTCTCTGTCTATCGGTCTGTCCAGCTCTCTGTCTATCGGCCTGTCCAGCTCTCTGTCTATCGGTCTGTCCAGCTCTCTGTCTATCGGTCTGTCCAGCTCTCTGTCTGTCGGTCTGTCCAGCTCTCTGTCTATCGGTCTGTCCAGCTCTCTGTCTGTCGGTCTGTCCAGCTCTCTTGTCTATCGGTCTGTCCAGCTCTCTGTCTGTCGGTCTGTCCAGCTCTCTGTCTATCGGTCTGTCCAGCTCTCTGTCTATCGGTCTGTCCAGCTCTCTGTCTATCGGTCTGTCCAGCTCTCTGTCTATCGGTCTGTCCAGCTCTCTGTCTATCGGTCTGTCCAGCTCTCTGTCTGTCGGTCTCTCCACCTCTCCGTCTATCGGCCTGTCCAGCTCTCTGTCTATCGGTCTGTCGAGCTCTCTTTCTATCTGTTTGTCCAGCTCTCTGTCTATCGGTCTGTCCAGCTCTCTGTCTATCGGTCTGTCCAGCTCTCTGTCTATCTGTCTGTCCAGCTCTCTGTCTATCGGTCTGTCCAGCTCTCTGTCTATCTGTCTGTCCAGCTCTCTGTCTATCGGTCTGTCCAGCTCTCTGTCTATCTGTCTGTCCAGCTCTCTGTCTATCGGTCTGTCCAGCTCTCTGTCTATCGGTCTGTCCAGCTCTCTGTCTATCGGTCTGTCCAGCTCTCTGTCTGTCGGTCTGTCCAGCTCTCTGTCTATCGGTCTGTCCAGCTCTCTGTCTGTCGGTCTGTCCAGTTCCCTGTCTATCTGTCTGTCCAGCTCTCTGTCTATCTCTCTGTCCAGCTCTCTGTCTATCGGTCTGTCCAGCTCTCTGTCTATCGGTCTGTCCAGCTCTCTGTCTATCGGTCTGTCCAGCTCTCTGTCTGTCGGTCTGTCCAGCTCTCTGTCTGTCGGTCTGTCCAGCTCTCTATCTATCTGTCTGTCCAGTTCTCTTGTTTATCGGTCTGTCCAGCTCTCTGTCTATCGGTCTGTCCAGCTCTCTGTCTGTCGGTCTGTCCAGCTCTCTGTCTATCGGTCTGTCCAGCTCTCTGTCTGTCGGTCTGTCCAGCTCTCTGTCTGTCGGTCTGTCCTGTTCTCTGTCTGTCGGTCTGTCCAGCTCTCTGTCTATCTGTCTGTCCAGCTCTCTGTCGATCGGTCTCTCCAGCTCTCCGTCTATCGGCCTGTCCAGCTCTCCGTCTATCTGTCTGTCCAGCTCTCCGTCTATCGGTCTGTCGAGCTCTCTTTCTATCTGTTTGTCCAGCTCTCTGTCTATCGGTCTGTCCAGCTCTCTGTCTGTCGGTCTGTCCAGCTCTCTGTCTGTCGGTCTGTCCAGCTCTCTGTCTGTCTGTCTGTCCAGCTCGCTGTCTGTCGGTCTGCCCAGCTCTCTGTCTATCTGTCTGTCCAGTTCTCTGTCTATCGGTCTGTCCAGCTCTCTGTCTATCGGTCTGTCCAGCTCTCTTGTCTATCGGTCTGTCCAGCTCTCTGTCTGTCAGTCTGTCCAGCTCTCTTGTCTATCGGTCTGTCCAGCTCTCTGTCTATCTGTCTGTCAAGCTCTCTGTCTACCTGTCTGTCCAGCTCTCTTTCTATCGATCTGTCCAGCTCTCTATCTATCGGGCTGTCCAGCTCTCTGTCTATCGGTCTGTCCAGCTCTCTGTCTGTCGGTCTGTCCAGCTCTCTGTCTATCGGTCTGTCCAGCTCTCTGTCTATCTGTCTGTCCAGCTCTCTTGTCTATCTGTCTGTCCAGCTCTATGTCTATCTGTCTGTCCAGTTTTCTTGTCTATCGGTCTGTCCAGCTCTCTGTCTATCGGTCTGTCCAGCTCTCTGTCTGTCGGTCTGTCCAGCTCTCTTTCTGTCGGTCTGTCCAGCTCTCTTGTCTATCGGTCTGTCCAGCTCTCTTGTCTATCTGTCTGTCCAGCTCTCTTGTCTATCTGTCTGTCCAGCTCTCTGTGTACCTGTCTGTCCAGCTCTCTGTCTGTCGGTCTGTCCAGCTCTCTGTCTATCGGTCTGTCCAGCTCTCTTGTCTATCTGTCTGTCCAGCTCTCTGTCTATCGGTCTGTCCAGCTCTCTGTTTATCTGTCTGTCCAGCTCTCTGTCTATCGGTCTGTCCAGCTCTCCGTCTATCTGTCTGTCCAGCTCTCCGTCTGTGGCTGTCCAGCTCTCTGTCTGTCGGTCTGTCCAGCTCTCTGTCTATCGGTCTGTCCAGCTCTCTGTCTGTTGGTCTGTCCAGCTCTCTTGTCTATCGGTCTGTCCAGCTCTCTGTCTATCTCTCTTTCCAGCTCTCTGTCTATCGGTCTGTCCAGCTCTCTGTCTGTCGGTCTGTCCAGCTCTCTGTCTGTCGGTCTGTCCTGTTCTCTGTCTGTCGGTCTGTCCAGCTCTCTGTCTATCTGTCTGTCCAGCTCTCTGTCTATCGGTCTGTCCAGCTCTCTGTCTATCGGTCTGTACAGCTCTCTGTCTGTCGGTCTGTCCAGCTCCCTGTCTATCTGTCTGTCCAGCTCTCTGTCTATCGGTCTGTCCAGCTCTCTGTCTATCGATCTGTCCAGCTCTCTGTCTATCGGTCTGTCCAGCTCTCTGTCTGTCGGTCTGTCCAGCTCTCTGACTATCTGTCTGTCCAGCTCTCTTGTCTATCGGTCTGTCCAGCTCTCTATCTATCTGTCTGTCCAGTTCTCTTGTTTATCGGTCTGTCCAGCTCTCTGTCTATCGGTCTGTCCAGCTCTCTGTCTGTCGGTCTGTCCAGCTCTCTGTCTATCGGTCTGTCCAGCTCTCTGTCTATCAGTCTGTCCAGCTCTCTGTCTGTCGGTCTGTCCGGCTCTCTTGTCATTCGGTCTGTCCAGCTCTCTGTCTGTCGGTCTGTCCAGCTCTCTGTCTATCTGTCTGTCCAGCTCTATGTCTATCGGTCTGTACAGCTCTCTGTCTATCGGTCTGTCCAGCTCTCTGTCTATCTGTCTGTCCAGCTCTCTGTCTATCGGTCTGTCGAGCTCTCTTTCTATCTGTTTGTCCAGCTCTCTGTCTATCGGTCTGTCCAGCTCTCTGTCTGTCGGTCTGTCCAGCTCTCTGTCTGTCGGTCTGTCCAGCTCTCTGTCTGTCGGTCTGTCCAGCTCGCTGTCTGTCGGTCTGCCCAGCTCTCTGTCTATCTGTCTGTCCAGCTCTCTGTCTATCGGTCTGTCCAGCTCTCTGTCTATCTGTCTGTCCAGCTATCTGTCTGTCGGTCTGTCCAGCTCTCTGTCTATCGGTCTGTCCAGCTCTTTGTCTGTCGGTCTGTCCAGCTCTCTGTCTATCGGTCTGTCCAGCTCTCTGTCTATCTGTCTGTCCAGCTCTCTTATCTATCTGTCTGTCCAGCTCTCTTGTCTATCTGTCTGTCCAGCTCTCTGTCTATCGGTCTGTCCAGCTGTCTGTCTATCGTTCTGTCCAGCTCTCTGTCTATCTGTCTGTCCAGCTCTCTGTCTATCGGTCTGTCCAGCTCTCTTGTCTATCGGTCTGTCCAGCTCTCTGTCTATCGGTCTGTCCAGCTCTCTTGTCTATCGGTCTGTCCAGCTCTCTGTCTGTCGGTCTGTCCAGCTCTCTTGTCTATCGGTCTGTCCAGCTCTCTGTCTGTCAGTCTGTCCAGCTCTCTTGTCTATCGGTCTGTCCAGCTCTCTGTCTATCGGTCTGTCCAGCTCTCTGTCTATCGGTCTGTCCAGCTCTCTGTCTATCGGTCTGTCCAGCTCTCTGTCTATCTCTCTGTCCAGCTCTCTGACTATCTGTCTGTCCAGCTCTCTTGTCTATCGGTCTGTCCAGCTCTCTATCTATCTGTCTGTCCAGCTCTCTGTCTGTCGGTCTGTCCAGCTCTCTGTCTATCGGTCTGTCCAGCTCTCTGTCTATCAGTCTGTCCAGCTCTCTGTCTGTCGGTCTGTCCAGCTCTCTGTCTATCTGTCTGTCCAGCTCTCTTGTCTATTCGGTCTGTCCAGCTCTCTGTCTATCGGTCTGTCCAGCTCTCTGTCTATCGGTCTGTCCAGCTCTCTGTCTATCGGTCTGTCCAGCTCTCTGTCTATCGGCCTGTCCAGCTCTCTGTCTATCTGTCTGTCCAGCTCTCTTTCTATCGGTCTGTCCAGCTCTCTGTCTATCTGTCTGTCCAGCTCTCTGTCTATCGGTCTGTCCAGCTCTCTGTCTATCGGTCTGTCCAGCTCTCTGTCTATCGGTCTGTCCAGCTCTTTGACTATCGGTCTGTCCAGCTCTCTGTCTATCGGTCTGTCCAGCTCTCTGTCTATCGGTCTGTCCAGCTCTCTTGTCTATCGGTCTGTCCAGCTCTCTGTCTATCGGTCTGTCCAGCTCTCTTTCTATCGATCTGTCCAGCTCTCTATCTATCGGTCTGTCAAGCTCTCTGTCTATCGGTCTGTCCAGCTCTCTGTCTATCTGTCTGTCAAGCTCTCTGTCTACCTGTCTGTCCAGCTCTCTTTCTATCGATCTGTCCAGCTCTCTATCTATCGGGCTGTCCAGCTCTCTGTCTATCGGTCTGTCCAGCTCTCTGTCTATCGGTCTGTCCAGCTCTCTGTCTATCGGTCTGTCCAGCTCTCTTGTCTATCTGTCTGTCCAGCTCTCTGTCTATCTGTCTGTCCAGCTCTCTTGTCTATCTGTCTGTCCAGCTCTATGTCTATCTGTCTGTCCAGTTTTCTTGTCTATCGGTCTGTCCAGCTCTCTGTCTATCGGTCTGTCCAGCTCTCTGTCTGTCGGTCTGTCCAGCTCTCTTTCTGTCGGTCTGTCCAGCTCTCTTGTCTATCGGTCTGTCCAGCTCTCTTGTCTATCTGTCTGTCCAGCTCTCTTGTCTATCTGTCTGTCCAGCTCTCTGTCTATCGGTCTGTCCAGCTCTCTGTCTGTCGGTCTGTCCAGCTCTCTGTCTATCGGTCTGTCCAGCTCTCTGTCTATCTGTCTGTCCAGCTCTCTGTCTATCGGTCTGTCCAGCTCTCTGTCTATCTGTCTGTCCAGCTCTCTGTCTATCGGTCTGTCCAGCTCTCCGTCTATCTGTCTGTCCAGCTCTCCGTCTGTGGCTGTCCAGCTCTCTGTCTGTCGGTCTGTCCAGCTCTCTGTCTATCGGTCTGTCCAGCTCTCTGTCTGTTGGTCTGTCCAGCTCTCTTGTCTATCGGTCTGTCCAGCTCTCTGTCTATCGGTCTGTCCAGCTCTCTGTCTATCTGTCTGTCCAGCTCTCTGTCTGTCGGTCTGTCCAGCTCTCTGTCTGTCGGTCTGTCCAGCTCTCTGTCTATCGGTCTGTCCAGCTCTCTGTCTATCGGTCTGTCCAGCTCTCTGTCTGTCGGTCTGTCCAGCTCTCTTGTCTATCGGTCTGTCCAGCTCTCTGTCTGTCGGTCTGTCCAGCTCCCTGTCTATCTGTCTGTCCAGCTCTCTGTCTATCGGTCTGTCCAGCTCTCTGTCTATCGATCTGTCCAGCTCTCTGTCTATCGGTCTGTCCAGCTCTCTGTCTGTCGGTCTGTCCAGCTCTCTGACTATCTGTCTGTCCAGCTCTCTTGTCTATCGGTCTGTCCAGCTCTCTATCTATCTGTCTGTCCAGTTCTCTTGTTTATCGGTCTGTCCAGCTCTCTGTCTATCGGTCTGTCCAGCTCTCTGTCTGTCGGTCTGTCCAGCTCTCTGTCTATCGGTCTGTCCAGCTCTCTGTCTATCAGTCTGTCCAGCTCTCTGTCTGTCGGTCTGTCCGGCTCTCTTGTCATTCGGTCTGTCCAGCTCTCTGTCTGTCGGTCTGTCCAGCTCTCTGTCTATCTGTCTGTCCAGCTCTATGTCTATCGGTCTCTCCAGCTCTCCGTCTATCGGCCTGTCCAGCTCTCCGTCTATCTGTCTGTCCAGCTCTCCGCTATCGGTCTGTCGAGCTCTCTTTCTATCTGTTTGTCCAGCTCTCTGTCTATCGGTCCGTCCAGCTCTCTGTCTGTCGGTCTGTCCAGCTCTCTGTCTGTCGGTCTGTCCAGCTCTCTGTCTGTCGGTCTGTCCAGCTCGCTGTCTGTCGGTCTGTCCAGCTCTCTGTCTATCTGTCTGTCCAGCTCTCTGTCTATCGGTCTGTCCAGCTCTCTGTCTATCTGTAAGTCCAGCTCTCTGTCTGTCGGTCTGTCCAGCTCTCTGTCTATCGGTCTGTCCAGCTCTCTGTCTGTCGGTCTGTCCAGCTCTCTGTCTATCGGTCTGTCCAGCTCTCTGTCTATCTGTCTGTCCAGCTCTCTTATCTATCTGTCTGTCCAGCTCTCTGTTTATCTGTCTGTCCAGTTCTCTTGTCTATCGGTTTGTACAGCTCTCTGTCTATCGTTCTGTCCAGCTCTCTGTCTATCTGTCTGTCCAGCTCTCTGTCTATCGGTCTGTCCAGCTCTCTTGTCTATCGGTCTGTCCAGCTCTCTGTCTATCGGTCTGTCCAGCTCTCTTGTCTATCGGTCTGTCCAGCTCTCTGTCTGTCGGTCTGTCCAGCTCTCTTGTCTATCGGTCTGTCCAGCTCTCTGTCTGTCAGTCTGTCCAGCTCTCTTGTCTATCGGTCTGTCCAGCTCTCTGTCTATCTGTCTGTCAAGCTCTCTGTCTACCTGTCTGTCCAGCTCTCTTTCTATCGATCTGTCCAGCTCTCTATCTATCGGGCTGTCCAGCTCTCTGTCTATCGGTCTGTCCAGCTCTCTGTCTGTCGGTCTGTCCAGCTCTCTGTCTATCGGTCTGTCCAGCTCTCTGTCTATCTGTCTGTCCAGCTCTCTTGTCTATCTGTCTGTCCAGCTCTATGTCTATCTGTCTGTCCAGCTCTCTTGTCTATCTGTCTGTCCAGCTCTATGTCTATCTGTCTGTCCAGTTTTCTTGTCTATCGGTCTGTCCAGCTCTCTGTCTATCGGTCTGTCCAGCTCTCTGTCTGTCGGTCTGTCCAGCTCTCTGTCTGTCGGTCTGTCCAGCTCTCTTGTCTATCGGTCTGTCCAGCTCTCTTGTCTATCTGTCTGTCCAGCTCTCTTGTCTATCTGTCTGTCCAGCTCTCTGTGTATCTGTCTGTCCAGCTCTCTGTCTGTCGGTCTGTCCAGCTCTCTGTCTATCGGTCTGTCCAGCTCTCTTGTCTATCTGTCTGTCCAGCTCTCTGTCTATCGGTCTGTCCAGCTCTCTGTCTATCTGTCTGTCCAGCTCTCTGTCTATCGGTCTGTCCAGCTCTCCGTCTATCTGTCTGTCCAGCTCTCCGTCTGTGGCTGTCCAGCTCTCTGTCTGTCGGTCTGTCCAGCTCTCTGTCTATCGGTCTGTCCAGCTCGCTGTCTATCTGTCTGTCCAGCTCTCTTATCTATCTGTCTGTCCAGCTCTCTGTCTATCGGTCTGTCCAGCTCTCTGTCTATCTGTCTGTCCAGCTCTCTGTCTGTCGGTCTGTCCAGCTCTCTGTCTATCGGTCTGTCCAGCTCTCTGTCTGTCGGTCTGTCCAGCTCTCTGTCTATCGGTCTGTCCAGCTCTCTGTCTGTCGGTCTGTCCAGCTCTCTTGTCTATCGGTCTGTCCAGCTCTCTGTCTATCTGTCTGTCCAGCTCTCTTGTCTATCTGTCTGTCCAGCTCTCTGTCTATCGGTCTGTCCAGCTCTCTGTCTGTCGGTCTGTCCAGCTCTCTGTCTATCGGTCTGTCCAGCTCTCTTGTCTATCGGTCTGTCCAGCTCTCTGTCTGTCGGTCTGTCCAGCTCTCTTGTCTATCGGTCTGTCCAGCTCTCTGTCTATCTGTCTGTCCAGCTCTCTGTCTATCGGTCTGTCCAGCTCTCTGTCTATCGGTCTGTCCAGCTCTCTGTCTATCTGTCTGTCCAGCTCTCTGTCTATCGGTCTGTCCAGCTCTCTGTCTATCGGTCTGTCCAGCTCTCTGTCTATCTGTCTGTCCAGCTCTCTTGTCTATCGGTCTGTCCAGCTCTCTTTCTATCTGTTTGTCCAGCTCTCTGTCTATCGGTCTGTCCAGCTCTCTGTCTGTCGGTCTGTCCAGCTCTCTGTCTGTCGGTCTGTCCAGCTCTCTGTCTGTCGGTCTGTCCAGCTCTCTGTCTATCGGTCTGTCCAGCTCTCTGTCTATCTGTCTGTCCAGCTCTCTGTCTGTCGGTCTGTCCAGCTCTCTGTCTATCGGTCTGTCCAGCTCTCTTGTCTATCTGTCTGTCCAGCTCTCTTGTCTATCTGTCTGTCCAGCTCTCTGTGTATCTGTCTGTCCAGCTCTCTGTCTGTCGGTCTGTCCAGCTCTCTGTCTATCGGTCTGTCCAGCTCTCTTGTCTATCTGTCTGTCCAGCTCTCTGTCTATCGGTCTGTCCAGCTCTCTGTCTATCTGTCTGTCCAGCTCTCTGTCTATCGGTCTGTCCAGCTCTCCGTCTATCTGTCTGTCCAGCTCTCCGTCTGTGGCTGTCCAGCTCTCTGTCTGTCGGTCTGTCCAGCTCTCTTGTCTATCTGTCTGTCCAGCTCTCTGTGTATCTGTCTGTCCAGTTCTCTTGTCTATCGGTCTGTCCAGCTCTCTGTCTATCGGTCTGTCCAGCTCTCTGTCTATCGGTCTGTCCAGCTCTCTGTCTGTCGGTCTGTCCATCTCTCTGTCTATCGGTCTGTCCAGCTCTCTGTCTATCGGCCTGTCCAGCTCTCTGTCTATCGGTCTGTCCAGCTCTCTGTCTATCGGTCTGTCCAGCTCTCTTGTCTATCGGTCTGTCCAGCTCTCTGTCTGTCGGTCTGTCCAGCTCTCTGTCTATCTGTCTGTCCAGCTCTCTGTCTATATGTAAGTCCAGCTCTCTGTCTGTCGGTCTGTCCAGCTCTCTGTCTATCGGTCTGTCCAGCTCTCTGTCTATCGGTCTGTCCAGCTCTCTGTCTGTCGGTCTGTCCAGCTCTCTGTCTGTCGGTCTGTCCAGCTCTCTGTCTATCTGTCTGTCCAGCTCTCTGTCTGTCGGTCTGTCCAGCTCTCTGTCTATCGGTCTGTCCAGCTCTCTGTCTATCTGTCTGTCCAGCTCTCTGTCTATCGGTCTGTCCAGCTCTCTGTCTATCGGTCTGTCCAGCTCTCTGTCTATCGGTCTGTCCAGCTCTCTGTCTGTCGGTCTGTCCAGCTCTCTGTCTATCGGTCTGTCCAGCTCTCCGTCTATCGGCCTGTCCAGCTCTCCGTCTATCGGTCTGTCCAGCTCTCTGTCTATCGGTCTGTCCAGCTCTCTGTCTATCGGTCTGTCCAGCTCTCTGTCTATCGGTCTGTCCAGCTCTCTGTCTATCGGTCTGTCCAGCTCTCTGTCTATCGGTCTGTCCAGCTCTCTGTCTATCTGTCTGTCCAGCTCTCTGTCTATCGGTCTGTCCAGCTCTCTGTCTATCGGTCTGTCCAGCTCTCTGTCTATCGGTCTGTCCAGCTCTCTGTCTGTCGGTCTGTCCAGCTCTCTGTCTATCGGTCTGTCCAGCTCTCTTGTCTATCGGTCTGTCCAGCTCTCTATCTATCTGTCTGTCCAGTTCTCTTGTTTATCGGTCTGTCCAGCTCTCTGTCTATCGGTCTGTCCAGCTCTCTGTCTGTCGGTCTGTCCAGCTCTCTGTCTGTCGGTCTGTCCAGCTCTCTGTCTATCGGTCTGTCCAGCTCTCTGTCTATCAGTCTGTCCAGCTCTCTGTCTGTCGGTCTGTCCAGCTCTCTGTCTATCTGTCTGTCCAGCTCTCTGTCTGTCGGTCTGTCCAGCTCTCTGTCTATCTGTCTGTCCAGCTCTATGTCTATCGGTCTCTCCAGCTCTCCGTCTATCGGCCTGTCCAGCTCTCCGTCTATCTGTCTGTCCAGCTCTCCGCTATCGGTCTGTCGAGCTCTCTTTCTATCTGTTTGTCCAGCTCTCTGTCTATCGGTCCGTCCAGCTCTCTGTCTGTCGGTCTGTCCAGCTCTCTGTCTGTCGGTCTGTCCAGCTCTCTGTCTGTCGGTCTGTCCAGCTCGCTGTCTATCTGTCTGTCCAGCTCTCTGTCTATCTGTCTGTCCAGCTCTCTGTCTATCGGTCTGTCCAGCTCTCTGTCTATCTGTCTGTCCAGCTCTCTGTCTGTCGGTCTGTCCAGCTCTCTGTCTGTCGGTCTGTCCAGCTCTCTGTCTGTCGGTCTGTCCAGCTCTCTGTCTGTCGGTCTGCCCAGCTCGCTGTCTATCTGTCTGTCCAGCTCTCTTATCTATCTGTCTGTCCAGCTCTCTGTTTATCTGTCTGTCCAGTTCTCTTGTCTATCGGTTTGTACAGCTCTCTGTCTATCGTTCTGTCCAGCTCTCTGTCTATCTGTCTGTCCAGCTCTCTGTCTATCGGTCTGTCCAGCTCTCTTGTCTATCGGTCTGTCCAGCTCTCTGTCTATCGGTCTGTCCAGCTCTCTTGTCTATCGGTCTGTCCAGCTCTCTGTCTGTCGGTCTGTCCAGCTCTCTTGTCTATCGGTCTGTCCAGCTCTCTGTCTGTCAGTCTGTCCAGCTCTCTTGTCTATCGGTCTGTCCAGCTCTCTGTCTATCGGTCTGTCCAGCTCTCTGTCTACCTGTCTGTCCAGCTCTCTTTCTATCGATCTGTCCAGCTCTCTATCTATCGGGCTGTCCAGCTCTCTGTCTATCGGTCTGTCCAGCTCTCTGTCTGTCGGTCTGTCCAGCTCTCTGTCTATCGGTCTGTCCAGCTCTCTGTCTATCGGTCTGTCCAGCTCTCTTGTCTATCTGTCTGTCCAGCTCTCTGTCTATCTGTCTGTCCAGCTCTCTTGTCTATCGGTCTGTCCAGCTCTCTGTCTATCGGTCTGTCCAGCTCTCTGTCTATCTGTCTGTCCAGCTCTCTGTCTGTCGGTCTGTCCAGCTCTCTGTCTATCGGTCTGTCCAGCTCTCTGTCTATCGGTCTGTCCAGCTCTCTGTCTGTCGGTCTGTCCAGCTCTCTGTCTGTCGGTCTGTCCAGCTCTCTTGTCTATCGGTCTGTCCAGCTCTCTGTCTATCTGTCTGTCCAGCTCTCTTGTCTATCTGTCTGTCCAGCTCTCTGTCTATCGGTCTGTCCAGCTGTCTGTCTATCGTTCTGTCCAGCTCTCTGTCTATCTGTCTGTCCAGCTCTCTGTCTATCGGTCTGTCCAGCTCTCTGTCTATCGGTCTGTACAGCTCTCTGTCTATCGGTCTGTCCAGCTCTCTGTCTATCGGCCTGTCCAGCTCTCTGTCTATCGGTCTGTCCAGCTCTCTGTCTATCTGTCTGTCCAGCTCTCTGTCTATCGGTCTGTCCAGCTCTCTGTCTGTCGGTCTGTCCAGCTCTCTGTCTATCTGTCTGTCCAGCTCTCTGTCTGTCGGTCTGTCCAGCTCTCTGTCTATCTGTCTGTCCAGCTCTCTGTCTATCGGTCTGTCCAGCTCTCTGTCTGTCGGTCTGTCCAGCTCTCTGTCTGTCGGTCTGTCCAGCTCTCTTGTCTATCGGTCTGTCCAGCTCTCTGTCTATCGGTCTGTCCAGCTCTCTGTCTATCTGTCTGTCCAGCTCTCTGTCTATCGGTCTGTCCAGCTCTCTGTCTATCTGTAAGTCCAGCTCTCTGTCTGTCGGTCTGTCCAGCTCTCTGTCTATCGGTCTGTCCAGCTCTCTGTCTATCGGTCTGTCCAGCTCTCTGTCTGTCGGTCTGTCCAGCTCTCTGTCTATCGGTCTGTCCAGCTCTCTTGTCTATCGGTCTGTCCAGCTCTCTGTCTATCTGTCTGTCCAGCTCTCTTGTCTATCGGTCTGTCCAGCTCTCTGTCTATCGGTCTGTCCAGCTCTCTGTCTATCTGTCTGTCCACTCTCTGTCTATCGGTCTGTCCAGCTCTCTGTCTATCGGTCTGTCCAGCTCTCTGTCTGTCGGTCTGTCCAGCTCTCTGTCTATCGGTCTGTCCAGCTCTCTGTCTGTCGGTCTGTCAAGCTCTCTTTTCTATCGGTCTGTCCAGCTCTCTGTCTATCGGTCTGTCCAGCTCTCTGTCTATCGGTCTGTCCAGCTCTCTGTCTATCTGTCTGTCCAGCTCTCTGTCGATCGGTCTCTCCAGCTCTCCGTCTATCGGCTGTCCAGCTCTCCGTCTATCGGTCTGTCCAGCTCTCCGTCTATCGGTCTGTCGAGCTCTCTTTCTATCTGTTTGTCCAGCTCTCTGTCTATCGGTCTGTCCAGCTCTCTGTCTGTCGGTCTGTCCAGCTCTCTGTCTGTCGGTCTGTCCAGCTCGCTGTCTGTCGGTCTGTCCAGCTCTCTGTCTATCTGTCTGTCCAGCTCTCTGTCTATCGGTCTGTCCAGCTCTCTGTCTATCTGTCTGTCCAGCTCTCTGTCTATCTGTCTGTCCAGCTCTCTGTCTATCGGTCTGTCCAGCTCTCTGTCTATCTGTAAGTCCAGCTCTCTGTCTGTCGGTCTGTCCAGCTCTCTGTCTATCGGTCTGTCCAGCTCTCTGTCTATCGGTCTGTCCAGCTCTCTTATCTATCTGTCTGTCCAGCTCTCTTGTCTATCTGTCTGTCCAGTTCTCTTGTCTATCGGTTTGTACAGCTCTCTGTCTATCGTTCTGTCCAGCTCTCTGTCTATCTGTCTGTCCAGCTCTCTGTCTATCGGTCTGTCCAGCTCTCTTGTCTATCGGTCTGTCCAGCTCTCTGTCTATCGGTCTGTCCAGCTCTCTTGTCTATCGGTCTGTCCAGCTCTCTGTCTGTCGGTCTGTCCAGCTCTCTTGTCTATCGGTCTGTCCAGCTCTCTGTCTGTCAGTCTGTCCAGCTCTCTTGTCTATCGGTCTGTCCAGCTCTCTGTCTATCTGTCTGTCAAGCTCTCTGTCTACCTGTCTGTCCAGCTCTCTTTCTATCGATCTGTCCAGCTCTCTATCTATCGGGCTGTCCAGCTCTCTGTCTATCGGTCTGTCCAGCTCTCTGTCTGTCGGTCTGTCCAGCTCTCTGTCTATCGGTCTGTCCAGCTCTCTGTCTGTCGGTCTGTCCAGCTCTCTGTCTATCGGTCTGTCCAGCTCTCTGTCTATCTGTCTGTCCAGCTCTCTTGTCTATCTGTCTGTCCAGCTCTATGTCTATCTGTCTGTCCAGCTCTCTTGTCTATCTGTCTGTCCAGCTCTATGTCTATCTGTCTGTCCAGTTTTCTTGTCTATCGGTCTGTCCAGCTCTCTGTCTATCGGTCTGTCCAGCTCTCTGTCTGTCGGTCTGTCCAGCTCTCTGTCTGTCAGTCTGTCCAGCTCTCTTGTCTATCGGTCTGTCCAGCTCTCTTGTCTATCTGTCTGTCCAGCTCTCTTGTCTATCTGTCTGTCCAGCTCTCTGTGTATCTGTCTGTCCAGCTCTCTGTCTGTCGGTCTGTCCAGCTCTCTGTCTATCGGTCTGTCCAGCTCTCTTGTCTATCTGTCTGTCCAGCTCTCTGTCTATCGGTCTGTCCAGCTCTCTGTCTATCTGTCTGTCCAGCTCTCTGTCTATCGGTCTGTCCAGCTCTCTGTCTATCTGTCTGTCCAGCTCTCTTGTCTATCTGTCTGTCCAGCTCTATGTCTATCTGTCTGTCCAGCTCTCTTGTCTATCTGTCTGTCCAGCTCTATGTCTATCTGTCTGTCCAGTTTTCTTGTCTATCGGTCTGTCCAGCTCTCTGTCTGTCGGTCTGTCCAGCTCTCTGTCTGTCGGTCTGTCCAGCTCTCTTGTCTATCGGTCTGTCCAGCTCTCTTGTCTATCTGTCTGTCCAGCTCTCTTGTCTATCTGTCTGTCCAGCTCTCTGTGTATCTGTCTGTCCAGCTCTCTGTCTGTCGGTCTGTCCAGCTCTCTGTCTATCGGTCTGTCCAGCTCTCTTGTCTATCTGTCTGTCCAGCTCTCTGTCTATCGGTCTGTCCAGCTCTCTGTCTATCTGTCTGTCCAGCTCTCTGTCTATCGGTCTGTCCAGCTCTCCGTCTATCTGTCTGTCCAGCTCTCCGTCTGTGGCTGTCCAGCTCTCTGTCTGTCGGTCTGTCCAGCTCTCTTGTCTATCTGTCTGTCCAGCTCTCTGTGTATCTGTCTGTCCAGTTCTCTTGTCTATCGGTCTGTCCAGCTCTCTGTCTATCGGTCTGTCCAGCTCTCTGTCTATCGGTCTGTCCAGCTCTCTGTCTATCGGTCTGTCCAGCTCTCTGTCTATCGGTCTGTCCAGCTCTCTGTCTGTCGGTCTGTCCAGCTCTCTGTCTGTCGGTCTGTCCAGCTCTCTGTCTGTCGGTCTGTCCAGCTCTCTTGTCTATCGGTCTGTCCAGCTCTCTGTCTATCTGTCTGTCCAGCTCTCTTGTCTATCTGTCTGTCCAGCTCTCTGTGTATCTGTCTGTCCAGCTCTCTGTCTGTCGGTCTGTCCAGCTCTCTGTCTATCGGTCTGTCCAGCTCTCTGTCTATCTGTCTGTCCAGCTCTCTGTCTATCGGTCTGTCCAGCTCTCTGTCTATCTGTCTGTCCAGCTCTCTGTCTATCGGTCTGTCCAGCTCTCTGTGTATCTGTCTGTCCAGCTCTCTGTCTGTCGGTCTGTCCAGCTCTCTGTCTATCGGTCTGTCCAGCTCTCTTGTCTATCGGTCTGTCCAGCTCTCTGTCTGTCAGTCTGTCCAGCTCTCTTGTCTATCGGTCTGTCCAGCTCTCTGTCTATCTGTCTGTCAAGCTCTCTGTCTACCTGTCTGTCCAGCTCTCTTTCTATCGATCTGTCCAGCTCTCTATCTATCGGGCTGTCCAGCTCTCTGTCTATCGGTCTGTCCAGCTCTCTGTCTGTCGGTCTGTCCAGCTCTCTGTCTATCGGTCTGTCCAGCTCTCTGTCTATCTGTCTGTCCAGCTCTCTTGTCTATCTGTCTGTCCAGCTCTATGTCTATCTGTCTGTCCAGCTCTCTTGTCTATCTGTCTGTCCAGCTCTATGTCTATCTGTCTGTCCAGTTTTCTTGTCTATCGGTCTGTCCAGCTCTCTGTCTATCGGTCTGTCCAGCTCTCTGTCTGTCGGTCTGTCCAGCTCTCTGTCTGTCAGTCTGTCCAGCTCTCTTGTCTATCGGTCTGTCCAGCTCTCTTGTCTATCTGTCTGTCCAGCTCTCTTGTCTATCTGTCTGTCCAGCTCTCTGTGTATCTGTCTGTCCAGCTCTCTGTCTGTCGGTCTGTCCAGCTCTCTGTCTATCGGTCTGTCCAGCTCTCTTGTCTATCTGTCTGTCCAGCTCTCTGTCTATCGGTCTGTCCAGCTCTCTGTCTATCTGTCTGTCCAGCTCTCTGTCTATCGGTCTGTCCAGCTCTCCGTCTATCTGTCTGTCCAGCTCTCCGTCTGTGGCTGTCCAGCTCTCTGTCTGTCGGTCTGTCCAGCTCTCTTGTCTATCTGTCTGTCCAGCTCTCTGTGTATCTGTCTGTCCAGTTCTCTTGTCTATCGGTCTGTCCAGCTCTCTGTCTATCGGTCTGTCCAGCTCTCTGTCTATCGGTCTGTCCAGCTCTCTGTCTGTCGGTTTGTCCAGCTCTCTGTCTATCGGTCTGTCCAGCTCTCTTGTCTATCTGTCTGTCCAGCTCTCTGTCTATCTGTCTGTAAAGCTCTCTGTCTATCTGTCTGTCCAGCTCTCTGTCTATCTGTCTGTCCAGCTCTCTGTCTATCGGTCTGTCCAGCTCTTTGACTATCGGTCTGTCCAGCTCTCTGTCTATCGGTCTGTCCAGCTCTCTTGTCTATCGGTCTGTCCAGCTCTCTGTCTGTCGGTCTGTCCAGCTCTCTTGTCTATCGGTCTGTCCAGCTCTCTGTCTGTCAGTCTGTCCAGCTCTCTTGTCTATCGGTTTGTACAGCTCTCTGTCTATCGTTCTGTCCAGCTCTCTGTCTATCTGTCTGTCCAGCTCTCTGTCTATCGGTCTGTCCAGCTCTCTTGTCTATCGGTCTGTCCAGCTCTCTGTCTATCGGTCTGTCCAGCTCTCTTGTCTATCGGTCTGTCCAGCTCTCTGTCTGTCGGTCTGTCCAGCTCTCTTGTCTATCGGTCTGTCCAGCTCTCTGTCTGTCAGTCTGTCCAGCTCTCTTGTCTATCGGTCTGTCCAGCTCTCTGTCTATCTGTCTGTCAAGCTCTCTGTCTACCTGTCTGTCCAGCTCTCTTTCTATCGATCTGTCCAGCTCTCTATCTATCGGTCTGTCCAGCTCTCTGTCTATCGGTCTGTCCAGCTCTCTGTCTGTCGGTCTGTCCAGCTCTCTGTCTGTCGGTCTGTCCAGCTCTCTGTCTATCTGTCTGTCCAGCTCTCTTGTCTATCTGTCTGTCCAGCTCTATGTCTATCTGTCTGTCCAGCTCTCTTGTCTATCTGTCTGTCCAGCTCTATGTCTATCTGTCTGTCCAGTTTTCTTGTCTATCGGTCTGTCCAGCTCTCTGTCTGTCGGTCTGTCCAGCTCTCTGTCTGTCGGTCTGTCCAGCTCTCTTGTCTATCGGTCTGTCCAGCTCTCTTGTCTATCTGTCTGTCCAGCTCTCTTGTCTATCTGTCTGTCCAGCTCTCTGTGTATCTGTCTGTCCAGCTCTCTGTCTGTCGGTCTGTCCAGCTCTCTGTCTATCGGTCTGTCCAGCTCTCTTGTCTATCTGTCTGTCCAGCTCTCTGTCTATCGGTCTGTCCAGCTCTCTGTCTATCTGTCTGTCCAGCTCTCTGTCTATCGGTCTGTCCAGCTCTCCGTCTATCTGTCTGTCCAGCTCTCCGTCTGTGGCTGTCCAGCTCTCTGTCTGTCGGTCTGTCCAGCTCTCTTGTCTATCTGTCTGTCCAGCTCTCTGTGTATCTGTCTGTCCAGTTCTCTTGTCTATCGGTCTGTCCAGCTCTCTGTCTATCGGTCTGTCCAGCTCTCTGTGTATCTGTCTGTCCAGCTCTCTGTCTGTCGGTTTGTCCAGCTCTCTGTCTATCGGTCTACCCAGCTCTCTGTCTGTCGGTCTGTCCATCTCTCTGTCTGTCGGTCTGTCCAGCTCTCTGTCTGTCGGTCTGCCCAGCTCTCTTGTCTATCAGTCTGTCCAGCTCTCTGTCTATCTGTCTGTCCAGCTCTCTGTGTATCTGTCTGTCCAGCTCTCTGTCTGTCGGTCTGTCCAGCCCTCTGTCTATCGGTCTGTCCAGCTCTCTGTCTATCTGTCTGTCCAGCTCTCTGTCTATCGGTCTGTCCAGCTCTCTGTCTATCTGTCTGTCCAGCTCTCTGTCTATCGGTCTGTCCAGCTCTCTGTGTATCTGTCTGTCCAGCTCTCTGTCTGTCGGTCTGTCCAGCTCTCTGTCTATCGGTCTGTCCAGCTCTCTGTCTATCTGTCTGTCCAGCTCTCTGTCTATCGGTCTGTCCAGCTCTCTGTCTATCTGTCTGTCCAGCTCTCTGTCTATCGGTCTGTCCAGCTGTCTGTCTGTCGGTCTGTCCAGCTCTCTGTCTATCTGTCTGTCCAGCTCTCTGTCTATCGGTCTGTCCAGCTCTCTTGTCTATCGGTCTGTCCAGCTCTCTGTCTATCGGTCTGTCCAGCTCTCTTGTCTATCGGTCTGTCCAGCTCTCTGTCTGTCGGTCTGTCCAGCTCTCTTGTCTATCGGTCTGTCCAGCTCTCTTGTCTATCTGTCTGTCCAGCTCTCTTGTCTATCTGTCTGTCCAGCTCTCTGTGTATCTGTCTGTCCAGCTCTCTGTCTATCTGTCTGTCCAGCTCTCTGTCTGTCGGTCTGTCCAGCTCTCTGTCTATCGGTCTGTCCAGCTCTGTGTCTATCTGTCTGTCCAGCTCTCTGTCTATCTGTCTGTCCAGCTCTCTGTCTATCTGTCTGTCCAGCTCTCTGTCTATCGGTCTGTCCAGCTCTCTGTCTATCGGTCTGTCCAGCTCTCCGTCTTCGGTCTGTCCAGCTCTCTGTCTATCGGTCTGTCCAGCTCTCTGTCTATCTGTCTGTCCAGCTCTCTGTCTGTCGGTCTGTCCAGCTCTCTTGTCTATCGGTCTGTCCAGCTCTCTGTCTATCGGTCTGTCCAGCTCTCTGTCTATCTGTCTGTCCAGCTCTCTGTCTGTCGGTCTGTCCAGCTCTCTGTCTATCTGTCTGTCCAGCTCTCTGTCTGTCGGTCTGTCCAGCTCTCTGTCTATCGGTCTGTCCAGCTCTCTGTCTATCTGTCTGTCTAGCTCTCTTGTCTATCTGTCTGTCCAGCTCTCTGTCTGTCGGTCTGTCCAGCTCTCTTGTCTATCTGTCTGTCCAGCTCTCTGTGTATCTGTCTGTCCAGCTCTCTGTCTGTCGGTCTGTCCAGCCCTCTGTCTATCGGTCTGTCCAGCTCTCTGTCTATCTGTCTGTCCAGCTCTCTGTCTATCGGTCTGTCCAGCTCTCTGTCTATCTGTCTGTCCAGCTCTCTGTCTATCGGTCTGTCCAGCTCTCTGTGTATCTGTCTGTCCAGCTCTCTGTCTGTCGGTCTGTCCAGCTCTCTGTCTGTCGGTCTGTCCAGCTCTCTTGTCTATCGGTCTGTCCAGCTCTCTGTCTGTCAGTCTGTCCAGCTCTCTTGTCTATCGGTCTGTCCAGCTCTCTGTCTATCTGTCTGTCAAGCTCTCTGTCTACCTGTCTGTCCAGCTCTCTTTCTATCGATCTGTCCAGCTCTCTATCTATCGGGCTGTCCAGCTCTCTGTCTATCGGTCTGTCCAGCTCTCTGTCTGTCGGTCTGTCCAGCTCTCTGTCTATCGGTCTGTCCAGCTCTCTGTCTATCTGTCTGTCCAGCTCTCTTGTCTATCTGTCTGTCCAGCTCTATGTCTATCTGTCTGTCCAGCTCTCTTGTCTATCTGTCTGTCCAGCTCTATGTCTATCTGTCTGTCCAGTTTTCTTGTCTATCGGTCTGTCCAGCTCTCTGTCTATCGGTCTGTCCAGCTCTCTGTCTGTCGGTCTGTCCAGCTCTCTGTCTGTCAGTCTGTCCAGCTCTCTTGTCTATCGGTCTGTCCAGCTCTCTTGTCTATCTGTCTGTCCAGCTCTCTTGTCTATCTGTCTGTCCAGCTCTCTGTGTATCTGTCTGTCCAGCTCTCTGTCTGTCGGTCTGTCCAGCTCTCTGTCTATCGGTCTGTCCAGCTCTCTTGTCTATCTGTCTGTCCAGCTCTCTGTCTATCGGTCTGTCCAGCTCTCTGTCTATCTGTCTGTCCAGCTCTCTGTCTATCGGTCTGTCCAGCTCTCCGTCTATCTGTCTGTCCAGCTCTCCGTCTGTGGCTGTCCAGCTCTCTGTCTGTCGGTCTGTCCAGCTCTCTTGTCTATCTGTCTGTCCAGCTCTCTGTGTATCTGTCTGTCCAGTTCTCTTGTCTATCGGTCTGTCCAGCTCTCTGTCTATCGGTCTGTCCAGCTCTCTGTGTATCTGTCTGTCCAGCTCTCTGTCTGTCGGTTTGTCCAGCTCTCTGTCTATCGGTCTGTCCAGCTCTCTTGTCTATCTGTCTGTCCAGCTCTCTGTCTATCTGTCTGTAAAGCTCTCTGTCTATCTGTCTGTCCAGCTCTCTGTCTATCTGTCTGTCCAGCTCTCTGTCTATCGGTCTGTCCAGCTCTCTGTCTATCGGTCTGTCCAGCTCTCTGTCTATCGGTCTGTCCAGCTCTCTTGTCTATCGGTCTGTCCAGCTCTCTGTCTGTCGGTCTGTCCAGCTCTCTTGTCTATCGGTCTGTCCAGCTCTCTGTCTGTCAGTCTGTCCAGCTCTCTTGTCTATCGGTTTGTACAGCTCTCTGTCTATCGTTCTGTCCAGCTCTCTGTCTATCTGTCTGTCCAGCTCTCTGTCTATCGGTCTGTCCAGCTCTCTTGTCTATCGGTCTGTCCAGCTCTCTGTCTATCGGTCTGTCCAGCTCTCTGTCTATCGGTCTGTCCAGCTCTCTGTCTGTCGGTCTGTCCAGCTCTCTTGTCTATCGGTCTGTCCAGCTCTCTGTCTGTCAGTCTGTCCAGCTCTCTTGTCTATCGGTCTGTCCAGCTCTCTGTCTATCTGTCTGTCCAGCTCTCTGTCTACCTGTCTGTCCAGCTCTCTGTCTATCGATCTGTCCAGCTCTCTATCTATCGGTCTGTCCAGCTCTCTGTCTATCGGTCTGTCCAGCTCTCTGTCTATCGGTCTGTCCAGCTCTCTGTCTATCGGTCTGTCCAGCTCTCTGTCTATCTGTCTGTCCAGCTCTCTTGTCTATCTGTCTGTCCAGCTCTATGTCTATCTGTCTGTCCAGTTTTCTTGTCTATCTGTCTGTCCAGCTCTCTGTCTATCGGTCTGTCCAGCTCTCCGTCTATCTGTCTGTCCTTCTCTCCGTCTGTCGGTCTGTCCAGCTCTCTGTCTGTCGGTCTGTCCAGCTCTCTGACTATCTGTCTGTCCAGCTCTCTTGTCTATCGGTCTGTCCAGCTCTCTATCTATCTGTCTGTCCAGCTCTCTGTCTATCGGTCTGTCCAGCTCTCTGTCTGTCGGTCTGTCCAGCTCTCTGTCTATCGGTCTGTCCAGCTCTCTGTCTATCAGTCTGTCCAGCTCTCTGTCTATCGGTCTGTCCAGCTCTCTGTCTATCTGTCTGTCCAGCTCTCTGTCTGTCGGTCTGTCCATCTCTCTGTCTATCTGTCTGTCCAGCTCTCCGTCTGTGGCTGTCCAGCTCTCTGTCTGTCGGTCTGTCCAGCTCTCTTGTCTATCTGTCTGTCCAGCTCTCTGTGTATCTGTCTGTCCAGTTCTCTTGTCTATCGGTCTGTCCAGCTCTCTGTCTATCGGTCTGTCCAGCTCTCTGTGTATCTGTCTGTCCAGCTCTCTGTCTGTCGGTTTGTCCAGCTCTCTGTCTATCGGTCTACCCAGCTCTCTGTCTGTCGGTCTGTCCATCTCTCTGTCTGTTCCTCTGTCTTGGTCTGCCCAGCTGTCTTGTCTATCAGTCTGTCCAGCTCTCTGTCTATCTGTCTGTCTAGCTCTCTTGTCTATCTGTCTGTCCAGCTCTCTGTCTGTCGGTCTGTCCAGCTCTCTGTCTATCGGTCTGTCCAGCTCTCTGTCTATCTGTCTGTCCAGCTCTCTGTCTATCGGTCTGTCCAGCTCTCTGTCTATCTGTCTGTCCAGCTCTCTGTCTATCGGTCTGTCCAGCTCTCTGTCTATCTGTCTGTCCAGCTCTCTGTCTGTCGGTCTGTCCAGCTCTCTGTCTATCTGTCTGTCCAGCTCTCTGTCTATCGGTCTGTCCAGCTCTCTGTCTATCTGTCTGTCCAGCTCTCTGTCTATCGGTCTGTCCAGCTCTTTGACTATCGGTCTGTCCAGCTCTCTGTCTATCGGTCTGTCCAGCTCTCTGTCTATCGGTCTGTCCAGCTCTCTTGTCTATCGGTCTGTCCAGCTCTCTGTCTGTCAGTCTGTCCAGCTCTCTTGTCTATCGGTCTGTCCAGCTCTCTGTCTATCTGTCTGTCAAGCTCTCTGTCTACCTGTCTGTCCAGCTCTCTTTCTATCGATCTGTCCAGCTCTCTATCTATCGGGCTGTCCAGCTCTCTGTCTATCGGTCTGTCCAGCTCTCTGTCTGTCGGTCTGTCCAGCTCTCTGTCTATCGGTCTGTCCAGCTCTCTGTCTATCTGTCTGTCCAGCTCTCTTGTCTATCTGTCTGTCCAGCTCTATGTCTATCTGTCTGTCCAGCTCTCTTGTCTATCTGTCTGTCCAGCTCTATGTCTATCTGTCTGTCCAGTTTTCTTGTCTATCGGTCTGTCCAGCTCTCTGTCTGTCGGTCTGTCCAGCTCTCTGTCTGTCGGTCTGTCCAGCTCTCTTGTCTATCGGTCTGTCCAGCTCTCTTGTCTATCTGTCTGTCCAGCTCTCTTGTCTATCTGTCTGTCCAGCTCTCTGTGTATCTGTCTGTCCAGCTCTCTGTCTGTCGGTCTGTCCAGCTCTCTGTCTATCGGTCTGTCCAGCTCTCTTGTCTATCTGTCTGTCCAGCTCTCTGTCTATCGGTCTGTCCAGCTCTCTGTCTATCTGTCTGTCCAGCTCTCTGTCTATCGGTCTGTCCAGCTCTCCGTCTATCTGTCTGTCCAGCTCTCCGTCTGTGGCTGTCCAGCTCTCTGTCTGTCGGTCTGTCCAGCTCTCTTGTCTATCTGTCTGTCCAGCTCTCTGTGTATCTGTCTGTCCAGTTCTCTTGTCTATCGGTCTGTCCAGCTCTCTGTCTATCGGTCTGTCCAGCTCTCTGTGTATCTGTCTGTCCAGCTCTCTGTCTGTCGGTTTGTCCAGCTCTCTGTCTATCGGTCTGTCCAGCTCTCTGTCTGTCGGTCTGTCCATCTCTCTGTCTGTCGGTCTGTCCAGCTCTCTGTCTGTCGGTCTGTCCAGCTCTCTTGTCTATCAGTCTGTCCAGCTCTCTGTCTATCTGTCTGTCCAGCTCTCTTGTCTATCTGTCTGTCCAGCTCTCTGTGTATCTGTCTGTCCAGCTCTCTGTCTGTCGGTCTGTCCAGCTCTCTGTCTATCGGTCTGTCCAGCTCTCTGTCTATCTGTCTGTCCAGCTCTCTGTCTATCGGTCTGTCCAGCTCTCTGTCTATCTGTCTGTCCAGCTCTCTGTCTATCGGTCTGTCCAGCTCTCTGTCTATCGGTCTGTCCAGCTCTCTGTCTGTCGGTCTGTCCAGCTCTCTGTCTGTCGGTCTGTCCAGCTCTCTTGTCTATCGGTCTGTCCAGCTCTCTGTCTGTCAGTCTGTCCAGCTCTCTTGTCTATCGGTCTGTCCAGCTCTCTGTCTATCTGTCTGTCCAGCTCTCTGTCTACCTGTCTGTCCAGCTCTCTGTCTATCGATCTGTCCAGCTCTCTATCTATCGGTCTGTCCAGCTCTCTGTCTATCGGTCTGTCCAGCTCTCTGTCTATCGGTCTGTCCAGCTCTCTATCTATCGGTCTGTCCAGCTCTCTGTCTATCGGTCTGTCCAGCTCTCTTGTCTATCTGTCTGTCCAGCTCTCTGTCTATCTGTCTGTCCAGCTCTCTTGTCTATCTGTCTGTCCAGCTCTATGTCTATCTGTCTGTCCAGTTTTCTTGTCTATCTGTCTGTCCAGCTCTCTGTCTATCGGTCTGTCCAGCTCTCCGTCTATCTGTCTGTCCTTCTCTCCGTCTGTCGGTCTGTCCAGCTCTCTTGTCTATCGGTCTGTCCAGCTCTCTGTCTATCTGTCTGTCCAGCTCTCTTGTCTATCTGTCTGTCCAGCTCTCTGTCTATCGGTCTGTCCAGCTCTCTGTCTGTCGGTCTGTCCAGCTCTCTGTCTATCGGTCTGTCCAGCTCTCTGTCTATCGGTCTGTCCAGCTCTCTGTCTATCGGTCTGTCCAGCTCTCTGTCTATCGGTCTGTCCAGCTCTCTGTCTATCGGTCTGTCCAGCTCTCTGTCTATCTGTCTGTCCAGCTCTCTGTCTATCGGTCTGTCCAGCTGTCTGTCTGTCGGTCTGTCCAGCTCTCTGTCTATCTGTCTGTCCAGCTCTCTGTCTACCTGTCTTTCCAGGTCTCTGTCTATCGATCTGTCCAGCTCTCTATCTATCGGTCTGTCCAGCTCTCTGTCTATCGGTCTGTCCAGCTCTCTGTCTGTCAGTCTGTCCAGCTCTCTGTCTATCGGTCTGTCCAGCTCTCTTGTCTATCTGTCTGTCCAGCTCTCTGTCTATCTGTCTGTCCAGCTCTCTGTCTATCTGTCTGTCCAGCTCTCTGTCTATCTGTCTGTCCAGCTCTCTGTCTATCGGTCTGTCCAGCTCTTTGACTATCGGTCTGTCCAGCTCTCTGTCTATCGGTCTGTCCAGCTCTCTTGTCTATCGGTCTGTCCAGCTCTCTGTCTGTCGGTCTGTCCAGCTCTCTTGTCTATCGGTCTGTCC
Organism: Lampris megalopsis; assembly: GCA_022114975.2. Taxonomy (NCBI): domain Eukaryota; kingdom Metazoa; phylum Chordata; class Actinopteri; order Lampriformes; family Lampridae; genus Lampris; species Lampris megalopsis. The sequence continues at coordinate 10,512,064 of JAJHIY020000936.1, read as the reverse complement.
AGCTCTCTGTCTGTCAGTCTGTCCAGCTCTCTTGTCTATCGGTTTGTACAGCTCTCTGTCTATCGTTCTGTCCAGCTCTCTGTCTATCTGTCTGTCCAGCTCTCTGTCTATCGGTCTGTCCAGCTCTCTTGTCTATCGGTCTGTCCAGCTCTCTGTCTATCGGTCTGTCCAGCTCTCTTGTCTATCGGTCTGTCCAGCTCTCTGTCTGTCGGTCTGTCCAGCTCTCTTGTCTATCGGTCTGTCCAGCTCTCTGTCTGTCAGTCTGTCCAGCTCTCTTGTCTATCGGTCTGTCCAGCTCTCTGTCTATCTGTCTGTCAAGCTCTCTGTCTACCTGTCTGTCCAGCTCTCTTTCTATCGATCTGTCCAGCTCTCTATCTATCGGTCTGTCCAGCTCTCTGTCTATCGGTCTGTCCAGCTCTCTGTCTGTCGGTCTGTCCAGCTCTCTGTCTATCGGTCTGTCCAGCTCTCTGTCTATCTGTCTGTCCAGCTCTCTTGTCTATCTGTCTGTCCAGCTCTATGTCTATCTGTCTGTCCAGCTCTCTTGTCTATCTGTCTGTCCAGCTCTATGTCTATCTGTCTGTCCAGTTTTCTTGTCTATCGGTCTGTCCAGCTCTCTGTCTGTCGGTCTGTCCAGCTCTCTGTCTGTCGGTCTGTCCAGCTCTCTTGTCTATCGGTCTGTCCAGCTCTCTTGTCTATCTGTCTGTCCAGCTCTCTTGTCTATCTGTCTGTCCAGCTCTCTGTGTATCTGTCTGTCCAGCTCTCTGTCTGTCGGTCTGTCCAGCTCTCTGTCTATCGGTCTGTCCAGCTCTCTTGTCTATCTGTCTGTCCAGCTCTCTGTCTATCGGTCTGTCCAGCTCTCTGTCTATCTGTCTGTCCAGCTCTCTGTCTATCGGTCTGTCCAGCTCTCCGTCTATCTGTCTGTCCAGCTCTCCGTCTGTGGCTGTCCAGCTCTCTGTCTGTCGGTCTGTCCAGCTCTCTTGTCTATCTGTCTGTCCAGCTCTCTGTGTATCTGTCTGTCCAGTTCTCTTGTCTATCGGTCTGTCCAGCTCTCTGTCTATCGGTCTGTCCAGCTCTCTGTGTATCTGTCTGTCCAGCTCTCTGTCTGTCGGTTTGTCCAGCTCTCTGTCTATCGGTCTGCCCAGCTCTCTGTCTGTCGGTCTGTCCATCTCTCTGTCTGTCGGTCTGTCCAGCTCTCTGTCTATCGGCCTGTCCAGCTCTCTGTCTATCGGTCTGTCCAGCTCTCTGTCTATCTGTCTGTCCAGCTCTCTGTGTATCTGTCTGTCCAGCTCTCTGTCTATCTGTCTGTCCAGTTTTCTTGTCTATCGGTCTGTCCAGCTCTCTGTCTATCGGTCTGTCCAGCTCTCTGTCTGTCGGTCTGTCCAGCTCTCTGTCTGTCAGTCTGTCCAGCTCTCTTGTCTATCGGTCTGTCCAGCTCTCTGTCTATCTGTCTGTCCAGCTCTCTTGTCTATCTGTCTGTCCAGCTCTCTGTGTATCTGTCTGTCCAGCTCTCTGTCTGTCGGTCTGTCCAGCTCTCTGTCTATCGGTCTGTCCAGCTCTCTTGTCTATCTGTCTGTCCAGCTCTCTGTCTATCGGTCTGTCCAGCTCTCTGTCTATCTGTCTGTCCAGCTCTCTGTCTATCGGTCTGTCCAGCTCTCCGTCTATCTGTCTGTCCAGCTCTCCGTCTGTGGCTGTCCAGCTCTCTGTCTGTCGGTCTGTCCAGCTCTCTTGTCTATCTGTCTGTCCAGCTCTCTGTGTATCTGTCTGTCCAGTTCTCTTGTCTATCGGTCTGTCCAGCTCTCTGTCTATCGGTCTGTCCAGCTCTCTGTCTATCGGTCTGTCCAGCTCTCTGTCTGTCAGTCTGTCCAGCTCTCTGTCTATCGGTCTGTCCAGCTCTCTTGTCTATCTGTCTGTCCAGCTCTCTGTCTATCTGTCTGTAAAGCTCTCTGTCTATCTGTCTGTCCAGCTCTCTGTCTATCTGTCTGTCCAGCTCTCTGTCTATCGGTCTGTCCAGCTCTTTGACTATCGGTCTGTCCAGCTCTCTGTCTATCGGTCTGTCCAGCTCTCTTGTCTATCGGTCTGTCCAGCTCTCTGTCTGTCGGTCTGTCCAGCTCTCTTGTCTATCGGTCTGTCCAGCTCTCTGTCTGTCAGTCTGTCCAGCTCTCTTGTCTATCGGTTTGTACAGCTCTCTGTCTATCGTTCTGTCCAGCTCTCTGTCTATCTGTCTGTCCAGCTCTCTGTCTATCGGTCTGTCCAGCTCTCTTGTCTATCGGTCTGTCCAGCTCTCTGTCTATCGGTCTGTCCAGCTCTCTTGTCTATCGGTCTGTCCAGCTCTCTGTCTGTCGGTCTGTCCAGCTCTCTTGTCTATCGGTCTGTCCAGCTCTCTGTCTGTCAGTCTGTCCAGCTCTCTTGTCTATCGGTCTGTCCAGCTCTCTGTCTATCTGTCTGTCAAGCTCTCTGTCTACCTGTCTGTCCAGCTCTCTTTCTATCGATCTGTCCAGCTCTCTATCTATCGGTCTGTCCAGCTCTCTGTCTATCGGTCTGTCCAGCTCTCTGTCTGTCGGTCTGTCCAGCTCTCTGTCTGTCGGTCTGTCCAGCTCTCTGTCTATCTGTCTGTCCAGCTCTCTTGTCTATCTGTCTGTCCAGCTCTATGTCTATCTGTCTGTCCAGCTCTCTTGTCTATCTGTCTGTCCAGCTCTATGTCTATCTGTCTGTCCAGTTTTCTTGTCTATCGGTCTGTCCAGCTCTCTGTCTGTCGGTCTGTCCAGCTCTCTGTCTGTCGGTCTGTCCAGCTCTCTTGTCTATCGGTCTGTCCAGCTCTCTTGTCTATCTGTCTGTCCAGCTCTCTTGTCTATCTGTCTGTCCAGCTCTCTGTGTATCTGTCTGTCCAGCTCTCTGTCTGTCGGTCTGTCCAGCTCTCTGTCTATCGGTCTGTCCAGCTCTCTTGTCTATCTGTCTGTCCAGCTCTCTGTCTATCGGTCTGTCCAGCTCTCTGTCTATCTGTCTGTCCAGCTCTCTGTCTATCGGTCTGTCCAGCTCTCCGTCTATCTGTCTGTCCAGCTCTCCGTCTGTGGCTGTCCAGCTCTCTGTCTGTCGGTCTGTCCAGCTCTCTTGTCTATCTGTCTGTCCAGCTCTCTGTGTATCTGTCTGTCCAGTTCTCTTGTCTATCGGTCTGTCCAGCTCTCTGTCTATCGGTCTGTCCAGCTCTCTGTGTATCTGTCTGTCCAGCTCTCTGTCTGTCGGTTTGTCCAGCTCTCTGTCTATCGGTCTACCCAGCTCTCTGTCTGTCGGTCTGTCCATCTCTCTGTCTGTCGGTCTGTCCAGCTCTCTGTCTGTCGGTCTGCCCAGCTCTCTTGTCTATCAGTCTGTCCAGCTCTCTGTCTATCTGTCTGTCCAGCTCTCTGTGTATCTGTCTGTCCAGCTCTCTGTCTGTCGGTCTGTCCAGCCCTCTGTCTATCGGTCTGTCCAGCTCTCTGTCTATCTGTCTGTCCAGCTCTCTGTCTATCGGTCTGTCCAGCTCTCTGTCTATCTGTCTGTCCAGCTCTCTGTCTATCGGTCTGTCCAGCTCTCTGTGTATCTGTCTGTCCAGCTCTCTGTCTGTCGGTCTGTCCAGCTCTCTGTCTATCGGTCTGTCCAGCTCTCTGTCTATCTGTCTGTCCAGCTCTCTGTCTATCGGTCTGTCCAGCTCTCTGTCTATCTGTCTGTCCAGCTCTCTGTCTATCGGTCTGTCCAGCTGTCTGTCTGTCGGTCTGTCCAGCTCTCTGTCTATCTGTCTGTCCAGCTCTCTGTCTATCGGTCTGTCCAGCTCTTTGACTATCGGTCTGTCCAGCTCTCTGTCTATCGGTCTGTCCAGCTCTCTTGTCTATCGGTCTGTCCAGCTCTCTGTCTGTCGGTCTGTCCAGCTCTCTTGTCTATCGGTCTGTCCAGCTCTCTGTCTGTCAGTCTGTCCAGCTCTCTTGTCTATCGGTCTGTCCAGCTCTCTGTCTATCTGTCTGTCCAGCTCTCTGTCTACCTGTCTTTCCAGCTCTCTGTCTATCGATCTGTCCAGCTCTCTATCTATCGGTCTGTCCAGCTCTCTGTCTATCGGTCTGTCCAGCTCTCTGTCTGTCAGTCTGTCCAGCTCTCTGTCTATCGGTCTGTCCAGCTCTCTTGTCTATCTGTCTGTCCAGCTCTCTGTCTATCTGTCTGTCCAGCTCTCTGTCTATCTGTCTGTCCAGCTCTCTGTCTATCTGTCTGTCCAGCTCTCTGTCTATCGGTCTGTCCAGCTCTTTGACTATCGGTCTGTCCAGCTCTCTGTCTATCGGTCTGTCCAGCTCTCTTGTCTATCGGTCTGTCCAGCTCTCTGTCTGTCGGTCTGTCCAGCTCTCTTGTCTATCGGTCTGTCCAGCTCTCTGTCTGTCAGTCTGTCCAGCTCTCTTGTCTATCGGTTTGTACAGCTCTCTGTCTATCGTTCTGTCCAGCTCTCTGTCTATCTGTCTGTCCAGCTCTCTGTCTATCGGTCTGTCCAGCTCTCTTGTCTATCGGTCTGTCCAGCTCTCTGTCTATCGGTCTGTCCAGCTCTCTTGTCTATCGGTCTGTCCAGCTCTCTGTCTGTCGGTCTGTCCAGCTCTCTTGTCTATCGGTCTGTCCAGCTCTCTGTCTGTCAGTCTGTCCAGCTCTCTTGTCTATCGGTCTGTCCAGCTCTCTGTCTATCTGTCTGTCAAGCTCTCTGTCTACCTGTCTGTCCAGCTCTCTTTCTATCGATCTGTCCAGCTCTCTATCTATCGGTCTGTCCAGCTCTCTGTCTATCGGTCTGTCCAGCTCTCTGTCTGTCGGTCTGTCCAGCTCTCTGTCTATCGGTCTGTCCAGCTCTCTGTCTATCTGTCTGTCCAGCTCTCTTGTCTATCTGTCTGTCCAGCTCTATGTCTATCTGTCTGTCCAGCTCTATGTCTATCTGTCTGTCCAGTTTTCTTGTCTATCGGTCTGTCCAGCTCTCTGTCTGTCGGTCTGTCCAGCTCTCTGTCTGTCGGTCTGTCCAGCTCTCTTGTCTATCGGTCTGTCCAGCTCTCTTGTCTATCTGTCTGTCCAGCTCTCTTGTCTATCTGTCTGTCCAGCTCTCTGTGTATCTGTCTGTCCAGCTCTCTGTCTGTCGGTCTGTCCAGCTCTCTGTCTATCGGTCTGTCCAGCTCTCTTGTCTATCTGTCTGTCCAGCTCTCTGTCTATCGGTCTGTCCAGCTCTCTGTCTATCTGTCTGTCCAGCTCTCTGTCTATCGGTCTGTCCAGCTCTCCGTCTATCTGTCTGTCCAGCTCTCCGTCTGTGGCTGTCCAGCTCTCTGTCTGTCGGTCTGTCCAGCTCTCTTGTCTATCTGTCTGTCCAGCTCTCTGTGTATCTGTCTGTCCAGTTCTCTTGTCTATCGGTCTGTCCAGCTCTCTGTCTATCGGTCTGTCCAGCTCTCTGTGTATCTGTCTGTCCAGCTCTCTGTCTGTCGGTTTGTCCAGCTCTCTGTCTATCGGTCTGCCCAGCTCTCTGTCTGTCGGTCTGTCCATCTCTCTGTCTGTCGGTCTGTCCAGCTCTCTGTCTGTCGGTCTGCCCAGCTCTCTTGTCTATCAGTCTGTCCAGCTCTCTGTCTATCTGTCTGTCCAGCTCTCTTGTCTATCTGTCTGTCCAGCTCTCTGTGTATCTGTCTGTCCAGCTCTCTGTCTGTCGGTCTGTCCAGCCCTCTGTCTATCGGTCTGTCCAGCTCTCTGTCTATCTGTCTGTCCAGCTCTCTGTCTATCGGTCTGTCCAGCTCTCTGTCTATCTGTCTGTCCAGCTCTCTGTCTATCGGTCTGTCCAGCTCTCTGTGTATCTGTCTGTCCAGCTCTCCGTCTGTGGCTGTCCAGCTCTCTGTCTGTCGGTCTGTCCAGCTCTCTTGTCTATCTGTCTGTCCAGCTCTCTGTGTATCTGTCTGTCCAGTTCTCTTGTCTATCGGTCTGTCCAGCTCTCTGTCTATCGGTCTGTCCAGCTCTCTGTGTATCTGTTTGTCCAGCTCTCTGTCTGTCGGTCTGTCCAGCCCTCTGTCTATCGGTCTGTCCAGCTCTCTGTCTATCTGTCTGTCCAGCTCTCTGTCTATCGGTCTGTCCAGCTCTCTGTCTATCTGTCTGTCCAGCTCTCTGTCTATCGGTCTGTCCAGCTCTCTGTGTATCTGTCTGTCCAGCTCTCTGTCTGTCGGTCTGTCCAGCTCTCTGTCTATCGGTCTGTCCAGCTCTCTGTCTATCTGTCTGTCCAGCTCTCTGTCTATCGGTCTGTCCAGCTCTCTGTCTATCTGTCTGTCCAGCTCTCTGTCTATCGGTCTGTCCAGCTCTCTGTCTATCTGTCTGTCCAGCTCTCTGTCTATCTGTCTGTCCAGCTCTCTGTCTATCGGTCTGTCCAGCTCTTTGACTATCGGTCTGTCCAGCTCTCTGTCTATCGGTCTGTCCAGCTCTCTTGTCTATCGGTCTGTCCAGCTCTCTGTCTGTCGGTCTGTCCAGCTCTCTTGTCTATCGGTCTGTCCAGCTCTCTGTCTGTCAGTCTGTCCAGCTCTCTTGTCTATCGGTCTGTCCAGCTCTCTGTCTATCTGTCTGTCCAGCTCTCTGTCTACCTGTCTTTCCAGCTCTCTGTCTATCTGTCTGTCCAGCTCTCTGTCTATCGGTCTGTCCAGCTCTCTGTCTATCGGTCTGTCCAGCTCTCTGTCTGTCAGTCTGTCCAGCTCTCTTGTCTATCGGTCTGTCCAGCTCTCTGTCTATCTGTCTGTCAAGCTCTCTGTCTATCTGTCTGTCCAGCTCTCTGTCTATCGGTCTGTCCAGCTCTCTGTCTATCTGTCTGTCCAGCTCTCTGTCTATCGGTCTGTCCAGCTCTCTTGTCTATCGGTCTGTCCAGCTCTCTGTCTGTCGGTCTGTCCAGCTCTCTTGTCTATCGGTCTGTCCAGCTCTCTGTCTGTCAGTCTGTCCAGCTCTCTTGTCTATCGGTCTGTCCAGCTCTCTGTCTATCTGTCTGTCCAGCTCTCTGTCTACCTGTCTGTCCAGCTCTCTTTCTATCGATCTGTCCAGCTCTCTATCTATCGGTCTGTCCAGCTCTCTGTCTATCGGTCTGTCCAGCTCTCTGTCTATCGGTCTGTCCAGCTCTCTGTCTATCTGTCTGTCCAGCTCTCTTGTCTATCTGTCTGTCCAGCTCTCTGTCTATCTGTCTGTCCAGCTCTCTTGTCTATCTGTCTGTCCAGCTCTCTTGTCTATCGGCCTGTCCAGCTCTCTGTCTATCTGTCTGTCCAGCTCTCTGTCTATCGGTCTGTCCAGCTCTCTGTCTGTCGGTCTGTCCAGCTCTCTGTCTATCGGTCTGTCCAGCTCTCTTGTCTATCTGTCTGTCCAGCTCTCTGTCTATCGGTCTGTCCAGCTCTCTGTCTATCTGTCTGTCCAGCTCTCTGTCTATCGGTCTGTCCAGCTCTCTGTCTATCGGTCTGTCCAGCTCTCTTGTCTATCGGTCTGTCCAGCTCTCTGTCTATCGGTCTGTCCAGCTCTCTGTCTATCGGTCTGACCAGCTCTCCGTCTATCTGTCTGTACAGTTCTCTTGTCTATCGGTCTGTCCAGCTCTCTGTCTATCGGTCTGTCCAGCTCTCTGTCTATCGGTCTGTCCAGCTCTCTGTCTATCGGTCTGTCCAGCTCTCTGTCTATCTGTCTGTCCAGCTCTCTGTCTATCGGTCTGTCCAGCTCTCTGTCTGTCGGTCTGTCCAGCTCTCTTGTCTATCAGTCTGTCCAGCTCTCTGTCTGTCGGTCTGTCCAGCTCTCTTGTCTATCTGTCTGTCCAGCTCTCTGTCTATCTGTCTGTCCAGCTCTCTTGTCTATCTGTCTGTCCAGCTCTCTATCTATCTGTCTGTCCAGTTCTCTGTCTGTCGGTCTGTCCAGCTCTCTGTCTGTCAGTCTGTCCAGCTCTCTTGTCTATCGGTCTGTCCAGCTCTCTTGTCTATCGGTCTGTCCAGCTCTCTTGTCTATCTGTCTGTCCAGCTCTCTGTGTATCTGTCTGTCCAGCTCTCTGTCTGTCGGTCTGTCCAGCTCTCTGTCTATCGGTCTGTCCAGCTCTCTGTCTATCTGTCTGTCCAGCTCTCTGTCTATCGGTCTGTCCAGCTCTCTGTCTATCTGTCTGTCCAGCTCTCTGTCTATCTGTCTGTCCAGCTCTCTGTCTATCGGTCTGTCCAGCTCTCTTGTCTATCTGTCTGTCCAGCTCTCTGTGTATCTGTCTGTCCAGTTCTCTTGTCTATCGGTCTGTCCAGCTCTCTGTCTATCGGTCTGTCCAGCTCTCTGTCTATCTGTCTGTCCAGTTCTCTTGTCTATCGGTCTGTCCAGCTCTCTGTCTATCGGTCTGTCCAGCTCTCTGTCTATCTGTCTGTCCAGCTCTCTGTCTATCGGTCTGTCCAGCTCTCTGTCTATCTGTCTGTCCAGCTCTCTGTCTGTCGGTTTGTCCAGCTCTCTGTCTGTCGGTTTGTCCAGTTCTCTGTCTGTCGGTCTGTCCAGCTCTCTGTCTGTCGGTCTGTCCATCTCTCTTGTCTATCGGTCTGCCCAGCTCTCTTGTCTATCAGTCTGTCCAGCTCTCTGTCTATCTGTCTGTCCAGCTCTCTTGTCTATCTGTCTGTCCAGCTCTCTGTGTATCTGTCTGTCCAGCTCTCTGTCTGTCGGTCTGTCCAGCTCTCTGTCTATCGGTCTGTCCAGCTCTCTGTCTATCTGTCTGTCCAGCTCTCTGTGTATCTGTCTGTCCAGCTCTCTGTCTGTCGGTCTGTCCAGCTCTCTGTCTATCGGTCTGTCCAGCTCTCTGTCTATCTGTCTGTCCAGCTCTCTGTCTGTCGGTCTGTCCAGCTCTCTTGTCTATCGGTCTGTCCAGCTCTCTGTCTATCGGTCTGTCCAGCTCTCTGTCTATCGGTCTGTCCAGCTCTCTTGTCTATCGGTCTGTCCAGCTCTCTGTCTATCTGTCTGTCCAGCTCTCTTGTCTATCGGTCTGTCCAGCTCTCTGTCTGTCGGTCTGTCCAGCTCTCTGTCTGTCGGTCTGTCCAGCTCTCTGTCTATCTGTCTGTCCAGCTCTCTGTCTATCGGTCTGTCCAGCTCTCTGTCTATCTGTCTGTCCAGTTCTCTTGTCTATCGGTCTGTCCAGCTCTCTGTCTATCTGTCTGTCCAGCTCTCTGTCTGTCGGTCTGTCCAGCTCTCTGTCTATCGGTCTGTCCAGCTCTCTGTCTGTCGGTCTGTCCAGCTCTCTGTCTATCGGTCTGTCCAGCTCTATGTCTATCTGTCTGTCCAGCTCTCTGTCTATCTGTCTGTCCAGCTCTATGTCTATCTGTCTGTCCAGTTTTCTTGTCTATCGGTCTGTCCAGCTCTCTGTCTGTCGGTCTGTCCAGCTCTCTGTCTGTCGGTCTGTCCAGCTCTCTGTCTATCGGTCTGTCCAGCTCTCTGTCTATCTGTCTGTCCAGCTCTCTGTCTATCTGTCTGTCCAGCTCTCTGTCTATCGGTCTGTCCAGCTGTCTGTCTGTCGGTCTGTCCAGCTCTCTGTCTATCTGTCTGTCCAGCTCTCTGTCTATCGGTCTGTCCAGCTCTTTGACTATCGGTCTGTCCAGCTCTCTGTCTATCGGTCTGTCCAGCTCTCTTGTCTATCGGTCTGTCCAGCTCTCTGTCTGTCGGTCTGTCCAGCTCTCTTGTCTATCGGTCTGTCCAGCTCTCTGTCTGTCAGTCTGTCCAGCTCTCTTGTCTATCGGTCTGTCCAGCTCTCTGTCTATCTGTCTGTCCAGCTCTCTGTCTACCTGTCTTTCCAGCTCTCTGTCTATCGATCTGTCCAGCTCTCTATCTATCGGTCTGTCCAGCTCTCTGTCTATCGGTCTGTCCAGCTCTCTGTCTGTCAGTCTGTCCAGCTCTCTGTCTATCGGTCTGTCCAGCTCTCTTGTCTATCTGTCTGTCCAGCTCTCTGTCTATCTGTCTGTAAAGCTCTCTGTCTATCTGTCTGTCCAGCTCTCTGTCTATCTGTCTGTCCAGCTCTCTGTCTATCGGTCTGTCCAGCTCTTTGACTATCGGTCTGTCCAGCTCTCTGTCTATCGGTCTGTCCAGCTCTCTTGTCTATCGGTCTGTCCAGCTCTCTGTCTGTCGGTCTGTCCAGCTCTCTTGTCTATCGGTCTGTCCAGCTCTCTGTCTGTCAGTCTGTCCAGCTCTCTTGTCTATCGGTTTGTACAGCTCTCTGTCTATCGTTCTGTCCAGCTCTCTGTCTATCTGTCTGTCCAGCTCTCTGTCTATCGGTCTGTCCAGCTCTCTTGTCTATCGGTCTGTCCAGCTCTCTGTCTATCGGTCTGTCCAGCTCTCTTGTCTATCGGTCTGTCCAGCTCTCTGTCTGTCGGTCTGTCCAGCTCTCTTGTCTATCGGTCTGTCCAGCTCTCTGTCTGTCAGTCTGTCCAGCTCTCTTGTCTATCGGTCTGTCCAGCTCTCTGTCTATCTGTCTGTCAAGCTCTCTGTCTACCTGTCTGTCCAGCTCTCTTTCTATCGATCTGTCCAGCTCTCTATCTATCGGTCTGTCCAGCTCTCTGTCTATCGGTCTGTCCAGCTCTCTGTCTGTCGGTCTGTCCAGCTCTCTGTCTGTCGGTCTGTCCAGCTCTCTGTCTATCTGTCTGTCCAGCTCTCTTGTCTATCTGTCTGTCCAGCTCTATGTCTATCTGTCTGTCCAGCTCTATGTCTATCTGTCTGTCCAGTTTTCTTGTCTATCGGTCTGTCCAGCTCTCTGTCTGTCGGTCTGTCCAGCTCTCTGTCTGTCGGTCTGTCCAGCTCTCTTGTCTATCGGTCTGTCCAGCTCTCTTGTCTATCTGTCTGTCCAGCTCTCTTGTCTATCTGTCTGTCCAGCTCTCTGTGTATCTGTCTGTCCAGCTCTCTGTCTGTCGGTCTGTCCAGCTCTCTGTCTATCGGTCTGTCCAGCTCTCTTGTCTATCTGTCTGTCCAGCTCTCTGTCTATCGGTCTGTCCAGCTCTCTGTCTATCTGTCTGTCCAGCTCTCTGTCTATCGGTCTGTCCAGCTCTCCGTCTATCTGTCTGTCCAGCTCTCCGTCTGTGGCTGTCCAGCTCTCTGTCTGTCGGTCTGTCCAGCTCTCTTGTCTATCTGTCTGTCCAGCTCTCTGTGTATCTGTCTGTCCAGTTCTCTTGTCTATCGGTCTGTCCAGCTCTCTGTCTATCGGTCTGTCCAGCTCTCTGTGTATCTGTCTGTCCAGCTCTCTGTCTGTCGGTTTGTCCAGCTCTCTGTCTATCGGTCTACCCAGCTCTCTGTCTGTCGGTCTGTCCATCTCTCTGTCTGTCGGTCTGTCCAGCTCTCTGTCTGTCGGTCTGCCCAGCTCTCTTGTCTATCAGTCTGTCCAGCTCTCTGTCTATCTGTCTGTCCAGCTCTCTTGTCTATCTGTCTGTCCAGCTCTCTGTGTATCTGTCTGTCCAGCTCTCTGTCTGTCGGTCTGTCCAGCCCTCTGTCTATCGGTCTGTCCAGCTCTCTGTCTATCTGTCTGTCCAGCTCTCTGTCTATCGGTCTGTCCAGCTCTCTGTCTATCTGTCTGTCCAGCTCTCTGTCTATCGGTCTGTCCAGCTCTCTGTGTATCTGTCTGTCCAGCTCTCTGTCTGTCGGTCTGTCCAGCTCTCTGTCTATCGGTCTGTCCAGCTCTCTTGTCTATCTGTCTGTCCAGCTCTCTGTCTATCTGTCTGTCCAGCTCTCTGTCTATCGGTCTGTCCAGCTCTCTGTCTATCGGTCTGTCCAGCTCTCTGTCTGTCGGTCTGTCCAGCTCTCTGTCTATCGGTCTGTCCAGCTCTCTGTCTATCGGTCTGTCCAGCTCTCTGTCTATCTGTCTGTCCAGCTCTCTGTCTATCGGTCTGTCCAGCTCTCTGTCTATCGGTCTGTCCAGCTCTCTGTCTATCGGTCTGTCCAGCTCTCTTGTCTATCGGTCTGTCCAGCTCTCTGTCTGTCGGTCTGTCCAGCTCTCTGTCTATCGGTCTGTCCAGCTCTCTGTCTATCTGTCTGTCCAGCTCTCTGTCTATCGGTCTGTCCAGCTCTCTGTCTATCTGTCTGTCCAGCTCTCTTGTCTATCGGTTTGTCCAGCTCTCTGTCTATCGGTCTGTCCAGCTCTCTGTCTATCTGTCTGTCCAGCTCTCTTTCTATCGGTCTGTCCAGCTCTTTGACTATCTGTCTGTCCAGCTCTCTGTCTATCGGTCTGTCCAGCTCTCTTGTCTATCGGTCTGTCCAGCTCTCTGTCTGTCGGTCTGTCCAGCTCTCTTGTCTATCGGTCTGTCCAGCTCTCTGTCTGTCAGTCTGTCCAGCTCTCTTGTCTATCGGTCTGTCCAGCTCTCTGTCTATCTGTCTGTCCAGCTCTCTGTCTACCTGTCTGTCCAGCTCTCTGTCTATCGATCTGTCCAGCTCTCTATCTATCGGTCTGTCCAGCTCTCTGTCTATCTGTCTGTCCAGCTCTCTGTCTGTCGGTCTGTCCAGCTCTCTTGTCTATCGGTCTGTCCAGCTCTCTGTCTATCGTTCTGTCCAGCTCTCTATCTATCTGTCTGTCCAGCTCTCTGTCTATCGGTCTTTCCAGCTCTCTTGTCTATCGGTCTGTCCAGCTCTCTGTCTATCGGTCTGTCCAGCTCTCTTGTCTATCGGTCTGTCCAGCTCTCTGTCTGTCGGTCTGTCCAGCTCTCTTGTCTATCGGTCTGTCCAGCTCTCTGTCTGTCAGTCTGTCCAGCTCTCTTGTCTATCGGTCTGTCCAGCTCTCTGTCTATCTGTCTGTCAAGCTCTCTGTCTACCTGTCTGTCCAGCTCTCTTTCTATCGATCTGTCCAGCTCTCTATCTATCGGTCTGTCCAGCTCTCTGTCTATCGGTCTGTCCAGCTCTCTGTCTGTCGGTCTGTCCAGCTCTCTGTCTGTCGGTCTGTCCAGCTCTCTGTCTATCTGTCTGTCCAGCTCTCTTGTCTATCTGTCTGTCCAGCTCTATGTCTATCTGTCTGTCCAGCTCTCTTGTCTATCTGTCTGTCCAGCTCTCTTGTCTATCTGTCTGTCCAGCTCTCTGTGTATCTGTCTGTCCAGCTCTCTGTCTGTCGGTCTGTCCAGCTCTCTGTCTATCGGTCTGTCCAGCTCTCTGTCTATCTGTCTGTCCAGCTCTCTGTCTATCGGTCTGTCCAGCTCTCTGTCTATCGGTCTGTCCAGCTCTCTGTCTATCGGTCTGTCCAGCTCTCTGTCTATCGGTCTGTCCAGTTCTCTTGTCTATCGGTCTGTCCAGCTGTCTGTCTATCGGTCTGTCCAGCTCTCTGTCTATCAGTCTGTCCAGCTCTATGTCTATCTGTCTGTCCAGTTCTCTTGTTTATCGGTCTGTCCAGCTCTCTGTCTATCGGTCTGTCCAGCTCTCTGTCTATCGGTCTGTCCAGCTCTCTGTCTATCGGTCTGTCCAGCTCTCTGTCTGTCTGTTTGTCCAGCTCTCTGTCTATCGGTCTGCCCAGCTCTCTGTCTGTCGGTCTGTCCATCTCTCTGTCTGTCGGTCTGTCCAGCTCTCTGTCTGTCGGTCTGTCCAGCTCTCTTGTCTATTAGTCTGTCCAGCTCTCTGTCTATCTGTCTGTCCAGCTCTCTTGTCTATCTGTCTGTCCAGCTCTCTGTGTATCTGTCTGTCCAGCTCTCTGTCTGTCGGTCTGTCCAGCTCTCTGTCTATCGGTCTGTCCAGCTCTCTTCTCTATCTGTCTGTCCAGCTCTCTGTCTATCTGTCTGTCCAGCTCTCTGTCTATCTGTCTGTCCAGCTCTCTTGTCTATCTGTCTGTCCAGCTCTCTGTGTATCTGTCTGTCCAGCTCTCTGTCTGTCGGTCTGTCCAGCTCTCTGTCTATCGGTCTGTCCAGCTCTCTGTCTATCTGTCTGTCCAGCTCTCTGTCTATCGGTCTGTCCAGCTCTCTGTCTAACTGTCTGTCCAGCTCTCTGTCTATCGGTCTGTCCAGCTCTCTGTCTATCGGTCTGTCCGGCTCTCTTGTCTATCTGTCTGTCCAGCTCTCTGTGTATCTGTCTGTCCAGCTCTCTGTCTATCGGTCTGTCCAGCTCTCTGTCTATCGATCTGTCCAGCTCTATGTCTATCTGTCTGTCCAGTTCTCTTGTTTATCGGTCTGTCCAGCTCTCTGTCTATCGGTCTGTCCAGCTCTCTGTCTATCGGTCTGTCCAGCTCTCTGTCTATCGGTCTGTCCAGCTCTCTGTCTATCTGTCTGTCCAGCTCTCTGTCTGTCTGTTTGTCCAGCTCTCTGTCTATCGGTCTGCCCAGCTCTCTGTCTGTCGGTCTGTCCATCTCTCTGTCTGTCGGTCTGTCCAGCTCTCTGTCTGTCGGTCTGTCCAGCTCTCTTGTCTATTAGTCTGTCCAGCTCTCTGTCTATCTGTCTGTCCAGCTCTCTTGTCTATCTGTCTGTCCAGCTCTCTGTGTATCTGTCTGTCCAGCTCTCTGTCTGTCGGTCTGTCCAGCTCTCTGTCTATCTGTCTGTCCAGCTCTCTTGTCTATCTGTCTGTCCAGCTCTCTGTGTATCTGTCTGTCCAGCTCTCTGTCTGTCGGTCTGTCCAGCTCTCTGTCTATCGGTCTGTCCAGCTCTCTGTCTATCTGTCTGTCCAGCTCTCTGTCTATCGGTCTGTCCAGCTCTCTGTCTAACTGTCTGTCCAGCTCTCTGTCTATCGGTCTGTCCAGCTCTCTGTCTGTCGGTCTGTCCAGCTCTCTTGTCTATCGGTCTGTCCAGCTCTCTGTCTATCTGTCTGTCCAGCTCTCTGTGTATCTGTCTGTCCAGCTCTCTGTCTGTCGGTCTGTCCAGCTCTCTGTCTATCGGTCTGTCCAGCTCTCTTGTCTATCTGTCTGTCCAGCTCTCTGTCTATCTGTCTGTCCAGCTCTCTGTCTATCTGTCTGTCCAGCTCTCTTGTCTATCTGTCTGTCCAGCTCTCTGTGTATCTGTCTGTCCAGCTCTCTGTCTGTCGGTCTGTTAAGCTCTCTGTCTGTCGGTCTGTCCAGCTCTCTGTCTGTCGGTCTGTCCAGCTCTCTGTCTATCGGTCTGTCCAGCTCTCTTCTCTATCTGTCTGTCCAGCTCTCTGTCTATCTGTCTGTCCAGCTCTCTGTCTATCTGTCTGTCCAGCTCTCTTGTCTATCTGTCTGTCCAGCTCTCTGTGTATCTGTCTGTCCAGCTCTCTGTCTGTCGGTCTGTCCAGCTCTCTGTCTATCGGTCTGTCCAGCTCTCTGTCTATCTGTCTGTCCAGCTCTCTGTCTATCGGTCTGTCCAGCTCTCTGTCTAACTGTCTGTCCAGCTCTCTGTCTATCGGTCTGTCCAGCTCTCTGTCTGTCGGTCTGTCCAGCTCTCTTGTCTATCGGTCTGTCCAGCTCTCTGTCTATCTGTCTGTCCAGCTCTCTGTGTATCTGTCTGTCCAGCTCTCTGTCTGTCGGTCTGTCCAGCTCTCTGTCTATCGGTCTGTCCAGCTCTCTTGTCTATCTGTCTGTCCAGCTCTCTGTCTATCTGTCTGTCCAGCTCTCTGTCTATCTGTCTGCCCAGCTCTCTTGTCTATCTGTCTGTCCAGCTCTCTGTGTATCTGTCTGTCCAGCTCTCTGTCTGTCGGTCTGTTAAGCTCTCTGTCTGTCGGTCTGTCCAGCTCTCTTGTCTATCGGTCTGTCCAGTTCTCTTGTCTATCGGTCTGTCCAGCTCTCTGTCTATCGGTCTGTCCGGCTCTCTTGTCTATCTGTCTGTCCAGCTCTCTGTGTATCTGTCTGTCCAGCTCTCTGTCTATCGGTCTGTCCAGCTCTCTGTCTATCGATCTGTCCAGCTCTATGTCTATCTGTCTGTCCAGTTCTCTTGTTTATCGGTCTGTCCAGCTCTCTGTCTATCGGTCTGTCCAGCTCTCTGTCTATCGGTCTGTCCAGCTCTCTGTCTATCGGTCTGTCCAGCTCTCTGTCTATCTGTCTGTCCAGCTCTCTGTCTGTCTGTTTGTCCAGCTCTCTGTCTATCGGTCTGCCCAGCTCTCTGTCTGTCGGTCTGTCCATCTCTCTGTCTGTCGGTCTGTCCAGCACTCTGTCTGTCGGTCTGTCCAGCTCTCTTGTCTATTAGTCTGTCCAGCTCTCTGTCTATCTGTCTGTCCAGCTCTCTTGTCTATCTGTCTGTCCAGCTCTCTGTGTATCTGTCTGTCCAGCTCTCTGTCTGTCGGTCTGTCCAGCTCTCTGTCTATCTGTCTGTCCAGCTCTCTTGTCTATCTGTCTGTCCAGCTCTCTGTGTATCTGTCTGTCCAGCTCTCTGTCTGTCGGTCTGTCCAGCTCTCTGTCTATCGGTCTGTCCAGCTCTCTGTCTATCTGTCTGTCCAGCTCTCTGTCTATCGGTCTGTCCAGCTCTCTGTCTAACTGTCTGTCCAGCTCTCTGTCTATCGGTCTGTCCAGCTCTCTGTCTGTCGGTCTGTCCAGCTCTCTTGTCTATCGGTCTGTCCAGCTCTCTGTCTATCTGTCTGTCCAGCTCTCTGTGTATCTGTCTGTCCAGCTCTCTGTCTGTCGGTCTGTCCAGCTCTCTGTCTATCGGTCTGTCCAGCTCTCTTGTCTATCTGTCTGTCCAGCTCTCTGTCTATCTGTCTGTCCAGCTCTCTGTCTATCTGTCTGTCCAGCTCTCTTGTCTATCTGTCTGTCCAGCTCTCTGTGTATCTGTCTGTCCAGCTCTCTGTCTGTCGGTCTGTTAAGCTCTCTGTCTGTCGGTCTGTCCAGCTCTCTTGTCTATCGGTCTGTCCAGTTCTCTTGTCTATCGGTCTGTCCAGCTCTCTGTCTATCGGTCTGTCCGGCTCTCTGTCTATCTGTCTGTCCAGCTCTCTGTCTGTCGGTCTGTCCAGCTCTCTGTCTATCGGTCTGTCCAGCTCTGTGTCTATCTGTCTGTCCTGCTCTCTGTCTATCGGTAAGTCCAGCTCTCTGTCTATCGGTCTGTCCAGCTCTCTGTCTAACTGTCTGTCCAGCTCTCTGTCTATCGGTCTGTCCAGCTCTCTGTCTGTCGGTCTGTCCAGCTCTCTTGTCTATCGGTCTGTCCAGCTCTCTGTCTATCTGTCTGTCCAGCTCTCTGTGTATCTGTCTGTCCAGCTCTCTGTCTGTCGGTCTGTCCAGCTCTCTGTCTATCGGTCTGTCCAGCTCTCTTGTCTATCTGTCTGTCCAGCTCTCTGTCTATCTGTCTGTCCAGCTCTCTGTCTATCTGTCTGTCCAGCTCTCTTGTCTATCTGTCTGTCCAGCTCTCTGTCTATCGGTCTGTCCAGCTCTCTGTCTGTCGGTCTGTTAAGCTCTCTGTCTGTCGGTCTGTCCAGCTCTCTTGTCTATCGGTCTGTCCAGTTCTCTTGTCTATCGGTCTGTCCAGCTCTCTGTCTATCGGTCTGTCCGGCTCTCTGTCTATCTGTCTGTCCAGCTCTCTGTCTGTCGGTCTGTCCAGCTCTCTGTCTGTCGGTCTGTCCAGCTCTCTTGTCTATCGGTCTGTCCAGTTCTCTTGTCTATCGGTCTGTCCAGCTCTCTGTCTATCGGTCTGTCCGGCTCTCTTGTCTATCTGTCTGTCCAGCTCTCTGTGTATCTGTCTGTCCAGCTCTCTGTCTATCGGTCTGTCCAGCTCTCTGTCTATCGATCTGTCCAGCTCTATGTCTATCTGTCTGTCCAGTTCTCTTGTTTATCGGTCTGTCCAGCTCTCTGTCTATCGGTCTGTCCAGCTCTCTGTCTATCGGTCTGTCCAGCTCTCTGTCTATCGGTCTGTCCAGCTCTCTGTCTATCTGTCTGTCCAGCTCTCTGTCTGTCTGTTTGTCCAGCTCTCTGTCTATCGGTCTGCCCAGCTCTCTGTCTGTCGGTCTGTCCATCTCTCTGTCTGTCGGTCTGTCCAGCTCTCTGTCTGTCGGTCTGTCCAGCTCTCTTGTCTATTAGTCTGTCCAGCTCTCTGTCTATCTGTCTGTCCAGCTCTCTTGTCTATCTGTCTGTCCAGCTCTCTTGTCTATCGGTCTGTCCAGTTCTCTTGTCTATCGGTCTGTCCAGCTCTCTGTCTATCGGTCTGTCCGGCTCTCTGTCTATCTGTCTGTCCAGCTCTCTGTCTGTCGGTCTGTCCAGCTCTCTGTCTATCGGTCTGTCCAGCTCTGTGTCTATCTGTCTGTCCTGCTCTCTGTCTATCGGTAAGTCCAGCTCTCTGTCTATCGGTCTGTCCAGCTCTCTGTCTAACTGTCTGTCCAGCTCACTGTCTATCGGTCTGTCCAGCTCTCTGTCTGTCGGTCTGTCCAGCTCTCTTGTCTATCGGTCTGTCCAGCTCTCTGTCTATCTGTCTGTCCAGCTCTCTGTGTATCTGTCTGTCCAGCTCTCTGTCTGTCGGTCTGTCCAGCTCTCTGTCTATCGGTCTGTCCAGCTCTCTTGTCTATCTGTCTGTCCAGCTCTCTGTCTATCTGTCTGTCCAGCTCTCTGTCTATCTGTCTGTCCAGCTCTCTTGTCTATCTGTCTGTCCAGCTCTCTGTCTATCGGTCTGTCCAGCTCTCTGTCTGTCGGTCTGTTAAGCTCTCTGTCTGTCGGTCTGTCCAGCTCTCTTGTCTATCGGTCTGTCCAGTTCTCTTGTCTATCGGTCTGTCCAGCTCTCTGTCTATCGGTCTGTCCGGCTCTCTGTCTATCTGTCTGTCCAGCTCTCTGTCTGTCGGTCTGTCCAGCTCTCTGTCTGTCGGTCTGTCCAGCTCTCTTGTCTATCGGTCTGTCCAGTTCTCTTGTCTATCGGTCTGTCCAGCTCTCTGTCTATCGGTCTGTCCGGCTCTCTTGTCTATCTGTCTGTCCAGCTCTCTGTGTATCTGTCTGTCCAGCTCTCTGTCTATCGGTCTGTCCAGCTCTCTGTCTATCGATCTGTCCAGCTCTATGTCTATCTGTCTGTCCAGTTCTCTTGTTTATCGGTCTGTCCAGCTCTCTGTCTATCGGTCTGTCCAGCTCTCTGTCTATCGGTCTGTCCAGCTCTCTGTCTATCGGTCTGTCCAGCTCTCTGTCTATCTGTCTGTCCAGCTCTCTGTCTGTCTGTTTGTCCAGCTCTCTGTCTATCGGTCTGCCCAGCTCTCTGTCTGTCGGTCTGTCCATCTCTCTGTCTGTCGGTCTGTCCAGCTCTCTGTCTGTCGGTCTGTCCAGCTCTCTTGTCTATTAGTCTGTCCAGCTCTCTGTCTATCTGTCTGTCCAGCTCTCTTGTCTATCTGTCTGTCCAGCTCTCTGTGTATCTGTCTGTCCAGCTCTCTGTCTGTCGGTCTGTCCAGCTCTCTGTCTATCTGTCTGTCCAGCTCTCTTGTCTATCTGTCTGTCCAGCTCTCTGTGTATCTGTCTGTCCAGCTCTCTGTCTGTCGGTCTGTCCAGCTCTCTGTCTATCGGTCTGTCCAGCTCTCTGTCTATCTGTCTGTCCAGCTCTCTGTCTATCGGTCTGTCCAGCTCTCTGTCTAACTGTCTGTCCAGCTCTCTGTCTATCGGTCTGTCCAGCTCTCTGTCTGTCGGTCTGTCCAGCTCTCTTGTCTATCGGTCTGTCCAGCTCTCTGTCTATCTGTCTGTCCAGCTCTCTGTGTATCTGTCTGTCGAGCTCTCTGTCTGTCGGTCTGTCCAGCTCTCTGTCTATCGGTCTGTCCAGCTCTCTTGTCTATCTGTCTGTCCAGCTCTCTGTCTATCTGTCTGTCCAGCTCTCTGTCTATCTGTCTGTCCAGCTCTCTTGTCTATCTGTCTGTCCAGCTCTCTGTGTATCTGTCTGTCCAGCTCTCTGTCTGTCGGTCTGTTAAGCTCTCTGTCTGTCGGTCTGTCCAGCTCTCTTGTCTATCGGTCTGTCCAGTTCTCTTGTCTATCGGTCTGTCCAGCTCTCTGTCTATCGGTCTGTCCGGCTCTCTGTCTATCTGTCTGTCCAGCTCTCTGTCTGTCGGTCTGTCCAGCTCTCTGTCTATCGGTCTGTCCAGCTCTGTGTCTATCTGTCTGTCCTGCTCTCTGTCTATCGGTAAGTCCAGCTCTCTGTCTATCGGTCTGTCCAGCTCTCTGTCTAACTGTCTGTCCAGCTCTCTGTCTATCGGTCTGTCCAGCTCTCTGTCTGTCGGTCTGTCCAGCTCTCTTGTCTATCGGTCTGTCCAGCTCTCTGTCTATCTGTCTGTCCAGCTCTCTGTGTATCTGTCTGTCCAGCTCTCTGTCTGTCGGTCTGTCCAGCTCTCTGTCTATCGGTCTGTCCAGCTCTCTTGTCTATCTGTCTGTCCAGCTCTCTGTCTATCTGTCTGTCCAGCTCTCTCTCTATCTGTCTGTCCAGCTCTCTTGTCTATCTGTCTGTCCAGCTCTCTGTCTATCGGTCTGTCCAGCTCTCTGTCTGTCGGTCTGTTAAGCTCTCTGTCTGTCGGTCTGTCCAGCTCTCTTGTCTATCGGTCTGTCCAGTTCTCTTGTCTATCGGTCTGTCCAGCTCTCTGTCTATCGGTCTGTCCGGCTCTCTGTCTATCTGTCTGTCCAGCTCTCTGTCTGTCGGTCTGTCCAGCTCTCTGTCTATCGGTCTGTCCAGCTCTGTGTCTATCTGTCTGTCCAGCTCTCTGTCTATCGGTAAGTCCAGCTCTCTGTCTATCTGTCTGTCCAGCTCTCTGTCTATCGGTCTGTCCAGCTCTCTGTCTGTCGGTCTGTCCAGCTCTCTTGTCTATCTGTCTGTCCAGCTCTCTGTCTATCTGTCTGTCCAGCTCTCTTGTCTATATGTCTGTCCAGCTCTCTGTGTATCTGTCTGTCCAGTTCTCTTGTCTATTGGTCTGTTCCAGCTCTCTGTCTATCGGTCTGTCCAGCTCTCTGTCTATCTGTCTGTCCAGCTCTCTGTCTGTCGGTCTGTCCAGCTCTCTGTCTATCGGTCTGTCCAACTCTCTGTGTATCTGTCTGTCCAGCTCTCTTTCTGTCGGTCTGTTCAGCTCTCTGTCTATCGGTCTGTCCAGCTCTCTTGTCTATCTGTCTGTCCAGCTCTCCGTCTGTCGGTCTGTCCAGCTCTCTGTCTATCCATCTGTCCAGCTCTCCGTCTATCGGTCTGTCCAGCTCTCTGTCTATCTGTCTGTCCAGCTCTCTGTCTATCGGCCTGTCCAGCTCTCCGTCTATCTGTCTGTCCAGCTCTCCGTCTATCGGTCTGTCGAGCTCTCTTTCTATCTGTTTGTCCAGCTCTCTGTCTATCGGTCTGTCCAGCTCTCTGTCTGTCGGTCTGTCCAGCTCTCTGTCTGTCGGTCTGTCCAGCTCTCTTTCTGTCGGTCTGTCCAGCTCTTTGTCTGTCGGTCTGTCCAGCTCTCTGTCTATCTGTCTGTCCAGCTCTCTGTCTATCTGTCTGTCCAGCTCTCTGTCTGTCGGTCTGTCCAGCTCTCTGTCTATCGGTCTGTCCAGCTCTTTGTCTGTCGGTCTGTCCAGCTCTCTGTCTATCGGTCTGTCCAGCTCTCTGTCTATCTGTCTGTCCAGCTCTCTTATCTATCTGTCTGTACAGCTCTCTGTTTATCTGTCTGTCCAGTTCTCTTGTTTATCGGTTTGTCCAGCTCTCTGTCTATCGGTCTGTCCAGCTCTCTGTCTATCTGTCTGTCCAGCTCTCTGTCTATCGGCCTGTCCAGCTCTCCGTCTATCTGTCTGTCCAGCTCTCCGTCTATCGGTCTGTCGAGCTCTCTTTCTATCTGTTTGTCCAGCTCTCTGTCTATCGGTCTGTCCAGCTCTCTGTCTGTCGGTCTGTCCAGCTCTCTGTCTGTCGGTCTGTCCAGCTCTCTTTCTGTCGGTCTGTCCAGCTCTTTGTCTGTCGGTCTGTCCAGCTCTCTGTCTATCTGTCTGTCCAGCTCTCTGTCTATCTGTCTGTCCAGCTCTCTGTCTGTCGGTCTGTCCAGCTCTCTGTCTATCGGTCTGTCCAGCTCTTTGTCTGTCGGTCTGTCCAGCTCTCTGTCTATTGGTCTGTCCAGCTCTCTGTCTATCTGTCTGTCCAGCTCTCTTATCTATCTGTCTGTCCAGCTCTCTGTTTATCTGTCTGTCCAGTTCTCTTGTTTATCTGTCTGTCCAGCTCTCTGTCTATCGGTCTGTCCAGCTCTTTGACTATCGGTCTGTCCAGCTCTCTGTCTATCGGTCTGTCCAGCTCTCTTGTCTATCGGTCTGTCCAGCTCTCTGTCTGTCGGTCTGTCCAGCTCTCTTGTCTATCTGTCTGTCCAGCTCTCTGTCTGTCAGTCTGTCCAGCTCTCTTGTCTATCGGTCTGTCCAGCTCTCTGTCTATCCGTCTGTCCAGCTCTCTGTCTACCTGTCTGTCCAGCTCTCTTGTCTATCTGTCTGTCCAGCTCTCTGTCTATCGGTCTGTCCAGCTCTCTGTCTGTCGGTCTGTCCAGCTCTCTGTCTATCGGTCTGTCCAGCTCTCTTGTCTATCTGTCTGTCCAGCTCTCTGTCTATCTGTCTGTCCAGCTCTCTGTCTATCTGTCTGTCCAGTTTTCTTGTCTATCGGTCTGTCCAGCTCTCTGTCTATCGGTCTGTCCAGCTCTCTGTCTGTCGGTCTGTCCAGCTCTCTTGTCTATCGGTCTGTCCAGCTCTCTTGTCTATCTGTCTGTCCAGCTCTCTTGTCTATCGGTCTGTCCAGCTCTCTGTGTATCTGTCTGTCCAGCTCTCTGTCTGTCGGTCTGTCCAGCTCTCTGTCTATCGGTCTGTCCAGCTCTCTTGTTTATCTGTCTGTCCAGCTCTCTGTCTATCGGTCTGTCCAGCTCTCTGTCTATCTGTCTGTCCAGCTCTCTGTCTATCTGTCTGTCCAGCTCTCCGTCTGTCGGTCTGTCCAGCTCTCTGTCTGTCGGTCTGTCCAGCTCTCTGTCTGTCGGTCTGTCCAGCTCTCTGTCTATCTCTCTGTCCAGCTCTCTGTCTATCGGTCTGTCCAGCTCTCTGTCTATCTGTCTGTCCAGCTCTCTGTCTATCGGTCTGTCCAGCTCTCTGTCTATCGGTCTGTCCAGCTCTCTGTCTGTCGGTCTGTCCAGCTCTCAGTCTATCGGTCTGTCCAGCTCTCTTGTCTGTCGGTCTGTCCAGCTCTCTTGTCTATCGGTCTGTCCAGCTCTCTGTCTGTCGGTCTGTCCAGCTCCCTGTCTATCTGTCTGTCCAGCTCTCTATCTATCGGTCTGTCCAGCTCTCTGTCTGTCGATCTGTCCAGCTCTCTGTCTATTGGTCTGTCCAGCTCTCTGTCTGTCGGTCTGTCCAGCTCTCTGACTATCTGTCTGTCCAGCTCTCTTGTCTATCGGTCTGTCCAGCTCTCTATCTATCTGTCTGTTCAGTTCTCTTGTTTATCGGTCTGTCCAGCTCTCTGTCTATCAGTCTGTCCAGCTCTCTGTCTGTCGGTCTGTCCAGCTCTCTGTCTATCGGTCTGTCCAGCTCTCTGTCTGTCGGTCTGTCCAGCTCTCTGTCTATCAGTCTGTCCAGCTCTCTGTCTGTCGGTCTGTCCAGCTCTCTGTCTATCGGTCTGTCCAGCTCTCTGTCTGTCGGTCTGTCCAGCTCTCTGTCTATCAGTCTGTCCAGCTCTCTGTCTGTCGGTCTTTCCAGCTCTCTGTCTATCGGTCTGTCCAGCTCTCTTGTCTATCGGTCTGTCCAGCTCTCTGTCTATCTGTCTGTCCAGCTCTCTTGTCTATCTGTCTGTCCAGCTCTCTGTGTATCTGTCTGTCCAGTTCTCTTGTCTGTCGGTCTGTCCAGTTCTCTTGTCTATCGGTCTGTCCAGCTCTCTGTCTATCGGTCTGTCCAGCTCTCTGTCTATCTGTCTGTCCAGCTCTCTATCTGTCGGTCTGTCCATCTCTCTGTCTGTCGGTCTGTCCAGCTCTCTGTCTGTCGGTCTGTCCAGCTCTCTTGTCTATCAGTCTGTCCAGCTCTCTGTCTATCTGTCTGTCCAGCTCTCTTGTCTATCTGTCTGTCCAGCTCTCTGTGTATCTGTCTGTCCAGCTCTCTGTCTGTCGGTCTGTCCAGCTCTCTGTCTATCAGTCTGTCCAGCTCTCTTCTCTATCTGTCTGTCCAGCTCTCTGTCTATCTGTCTGTCCAGCTCTCTGTCTATCGGTCTGTCCAGCTCTCTGACTGTCGGTCTGTCCAGCTCTCTGTCTATCGGTCTGTCCAGCTCTCTGTCTATCGATCTGTCCGGCTCTCTTGTCATTCGGTCTGTCCAGCTCTCTGTCTGTCGGTCTGTCCAGCTCTCTGTCTGTCGGTCTGTCCAGCTCTCTGTCTATCGGTCTGTCCAGCTCTCTGTCTATCGATCTGTCCGGCTCTCTTGTCATTCGGTCTGTCCAGCTCTCTGTCTGTCGGTCTGTTCAGCTCTCTGTCTATCTGTCTGTCCAGCTCTCTGTCTATCGGTCTCTCCAGCTCTCCGTCTATCGGCCTGTCCAGCTCTCCGTCTATCTGTCTGTCCAGCTCTCCGTCTATCGGTCTGTCGAGCTCTCTTTCTATCTGTTTGTCCAGCTCTCTGTCTATCGGTCTGTCCAGCTCTCTGTCTGTCGGTCTGTCCAGCTCTCTTTCTTTCGGTCTGTCCAGCTCTCTGTCTGTCTGTCTGTCCAGCTCGCTGTCTGTCGGTCTGCCCAGCTCTCTGTCTATCTGTCTGTCCAGCTCTCTTGTCTATCGGTCTGTCCAGCTCTCTGTCTGTCCGTCTGTCCAGCTCTCTTGTCTATCGGTCTGTCCAGCTCTCTGTCTGTCAGTCTGTCCAGCTCTCTTGTCTATCGGTCTGTCCAGCTCTCTGTCTATCTCTCTGTCAAGCTCTCTGTCTACCTGTCTGTCCAGCTCTCTTTCTATCGATCTGTCCAGCTCTCTATCTATCGGGCTGTCCAGCTCTCTGTCTATCGGTCTGTCCAGCTCTCTGTCTGTCGGTCTGTCCAGCTCTCTGTCTATCGGTCTGTCCAGCTCTCTTGCCTATCTGTCTGTCCAGCTCTCTGTCTATCTGTCTGTCCAGCTCTCTGTCTATCTGTCCAGCTCTCTTGTCTATCTGTCTGTCCAGCTCTATGTCTATCTGTCTGTCCAGTTTTCTTGTCTATCGGTCTGTCCAGCTCTCTTTCTGTCGGTCTGTCCAGCTCTCTTGTCTATCGGTCTGTCCAGCTCTCTTGTCTATCTGTCTGTCCAGCTCTCTTTTCTATCTGTCTGTCCAGCTCTCTGTGTATCTGTCTGTCCAGCTCTTTGTCTGTCGGTCTGTCCAGCTCTCTGTCTATCGGTCTGTCCAGCTCTCTTGTCTACCTGTCTGTCCAGCTCTCTGTCTATCGGTCTGTCCACCTCTCTGTCTATCGGTCTGTCCACTCTCTGTCTATCGGTCTGTTCAGCTCTCTGTCTATCTGTCTTTCCACTCTCTGTCTATCGGTCTGTCCAGCTCTCTGTCTATCTGTCTGTCCACTCTCTGTCTATCGGTCTGTCCAGGTCTCTGTCTATCTGTCTGTCCAGCTCTCTGTCTATCGGTCTGTCCAGCTCTCTGTCTATCGGTCTGTCCAGCTCTCTGTCTGTCGGTCTGTCCAGCTCTCTGTCTATCGGTTTGTCCAGCTCTCTGTCTGTCGGTCTGTCCAGCTCTCTTGTCTATCGGTCTGTCCAGCTCTCTGTCTGTCGGTCTGTCCAGTTCCCTGTCTATCTGACTGTCCAGCTCTCTGTCTGTCGTTCTGTCCAGCTCTCTGTCTATCGGTCTGTCCAGCTCTCTGTCTATCGGTCTGTCCAGCTCTCTGTCTATCGGTCTGTACAGCTCTCTGTCTATCGGTCTGTCCAGCTCTCTGTCTATCGGTCTGTCCAGCTCTCTGTCTATCGGCTTGTCCAGCTCTCTATCTATCGGTCTGTCCACCTCTCTGTCTATCGGTCTGTCCACTCTCTGTCTATCGGTCTGTTCAGCTCTCTGTCTATCTGTCTTTCCACTCTCTGTCTATCGGTCTGTCCAGCTCTCTGTCTATCTGTCTGTCCACTCTCTGTCTATCGGTCTGTCCAGCTCTCTGTCTATCTGTCTGTCCAGCTCTCTGTCTATCGGTCTGTCCAGCTCTCTGTCTATCGGTCTGTCCAGCTCTCTGTCTATCGGTCTGTCCAGCTCTCTGTCTGTCGGTCTGTCCAGCTCTCTTGTCTATCGGTCTGTCCAGCTCTCTGTCTGTCGGTCTGTCCAGTTCCCTGTCTATCTGTCTGTCCAGCTCTCTGTCTGTCGGTCTGTCCAGCTCTCTGTCTATCGGTCTGTCCAGCTCTCTGTCTATCTGTCTGTCCAGCTCTCTGTCTATCGGTCTGTCCAGCTCTCTGACTATCTGTCTGTCCAGCTCTCTTGTCTATCGGTCTGTCCAGCTCTCTATCTATCTGTCTGTCCAGTTCTCTTGTTTATCGGTCTGTCCAGCTCTCTGTCTATCGGTCTGTCCAGCTCTCTGTCTGTCGGTCTGTCCAGCACTCTGTCTATCGGTCTGTCCAGCTCTCTGTCTATCGATCTGTCCGGCTCTCTTGTCATTCGGTCTGTCCAGCTCTCTGTCTGTCGGTCTGTCCAGCTCTCTGTCTATCTGTCTGTCCAGCTCTCTGTCTATCGGTCTCTCCAGCTCTCCGTCTATCGGCCTGTCCAGCTCTCCGTCTATCTGTCTGTCCAGCTCTCCGTCTATCGGTCTGTCGAGCTCTCTTTCTATCTGTTTGTCCAGCTCTCTGTCTATCGGTCTGTCCAGCTCTCTGTCTGTCGGTCTGTCCAGCTCTCTTTCTTTCGGTCTGTCCAGCTCTCTGTCTGTCTGTCTGTCCAGCTCGCTGTCTGTCGGTCTGCCCAGCTCTCTGTCTATCTGTCTGTCCAGCTCTCTTGTCTATCGGTCTGTCCAGCTCTCTGTCTGTCCGTCTGTCCAGCTCTCTTGTCTATCGGTCTGTCCAGCTCTCTGTCTGTCAGTCTGTCCAGCTCTCTTGTCTATCGGTCTGTCCAGCTCTCTGTCTATCTGTCTGTCAAGCTCTCTGTCTACCTGTCTGTCCAGCTCTCTTTCTATCGATCTGTCCAGCTCTCTATCTATCGGGCTGTCCAGCTCTCTGTCTATCGGTCTGTCCAGCTCTCTGTCTGTCGGTCTGTCCAGCTCTCTGTCTATCGGTCTGTCCAGCTCTCTGTCTATCGGTCTGTCCAGCTCTCTGTCTATCTGTCTGTCCAGCTCTCTGTCTATCGGTCTGTCCAGCTCTCTGACTATCTGTCTGTCCAGCTCTCTTGTCTATCGGTCTGTCCAGCTCTCTATCTATCTGTCTGTCCAGTTCTCTTGTTTATCGGTCTGTCCAGCTCTCTGTCTATCGGTCTGTCCAGCTCTCTGTCTGTCGGTCTGTCCAGCTCTCTGTCTATCGGTCTGTCCAGCTCTCTGTCTATCGATCTGTCCGGCTCTCTTGTCATTCGGTCTGTCCAGCTCTCTGTCTGTCGGTCTGTCCAGCTCTCTGTCTATCTGTCTGTCCAGCTCTCTGTCTATCGGTCTCTCCAGCTCTCCGTCTATCGGCCTGTCCAGATCTCCGTCTATCTGTCTGTCCAGCTCTCCGTCTATCGGTCTGTCGAGCTCTCTTTCTATCTGTTTGTCCAGCTCTCTGTCTATCGGTCTGTCCAGCTCTCTGTCTGTCGGTCTGTCCAGCTCTCTTTCTTTCGGTCTGTCCAGCTCTCTGTCTGTCTGTCTGTCCAGCTCGCTGTCTGTCGGTCTGCCCAGCTCTCTGTCTATCTGTCTGTCCAGCTCTCTTGTCTATCGGTCTGTCCAGCTCTCTGTCTGTCCGTCTGTCCAGCTCTCTTGTCTATCGGTCTGTCCAGCTCTCTGTCTGTCGGTCTGTCCAGCTCTCTGTCTATCGGTCTGTCCAGCTCTCTTGCCTATCTGTCTGTCCAGCTCTCTGTCTATCTGTCTTTCCACTCTCTGTCTATCGGTCTGTCCAGCTCTCTGTCTATCTGTCTGTCCACTCTCTGTCTATCGGTCTGTCCAGCTCTCTGTCTATCGGTCTGTCCAGCTCTCTGTCTATCGGTCTGTCCAGCTCTCTGTCTATCGGTCTGTCCAGCTCTCTGTCTGTCGGTCTGTCCAGCTCTCTTGTCTATCGGTCTGTCCAGCTCTCTGTCTGTCGGTCTGTCCAGTTCCCTGTCTATCTGTCTGTCCAGCTCTCTGTCTGTCGGTCTGTCCAGCTCTCTGTCTATCGGTCTGTCCAGCTCTCTGTCTATCTGTCTGTCCAGCTCTCTGTCTATCGGTCTGTCCAGCTCTCTGACTATCTGTCTGTCCAGCTCTCTTGTCTATCGGTCTGTCCAGCTCTCTATCTATCTGTCTGTCCAGTTCTCTTGTTTATCGGTCTGTCCAGCTCTCTGTCTATCGGTCTGTCCAGCTCTCTGTCTGTCGGTCTGTCCAGCTCTCTGTCTATCGGTCTGTCCAGCTCTCTGTCTATCGATCTGTCCGGCTCTCTTGTCATTCGGTCTGTCCAGCTCTCTGTCTGTCGGTCTGTCCAGCTCTCTGTCTATCTGTCTGTCCAGCTCTCTGTCTATCGGTCTCTCCAGCTCTCCGTCTATCGGCCTGTCCAGCTCTCCGTCTATCTGTCTGTCCAGCTCTCCGTCTATCGGTCTGTCGAGCTCTCTTTCTATCTGTTTGTCCAGCTCTCTGTCTATCGGTCTGTCCAGCTCTCTGTCTGTCGGTCTGTCCAGCTCTCTTTCTTTCGGTCTGTCCAGCTCTCTGTCTATCGGTCTGTCCAGCTCTCTTGTCTATCTGTCTGTCCAGCTCTCTGTCTATCTGTCTGTCCAGCTCTCTGTCTATCTGTCTGTCCAGTTTTCTTGTCTATCGGTCTGTCCAGCTCTCTGTCTATCGGTCTGTCCAGCTCTCTGTCTGTCGGTCTGTCCAGCTCTCTTGTCTATCGGTCTGTCCAGCTCTCTTGTCTATCTGTCTGTCCAGCTCTCTTGTCTATCGGTCTGTCCAGCTCTCTGTGTATCTGTCTGTCCAGCTCTCTGTCTGTCGGTCTGTCCAGCTCTCTGTCTATCGGTCTGTCCAGCTCTCTTGTTTATCTGTCTGTCCAGCTCTCTGTCTATCGGTCTGTCCAGCTCTCTGTCTATCTGTCTGTCCAGCTCTCTGTCTATCTGTCTGTCCAGCTCTCCGTCTGTCGGTCTGTCCAGCTCTCTGTCTGTCGGTCTGTCCAGCTCTCTGTCTGTCGGTCTGTCCAGCTCTCTGTCTATCTCTCTGTCCAGCTCTCTGTCTATCGGTCTGTCCAGCTCTCTGTCTATCTGTCTGTCCAGCTCTCTGTCTATCGGTCTGTCCAGCTCTCTGTCTATCGGTCTGTCCAGCTCTCTGTCTGTCGGTCTGTCCAGCTCTCAGTCTATCGGTCTGTCCAGCTCTCTTGTCTGTCGGTCTGTCCAGCTCTCTTGTCTATCGGTCTGTCCAGCTCTCTGTCTGTCGGTCTGTCCAGCTCCCTGTCTATCTGTCTGTCCAGCTCTCTATCTATCGGTCTGTCCAGCTCTCTGTCTGTCGATCTGTCCAGCTCTCTGTCTATTGGTCTGTCCAGCTCTCTGTCTGTCGGTCTGTCCAGCTCTCTGACTATCTGTCTGTCCAGCTCTCTTGTCTATCGGTCTGTCCAGCTCTCTATCTATCTGTCTGTTCAGTTCTCTTGTTTATCGGTCTGTCCAGCTCTCTGTCTATCAGTCTGTCCAGCTCTCTGTCTGTCGGTCTGTCCAGCTCTCTGTCTATCGGTCTGTCCAGCTCTCTGTCTGTCGGTCTGTCCAGCTCTCTGTCTATCAGTCTGTCCAGCTCTCTGTCTGTCGGTCTGTCCAGCTCTCTGTCTATCGGTCTGTCCAGCTCTCTGTCTGTCGGTCTGTCCAGCTCTCTGTCTATCAGTCTGTCCAGCTCTCTGTCTGTCGGTCTTTCCAGCTCTCTGTCTATCGGTCTGTCCAGCTCTCTTGTCTATCGGTCTGTCCAGCTCTCTGTCTATCTGTCTGTCCAGCTCTCTTGTCTATCTGTCTGTCCAGCTCTCTGTGTATCTGTCTGTCCAGTTCTCTTGTCTGTCGGTCTGTCCAGTTCTCTTGTCTATCGGTCTGTCCAGCTCTCTGTCTATCGGTCTGTCCAGCTCTCTGTCTATCTGTCTGTCCAGCTCTCTATCTGTCGGTCTGTCCATCTCTCTGTCTGTCGGTCTGTCCAGCTCTCTGTCTGTCGGTCTGTCCAGCTCTCTTGTCTATCAGTCTGTCCAGCTCTCTGTCTATCTGTCTGTCCAGCTCTCTTGTCTATCTGTCTGTCCAGCTCTCTGTGTATCTGTCTGTCCAGCTCTCTGTCTGTCGGTCTGTCCAGCTCTCTGTCTATCGGTCTGTCCAGCTCTCTTCTCTATCTGTCTGTCCAGCTCTCTGTCTATCTGTCTGTCCAGCTCTCTGTCTATCGGTCTGTCCAGCTCTCTGACTATCTGTCTGTCCAGCTCTCTTGTCTATCGGTCTGTCCAGCTCTCTATCTATCTGTCTGTCCAGTTCTCTTGTTTATCGGTCTGTCCAGCTCTCTGTCTATCGGTCTGTCCAGCTCTCTGTCTGTCGGTCTGTCCAGCTCTCTGTCTATCGGTCTGTCCAGCTCTCTGTCTATCGATCTGTCCGGCTCTCTTGTCATTCGGTCTGTCCAGCTCTCTGTCTGTCGGTCTGTCCAGCTCTCTGTCTATCTGTCTGTCCAGCTCTCTGTCTATCGGTCTCTCCAGCTCTCCGTCTATCGGCCTGTCCAGCTCTCCGTCTATCTGTCTGTCCAGCTCTCCGTCTATCGGTCTGTCGAGCTCTCTTTCTATCTGTTTGTCCAGCTCTCTGTCTATCGGTCTGTCCAGCTCTCTGTCTGTCGGTCTGTCCAGCTCTCTTTCTTTCGGTCTGTCCAGCTCTCTGTCTGTCTGTCTGTCCAGCTCGCTGTCTGTCGGTCTGCCCAGCTCTCTGTCTATCTGTCTGTCCAGCTCTCTTGTCTATCGGTCTGTCCAGCTCTCTGTCTGTCCGTCTGTCCAGCTCTCTTGTCTATCGGTCTGTCCAGCTCTCTGTCTGTCAGTCTGTCCAGCTCTCTTGTCTATCGGTCTGTCCAGCTCTCTGTCTATCTGTCTGTCAAGCTCTCTGTCTACCTGTCTGTCCAGCTCTCTTTCTATCGATCTGTCCAGCTCTCTATCTATCGGGCTGTCCAGCTCTCTGTCTATCGGTCTGTCCAGCTCTCTGTCTGTCGGTCTGTCCAGCTCTCTGTCTATCGGTCTGTCCAGCTCTCTTGCCTATCTGTCTGTCCAGCTCTCTGTCTATCTGTCTGTCCAGCTCTCTGTCTATCTGTCTGTCCAGCTCTCTTGTCTATCTGTCTGTCCAGCTCTATGTCTATCTGTCTGTCCAGTTTTCTTGTCTATCGGTCTGTCCAGCTCTCTTTCTGTCGGTCTGTCCAGCTCTCTTGTCTATCGGTCTGTCCAGCTCTCTTGTCTATCTGTCTGTCCAGCTCTCTTTTCTATCTGTCTGTCCAGCTCTCTGTGTATCTGTCTGTCCAGCTCTTTGTCTGTCGGTCTGTCCAGCTCTCTGTCTATCGGTCTGTCCAGCTCTCTTGTCTACCTGTCTGTCCAGCTCTCTGTCTATCGGTCTGTCCACCTCTCTGTCTATCGGTCTGTCCACTCTCTGTCTATCGGTCTGTTCAGCTCTCTGTCTATCTGTCTTTCCACTCTCTGTCTATCGGTCTGTCCAGCTCTCTGTCTATCTGTCTGTCCACTCTCTGTCTATCGGTCTGTCCAGGTCTCTGTCTATCTGTCTGTCCAGCTCTCTGTCTATCGGTCTGTCCAGCTCTCTGTCTATCGGTCTGTCCAGCTCTCTGTCTGTCGGTCTGTCCAGCTCTCTGTCTATCGGTCTGTCCAGCTCTCTGTCTGTCGGTCTGTCCAGCTCTCTTGTCTATCGGTCTGTCCAGCTCTCTGTCTGTCGGTCTGTCCAGTTCCCTGTCTATCTGACTGTCCAGCTCTCTGTCTGTCGTTCTGTCCAGCTCTCTGTCTATCGGTCTGTCCAGCTCTCTGTCTATCGGTCTGTCCAGCTCTCTGTCTATCGGTCTGTACAGCTCTCTGTCTATCGGTCTGTCCAGCTCTCTGTCTATCGGTCTGTCCAGCTCTCTGTCTATCGGCTTGTCCAGCTCTCTATCTATCGGTCTGTCCACCTCTCTGTCTATCGGTCTGTCCACTCTCTGTCTATCGGTCTGTTCAGCTCTCTGTCTATCTGTCTTTCCACTCTCTGTCTATCGGTCTGTCCAGCTCTCTGTCTATCTGTCTCTCCACTCTCTGTCTATCGGTCTGTCCAGCTCTCTGTCTATCTGTCTGTCCAGCTCTCTGTCTATCGGTCTGTCCAGCTCTCTGTCTATCGGTCTGTCCAGCTCTCTGTCTATCGGTCTGTCCAGCTCTCTGTCTGTCGGTCTGTCCAGCTCTCTTGTCTATCGGTCTGTCCAGCTCTCTGTCTGTCGGTCTGTCCAGTTCCCTGTCTATCTGTCTGTCCAGCTCTCTGTCTGTCGGTCTGTCCAGCTCTCTGTCTATCGGTCTGTCCAGCTCTCTGTCTATCTGTCTGTCCAGCTCTCTGTCTATCGGTCTGTCCAGCTCTCTGACTATCTGTCTGTCCAGCTCTCTTGTCTATCGGTCTGTCCAGCTCTCTATCTATCTGTCTGTCCAGTTCTCTTGTTTATCGGTCTGTCCAGCTCTCTGTCTATCGGTCTGTCCAGCTCTCTGTCTGTCGGTCTGTCCAGCTCTCTGTCTATCGGTCTGTCCAGCTCTCTGTCTATCGATCTGTCCGGCTCTCTTGTCATTCGGTCTGTCCAGCTCTCTGTCTGTCGGTCTGTCCAGCTCTCTGTCTATCTGTCTGTCCAGCTCTCTGTCTATCGGTCTCTCCAGCTCTCCGTCTATCGGCCTGTCCAGCTCTCCGTCTATCTGTCTGTCCAGCTCTCCGTCTATCGGTCTGTCGAGCTCTCTTTCTATCTGTTTGTCCAGCTCTCTGTCTATCGGTCTGTCCAGCTCTCTGTCTGTCGGTCTGTCCAGCTCTCGTTCTTTCGGTCTGTCCAGCTCTCTGTCTGTCTGTCTGTCCAGCTCGCTGTCTGTCGGTCTGCCCAGCTCTCTGTCTATCTGTCTGTCCAGCTCTCTTGTCTATCGGTCTGTCCAGCTCTCTGTCTGTCCGTCTGTCCAGCTCTCTTGTCTATCGGTCTGTCCAGCTCTCTGTCTGTCAGTCTGTCCAGCTCTCTTGTCTATCGGTCTGTCCAGCTCTCTGTCTATCTGTCTGTCAAGCTCTCTGTCTACCTGTCTGTCCAGCTCTCTTTCTATCGATCTGTCCAGCTCTCTATCTATCGGGCTGTCCAGCTCTCTGTCTATCGGTCTGTCCAGCTCTCTGTCTGTCGGTCTGTCCAGCTCTCTGTCTATCGGTCTGTCCAGCTCTCTGTCTATCGGTCTGTCCAGCTCTCTGTCTATCTGTCTGTCCAGCTCTCTGTCTATCGGTCTGTCCAGCTCTCTGACTATCTGTCTGTCCAGCTCTCTTGTCTATCGGTCTGTCCAGCTCTCTATCTATCTGTCTGTCCAGTTCTCTTGTTTATCAGTCTGTCCAGCTCTCTGTCTATCGGTCTGTCCAGCTCTCTGTCTGTCGGTCTGTCCAGCTCTCTGTCTATCGGTCTGTCCAGCTCTCTGTCTATCGATCTGTCCGGCTCTCTTGTCATTCGGTCTGTCCAGCTCTCTGTCTGTCGGTCTGTCCAGCTCTCTGTCTATCTGTCTGTCCAGCTCTCTGTCTATCGGTCTCTCCAGCTCTCCGTCTATCGGCCTGTCCAGCTCTCCGTCTATCTGTCTGTCCAGCTCTCCGTCTATCGGTCTGTCGAGCTCTCTTTCTATCTGTTTGTCCAGCTCTCTGTCTATCGGTCTGTCCAGCTCTCTGTCTGTCGGTCTGTCCAGCTCTCTTTCTTTCGGTCTGTCCAGCTCTCTGTCTGTCTGTCTGTCCAGCTCGCTGTCTGTCGGTCTGCCCAGCTCTCTGTCTATCTGTCTGTCCAGCTCTCTTGTCTATCGGTCTGTCCAGCTCTCTGTCTGTCCGTCTGTCCAGCTCTCTTGTCTATCGGTCTGTCCAGCTCTCTGTCTGTCAGTCTGTCCAGCTCTCTTGTCTATCGGTCTGTCCAGCTCTCTGTCTATCTGTCTGTCAAGCTCTCTGTCTACCTGTCTGTCCAGCTCTCTTTCTATCGATCTGTCCAGCTCTCTATCTATCGGGCTGTCCAGCTCTCTGTCTATCGGTCTGTCCAGCTCTCTGTCTGTCGGTCTGTCCAGCTCTCTGTCTATCGGTCTGTCCAGCTCTCTTGCCTATCTGTCTGTCCAGCTCTCTGTCTATCTGTCTTTCCACTCTCTGTCTATCGGTCTGTCCAGCTCTCTGTCTATCTGTCTGTCCACTCTCTGTCTATCGGTCTGTCCAGCTCTCTGTCTATCTGTCTGTCCAGCTCTCTGTCTATCGGTCTGTCCAGCTCTCTGTCTATCGGTCTGTCCAGCTCTCTGTCTGTCGGTCTGTCCAGCTCTCTTGTCTATCGGTCTGTCCAGCTCTCTGTCTGTCGGTCTGTCCAGTTCCCTGTCTATCTGTCTGTCCAGCTCTCTGTCTGTCGGTCTGTCCAGCTCTCTGTCTATCGGTCTGTCCAGCTCTCTGTCTATCTGTCTGTCCAGCTCTCTGTCTATCGGTCTGTCCAGCTCTCTGACTATCTGTCTGTCCAGCTCTCTTGTCTATCGGTCTGTCCAGCTCTCTATCTATCTGTCTGTCCAGTTCTCTTGTTTATCGGTCTGTCCAGCTCTCTGTCTATCGGTCTGTCCAGCTCTCTGTCTGTCGGTCTGTCCAGCTCTCTGTCTATCGGTCTGTCCAGCTCTCTGTCTATCGATCTGTCCGGCTCTCTTGTCATTCGGTCTGTCCAGCTCTCTGTCTGTCGGTCTGTCCAGCTCTCTGTCTATCTGTCTGTCCAGCTCTCTGTCTATCGGTCTCTCCAGCTCTCCGTCTATCGGCCTGTCCAGCTCTCCGTCTATCTGTCTGTCCAGCTCTCCGTCTATCGGTCTGTCGAGCTCTCTTTCTATCTGTTTGTCCAGCTCTCTGTCTATCGGTCTGTCCAGCTCTCTGTCTGTCGGTCTGTCCAGCTCTCTTTCTTTCGGTCTGTCCAGCTCTCTGTCTGTCTGTCTGTCCAGCTCGCTGTCTGTCGGTCTGCCCAGCTCTCTGTCTATCTGTCTGTCCAGCTCTCTTGTCTATCGGTCTGTCCAGCTCTCTGTCTGTCCGTCTGTCCAGCTCTCTTGTCTATCGGTCTGTCCAGCTCTCTGTCTGTCAGTCTGTCCAGCTCTCTTGTCTATCTGTCTGTCCAGCTCTCTGTCTATCGGTCTGTCCAGCTCTCTGTCTACCGGTCTGTACAGCTCTCTGTCTATCGGTCTGTCCATTTTTCTGTCTATCTGTCTGTCCACTCTCTGTCTATCGGTCTGTCCAGCTCTCTGTCTATCGGTCTGTCCAGCTCTCTGTCTATCTCTCTGTCCAGCTCTCTTTCTATCGGTCTGTCCAGCTCTCTGTCTATCTGTCTGTCCAGCTCTCTGTCTATCGGTCTGTCCAGCTCTCTGTCTGTCGGTCTGTCCAGCTCTCTGTCTGTCGGTCTGTCCAGCTCTCTGTCTATCGGTCTGTACAGCTCTCTGTCTATCGGTCTATCCAGCTCTCTGTCTATCTGTCTTTCCACTCTCTGTCTATTGGTCTGTCCAGCTCTCTGTCTATCGGTCTGTCCACTCTCTGTCTATCGGTCTGTCCACTCTCTGTCTATCGGTCTGTCCAGCTCTCTGTCTATCGGTCTGTCCAGCTCTCTGTCTGTCGGTCTGTCCAGTTCCCTGTCTATCTGTCTGTCCAGCTCTCTGTCTGTCGGTCTGTCCATCTCTCTGTCTATCGGTCTGTCCAGCTCTCTGTCTGTCGGTCTGTCCAGCTCTCTTGTCTATCGGTCTGTCCAGCTCTCTGACTATCGGTCTGTCCAGCTCTCTGTCTATCGGTCTGTCCAGCTCTCTGTCTATCGGTCTGTACAGCTCTCTGTCTATCGGACTGTCCAGCTCTCTGTCTATCTGTCTGTCCACTCTCTGTCTATCGGTCTGTACAGCTCTCTGTCTATCGGTCTGTCCATTTCTCTGTCTATCTGTCTGTCCACTCTCTGTCTATCGGTCTGTCCACTCTCTGTCTATCGGTCTGTCCAGCTCTCTGTCTATCTCTCTGTCCAGCTCTCTTTCTATCGGTCTGTCCAGCTCTCTGTCTATCTGTCTGTCCAGCTCTCTGTCTATCGGTCTGTCCAGCTCTCTGTCTGTCGGTCTGTCCAGCTCTCTGTCTGTCGGTCTGTCCAGCTCTCTGTCTATCGGTCTGTACAGCTCTCTGTCTATCGGTCTATCCAGCTCTCTGTCTATCTGTCTTTCCACTCTCTGTCTATCGGTCTGTCCAGCTCTCTGTCTATCGGTCTGTCCACTCTCTGTCTATCGGTCTGTCCAGCTCTCTGTCTATCGGTCTGTCCAGCTCTCTGTCTATTGGTCTGTCCAGCTCTCTGTCTATCTGTCTGTCCACTCTCTGTCTATCGGTCTGTCCAGCTCTCTGTCTATCGGTCTGTCCAGCTCTCTGTCTATCTCTCTGTCCAGCTCTCTTTCTATCGGTCTGTCCAGCTCTCTGTCTATCTGTCTGGCCAGCTCTCTGTCTATCGGTCTGTCCAGCTCTCTGTCTGTCGGTCTGTCCAGCTCTCTTGTCTATCGGTCTGTCCAGCTCTCTGTCTGTCGGTCTGTCCAGCTCCCTGTCTATCTGTCTGTCCAGCTCTCTGTCTGTCGATCTGTCCAGCTCTGTGTCTATCGGTCTGTCCAGCTCTCTGTCTATCTGTCTGTCCAGCTCTCTTGTCTATCTGTCTGTCCAGCTCTCTGTGTATATGTCTGTCCAGCTCTCTGTCTGTCGGTCTGTCCAGCTCTCTGTCTATCGGTCTGTCCAGCTCTCTTCTCTATCTGTCTGTCCAGCTCTCTGTCTATCTGTCTGTCCAGCTCTCTGTCTATCGGTCTGTCCAGCGCTCTGTCTGTCTGTCTGTCTGTCCAGCTCTCTGTCTATCGGTCTGTCCAGCTCTCTGTCTATCTGTCTGTCCACTCTCTGTCTATCGGTCTGTCCAGCTCCCTGTCTATCTGTCTGTCCAGCTCTCTGTCTATCGGTCTGTCCAGCTCTCTGTCTGTCGGTCTGTCCAGCTCTCTGTCTGTCGGTCTGTCCAGCTCTCTGTCTATCGGTCTGTCCAGCTCTCTTGTCTATCTGTCTGTCCAGCTCTCTGTCTATCTGTCTGTCCAGCTCTCTGTCTATCTGTCTGTCCAGCTCTCTTGTCTATCTGTCTGTCCAGCTCTATGTCTATCTGTCTGTCCAGTTTTCTTGTCTATCGGTCTGTCCAGCTCTCTGTCTATCGGTCTGTCCAGCTCTCTGTCTGTCGGTCTGTCCAGCTCTCTTGTCTATCGGTCTGTCCAGCTCTCTTGTCTATCTGTCTGTCCAGCTCTCTTGTCTATCTGTCTGTCAAGCTCTCTGTGTATCTGTCTGTCCAGCTCTCTGTCTGTCTTTATGTCCAGCTCTCTGTCTATCGGTCTGTCCAGCTCTCTTGTCTATCTGTCTGTCAGCTCTCTGTCTATCGGTCTGTCCAGCTCTCTGTCTATCTGTCTGTCCAGCTCTCTGTCTGTCGGTCTGTCCAGCTCTCCGTCTATCTGTCTGTCCAGCTCTCCGTCTGTCGGTCTGTCCAGCTCTCTGTCTGTCGGTCTGTCCAGCTCTCTATCTGTCGGTCTGTCCAGCTCTCTGTCTGTCGGTCTGTCCAGCTCTCTGTCTATCTCTCTGTCCAGCTCTCTGTCTATCGGTCTGTCCAGCTCTCTGTCTATCTGTCTGTCCAGCTCTCTGTCTATCGGTCTGTCCCGCTCTCTGTCTATCGGTCTGTCCAGCTCTCTGTCTGTCGGTCTGTCCAGTTCTCTGTCTGTCGGTCTGTCCAGCTCTCTTGTCTATCGGTCTGTCCAGCTCGCTTGTCTATCTGTCTGTCCAGCTCTCTTGTCTATCTGTCTGTCAAGCTCTCTGTGTATCTGTCTGTCCAGCTCTCTTTCTGTCGGTCTGTCCAGCTCTCTGTCTATCGGTCTGTCCAGCTCTCTTGTCTATCTGTCTGTCCAGCTCTCTGTCTATCGTTCTGTCCAGCTCGCTGTCTATCTGTCTGTCCAGCTCTCTGTCTGTCGGTCTGTCCAGCTCTCCGTCTATCTGTCTGTCCAGCTCTCCGTCTGTCGGTCTGTCCAGCTCTCTGTCTGTCGGTCTGTCCAGCTCTCTGTCTATCGGTCTGTCCAGCTCTCTGTCTGTCGGTCTGTCCAGCTCTCTGTCTGTCGGTCTGTCCAGCTCTCTGACTATCTGTCTGTCCAGCTCTCTTGTCTATCGGTCTGTCCAGCTCTCTATCTATCTGTCTGTCCAGTTCTCTTGTTTATCGGTCTGTCCAGCTCTCTGTCTGTCGGTCTGTCCAGCTCTCTGTCTGTCGGTCTGTCCAGCTCTCTGTCTATCGGTCTGTCCAGCTCTCTGTCTATCTGTCTGTCCAGCTCTCTGTCTGTCGGTCTGTCCAGCTCTCTGTCTGTCGGTCTGCCCAGCTCTCTGTCTGTCGGTCTGTCCATCTCTCTGTCTGTCGGTCTGTCCAGCTCTCTGTCTGTCGGTCTGTCCAGCTCTCTTGTCTATCGGTCTGTCCAGCTCTCTGTCTATCTGTCTGTCCAGCTCTCTTGTCTATCTGTCTGTCCAGCTCTCTGTGTATATGTCTGTCCAGCTCTCTGTCTGTCGGTCTGTCCAGCTCTCTGTCTATCGGTCTGTCCAGCTCTCTTCTCTATCTGTCTGTCCAGCTCTCTGTCTATCTGTCTGTCCAGCTCTCTGTCTATCGGTCTGTCCAGCGCTCTGTCTGTCTGTCTGTCCAGCTCTCTGTCTATCGGTCTGTCCAGCTCTCTGTCTATCTGTCTGTCCACTCTCTGTCTATCGGTCTGTCCAGCTCCCTGT
Organism: Lampris megalopsis; assembly: GCA_022114975.2. NCBI lineage: Eukaryota > Metazoa > Chordata > Actinopteri > Lampriformes > Lampridae > Lampris > Lampris megalopsis. Next base: position 10,473,227 of record JAJHIY020000936.1, on the reverse strand, counting down.
CTATCTGTCTGTCCAGCTCTCTGTCTATCGGTCTGTCCAGCTCTCTGTCTGTCGGTCTGTCCAGCTCTCTGTCTGTCGGTCTGTCCAGCTCTCTGTCTATCGGTCTGTCCAGCTCTCTTGTCTATCTGTCTGTCCAGCTCTCTGTCTATCTGTCTGTCCAGCTCTCTGTCTATCTGTCTGTCCAGCTCTCTTGTCTATCTGTCTGTCCAGCTCTATGTCTATCTGTCTGTCCAGTTTTCTTGTCTATCGGTCTGTCCAGCTCTCTGTCTATCGGTCTGTCCAGCTCTCTGTCTGTCGGTCTGTCCAGCTCTCTGTCTGTCGGTCTGTCCAGCTCTCTTGTCTATCGGTCTGTCCAGCTCTCTTGTCTATCTGTCTGTCCAGCTCTCTTGTCTATCTGTCTGTCAAGCTCTCTGTGTATCTGTCTGTCCAGCTCTCTGTCTGTCTTTATGTCCAGCTCTCTGTCTATCGGTCTGTCCAGCTCTCTTGTCTATCTGTCTGTCCAGCTCTCTGTCTATCTGTCTGTCCAGCTCTCTTGTCTATCTGTCTGTCCAGCTCTATGTCTATCTGTCTGTCCATTTTTATTGTCTATCGGTCTGTCCAGCTCTCTGTCTGTCGGTCTGTCCAGCTCTCTGTCTGTCGGTCTGTCCAGCTCTCTTGTCTATCGGTCTGTCCAGCTCTCTGTCTGTCGGTCTGTCCAGTTCCCTGTCTATCTGTCTGTCCAGCTCTCTGTCTGTCGGTCTGTCCAGCTCTCTGTCTATCGGTCTGTCCAGCTCTCTGTCTATCTGTCTGTCCAGCTCTCTGTCTATCGGTCTGTCCAGCTCTCTGACTATCTGTCTGTCCAGCTCTCTTGTCTATCGGTCTGTCCAGCTCTCTATCTATCTGTCTGTCCAGTTCTCTTGTTTATCGGTCTGTCCAGCTCTCTGTCTATCGGTCTGTCCAGCTCTCTGTCTGTCGGTCTGTCCAGCTCTCTGTCTATCGGTCTGTCCAGCTCTCTGTCTATCGATCTGTCCGGCTCTCTTGTCATTCGGTCTGTCCAGCTCTCTGTCTGTCGGTCTGTCCAGCTCTCTGTCTATCTGTCTGTCCAGCTCTCTTGTCTATCGGTCTGTCCAGCTCTCTGTCTGTCCGTCTGTCCAGCTCTCTTGTCTATCGGTCTGTCCAGCTCTCTGTCTGTCAGTCTGTCCAGCTCTCTTGTCTATCTGTCTGTCCACTCTCTGTCTATCGGTCTGTCCAGCTCTCTGTCTATCGGTCTGTCCAGCTCTCTGTCTATCTCTCTGTCCAGCTCTCTTTCTATCGGTCTGTCCAGCTCTCTGTCTATCTGTCTGTCCAGCTCTCTTGTCTATCGGTCTGTCCAGCTCTCTGTCTGTCGGTCTGTCCAGCTCTCTGTCTGTCGGTCTGTCCAGCTCTCTGTCTATCGGTCTGTACAGCTCTCTGTCTATCGGTCTATCCAGCTCTCTGTCTATCTGTCTTTCCACTCTCTGTCTATTGGTCTGTCCAGCTCTCTGTCTATCGGTCTGTCCACTCTCTGTCTATCGGTCTGTCCACTCTCTGTCTATCGGTCTGTCCAGCTCTCTGTCTATCGGTCTGTCCAGCTCTCTGTCTGTCGGTCTGTCCAGTTCCCTGTCTATCTGTCTGTCCAGCTCTCTGTCTGTCGGTCTGTCCATCTCTCTGTCTATCGGTCTGTCCAGCTCTCTGTCTGTCGGTCTGTCCAGCTCTCTTGTCTATCTGTCTGTCCAGCTCTCTGACTATCGGTCTGTCCAGCTCTCTGTCTATCGGTCTGTCCAGCTCTCTGTCTATCGGTCTGTACAGCTCTCTGTCTATCGGACTGTCCAGCTCTCTGTCTATCTGTCTGTCCACTCTCTGTCTATCGGTCTGTACAGCTCTCTGTCTATCGGTCTGTCCATTTCTCTGTCTATCTGTCTGTCCACTCTCTGTCTATCGGTCTGTCCACTCTCTGTCTATCGGTCTGTCCAGCTCTCTGTCTATCTCTCTGTCCAGCTCTCTTTCTATCGGTCTGTCCAGCTCTCTGTCTATCTGTCTGTCCAGCTCTCTGTCTATCGGTCTGTCCAGCTCTCTGTCTGTCGGTCTGTCCAGCTCTCTGTCTGTCGGTCTGTCCAGCTCTCTGTCTATCGGTCTGTACAGCTCTCTGTCTATCGGTCTATCCAGCTCTCTGTCTATCTGTCTTTCCACTCTCTGTCTATCGGTCTGTCCAGCTCTCTGTCTATCGGTCTGTCCACTCTCTGTCTATCGGTCTGTCCAGCTCTCTGTCTATCGGTCTGTCCAGCTCTCTGTCTATTGGTCTGTCCAGCTCTCTGTCTATCTGTCTGTCCACTCTCTGTCTATCGGTCTGTCCAGCTCTCTGTCTATCGGTCTGTCCAGCTCTCTGTCTATCTCTCTGTCCAGCTCTCTTTCTATCGGTCTGTCCAGCTCTCTGTCTATCTGTCTGGCCAGCTCTCTGTCTATCGGTCTGTCCAGCTCTCTGTCTGTCGGTCTGTCCAGCTCTCTTGTCTATCGGTCTGTCCAGCTCTCTGTCTGTCGGTCTGTCCAGCTCCCTGTCTATCTGTCTGTCCAGCTCTCTGTCTGTCGATCTGTCCAGCTCTGTGTCTATCGGTCTGTCCAGCTCTCTGTCTATCTGTCTGTCCAGCTCTCTTGTCTATCTGTCTGTCCAGCTCTCTGTGTATATGTCTGTCCAGCTCTCTGTCTGTCGGTCTGTCCAGCTCTCTGTCTATCGGTCTGTCCAGCTCTCTTCTCTATCTGTCTGTCCAGCTCTCTGTCTATCTGTCTGTCCAGCTCTCTGTCTATCGGTCTGTCCAGCGCTCTGTCTGTCTGTCTGTCTGTCCAGCTCTCTGTCTATCGGTCTGTCCAGCTCTCTGTCTATCTGTCTGTCCACTCTCTGTCTATCGGTCTGTCCAGCTCCCTGTCTATCTGTCTGTCCAGCTCTCTGTCTATCGGTCTGTCCAGCTCTCTGTCTGTCGGTCTGTCCAGCTCTCTGTCTGTCGGTCTGTCCAGCTCTCTGTCTATCGGTCTGTCCAGCTCTCTTGTCTATCTGTCTGTCCAGCTCTCTGTCTATCTGTCTGTCCAGCTCTCTGTCTATCTGTCTGTCCAGCTCTCTTGTCTATCTGTCTGTCCAGCTCTATGTCTATCTGTCTGTCCAGTTTTCTTGTCTATCGGTCTGTCCAGCTCTCTGTCTGTCGGTCTGTCCAGCTCTCTGTCTGTCGGTCTGTCCAGCTCTCTTGTCTATCGGTCTGTCCAGCTCTCTTGTCTATCTGTCTGTCCAGCTCTCTTGTCTATCTGTCTGTCAAGCTCTCTGTGTATCTGTCTGTCCAGCTCTCTGTCTGTCTTTATGTCCAGCTCTCTGTCTATCGGTCTGTCCAGCTCTCTTGTCTATCTGTCTGTCAGCTCTCTGTCTATCGGTCTGTCCAGCTCTCTGTCTATCTGTCTGTCCAGCTCTCTCTCTGTCGGTCTGTCCAGCTCTCCGTCTATCTGTCTGTCCAGCTCTCCGTCTGTCGGTCTGTCCAGCTCTCTGTCTGTCGGTCTGTCCAGCTCTCTGTCTGTCGGTCTGTCCAGCTCTCTGTCTGTCGGTCTGTCCAGCTCTCTGTCTATCTCTCTGTCCAGCTCTCTGTCTATCGGTCTGTCCAGCTCTCTGTCTATCTGTCTGTCCAGCTCTCTGTCTATCGGTCTGTCCCGCTCTCTGTCTATCGGTCTGTCCAGCTCTCTGTCTGTCGGTCTGTCCAGTTCTCTGTCTGTCGGTCTGTCCAGCTCTCTTGTCTATCGGTCTGTCCAGCTCGCTTGTCTATCTGTCTGTCCAGCTCTCTTGTCTATCTGTCTGTCAAGCTCTCTGTGTATCTGTCTGTCCAGCTCTCTTTCTGTCGGTCTGTCCAGCTCTCTGTCTATCGGTCTGTACAGCTCTCTGTCTATCGGTCTGTCCATTTCTCTGTCTATCTGTCTGTCCACTCTCTGTCTATCGGTCTGTCCACTCTCTGTCTATCGGTCTGTCCAGCTCTCTGTCTATCTCTCTGTCCAGCTCTCTTTCTATCGGTCTGTCCAGCTCTCTGTCTATCTGTCTGTCCAGCTCTCTGTCTATCGGTCTGTCCAGCTCTCTGTCTGTCGGTCTGTCCAGCTCTCTGTCTGTCGGTCTGTCCAGCTCTCTGTCTATCGGTCTGTACAGCTCTCTGTCTATCGGTCTATCCAGCTCTCTGTCTATCTGTCTTTCCACTCTCTGTCTATCGGTCTGTCCAGCTCTCTGTCTATCGGTCTGTCCACTCTCTGTCTATCGGTCTGTCCAGCTCTCTGTCTATCGGTCTGTCCAGCTCTCTGTCTATTGGTCTGTCCAGCTCTCTGTCTATCTGTCTGTCCACTCTCTGTCTATCGGTCTGTCCAGCTCTCTGTCTATCGGTCTGTCCAGCTCTCTGTCTATCTCTCTGTCCAGCTCTCTTTCTATCGGTCTGTCCAGCTCTCTGTCTATCTGTCTGGCCAGCTCTCTGTCTATCGGTCTGTCCAGCTCTCTGTCTGTCGGTCTGTCCAGCTCTCTTGTCTATCGGTCTGTCCAGCTCTCTGTCTGTCGGTCTGTCCAGCTCCCTGTCTATCTGTCTGTCCAGCTCTCTGTCTGTCGATCTGTCCAGCTCTGTGTCTATCGGTCTGTCCAGCTCTCTGTCTATCTGTCTGTCCAGCTCTCTTGTCTATCTGTCTGTCCAGCTCTCTGTGTATATGTCTGTCCAGCTCTCTGTCTGTCGGTCTGTCCAGCTCTCTGTCTATCGGTCTGTCCAGCTCTCTTCTCTATCTGTCTGTCCAGCTCTCTGTCTATCTGTCTGTCCAGCTCTCTGTCTATCGGTCTGTCCAGCGCTCTGTCTGTCTGTCTGTCTGTCCAGCTCTCTGTCTATCGGTCTGTCCAGCTCTCTGTCTATCTGTCTGTCCACTCTCTGTCTATCGGTCTGTCCAGCTCCCTGTCTATCTGTCTGTCCAGCTCTCTGTCTATCGGTCTGTCCAGCTCTCTGTCTGTCGGTCTGTCCAGCTCTCTGTCTGTCGGTCTGTCCAGCTCTCTGTCTATCGGTCTGTCCAGCTCTCTTGTCTATCTGTCTGTCCAGCTCTCTGTCTATCTGTCTGTCCAGCTCTCTGTCTATCTGTCTGTCCAGCTCTCTTGTCTATCTGTCTGTCCAGCTCTATGTCTATCTGTCTGTCCAGTTTTCTTGTCTATCGGTCTGTCCAGCTCTCTGTCTGTCGGTCTGTCCAGCTCTCTGTCTGTCGGTCTGTCCAGCTCTCTTGTCTATCGGTCTGTCCAGCTCTCTTGTCTATCTGTCTGTCCAGCTCTCTTGTCTATCTGTCTGTCAAGCTCTCTGTGTATCTGTCTGTCCAGCTCTCTGTCTGTCTTTATGTCCAGCTCTCTGTCTATCGGTCTGTCCAGCTCTCTTGTCTATCTGTCTGTCAGCTCTCTGTCTATCGGTCTGTCCAGCTCTCTGTCTATCTGTCTGTCCAGCTCTCTGTCTGTCGGTCTGTCCAGCTCTCCGTCTATCTGTCTGTCCAGCTCTCCGTCTGTCGGTCTGTCCAGCTCTCTGTCTGTCGGTCTGTCCAGCTCTCTGTCTGTCGGTCTGTCCAGCTCTCTGTCTGTCGGTCTGTCCAGCTCTCTGTCTATCTCTCTGTCCAGCTCTCTGTCTATCGGTCTGTCCAGCTCTCTGTCTATCTGTCTGTCCAGCTCTCTGTCTATCGGTCTGTCCCGCTCTCTGTCTATCGGTCTGTCCAGCTCTCTGTCTGTCGGTCTGTCCAGTTCTCTGTCTGTCGGTCTGTCCAGCTCTCTTGTCTATCGGTCTGTCCAGCTCGCTTGTCTATCTGTCTGTCCAGCTCTCTTGTCTATCTGTCTGTCAAGCTCTCTGTGTATCTGTCTGTCCAGCTCTCTTTCTGTCGGTCTGTCCAGCTCTCTGTCTATCGGTCTGTCCAGCTCTCTTGTCTATCTGTCTGTCCAGCTCTCTGTCTATCGTTCTGTCCAGCTCGCTGTCTATCTGTCTGTCCAGCTCTCTGTCTGTCGGTCTGTCCAGCTCTCCGTCTATCTGTCTGTCCAGCTCTCCGTCTGTCGGTCTGTCCAGCTCTCTGTCTGTCGGTCTGTCCAGCTCTCTGTCTATCGGTCTGTCCAGCTCTCTGTCTGTCGGTCTGTCCAGCTCTCTGTCTGTCGGTCTGTCCAGCTCTCTGACTATCTGTCTGTCCAGCTCTCTTGTCTATCGGTCTGTCCAGCTCTCTATCTATCTGTCTGTCCAGTTCTCTTGTTTATCGGTCTGTCCAGCTCTCTGTCTGTCGGTCTGTCCAGCTCTCTGTCTGTCGGTCTGTCCAGCTCTCTGTCTATCGGTCTGTCCAGCTCTCTGTCTATCTGTCTGTCCAGCTCTCTGTCTGTCGGTCTGTCCAGCTCTCTGTCTGTCGGTCTGCCCAGCTCTCTGTCTGTCGGTCTGTCCATCTCTCTGTCTGTCGGTCTGTCCAGCTCTCTGTCTGTCGGTCTGTCCAGCTCTCTTGTCTATCGGTCTGTCCAGCTCTCTGTCTATCTGTCTGTCCAGCTCTCTTGTCTATCTGTCTGTCCAGCTCTCTGTGTATATGTCTGTCCAGCTCTCTGTCTGTCGGTCTGTCCAGCTCTCTGTCTATCGGTCTGTCCAGCTCTCTTCTCTATCTGTCTGTCCAGCTCTCTGTCTATCTGTCTGTCCAGCTCTCTGTCTATCGGTCTGTCCAGCGCTCTGTCTGTCTGTCTGTCCAGCTCTCTGTCTATCGGTCTGTCCAGCTCTCTGTCTATCTGTCTGTCCACTCTCTGTCTATCGGTCTGTCCAGCTCCCTGTCTATCTGTCTGTCCAGCTCTCTGTCTATCGGTCTGTCCAGCTCTCTGTCTGTCGGTCTGTCCAGCTCTCTGTCTGTCGGTCTGTCCAGCTCTCTGTCTATCGGTCTGTCCAGCTCTCTTGTCTATCTGTCTGTCCAGCTCTCTGTCTATCTGTCTGTCCAGCTCTCTGTCTATCTGTCTGTCCAGCTCTCTTGTCTATCTGTCTGTCCAGCTCTATGTCTATCTGTCTGTCCAGTTTTCTTGTCTATCGGTCTGTCCAGCTCTCTGTCTATCGGTCTGTCCAGCTCTCTGTCTGTCGGTCTGTCCAGCTCTCTGTCTGTCGGTCTGTCCAGCTCTCTTGTCTATCGGTCTGTCCAGCTCTCTTGTCTATCTGTCTGTCCAGCTCTCTTGTCTATCTGTCTGTCAAGCTCTCTGTGTATCTGTCTGTCCAGCTCTCTGTCTGTCTTTATGTCCAGCTCTCTGTCTATCGGTCTGTCCAGCTCTCTTGTCTATCTGTCTGTCAGCTCTCTGTCTATCGGTCTGTCCAGCTCTCTGTCTATCTGTCTGTCCAGCTCTCTGTCTGTCGGTCTGTCCAGCTCTCCGTCTATCTGTCTGTCCAGCTCTCCGTCTGTCGGTCTGTCCAGCTCTCTGTCTGTCGGTCTGTCCAGCTCTCTGTCTGTCGGTCTGTCCAGCTCTCTGTCTGTCGGTCTGTCCAGCTCTCTGTCTATCTCTCTGTCCAGCTCTCTGTCTATCGGTCTGTCCAGCTCTCTGTCTATCTGTCTGTCCAGCTCTCTGTCTATCGGTCTGTCCCGCTCTCTGTCTATCGGTCTGTCCAGCTCTCTGTCTGTCGGTCTGTCCAGTTCTCTGTCTGTCGGTCTGTCCAGCTCTCTTGTCTATCGGTCTGTCCAGCTCGCTTGTCTATCTGTCTGTCCAGCTCTCTTGTCTATCTGTCTGTCAAGCTCTCTGTGTATCTGTCTGTCCAGCTCTCTTTCTGTCGGTCTGTCCAGCTCTCTGTCTATCGGTCTGTCCAGCTCTCTTGTCTATCTGTCTGTCCAGCTCTCTGTCTATCGTTCTGTCCAGCTCGCTGTCTATCTGTCTGTCCAGCTCTCTGTCTGTCGGTCTGTCCAGCTCTCCGTCTATCTGTCTGTCCAGCTCTCCGTCTGTCGGTCTGTCCAGCTCTCTGTCTGTCGGTCTGTCCAGCTCTCTGTCTATCGGTCTGTCCAGCTCTCTGTCTGTCGGTCTGTCCAGCTCTCTGTCTGTCGGTCTGTCCAGCTCTCTGACTATCTGTCTGTCCAGCTCTCTTGTCTATCGGTCTGTCCAGCTCTCTATCTATCTGTCTGTCCAGTTCTCTTGTTTATCGGTCTGTCCAGCTCTCTGTCTGTCGGTCTGTCCAGCTCTCTGTCTGTCGGTCTGTCCAGCTCTCTGTCTATCGGTCTGTCCAGCTCTCTGTGTATATGTCTGTCCAGCTCTCTGTCTGTCGGTCTGTCCAGCTCTCTGTCTATCGGTCTGTCCAGCTCTCTTCTCTATCTGTCTGTCCAGCTCTCTGTCTATCTGTCTGTCCAGCTCTCTGTCTATCGGTCTGTCCAGCGCTCTGTCTGTCTGTCTGTCCAGCTCTCTGTCTATCGGTCTGTCCAGCTCTCTGTCTATCTGTCTGTCCACTCTCTGTCTATCGGTCTGTCCAGCTCCCTGTCTATCTGTCTGTCCAGCTCTCTGTCTATCGGTCTGTCCAGCTCTCTGTCTGTCGGTCTGTCCAGCTCTCTGTCTGTCGGTCTGTCCAGCTCTCTGTCTATCGGTCTGTCCAGCTCTCTTGTCTATCTGTCTGTCCAGCTCTCTGTCTATCTGTCTGTCCAGCTCTCTGTCTATCTGTCTGTCCAGCTCTCTTGTCTATCTGTCTGTCCAGCTCTATGTCTATCTGTCTGTCCAGTTTTCTTGTCTATCGGTCTGTCCAGCTCTCTGTCTATCGGTCTGTCCAGCTCTCTGTCTGTCGGTCTGTCCAGCTCTCTGTCTGTCGGTCTGTCCAGCTCTCTTGTCTATCGGTCTGTCCAGCTCTCTTGTCTATCTGTCTGTCCAGCTCTCTTGTCTATCTGTCTGTCAAGCTCTCTGTGTATCTGTCTGTCCAGCTCTCTGTCTGTCTTTATGTCCAGCTCTCTGTCTATCGGTCTGTCCAGCTCTCTTGTCTATCTGTCTGTCAGCTCTCTGTCTATCGGTCTGTCCAGCTCTCTGTCTATCTGTCTGTCCAGCTCTCTGTCTGTCGGTCTGTCCAGCTCTCCGTCTATCTGTCTGTCCAGCTCTCCGTCTGTCGGTCTGTCCAGCTCTCCGTCTGTCGGTCTGTCCAGCTCTCTGTCTGTCGGTCTGTCCAGCTCTCTGTCTGTCGGTCTGTCCAGCTCTCTGTCTATCTCTCTGTCCAGCTCTCTGTCTATCGGTCTGTCCAGCTCTCTGTCTAACTGTCTGTCCAGCTCTCTGTCTATCGGTCTGTCCCGCTCTCTGTCTATCGGTCTGTCCAGCTCTCTGTCTGTCGGTCTGTCCAGTTCTCTGTCTGTCGGTCTGTCCAGCTCTCTGTCTATCGGTCTGTCCAGCTCTCTGTCTGTCGGTCTGTCCAGCTCTCTTGTCTATCGGTCTGTCCAGCTCTCTGTCTGTCGGTCTGTCCAGCTCCCTGTCTATCTGTCTGTCCAGCTCTCTGTCTGTCGATCTGTCCAGCTCTGTGTCTATCGGTCTGTCCAGCTCTCTGTCTATCTGTCTGTCCAGCTCTCTTGTCTATCTGTCTGTCCAGCTCTCTGTGTATATGTCTGTCCAGCTTTCTGTCTGTCGGTCTGTCCAGCTCTCTGTCTATCGGTCTGTCCAGCTCTCTTCTCTATCTGTCTGTCCAGCTCTCTGTCTATCTGTCTGTCCAGCTCTCTGTCTATCGGTCTGTCCAGCGCTCTGTCTGTCTGTCTGTCTGTCCAGCTCTCTGTCTATCGGTCTGTCCAGCTCTCTGTCTATCTGTCTGTCCACTCTCTGTCTATCGGTCTGTCCAGCTCCCTGTCTATCTGTCTGTCCAGCTCTCTGTCTATCGGTCTGTCCAGCTCTCTGTCTGTCGGTCTGTCCAGCTCTCTGTCTGTCGGTCTGTCCAGCTCTCTGTCTATCGGTCTGTCCAGCTCTCTTGTCTATCTGTCTGTCCAGCTCTCTGTCTATCTGTCTGTCCAGCTCTCTGTCTATCTGTCTGTCCAGCTCTCTTGTCTATCTGTCTGTCCAGCTCTATGTCTATCTGTCTGTCCAGTTTTCTTGTCTATCGGTCTGTCCAGCTCTCTGTCTGTCGGTCTGTCCAGCTCTCTGTCTGTCGGTCTGTCCAGCTCTCTTGTCTATCGGTCTGTCCAGCTCTCTTGTCTATCTGTCTGTCCAGCTCTCTTGTCTATCTGTCTGTCAAGCTCTCTGTGTATCTGTCTGTCCAGCTCTCTGTCTGTCTTTATGTCCAGCTCTCTGTCTATCGGTCTGTCCAGCTCTCTTGTCTATCTGTCTGTCAGCTCTCTGTCTATCGGTCTGTCCAGCTCTCTGTCTATCTGTCTGTCCAGCTCTCTGTCTGTCGGTCTGTCCAGCTCTCCGTCTATCTGTCTGTCCAGCTCTCCGTCTGTCGGTCTGTCCAGCTCTCTGTCTGTCGGTCTGTCCAGCTCTCTGTCTGTCGGTCTGTCCAGCTCTCTGTCTGTCGGTCTGTCCAGCTCTCTGTCTATCTCTCTGTCCAGCTCTCTGTCTATCGGTCTGTCCAGCTCTCTGTCTATCTGTCTGTCCAGCTCTCTGTCTATCGGTCTGTCCCGCTCTCTGTCTATCGGTCTGTCCAGCTCTCTGTCTGTCGGTCTGTCCAGTTCTCTGTCTGTCGGTCTGTCCAGCTCTCTGTCTATCGGTCTGTCCAGCTCTCTGTCTGTCGGTCTGTCCAGCTCTCTTGTCTATCGGTCTGTCCAGCTCTCTGTCTGTCGGTCTGTCCAGCTCCCTGTCTATCTGTCTGTCCAGCTCTCTGTCTGTCGATCTGTCCAGCTCTGTGTCTATCGGTCTGTCCAGCTCTCTTCTCTATCTGTCTGTCCAGCTCTCTGTCTATCTGTCTGTCCAGCTCTCTGTCTATCGGTCTGTCCAGCGCTCTGTCTGTCTGTCTGTCCAGCTCTCTGTCTATCGGTCTGTCCAGCTCTCTGTCTATCTGTCTGTCCACTCTCTGTCTATCTGTCTGTCCAGCTCTCTTGTCTATCGGTCTGTCCAGCTCTCTGACTATCTGTCTGTCCAGTTCTCTTGTTTATCGGTCTGTCCAGCTCTCTGTCTATCGGTCTGTCCAGCTCTCTGTCTGTCGGTCTGTCCAGCTCTCTGTCTATCGGTCTGTCCAGCTCTCTGTCTGTCGGTCTGTCCAGCTCTCTGTCTATCGGTCTGTCCAGCTCTCTGTCTGTCGGTCTGTCCAGCTCTCTGTCTATCGGTCTGTCCAGCTCTCTGTCTGTCGGTCTGCCCAGCTCTCTGTCTGTCGGTCTGTCCATCTCTCTGTCTGTCGGTCTGTCCAGCTCTCTGTCTGTCGGTCTGTCCAGCTCTCTTGTCTATCGGTCTGTCCAGCTCTCTGTCTATCTGTCTGTCCAGCTCTCTTGTCTATCTGTCTGTCCAGCTCTCTGTGTCTCCGTCTGTCCAGCTCTCTTGGCTATCGGTCTGTCGAGCTCTCTTTCTATCTGTTTGTCCAGCTCTCTGTCTATCGGTCCGTCCAGCTCTCTGTCTGTCGGTCTGTCCAGCTCTCTGTCTGTCGGTCTGTCCAGCTCTCTTGTCTATCGGTCTGTCCAGCTCTCTGTCTATCTGTCTGTCCAGTTCTCTTGTTTATCGGTCTGTCCAGCTCTCTGTCTATCTGTCTGTCCAGCTCTCTTGTCTATCTGTCTGTCCAGCTCTATGTCTATCTGTCTGTCCAGTTTTCTTGTCTATCGGTCTGTCCAGCTCTCTGTCTATCGGTCTGTCCAGCTCTCTGTCTGTCGGTCTGTCCAGCTCTCTGTCTGTCGGTCTGTCCAGCTCTCTGTCTATCGGTCTGTCCAGCTCTCTGTCTATCAGTCTGTCCAGCTCTCTGTCTGTCGGTCTGTCCAGCTCTCCGTCTATCTGTCTGTCCAGCTCTCCGTCTGTCGGTCTGTCCAGCTCTCTGTCTGTCGGTCTGTCCAGCTCTCTGTCTGTCGGTCTGTCCAGCTCTCTGTCTATCTCTCTGTCCAGCTCTCTGTCTATCGGTCTGTCCAGCTCTCTGTCTATCTGTCTGTCCAGCTCTCTGTCTATCGGTCTGTCCCGCTCTCTGTCTATCGGTCTGTCCAGCTCTCTGTCTGTCGGTCTGTCCAGTTCTCTGTCTGTCGGTCTGTCCAGCTCTCTGTCTATCGGTCTGTCCAGCTCTCTGTCTGTCGGTCTGTCCAGCTCTCTTGTCTATCGGTCTGTCCAGCTCTCTGTCTGTCGGTCTGTCCAGCTCCCTGTCTATCTGTCTGTCCAGCTCTCTGTCTGTCGGTCTGTCCAGCTCTCTGTCTATCGGTCTGTCCAGCTCTCTTGTCTATCTGTCTGTCCAGCTCTCTGTGTATCTGTCTGTCCAGCTCTCTGTCTATCGGTCTGTCCAGCTCTCTTGTCTATCTGTCTGTCCAGCTCTCTGTCTATCGGTCTGTCCAGCTCTCTGTCTATCTGTCTGTCCAGCTCTATGTCTATCGGTCTGTCCAGCTCTCTGTCTATCTGTCTGTCCAGCTCTCTGTCTATCGGTCTGTCCAGCTCTCTGTCTAACTGTCTGTCCAGCTGTCTGTCTATCGGTCTGTCCAGCTCTCTGTCTGTCGGTCTGTCCAGCTCTCTTGTCTATCGGTCTGTCCAGCTCTCTGTCTATCTGTCTGTCCAGCTCTCTGTGTATCTGTCTGTCCAGCTTTCTGTCTGTCGGTCTGTCCAGCTCTCTGTCTATCGGTCTATCCAGCTCTCTTGTCTATCTGTCTGTCCAGCTCTCTGTCTATCTGTCTGTCCAGCTCTCTTGTCTATCTGTCTGTCCAGCTCTCTGTGTATCTGTCTGTCCAGCTCTCTGTCTGTCGGTCTGTCCAGCTCTCTGTCTATCGGTCTGTCCAGCTCTCTTGTCTTTCGGTCTGTCCAGCTCTCTGTCTATCGGTCTGTCCAGCTCTCTGTCTATCGGTCTGTCCAGCTCTCTGTCTATCGGTCTGTCCAGCTCTCTGTCTGTCGGTCTGTCCAGCTCTCTTGTCTATCTGTCTGTCCAGCTCTGTGTCTATCTGTCTGTCCAGCTCTCTGTCTATCTGTCTGTCCAGCTCTCTGTCTATCTGTCTGTCCAGCTCTCTGTCTATCGGTCTGTCCAGCTCTCTGTCTGTCGGTCTGTCCAGCTCTCTTGTCTATCTGTCTGTCCAGCTCTCTGTCTATCTGTCTGTCCAGCTCTCTTGTCTATATGTCTGTCCAGCTCTCTGTCTGTCGGTCTGTCCAGCTCTCTGTCTATCGGTCTGTCCAACTCTCTGTGTATCTGTCTGTCCAGCTCTCTGTCTGTCGGTCTGTTCAGCTCTCTGTCTATCGGTCTGTCCAGCTCTCTTGTCTATCTGTCTGTCCAGCTCTCCGTCTGTCGGTCTGTCCAGCTCTCTGTCTATCTATCTGTCCAGCTCTCCGTCTGTCGGTCTGTCCAGCTCTCTGTCTATCGGTCTGTCCAGCTCTCTGTCTGTCGGTCTGTCCAGCTCTCTATCTATCGGTCTGTCCAGCTCTCTGTCTGTCGGTCTGTCCAGCTCTCTGTCTATCGGTCTGTCCAGCTCTCTGTCTGTCGGTCTGTCCAGCTCTCTTGTCTATCGGTCTGTCCAGCTCTCTGTCTATCTGTCTTTCCAGCTCTCTGTCTATCGGCCTGTCCAGCTCTCCGTCTATCTGTCTGTCCAGCTCTCCGTCTATCGGTCTGTCTAGCTCTCTTTCTATCTGTTTGTCCAGCTCTCTGTCTATCGGTCTGTCCAGCTCTCTGTCTATCGGTCTGTCCAGCTCTCTGTCTGTCGGTCTGTCCAGCTCTCTGTCTGTCGGTCTGTCCAGCTCTCTTTCTGTCGGTCTGTCCAGCTCTTTGTCTGTCGGTCTGTCCAGCTCTCTGTCTATCTGTCTGTCCAGCTCTCTGTCTATCTGTCTGTCCAGCTCTCTGTCTGTCGGTCTGTCCAGCTCTCTGTCTATCGGTCTGTCCAGCTCTTTGTCTGTCGGTCTGTCCAGCTCTCTGTCTATCGGTCTGTCCAGCTCTCTGTCTATCTGTCTGTCCAGCTCTCTGTGTATCTGTCTGTCCAGCTCTCTGTTTATCTGTCTGTCCAGTTCTCTTGTTTATCGGTTTGTCCAGCTCTCTGTCTATCGGTCTGTCCAGCTCTCTGTCTATCTGTCTGTCCAGCTCTCTGTCTATCGATCTGTCCAGCTCTATGTCTATCTGTCTGTCCAGTTCTCTTGTTTATCGGTCTGTCCAGCTCTCTGTCTATCGGTCTGTCCAGCTCTCTGTCTGTCGGTCTGTCCAGCTCTCTGTCTATCGGTCTGTCCAGCTCTCTGTCTATCGGTCTGTCCAGCTCTCTGTCTATCTGTCTGTCCAGCTCTCTGTCTGTCTGTTTGTCCAGCTCTCTGTTTATCGGTCTGCCCAGCTCTCTGTCTGTCGGTCTGTCCATCTCTCTGTCTGTCGGTCTGTCCAGCTCTCTGTCTGTCGGTCTGTCCAGCTCTCTTGTCTATCAGTCTGTCCAGCTCTCTGTCTATCTGTCTGTCCAGCTCTCTTGTCTATCTGTCTGTCCAGCTCTCTGTGTATCTGTCTGTCCAGCTCTCTGTCTGTCGGTCTGTCAAGCTCTCTGTCTATCGGTCTGTCCAGCTCTCTTCTCTATCTGTCTGTCCAGCTCTCTGTCTATCTGTCTCTCCAGCTCTCTGTCTATCTGTCTGTCCAGCTCTCTTGTCTATCTGTCTGTCCAGCTCTCTGTGTAACTGTCTGTCCAGCTCTCTGTCTGTCGGTTTGTCCAGCTCTCTGTCTATCGGTCTGTCCAGCTCTCTGTCTATCTGTCTGTCCAGCTCTCTGTCTATCGGTCTGTCCAACTCTCTGTCTAACTGTCTGTCCAGCTCTCTGTCTATCGGTCTGTCCAGCTCTCTGTCTGTCGGTCTGTCCAGCTCTCTTGTCTATCGGTCTGTCCAGCTCTCTGTCTATCTGTCTGTCCAGCTCTCTGTGTATCTGTCTGTCCAGCTCTCTGTCTGTCGGTCTGTCCAGCTCTCTGTCTATCGGTCTATCCAGCTCTCTTGTCTATCTGTCTGTCCAGCTCTCTGTCTATCTGTCTGTCCAGCTCTCTGTCTATCTGTCTGTACAGCTCTCTTGTCTATCTGTCTGTCCAGCTCTCTGTGTATCTGTCTGTCCAGCTCTCTGTCTGTCGGTCTGTTAAGCTCTCTGTCTGTCGGTCTGTCCAGCTCTCTTGTCTATCGGTCTGTCCAGTTCTCTTGTCTATCGGTCTGTCCAGCTCTCTGTCTATCGGTCTGTCCGGCTCTCTGTCTATCTGTCTGTCCAGCTCTCTGTCTGTCGGTCTGTCCAGCTCTCTGTCTATCGGTCTGTCCAGCTCTGTGTCTATCTGTCTGTCCAGCTCTCTGTCTATCGGTAAGTCCAGCTCTCTGTCTATCTGTCTGTCCAGCTCTCTGTCTATCGGTCTGTCCAGCTCTCTGTCTGTCGGTCTGTCCAGCTCTCTTGTCTATCTGTCTGTCCAGCTCTCTGTCTATCTGTCTGTCCAGCTCTCTTGTCTATATGTCTGTCCAGCTCTCTGTCTGTCGGTCTGTCCAGCTCTCTGTCTATCGGTCTGTCCAACTCTCTGTGTATCTGTCTGTCCAGCTCTCTGTCTGTCGGTCTGTTCAGCTCTCTGTCTATCGGTCTGTCCAGCTCTCTTGTCTATCTGTCTGTCCAGCTCTCCGTCTGTTGGTCTGTCCAGCTCTCTGTCTATCGGTCTGTCCAGCTCTCTGTCTGTCGGTCTGTCCAGCTCTCTATCTATCGGTCTGTCCAGTTCTCTGTCTGTCGGTCTGTCCAGCTCTCTGTCTATCGGTCTGTCCAGCTCTCTGTCTGTCGGTCTGTCCAGCTCTCTTGTCTATCGGTCTGTCCAGCTCTCTGTCTATCGGCCTGTCCAGCTCTCCGTCTATCTGTCTGTCCAGCTCTCCGTCTATCGGTCTGTCTAGCTCTCTTTCTATCTGTTTGTCCAGCTCTCTGTCTATCGGTCTGTCCAGCTCTCTGTCTATCGGTCTGTCCAGCTCTCTGTCTGTCGGTCTGTCCAGCTCTCTGTCTGTCGGTCTGTCCAGCTCTCTTTCTGTCGGTCTGTCCAGCTCTTTGTCTGTCGGTCTGTCCAGCTCTCTGTCTATCTGTCTGTCCAGCTCTCTGTCTATCTGTCTGTCCAGCTCTCTGTCTGTCGGTCTGTCCAGCTCTCTGTCTATCGGTCTGTCCAGCTCTTTGTCTGTCGGTCTGTCCAGCTCTCTGTCTATCGGTCTGTCCAGCTCTCTGTCTATCTGTCTGTCCAGCTCTCTTATCTATCTGTCTGTCCAGCTCTCTGTTTATCTGTCTGTCCAGTTCTCTTGTTTATCGGTTTGTCCAGCTCTCTGTCTATCGGTCTGTCCAGCTCTCTGTCTATCTGTCTGTCCAGCTCTCTGTCTATCGGTCTGTCCAGCTCTTTGACTATCGGTCTGTCCAGCTCTCTGTCTATCGGTCTGTCCAGCTCTCTTGTCTATCGGTCTGTCCAGCTCTCTGTCTGTCGGTCTGTCCAGCTCTCTTGTCTATCTGTCTGTCCAGCTCTCTGTCTGTCAGTCTGTCCAGCTCTCTTGTCTATCGGTCTGTCCAGCTCTCTGTCTATCCGTCTGTCCAGCTCTCTGTCTACCTGTCTGTCCAGCTCTCTTGTCTATCTGTCTGTCCAGCTCTCTGTCTATCGGTCTGTCCAGCTCTCTGTCTGTCGGTCTGTCCAGCTCTCTGTCTATCGGTCTGTCCAGCTCTCTTGTCTATCTGTCTGTCCAGCTCTCTGTCTATCTGTCTGTCCAGCTCTCTGTCTATCTGTCTGTCCAGCTCTCTTGTCTATCTGTCTGTCCATCTCTATGTCTATCTGTCTGTCCAGTTTTCTTGTCTATCGGTCTGTCCAGCTCTCTGTCTATCGGTCTGTCCAGCTCTCTGTCTGTCGGTCTGTCCAGCTCTCTTGTCTATCGGTCTGTCCAGCTCTCTTGTCTATCTGTCTGTCCAGCTCTCTTGTCTATCGGTCTGTCCAGCTCTCTGTGTATCTGTCTGTCCAGCTCTCTGTCTGTCGGTCTGTCCAGCTCTCTGTCTATCGGTCTGACCAGTTTTCTTGTCTATCGGTCTTTCCAGCTCTCTGTCTATCGGTCTGTCAAGCTCTCTGTCTGTCGGTCTGTCCAGCTCTCTGTCTGTCGGTCTGTCCATCTCTCTTGTCTATCGGTCTGTCCAGCTCTCTTGTCTATCTGTCTGTCCAGCTCTCTGTCTATCGGTCTGTCCAGCTCTCTGTCTATCTGTCTGTCCAGCTCTCTGTCGGTCTGTTTGTCCAGCTCTCTGTCTATCGGTCTGCCCAGCTCTCTGTCTATCTGTCTGTCCATCTCTCTGTCTGTCGGTCTGTCCAGCTCTCTTGTCTATCAGTCTGTCCAGCTCTCTGTCTATCGGTCTGTCCAGCTCTCTGTCTATCTGTCTGTCCAGCTCTCTTGTCTATATGTCTGTCCAGCTCTCTGTGTATCTGTCTGTCCAGTTCTCTTGTCTATTGGTCTGTCCAGCTCTCTGTCTATCGGTCTGTCCAGCTCTCTGTCTATCTGTCTGTCCAGCTCTCTGTCTGTCGGTCTGTCCAGCTCTCTGTCTATCGGTCTGTCCAACTCTCTGTGTATCTGTCTGTCCAACTCTCTTTCTGTCGGTCTGTTCAGCTCTCTGTCTAACGGTCTGTCCAGCTCTCTTGTCTATCTGTCTGTCCAGCTCTCCGTCTGTCGGTCTGTCCAGCTCTCTGTCTATCCATCTGTCCAGCTCTCCGTCTGTCGGTCTGTCCAGCTCTCTGTCTATCGGTCTGTCCAGCTCTCTGTCTGTCGGTCTGTCCAGCTCTCTGTCTATCGGTCTGTCCAGCTCTCTTTCTGTCGGTCTGTCCAGCTCTCTTGTCTATCGGTCTGTCCAGCTCTCTGTCTATCTGTCTGTCCAGCTCTCTGTCTATCGGCCTGTCCAGCTCTCCGTCTATCTGTCTGTCCAGCTCTCCGTCTATCGGTCTGTCGAGCTCTCTTTCTATCTGTTTGTCCAGCTCTCTGTCTATCGGTCTGTCCAGCTCTCTGTCTGTCGGTCTGTCCAGCTCTCTGTCTGTCGGTCTGTCCAGCTCTCTTTCTGTCGGTCTGTCCAGCTCTTTGTCTGTCGGTCTGTCCAGCTCTCTGTCTATCTGTCTGTCCAGCTCTCTGTCTATCTGTCTGTCCAGCTCTCTGTCTGTCGGTCTGTCCAGCTCTCTGTCTATCGGTCTGTCCAGCTCTTTGTCTGTCGGTCTGTCCAGCTCTCTGTCTATCGGTCTGTCCAGCTCTCTGTCTATCTGTCTGTCCAGCTCTCTTATCTATCTGTCTGTCCAGCTCTCTGTTTATCTGTCTGTCCAGTTCTCTTGTTTATCGGTTTGTCCAGCTCTCTGTCTATCGGTCTGTCCAGCTCTCTGTCTATCTGTCTGTCCAGCTCTCTGTCTATCGGCCTGTCCAGCTCTCCGTCTATATGTCTGTCCAGCTCTCCGTCTATCGGTCTGTCGAGCTCTCTTTCTATCTGTTTGTCCAGCTCTCTGTCTATCGGTCTGTCCAGCTCTCTGTCTGTCGGTCTGTCCAGCTCTCTGTCTGTCGGTCTGTCCAGCTCTCTTTCTGTCGGTCTGTCCAGCTCTTTGTCTGTCGGTCTGTCCAGCTCTCTGTCTATCTGTCTGTCCAGCTCTCTGTCTGTCGGTCTGTCCAGCTCTCTGTCTATCGGTCTGTCCAGCTCTTTGTCTGTCGGTCTGTCCAGCTCTCTGTCTATCGGTCTGTCCAGCTCTCTGTCTATCTGTCTGTCCAGCTCTCTTATCTATCTGTCTGTCCAGCTCTCTGTTTATCTGTCTGTCCAGTTCTCTTGTTTATCGGTTTGTCCAGCTCTCTGTCTATCGGTCTGTCCAGCTCTCTGTCTATCTGTCTGTCCAGCTCTCTGTCTATCGGTCTGTCCAGCTCTTTGAATATCGGTCTGTCCAGCTCTCTGTCTATCGGTCTGTCCAGCTCTTTTGTCTATCGGTCTGTCCAGCTCTCTGTCTGTCGGTCTGTCCAGCTCTCTTGTCTATCTGTCTGTCCAGCTCTCTGTCTGTCAGTCTGTCCAGCTCTCTTGTCTATCGGTCTGTCCAGCTCTCTGTCTATCCGTCTGTCCAGCTCTCTGTCTACCTGTCTGTCCAGCTCTCTTGTCTATCTGTCTGTCCAGCTCTCTGTCTATCGGTCTGTCCAGCTCTCTGTCTGTCGGTCTGTCCAGCTCTCTGTCTATCGGTCTGTCCAGCTCTCTTGTCTATCTGTCTGTCCAGCTCTCTGTCTATCTGTCTGTCCAGCTCTCTTGTCTATCTGTCTGTCCATCTCTATGTCTATCTGTCTGTCCAGTTTTCTTGTCTATCGGTCTGTCCAGCTCTCTGTCTATCGGTCTGTCCAGCTCTCTGTCTGTCGGTCTTTCCAGCTCTCTTGTCTACCGGTCTGTCCAGCTCTCCGTCTATCGGTCTGTCTAGCTCTCTTTCTATCTGTTTGTCCAGCTCTCTGTCTATCGGTCTGTCCAGCTCTCTGTCTATCGGTCTGTCCAGCTCTCTGTCTGTCGGTCTGTCCAGCTCTCTGTCTGTCGGTCTGTCCAGCTCTCTTTCTGTCGGTCTGTCCAGCTCTTTGTCTGTCGGTCTGTCCAGCTCTCTGTCTATCTGTCTGTCCAGCTCTCTGTCTATCTGTCTGTCCAGCTCTCTGTCTGTCGGTCTGTCCAGCTCTCTGTCTATCGGTCTGTCCAGCTCTTTGTCTGTCGGTCTGTCCAGCTCTCTGTCTATCGGTCTGTCCAGCTCTCTGTCTATCTGTCTGTCCAGCTCTCTTATCTATCTGTCTGTCCAGCTCTCTGTTTATCTGTCTGTCCAGTTCTCTTGTTTATCGGTTTGTCCAGCTCTCTGTCTATCGGTCTGTCCAGCTCTCTGTCTATCTGTCTGTCCAGCTCTCTGTCTATCGGTCTGTCCAGCTCTTTGACTATCGGTCTGTCCAGCTCTCTGTCTATCGGTCTGTCCAGCTCTCTTGTCTATCGGTCTGTCCAGCTCTCTGTCTGTCGGTCTGTCCAGTTCTCTTGTCTATCTGTCTGTCCAGCTCTCTGTCTGTCAGTCTGTCCAGCTCTCTTGTCTATCGGTCTGTCCAGCTCTCTGTCTATCCGTCTGTCCAGCTCTCTGTCTACCTGTCTGTCCAGCTCTCTTGTCTATCTGTCTGTCCAGCTCTCTGTCTATCGGTCTGTCCAGCTCTCTGTCTGTCGGTCTGTCCAGCTCTCTGTCTATCGGTCTGTCCAGCTCTCTTGTCTATCTGTCTGTCCAGCTCTCTGTCTATCTGTCTGTCCAGCTCTCTGTCTATCTGTCTGTCCAGCTCTCTTGTCTATCTGTCTGTCCATCTCTATGTCTATCTGTCTGTCCAGTTTTCTTGTCTATCGGTCTGTCCAGCTCTCTGTCTATCGGTCTGTCCAGCTCTCTGTCTGTCGGTCTGTCCAGCTCTCTTGTCTATCGGTCTGTCCAGCTCTCTTGTCTATCTGTCTGTCCAGCTCTCTTGTCTATCGGTCTGTCCAGCTCTCTGTGTATCTGTCTGTCCAGCTCTCTGTCTGTCGGTCTGTCCAGCTCTCTGTCTATCGGTCTGACCAGTTTTCTTGTCTATCGGTCTTTCCAGCTCTCTGTCTATCGGTCTGTCAAGCTCTCTGTCTGTCGGTCTGTCCAGCTCTCTGTCTGTCGGTCTGTCCATCTCTCTTGTCTATCGGTCTGTCCAGCTCTCTTGTCTATCTGTCTGTCCAGCTCTCTGTCTATCGGTCTGTCCAGCTCTCTGTCTATCTGTCTGTCCAGCTCTCTGTCGGTCTGTTTGTCCAGCTCTCTGTCTATCGGTCTGCCCAGCTCTCTGTCTATCTGTCTGTCCATCTCTCTGTCTGTCGGTCTGTCCAGCTCTCTTGTCTATCAGTCTGTCCAGCTCTCTGTCTATCGGTCTGTCCAGCTCTCTTGTCTATCTGTCTGTCCAGCTCTCTGTCTATCTGTCTGTCCAGCTCTCTGTCTATCTGTCTGTCCAGCTCTCTTGTCTATCTGTCTGTCCAGCTCTCTGTGTATCTGTCTGTCCAGCTCTCTGTCTGTCGGTCTGTTAAGCTCTCTGTCTGTCGGTCTGTCCAGCTCTCTTGTCTATCGGTCTGTCCAGTTCTCTTGTCTATCGGTCTGTCCAGCTCTCTGTCTATCGGTCTGTCCGGCTCTCTGTCTATCTGTCTGTCCAGCTCTCTGTCTGTCGGTCTGTCCAGCTCTCTGTCTATCGGTCTGTCCAGCTCTGTGTCTATCTGTCTGTCCAGCTCTCTGTCTATCGGTAAGTCCAGCTCTCTGTCTATCTGTCTGTCCAGCTCTCTGTCTATCGGTCTGTCCAGCTCTCTGTCTGTCGGTTTGTCCAGCTCTCTTGTCTATCTGTCTGTCCAGCTCTCTGTCTATCTGTCTGTCCAGCTCTCTTGTCTATATGTCTGTCCAGCTCTCTGTGTATCTGTCTGTCCAGTTCTCTTGTCTATTGGTCTGTCCAGCTCTCTGTCTATCGGTCTGTCCAGCTCTCTGTCTATCTGTCTGTCCAGCTCTCTGTCTGTCGGTCTGTCCAGCTCTCTGTCTATCGGTCTGTCCAACTCTCTGTGTATCTGTCTGTCCAACTCTCTTTCTGTCGGTCTGTTCAGCTCTCTGTCTAACGGTCTGTCCAGCTCTCTTGTCTATCTGTCTGTCCAGCTCTCCGTCTGTCGGTCTGTCCAGCTCTCTGTCTATCCATCTGTCCAGCTCTCCGTCTGTCGGTCTGTCCAGCTCTCTGTCTATCGGTCTGTCCAGCTCTCTGTCTGTCGGTCTGTCCAGCTCTCTGTCTATCGGTCTGTCCAGCTCTCTTTCTGTCGGTCTGTCCAGCTCTCTTGTCTATCGGTCTGTCCAGCTCTCTGTCTACTTGTCTGTCCAGCTCTCTGTCTATCGGCCTGTCCAGCTCTCCGTCTATCTGTCTGTCCAGCTCTCCGTCTATCGGTCTGTCGAGCTCTCTTTCTATCTGTTTGTCCAGCTCTCTGTCTATCGGTCTGTCCAGCTCTCTGTCTGTCGGTCTGTCCAGCTCTCTGTCTGTCGGTCTGTCCAGCTCTCTTTCTGTCGGTCTGTCCAGCTCTTTGTCTGTCGGTCTGTCCAGCTCTCTGTCTATCTGTCTGTCCAGCTCTCTGTCTATCTGTCTGTCCAGCTCTCTGTCTGTCGGTCTGTCCAGCTCTCTGTCTATCGGTCTGTCCAGCTCTTTGTCTGTCGGTCTGTCCAGCTCTCTGTCTATCGGTCTGTCCAGCTCTCTGTCTATCTGTCTGTCCAGCTCTCTTATCTATCTGTCTGTCCAGCTCTCTGTTTATCTGTCTGTCCAGTTCTCTTGTTTATCGGTTTGTCCAGCTCTCTGTCTATCGGTCTGTCCAGCTCTCTGTCTATCTGTCTGTCCAGCTCTCTGTCTATCGGCCTGTCCACCTCTCCGTCTATCTGTCTGTCCAGCTCTCCGTCTATCGGTCTGTCGAGCTCTCTTTCTATCTGTTTGTCCAGCTCTCTGTCTATCGGTCTGTCCAGCTCTCTGTCTGTCGGTCTGTCCAGCTCTCTGTCTGTCGGTCTGTCCAGCTCTCTTTCTGTCGGTCTGTCCAGCTCTTTGTCTGTCGGTCTGTCCAGCTCTCTGTCTATCTGTCTGTCCAGCTCTCTGTCTATCTGTCTGTCCAGCTCTCTGTCTGTCGGTCTGTCCAGCTCTCTGTCTATCGGTCTGTCCAGCTCTTTGTCTGTCGGTCTGTCCAGCTCTCTGTCTATCGGTCTGTCCAGCTCTCTGTCTATCTGTCTGTCCAGCTCTCTTATCTATCTGTCTGTCCAGCTCTCTGTTTATCTGTCTGTCCAGTTCTCTTGTTTATCGGTTTGTCCAGCTCTCTGTCTATCGGTCTGTCCAGCTCTCTGTCTATCTGTCTGTCCAGCTCTCTGTCTATCGGTCTGTCCAGCTCTTTGAATATCGGTCTGTCCAGCTCTCTGTCTATCGGTCTGTCCAGCTCTTTTGTCTATCGGTCTGTCCAGCTCTCTGTCTGTCGGTCTGTCCAGCTCTCTTGTCTATCGGTCTGTCCAGCTCTCTGTCTGTCGGTCTGTCCATCTCTCTGTCTGTCGGTCTCTCCAGCTCTCCGTCTATCGGCCTGTCCAGCTCTCCGTCTATCGGTCTGTCGAGCTCTCTTTCTATCTGTTTGTCCAGCTCTCTGTCTATCGGTCTGTCCAGCTCTCTGTCTATCTGTCTGTCCAGCTCTCTGTCTATCGGTCTGTCCAGCTCTTTGAATATCGGTCTGTCCAGCTCTCTGTCTATCGGTCTGTCCAGTTCTCTTGTTTATCGGTTTGTCCAGCTCTCTGTCTATCGGTCTGTCCAGCTCTCTGTCTATCTGTCTGTCCAGCTCTCTGTCTATCGGTCTGTCCAGCTCTTTGAATATCGGTCTGTCCAGCTCTCTGTCTATCGGTCTGTCCAGCTCTTTTGTCTATCGGTCTGTCCAGCTCTCTGTCTGTCGGTCTGTCCAGCTCTCTGTCTATCGGTCTGTCCAGCTCTCTGTCTGTCGGTCTGTCCATCTCTCTGTCTGTCGGTCTCTCCAGCTCTCCGTCTATCGGCCTGTCCAGCTCTCCGTCTATCGGTCTGTCGAGCTCTCTTTCTATCTGTTTGTCCAGCTCTCTGTCTATCGGTCTGTCCAGCTCTCTGTCTGTCGGTCTGTCCAGCTCTCTGTCTGTCGGTCTGTCCAGCTCTCTTTCTGTCGGTCTGTCCAGCTCTTTGTCTGTCGGTCTGTCCAGCTCTCTGTCTATCTGTCTGTCCAGCTCTCTGTCTATCTGTCTGTCCAGCTCTCTGTCTGTCGGTCTGTCCAGCTCTCTGTCTATCGGTCTGTCCAGCTCTTTGTCTGTCGGTCTGTCCAGCTCTCTGTCTATCGGTCTGTCCAGCTCTCTGTCTATCTGTCTGTCCAGCTCTCTTATCTATCTGTCTGTCCAGCTCTCTGTTTATCTGTCTGTCCAGTTCTCTTGTTTATCGGTTTGTCCAGCTCTCTGTCTATCGGTCTGTCCAGCTCTCTGTCTATCTGTCTGTCCAGCTCTCTGTCTATCGGCCTGTCCAGCTCTCCGTCTATCTGTCTGTCCAGCTCTCCGTCTATCGGTCTGTCGAGCTCTCTTTCTATCTGTTTGTCCAGCTCTCTGTCTATCGGTCTGTCCAGCTCTCTGTCTGTCGGTCTGTCCAGCTCTCTGTCTGTCGGTCTGTCCAGCTCTCTTTCTGTCGGTCTGTCCAGCTCTTTGTCTGTCGGTCTGTCCAGCTCTCTGTCTATCTGTCTGTCCAGCTCTCTGTCTATCTGTCTGTCCAGCTCTCTGTCTGTCGGTCTGTCCAGCTCTCTGTCTATCGGTCTGTCCAGCTCTTTTCTGTCGGTCTGTCCAGCTCTCTGTCTATCGGTCTGTCCAGCTCTCTGTCTATCTGTCTGTCCAGCTCTCTTATCTATCTGTCTGTCCAGCTCTCTGTTTATCTGTCTGTCCAGTTCTCTTGTTTATCGGTTTGTCCAGCTCTCTGTCTATCGGTCTGTCCAGCTCTCTGTCTATCTGTCTGTCCAGCTCTCTGTCTATCGGTCTGTCCAGCTCTTTGAATATCGGTCTGTCCAGCTCTCTGTCTATCGGTCTGTCCAGCTCTTTTGTCTATCGGTCTGTCCAGCTCTCTGTCTGTCGGTCTGTCCAGCTCTCTTGTCTATCTGTCTGTCCAGCTCTCTGTCTGTCAGTCTGTCCAGCTCTCTTGTCTATCGGTCTGTCCAGCTCTCTGTCTATCCGTCTGTCCAGCTCTCTGTCTACCTGTCTGTCCAGCTCTCTTGTCTATCTGTCTGTCCAGCTCTCTGTCTATCGGTCTGTCCAGCTCTCTGTCTGTCGGTCTGTCCAGCTCTCTGTCTATCGGTCTGTCCAGCTCTCTTGTCTATCTGTCTGTCCAGCTCTCTGTCTATCTGTCTGTCCAGCTCTCTTGTCTATCTGTCTGTCCATCTCTCTGTCTATCTGTCTGTCCAGTTTTCTTGTCTATCGGTCTGTCCAGCTCTCTGTCTATCGGTCTGTCCAGCTCTCTGTCTGTCGGTCTTTCCAGCTCTCTTGTCTACCGGTCTGTCCAGCTCTCTTGTCTATCTGTCTGTCCAGCTCTCTTGTCTATCGGTCTGTCCAGCTCTCTGTGTATCTGTCTGTCCAGCTCTCTGTCTGTCGGTCTGTCCAGCTCTCTGTCTATCTGTCTGTCCAGCTCTCTGTCTATCTGTCTGTCCAGCTCTCCGTCTGTCGGTCTGTCCAGCTCTCTTGTCTATCTGTCTGTCCAGCTCTCTGTCTATCGGTCTGTCCAGCTCTCTGTCTATCGGTCTGTCCAGCTCTCTGTCTATCTGTCTGTCCAGCTCTCCGTCTGTCGGTCTGTCCAGCTCTCTGTCTGTCGGTCTGTCCAGCTCTCTGTCTGTCGGTCTGTCCAGCTCTCTGTCTATCTCTCTGTCCAGCTCTCTGTCTATCGGTCTGTCCAGCTCTCTGTCTATCTGTCTGTCCAGCTCTCTGTCTATCGGTCTGTCCAGCTCTCTGTCTATCGGTCTGTCCAGCTCTCTGTCTGTCGGTCTGTCCAGCTCTCAGTCTATCGGTCTGTCCAGCTCTCTGTCTGTCGGTCTGTCCAGCTCCCTGTCTATCTGTCTGTCCAGCTCTCTATCTATCGGTCTGTCCAGCTCTCTGTCTATCGATCTGTCCAGCTCTCTGTCTATTGGTCTGTCCAGCTCTCTGTCTGTCGGTCTGTCCAGCTCTCTGACTATCTGTCTGTCCAGCTCTCTTGTCTATCGGTCTGTCCAGCTCTCTATCTATCTGTCTGTTCAGTTCTCTTGTTTATCGGTCTGTCCAGCTCTCTGTCTATCGGTCTGTCCAGCTCTCTGTCTGTCGGTCTGTCCAGCTCTCTGTCTATCGGTCTGTCCAGCTCTCTGTCTGTCGGTCTGTCCAGCTCTCTGTCTATCAGTCTGTCCAGCTCTCTGTCTGTCGGTCTGTCCAGCTCTCTGTCTATCGGTCTGTCCAGCTCTCTGTCTGTCGGTCTGTCCAGCTCTCTGTCTATCAGTCTGTCCAGCTCTCTGTCTGTCGGTCTCTCCAGCTCTCTGTCTATCGGTCTGTCCAGCTCTCTTGTCTATCGGTCTGTCCAGCTCTCTGTCTATCTGTCTGTCCAGCTCTCTTGTCTATCTGTCTGTCCAGCTCTCTGTGTATCTGTCTGTCCAGTTCTCTTGTCTGTCGGTCTGTCCAGTTCTCTTGTCTATCGGTCTGTCCAGCTCTCTGTCTATCGGTCTGTCCAGCTCTCTGTCTATCTGTCTGTCCAGCTCTCTGTCTGTCGGTCTGTCCATCTCTCTGTCTGTCGGTCTGTTCAGCTCTCTGTCTGTCGGTCTGTCCAGCTCTCTTGTCTATCAGTCTGTCCAGCTCTCTGTCTATCTGTCTGTCCAGCTCTCTTGTCTATCTGTCTGTCCAGCTCTCTGTGTATCTGTCTGTCCAGCTCTCTGTCTGTCGGTCTGTCCAGCTCTCTGTCTATCGGTCTGTCCAGCTCTCTGTCTGTCGGTCTGTCCAGCTCTCTGTCTATCGGTCTGTCCAGCTCTCTTGTCTATCGGTCTGTCCAGCGCTCTGTCTGTCTGTCTGTCCAGCTCTCTGTCTATCGGTCTGTCCAGCTCTCTGTCTATCTGTCTGTCCACTCTCTGTCTATCGGTCTGTCCAGCTCCCTGTCTATCTGTCTGTCCAGCTCTCTGTCTATCGGTCTGTCCAGCACTCTGTCTGTCGGTCTGTCCAGCTCTCTGTCTGTCGGTCTGTCCAGCTCTCTGTCTATCGGTCTGTCCAGCTTTCTTGTCCATCTGTCTGTCCAGCTCTCTGTCTATCTGTCTGTCCAGCTCTCTGTCTATCTGTCTGTCCAGCTCTCTTGTCTATCTGTCTGTCCAGCTCTATGTCTATCTGTCTGTCCAGTTTTCTTGTCTATCGGTCTGTCCAGCTCTCTGTCTATCGGTCTGTCCAGCTCTCTGTCTGTCGGTCTGTCCAGCTCTCTGTCTGTCGGTCTGTCCAGCTCTCAGTCTATCGGTCTGTCCAGCTCTCTGTCTGTCGGTCTGTCCAGCTCCCTGTCTATCTGTCTGTCCAGCTCTCTATCTATCGGTCTGTCCAGCTCTCTGTCTGTCGATCTGTCCAGCTCTCTGTCTATTGGTCTGTCCAGCTCTCTGTCTGTCGGTCTGTCCAGCTCTCTGACTATCTGTCTGTCCAGCTCTCTTGTCTATCGGTCTGTCCAGCTCTCTATCTATCTGTCTGTTCAGTTCTCTTGTTTATCGGTCTGTCCAGCTCTCTGTCTATCGGTCTGTCCAGCTCTCTGTCTGTCGGTCTGTCCAGCTCTCTGTCTATCGGTCTGTCCAGCTCTCTGTCTGTCGGTCTGTCCAGCTCTCTGTCTATCAGTCTGTCCAGCTCTCTGTCTGTCGGTCTTTCCAGCTCTCTGTCTATCGGTCTGTCCAGCTCTCTTGTCTATCGGTCTGTCCAGCTCTCTGTCTATCTGTCTGTCCAGCTCTCTTGTCTATCTGTCTGTCCAGCTCTCTGTGTATCTGTCTGTCCAGTTCTCTTGTCTGTCGGTCTGTCCAGTTCTCTTGTCTATCGGTCTGTCCAGCTCTCTGTCTATCGGTCTGTCCAGCTCTCTGTCTATCTGTCTGTCCAGCTCTCTGTCTGTCGGTCTGTCCATCTCTCTGTCTGTCGGTCTGTCCAGCTCTCTGTCTGTCGGTCTGTCCAGCTCTCTTGTCTATCAGTCTGTCCAGCTCTCTGTCTATCTGTCTGTCCAGCTCTCTTGTCTATCTGTCTGTCCAGCTCTCTGTGTATCTGTCTGTCCAGCTCTCTGTCTGTCGGTCTGTCCAGCTCTCTGTCTATCGGTCTGTCCAGCTCTCTTCTCTATCTGTCTGTCCAGCTCTCTGTCTATCTGTCTGTCCAGCTCTCTGTCTATCGGTCTGTCCAGCGCTCTGTCTGTCTGTCTGTCCAGCTCTCTGTCTATCGGTCTGTCCAGCTCTCTGTCTATCTGTCTGTCCACTCTCTGTCTATCGGTCTGTCCAGCTCCCTGTCTATCTGTCTGTCCAGCTCTCTGTCTATCGGTCTGTCCAGCTCTCTGTCTGTCGGTCTGTCCAGCTCTCTGTCTGTCGGTCTGTCCAGCTCTCTGTCTATCGGTCTGTCCAGCTCTCTTGTCTATCTGTCTGTCCAGCTCTCTGTCTATCTGTCTGTCCAGCTCTCTGTCTATCTGTCTGTCCAGCTCTCTTGTCTATCTGTCTGTCCAGCTCTATGTCTATCTGTCTGTCCAGTTTTCTTGTCTATCGGTCTGTCCAGCTCTCTGTCTATCGGTCTGTCCAGCTCTCTGTCTGTCGGTCTGTCCAGCTCTCTGTCTGTCGGTCTGTCCAGCTCTCAGTCTATCGGTCTGTCCAGCTCTCTGTCTGTCGGTCTGTCCAGCTCCCTGTCTATCTGTCTGTCCAGCTCTCTATCTATCGGTCTGTCCAGCTCTCTGTCTGTCGATCTGTCCAGCTCTCTGTCTATTGGTCTGTCCAGCTCTCTGTCTGTCGGTCTGTCCAGCTCTCTGACTATCTGTCTGTCCAGCTCTCTTGTCTATCGGTCTGTCCAGCTCTCTATCTATCTGTCTGTTCAGTTCTCTTGTTTATCGGTCTGTCCAGCTCTCTGTCTATCGGTCTGTCCAGCTCTCTGTCTGTCGGTCTGTCCAGCTCTCTGTCTATCGGTCTGTCCAGCTCTCTGTCTGTCGGTCTGTCCAGCTCTCTGTCTATCAGTCTGTCCAGCTCTCTGTCTGTCGGTCTTTCCAGCTCTCTGTCTATCGGTCTGTCCAGCTCTCTTGTCTATCGGTCTGTCCAGCTCTCTGTCTATCTGTCTGTCCAGCTCTCTTGTCTATCTGTCTGTCCAGCTCTCTGTGTATCTGTCTGTCCAGTTCTCTTGTCTGTCGGTCTGTCCAGTTCTCTTGTCTATCGGTCTGTCCAGCTCTCTGTCTATCGGTCTGTCCAGCTCTCTGTCTATCTGTCTGTCCAGCTCTCTGTCTGTCGGTCTGTCCATCTCTCTGTCTGTCGGTCTGTCCAGCTCTCTGTCTGTCGGTCTGTCCAGCTCTCTTGTCTATCAGTCTGTCCAGCTCTCTGTCTATCTGTCTGTCCAGCTCTCTTGTCTATCTGTCTGTCCAGCTCTCTGTGTATCTGTCTGTCCAGCTCTCTGTCTGTCGGTCTGTCCAGCTCTCTGTCTATCGGTCTGTCCAGCTCTCTTCTCTATCTGTCTGTCCAGCTCTCTGTCTATCTGTCTGTCCAGCTCTCTGTCTATCGGTCTGTCCAGCGCTCTGTCTGTCTGTCTGTCCAGCTCTCTGTCTATCGGTCTGTCCAGCTCTCTGTCTATCTGTCTGTCCACTCTCTGTCTATCGGTCTGTCCAGCTCCCTGTCTATCTGTCTGTCCAGCTCTCTGTCTATCGGTCTGTCCAGCTCTCTGTCTGTCGGTCTGTCCAGCTCTCTGTCTGTCGGTCTGTCCAGCTCTCTGTCTATCGGTCTGTCCAGCTCTCTTGTCTATCTGTCTGTCCAGCTCTCTGTCTATCTGTCTGTCCAGCTCTCTGTCTATCTGTCTGTCCAGCTCTCTTGTCTATCTGTCTGTCCAGCTCTATGTCTATCTGTCTGTCCAGTTTTCTTGTCTATCGGTCTGTCCAGCTCTCTGTCTATCGGTCTGTCCAGCTCTCTGTCTGTCGGTCTGTCCAGCTCTCTGTCTGTCGGTCTGTCCAGCTCTCAGTCTATCGGTCTGTCCAGCTCTCTGTCTGTCGGTCTGTCCAGCTCCCTGTCTATCTGTCTGTCCAGCTCTCTATCTATCGGTCTGTCCAGCTCTCTGTCTGTCGATCTGTCCAGCTCTCTGTCTATTGGTCTGTCCAGCTCTCTGTCTGTCGGTCTGTCCAGCTCTCTGACTATCTGTCTGTCCAGCTCTCTTGTCTATCGGTCTGTCCAGCTCTCTATCTATCTGTCTGTTCAGTTCTCTTGTTTATCGGTCTGTCCAGCTCTCTGTCTATCGGTCTGTCCAGCTCTCTGTCTGTCGGTCTGTCCAGCTCTCTGTCTATCGGTCTGTCCAGCTCTCTGTCTGTCGGTCTGTCCAGCTCTCTGTCTATCAGTCTGTCCAGCTCTCTGTCTGTCGGTCTGTCCAGCTCTCTGTCTATCGGTCTGTCCAGCTCTCTGTCTGTCGGTCTGTCCAGCTCTCTGTCTATCAGTCTGTCCAGCTCTCTGTCTGTCGGTCTTTCCAGCTCTCTGTCTATCGGTCTGTCCAGCTCTCTTGTCTATCGGTCTGTCCAGCTCTCTGTCTATCTGTCTGTCCAGCTCTCTTGTCTATCTGTCTGTCCAGCTCTCTGTGTATCTGTCTGTCCAGCTCTCTGTCAGTCGGTCTGTCCAGCTCTCTGTCTATCGGTCTGTCCAGCTCTCTTCTCTATCTGTCTGTCCAGCTCTCTGTCTATCTGTCTGTCCAGCTCTCTGTCTATCGGTCTGTCCAGCGCTCTGTCTGTCTGTCTGTCCAGCTCTCTGTCTATCGGTCTGTCCAGCTCTCTGTCTATCTGTCTGTCCACTCTCTGTCTATCGGTCTGTCCAGCTCCCTGTCTATCTGTCTGTCCAGCTCTCTGTCTATCGGTCTGTCCAGCTCTCTGTCTGTCGGTCTGTCCAGCTCTCTGTCTGTCGGTCTGTCCAGCTCTCTGTCTATCGGTCTGTCCAGCTCTCTTGTCTATCTGTCTGTCCAGCTCTCTGTCTATCTGTCTGTCCAGCTCTCTGTCTATCTGTCTGTCCAGCTCTCTTGTCTATCTGTCTGTCCAGCTCTATGTCTATCTGTCTGTCCAGTTTTCTTGTCTATCGGTCTGTCCAGCTCTCTGTCTATCGGTCTGTCCAGCTCTCTGTCTGTCGGTCTGTCCAGCTCTCTGTCTGTCGGTCTGTCCAGCTCTCTTGTCTATCGGTCTGTCCAGCTCGCTTGTCTATCTGTCTGTCCAGCTCTCTTGTCTATCTGTCTGTCAAGCTCTCTGTGTATCTGTCTGTCCAGCTCTCTTTCTGTCGGTCTGTCCAGCTCTCTGTCTATCGGTCTGTCCAGCTCTCTTATCTATCTGTCTGTCCAGCTCTCTGTCTATCGTTCTGTCCAGCTCGCTGTCTATCTGTCTGTCCAGCTCTCTGTCTGTCGGTCTGTCCAGTTCTCCGTCTATCTGTCTGTCCAGCTCTCCGTCTGTCGGTCTGTCCAGCTCTCTGTCTGTCGGTCTGTCCAGCTCTCTGTCTATCGGTCTGTCCAGCTCTCTGTCTGTCGGTCTGTCCAGCTCTCTGTCTGTCGGTCTGTCCAGCTCTCTGACTATCTGTCTGTCCAGCTCTCTTGTCTATCGGTCTGTCCAGCTCTCTATCTATCTGTCTGTCCAGTTCTCTTGTTTATCGGTCTGTCCAGCTCTCTGTCTGTCGGTCTGTCCAGCTCTCTGTCTGTCAGTCTGTCCAGCTCTCTGTCTGTCGGTCTGTCCAGCTCTCTGTCTGTCGGTCTGTCCAGCTCTCTGTCTGTCGGTCTGTCCAGCTCTCTGTCTATCGGTCTGTCCAGCTCTCTTGTCTATCTGTCTGTCCAGCTCTCTGTCTATCTGTCTGTCCAGCTCTCTGTTTATCTGTCTGTCCAGCTCTCTTGTCTATCTGTCTGTCCAGCTCTATGTCTATCTGTCTGTCCAGTTTTCTTGTCTATCGGTCTGTCCAGCTCTCTGTCTATCGGTCTGTCCAGCTCTCTGTCTGTCGGTCTGTCCAGCTCTCTGTCTGTCGGTCTGTCCAGCTCTCTTGTCTATCGGTCTGTCCAGCTCTCTTGTCTATCTGTCTGTCCAGCTCTCTTGTCTATCTGTCTGTCAAGCTCTCTGTGTATCTGTCTGTCCAGCTCTCTGTCTGTCTTTATGTCCAGCTCTCTGTCTATCGGTCTGTCCAGCTCTCTTGTCTATCTGTCTGTCAGCTCTCTGTCTATCGGTCTGTCCAGCTCTCTGTCTATCTGTCTGTCCAGCTCTCTGTTTGTCGGTCTGTCCAGCTCTCCGTCTATCTGTCTGTCCAGCTCTCCGTCTGTCGGTCTATCCAGCTCTCTGTCTGTCGGTCTGTCCAGCTCTCTGTCTGTCGGTCTGTCCAGCTCTCTGTCTGTCGGTCTGTCCAGCTCTCTGTCTATCTCTCTGTCCAGCTCTCTGTCTATCGGTCTGTCCAGCTCTCTGTCTATCTGTCTGTCCAGCTCTCTGTCTATCGGTCTGTCCCGCTCTCTGTCTATCGGTCTGTCCAGCTCTCTGTCTGTCGGTCTGTCCAGTTCTCTGTCTGTCGGTCTGTCCAGCTCTCTGTCTATCGGTCTGTCCAGCTCTCTGTCTGTCGGTCTGTCCAGCTCTCTTGTCTATCAGTCTGTCCAGCTCTCTGTCTGTCGGTCTGTCCAGCTCCCTGTCTATCTGTCTGTCCAGCTCTCTGTCTGTCGATCTGTCCAGCTCTGTGTCTATCGGTCTGTCCAGCTCTCTTCTCTATCTGTCTGTCCAGCTCTCTGTCTATCTGTCTGTCCAGCTCTCTGTCTATCGGTCTGTCCAGCACTCTGTCTGTCTGTCTGTCCAGCTCTCTGTCTATCGGTCTGTCCAGCTCTCTGTCTATCTGTCTGTCCACTCTCTGTCTATCGGTCTGTCCAGCTCCCTGTCTATCTGTCTGTCCAGCTCTCTGTCTATCTGTCTGTCCAGCTCTCTGTCTATCGGTCTGTCCAGCTCTCTGTCTGTCGGTCTGTCCAGCTCTCTGTCTGTCGATCTGTCCAGCTCTGTGTCTATCGGTCTGTCCAGCTCTCTGTCTGTCGGTCTGTCCAGCTCTCTGACTATCTGTCTGTCCAGCTCTCTTGTCTATCGGTCTGTCCAGCTCTCTATCTATCTGTCTGTCCAGTTCTCTTGTTTATCGGTCTGTCCAGCTCTCTGTCTATCGGTCTGTCCAGCTCTCTGTCTGTCGGTCTGTCCAGCTCTCTGTCTATCGGTCTGTCCAGCTCTCTGTCTGTCGGTCTGTCCAGCTCTCTGTCTATCGGTCTGTCCAGCTCTCTGTCTGTCGGTCTGTCCAGCTCTCTGTCTATCGGTCTGTCCAGCTCTCTGTCTGTCGGACTGTCCAGCTCTCTGTCTATCGGTCTGTCCAGCTCTCTGTCTGTCGGTCTGTCCAGCTCTCTGTCTATCGGTCTGTCCAGCTCTCTTGTCTATCGGTCTGTCCAGCTCTCTGTCTATCTGTCTGTCCAGCTCTCTTGTCTATCTGTCTGTCCAGCTCTCTGTGTATCTGTCTGTCCAGCTCTCTTGTCTATCGGTCTGTCCAGCTCTCTGTCTATCGGTCTGTCCAGCTCTCTGTCTATCGGTCTGTCCAGCTCTCTGTCTGTCGGTCTGTCCAGCTCTCTGTCTATCGGTCTGCCCAGCTCTCTGTCTGTCGGTCTGTCCATCTCTCTGTCTGTCGGTCTGTCCAGCTCTCTGTCTGTCGGTCTGTCCAGCTCTCTTGTCTACCAGTCTGTCCAGCTCTCTGTCTATCTGTCTGTCCAGCTCTCTTGTCTATCTGTCCATCCAGCTCTCTGTGTATCTGTCTGTCCAGCTCTCTGTCTGTCTGTCTGTCCAGCTCTCTGTCTATCGGTCTGTCCAGCTCTCTTCTCTATCTGTCTGTCCAGCTCTCTGTCTATCTGTCTGTCCAGCTCTCTGTCTATCTGTCTGTCCAGATCTCTTGTCTATCTGTCTGTCCAGCTCTCTGTCTATCTGTCTGTCCAGCTCTCTTGTCTATCTGTCTGTCCAGCTCTCTGTGTATCTGTCTGTCTAGTTCTCTTGTCTATCGGTCTGTCCAGCTCTCTGTCTATCCATCTGTCCAGCTCTCCGTCTGTCGGTCTGTCCAGCTCTCTGTCTATCGGTCTGTCCAGCTCTCTGTCTGTCGGTCTGTCCAGCTCTCTGTCTATCGGTCTGTCCAGCTCTCTGTCTGTCGGTCTGTCCAGCTCTCTGTCTATCGGTCTGTCCAGCTCTCTGTCTGTCGGTCTGTCCAGCTCTCTTGTCTATCGGTCTGTCCAGCTCTCTGTCTATCTGTCTGTCCAGCTCTCTGTCTATCGGCCTGTCCAGCTCTCCGTCTATCTGTCTGTCCAGCTCTCCGTCTATCGGTCTGTCGAGCTCTCTTTCTATCTGTTTGTCCAGCTCTCTGTCTATCGGTCTGTCCAGCTCTCTGTCTGTCGGTCTGTCCAGCTCTCTGTCTGTCGGTCTGTCCAGCTCTCTTTCTGTCGGTCTGTCCAGCTCTTTGTCTGTCGGTCTGTCCAGCTCTCTGTCTATCTGTCTGTCCAGCTCTCTGTCTGTCGGTCTGTCCAGCTCTCTTGTCTATCGGTCTGTCCAGCTCTCTGTCTATCTGTCTGTCCAGCTCTCTGTCTATCGGCCTGTCCAGCTCTCCGTCTATCTGTCTGTCCAGCTCTCCGTCTATCGGTCTGTCGAGCTCTCTTTCTATCTGTTTGTCCAGCTCTCTGTCTATCGGTCTGTCCAGCTCTCTGTCTGTCGGTCTGTCCAGCTCTCTGTCTGTCGGTCTGTCCAGCTCTCTTTCTGTCGGTCTGTCCAGCTCTTTGTCTGTCGGTCTGTCCAGCTCTCTGTCTATCTGTCTGTCCAGCTCTCTGTCTGTCGGTCTGTCCAGCTCTCTGTCTATCGGTCTGTCCAGCTCTTTGTCTGTCGGTCTGTCCAGCTCTCTGTCTATCGGTCTGTCCAGCTCTCTGTCTATCTGTCTGTCCAGCTCTCTTATCTATCTGTCTGTCCAGCTCTCTGTTTATCTGTCTGTCCAGTTCTCTTGTTTATCGGTTTGTCCAGCTCTCTGTCTATCGGTCTGTCCAGCTCTCTGTCTATCTGTCTGTCCAGCTCTCTGTCTATCGGCCTGTCCAGCTCTCCGTCTATCGGTCTGTCGAGCTCTCTTTCTATCTGTTTGTCCAGCTCTCTGTCTATCGGTCTGTCCAGCTCTCTGTCTGTCGGTCTGTCCAGCTCTCTGTCTGTCGGTCTGTCCAGCTCTCTTTCTGTCGGTCTGTCCAGCTCTTTGTCTGTCGGTCTGTCCAGCTCTCTGTCTATCTGTCTGTCCAGCTCTCTGTCTATCTGTCTGTCCAGCTCTCTGTCTGTCGGTCTGTCCAGCTCTCTGTCTATCGGTCTGTCCAGCTCTTTGTCTGTCGGTCTGTCCAGCTCTCTGTCTATCGGTCTGTCCAGCTCTCTGTCTATCTGTCTGTCCAGCTCTCTTGTCTATCTGTCTGTCCAGCTCTCTGTGTATCTGTCTGTCCAGTTCTCTTGTCTATCGGTCTGTCCAGCTCTCTGTCTATCGGTCTGTCCAGCTCTCTGTCTATCTGTCTGTCCAGCTCTCTGTGTGTCGGTCTGTCCAGCTCTCTGTCTATCGGTCTGCCCAGCTCTCTGTCTGTCGGTCTGTCCATCTCTCTGTCTGTCGGTCTGTCCAGCTCTCTGTCTGTCGGTCTGTCCAGCTCTCTTGTCTATCAGTCTGTCCAGCTCTCTGTCTATCTGTCTGTCCAGCTCTCTTGTCTATCTGTCTGTCCAGCTCTCTGTGTATCTGTCTGTACAGCTCTCTGTCTGTCGGTCTGTCCAGCTCTCTGTCTATCGGTCTGTCCAGCTCTCTTCTCTATCTGTCTGTCCAGCTCTCTGTCTATCTGTCTGTCCAGCTCTCTGTCTATCGGTCTGTCCAGCGCTCTGTCTGTCTGTCTGTCCAGCTCTCTGTCTATCGGTCTGTCCAGCTCTCTGTCTATCTGTCTGTCCACTCTCTGTCTATCGGTCTGTCCAGCTCCCTGTCTATCTGTCTGTCCAGCTCTCTGTCTATCGGTCTGTCCAGCTCTCTGTCTGTCGGTCTGTCCAGCTCTCTGTCTGTCGGTCTGTCCAGCTCTCTGTCTATCGGTCTGTCCAGCTCTCTTGTCTATCTGTCTGTCCAGCTCTCTGTCTATCTGTCTGTCCAGCTCTCTGTGTATCTGTCTGTCCAGCTCTCTTGTCTATCGGTCTGTCCAGCTCTATGTCTATCTGTCTGTCCAGCTCTCTGTCTGTATGTCTGTCCAGCTCTCTGTCTGTCGGTCTGTCCAGCTCTCTTGTCTATCGGTCTGTCCAGCTCGCTTGTCTATCTGTCTGTCCAGCTCTCTTGTCTATCTGTCTGTCAAGCTCTCTGTGTATCTGTCTGTCCAGCTCTCTTTCTGTCGGTCTGTCCAGCTCTCTGTCTATCGGTCTGTCCAGCTCTCTTGTCTATCTGTCTGTCCAGCTCTCTGTCTATCGGTCTGTCCAGCTCGCTGTCTATCTGTCTGTCCAGCTCTCTGTCTGTCGGTCTGTCCAGCTCTCCGTCTATCTGTCTGTCCAGCTCTCCGTCTGTTGGTCTGTCCAGCTCTCTGTCTGTCGGTCTGTCCAGCTCTCTGTCTATCGGTCTGTCCAGCTCTCTGTCTGTCGGTCTGTCCAGCTCTCTGTCTGTCGGTCTGTCCAGCTCTCTGACTATCTGTCTGTCCAGCTCTCTTGTCTATCGGTCTGTCCAGCTCTCTATCTATCTGTCTGTCCAGTTCTCTTGTTTATCGGTCTGTCCAGCTCTCTGTCTGTCGGTCTGTCCAGCTCTCTGTCTGTCGGTCTGTCCAGCTCTCTGTCTGTCGGTCTGTCCAGCTCTCTGTCTATCGGTCTGTCCAGCTCTCTGTCTATCGGTCTGTCCAGCTCTCTGTCTATCTGTCTGTCCAGCTCTCTGTCTGTCGGTCTGTCCAGCTCTCTGTCTGTCGGTCTGCCCAGCTCTCTGTCTGTCGGTCTGTCCATCTCTCTGTCTGTCGGTCTGTCCAGCTCTCTGTCTGTCGGTCTGTCCAGCTCTCTTGTCTATCGGTCTGTCCAGCTCTCTGTCTATCTGTCTGTCCAGCTCTCTTGTCTATCTGTCTGTCCAGCTCTCTGTGTATCTGTCTGTCCAGCTCTCTGTCTGTCGGTCTGTCCAGCTCTCTGTCTATCGGTCTGTCCAGCTCTCTTCGCTATCTGTCTGTCCAGCTCTCTGTCTATCTGTCTGTCCAGCTCTCTGTCTATCGGTCTGTCCAGCGCTCTGTCTGTCTGTCTGTCCAGTTTTCTTGTCTATCGGTCTGTCCAGCTCTCTGTCTATCTGTCTGTCCAGCTCTCTGTCTATCGGCCTGTCCAGCTCTCCGTCTATCTGTCTGTCCAGCTCTCCGTCTATCGGTCTGTCGAGCTCTCTTTCTATCTGTTTGTCCAGCTCTCTGTCTATCGGTCTGTCCAGCTCTCTGTCTGTCGGTCTGTCCAGCTCTCTGTCTGTCGGTCTGTCCAGCTCTCTTTCTGTCGGTCTGTCCAGCTCTTTGTCTGTCGGTCTGTCCAGCTCTCTGTCTATCTGTCTGTCCAGCTCTCTGTCTGTCGGTCTGTCCAGCTCTCTTGTCTATCGGTCTGTCCAGCTCTCTGTCTATCTGTCTGTCCAGCTCTCTGTCTATCGGCCTGTCCAGCTCTCCGTCTATCTGTCTGTCCAGCTCTCCGTCTATCGGTCTGTCGAGCTCTCTTTCTATCTGTTTGTCCAGCTCTCTGTCTATCGGTCTGTCCAGCTCTCTGTCTGTCGGTCTGTCCAGCTCTCTGTCTGTCGGTCTGTCCAGCTCTCTTTCTGTCGGTCTGTCCAGCTCTTTGTCTGTCGGTCTGTCCAGCTCTCTGTCTATCTGTCTGTCCAGCTCTCTGTCTGTCGGTCTGTCCAGCTCTCTGTCTATCGGTCTGTCCAGCTCTTTGTCTGTCGGTCTGTCCAGCTCTCTGTCTATCGGTCTGTCCAGCTCTCTGTCTATCTGTCTGTCCAGCTCTCTTATCTATCTGTCTGTCCAGCTCTCTGTTTATCTGTCTGTCCAGTTCTCTTGTTTATCGGTTTGTCCAGCTCTCTGTCTATCGGTCTGTCCAGCTCTCTGTCTATCTGTCTGTCCAGCTCTCTGTCTATCGGCCTGTCCAGCTCTCCGTCTATCGGTCTGTCGAGCTCTCTTTCTATCTGTTTGTCCAGCTCTCTGTCTATCGGTCTGTCCAGCTCTCTGTCTGTCGGTCTGTCCAGCTCTCTGTCTGTCGGTCTGTCCAGCTCTCTTTCTGTCGGTCTGTCCAGCTCTTTGTCTGTCGGTCTGTCCAGCTCTCTGTCTATCTGTCTGTCCAGCTCTCTGTCTATCTGTCTGTCCAGCTCTCTGTCTGTCGGTCTGTCCAGCTCTCTGTCTATCGGTCTGTCCAGCTCTTTGTCTGTCGGTCTGTCCAGCTCTCTGTCTATCGGTCTGTCCAGCTCTCTGTCTATCTGTCTGTCCAGCTCTCTTGTCTATCTGTCTGTCCAGCTCTCTGTGTATCTGTCTGTCCAGTTCTCTTGTCTATCGGTCTGTCCAGCTCTCTGTCTATCGGTCTGTCCAGCTCTCTGTCTATCTGTCTGTCCAGCTCTCTGTGTGTCGGTCTGTCCAGCTCTCTGTCTATCGGTCTGCCCAGCTCTCTGTCTGTCGGTCTGTCCATCTCTCTGTCTGTCGGTCTGTCCAGCTCTCTGTCTGTCGGTCTGTCCAGCTCTCTTGTCTATCAGTCTGTCCAGCTCTCTGTCTATCTGTCTGTCCAGCTCTCTTGTCTATCTGTCTGTCCAGCTCTCTGTGTATCTGTCTGTACAGCTCTCTGTCTGTCGGTCTGTCCAGCTCTCTGTCTATCGGTCTGTCCAGCTCTCTTCTCTATCTGTCTGTCCAGCTCTCTGTCTATCTGTCTGTCCAGCTCTCTGTCTATCGGTCTGTCCAGCGCTCTGTCTGTCTGTCTGTCCAGCTCTCTGTCTATCGGTCTGTCCAGCTCTCTGTCTATCTGTCTGTCCACTCTCTGTCTATCGGTCTGTCCAGCTCCCTGTCTATCTGTCTGTCCAGCTCTCTGTCTATCGGTCTGTCCAGCTCTCTGTCTGTCGGTCTGTCCAGCTCTCTGTCTGTCGGTCTGTCCAGCTCTCTGTCTATCGGTCTGTCCAGCTCTCTTGTCTATCTGTCTGTCCAGCTCTCTGTCTATCTGTCTGTCCAGCTCTCTGTCTATCTGTCTGTCCAGCTCTCTTGTCTATCGGTCTGTCCAGCTCTATGTCTATCTGTCTGTCCAGCTCTCTGTCTGTCGGTCTGTCCAGCTCTCTGTCTGTCGGTCTGTCCAGCTCTCTTGTCTATCGGTCTGTCCAGCTCGCTTGTCTATCTGTCTGTCCAGCTCTCTTGTCTATCTGTCTGTCAAGCTCTCTGTGTATCTGTCTGTCCAGCTCTCTTTCTGTCGGTCTGTCCAGCTCTCTGTCTATCGGTCTGTCCAGCTCTCTTGTCTATCTGTCTGTCCAGCTCTCTGTCTATCGGTCTGTCCAGCTCGCTGTCTATCTGTCTGTCCAGCTCTCTGTCTGTCGGTCTGTCCAGCTCTCCGTCTATCTGTCTGTCCAGCTCTCCGTCTGTTGGTCTGTCCAGCTCTCTGTCTGTCGGTCTGTCCAGCTCTCTGTCTATCGGTCTGTCCAGCTCTCTGTCTGTCGGTCTGTCCAGCTCTCTGTCTGTCGGTCTGTCCAGCTCTCTGACTATCTGTCTGTCCAGCTCTCTTGTCTATCGGTCTGTCCAGCTCTCTATCTATCTGTCTGTCCAGTTCTCTTGTTTATCGGTCTGTCCAGCTCTCTGTCTGTCGGTCTGTCCAGCTCTCTGTCTGTCGGTCTGTCCAGCTCTCTGTCTATCGGTCTGTCCAGCTCTCTGTCTATCGGTCTGTCCAGCTCTCTGTCTATCTGTCTGTCCAGCTCTCTGTCTGTCGGTCTGTCCAGCTCTCTGTCTGTCGGTCTGCCCAGCTCTCTGTCTGTCGGTCTGTCCATCTCTCTGTCTGTCGGTCTGTCCAGCTCTCTGTCTGTCGGTCTGTCCAGCTCTCTTGTCTATCGGTCTGTCCAGCTCTCTGTCTATCTGTCTGTCCAGCTCTCTTGTCTATCTGTCTGTCCAGCTCTCTGTGTATCTGTCTGTCCAGCTCTCTGTCTGTCGGTCTGTCCAGCTCTCTGTCTATCGGTCTGTCCAGCTCTCTTCTCTATCTGTCTGTCCAGCTCTCTGTCTATCTGTCTGTCCAGCTCTCTGTCTATCGGTCTGTCCAGCGCTCTGTCTGTCTGTCTGTCCAGTTTTCTTGTCTATCGGTCTGTACAGCTCTCTGTCTATCGGTCTGTCCAGCTCTCTGTCTGTCGGTCTGTCCAGCTCTCTGTCTGTCGGTCTGTCCAGCTCTCTTGTCTATCGGTCTGTCCAGCTCTCTTGTCTATCTGTCTGTCCAGCTCTCTTGTCTATCTGTCTGTCAAGCTCTCTGTGTATCTGTCTGTCCAGCTCTCTGTCTGTCTTTATGTCCAGCTCTCTGTCTATCGGTCTGTCCAGCTCTCTTGTCTATTTGTCTGTCCAGCTCTCTGTCTATCGGTCTGTCCAGCTCTCTGTCTATCTGTCTGTCCAGCTCTCTGTCTGTCGGTCTGTCCAGCTCTCCGTCTATCTGTCTGTCCAGCTCTCCGTCTGTCGGTCTGTCCAGCTCTCTGTCTGTCGGTCTGTCCAGCTCTCTGTCTGTCGGTCTGTCCAGCTCTCTGTCTGTCGGTCTGTCCAGCTCTCTTGTCTATCGGTCTGTCCA
The DNA here is from genome assembly GCA_022114975.2 of Lampris megalopsis. Classification (NCBI taxonomy): domain Eukaryota; kingdom Metazoa; phylum Chordata; class Actinopteri; order Lampriformes; family Lampridae; genus Lampris; species Lampris megalopsis. The sequence continues at coordinate 10,432,696 of JAJHIY020000936.1, read as the reverse complement.
GCTCTCTGTCTATCTCTCTGTCCAGCTCTCTGTCTATCGGTCTGTCCAGCTCTCTGTCTATCTGTCTGTCCAGCTCTCTGTCTATCGGTCTGTCCAGCTCTCTGTCTATCGGTCTGTCCAGCTCTCTGTCTGTCGGTCTGTCCAGTTCTCTGTCTGTCGGTCTGTCCAGCTCTCTGTCTATCGGTCTGTCCAGCTCTCTGTCTGTCGGTCTGTCCAGCTCTCTTGTCTATCGGTCTGTCCAGCTCTCTGTCTGTCGGTCTGTCCAGCTCCCTGTCTATCTGTCTGTCCAGCTCTCTGTCTGTCGATCTGTCCAGCTCCCTGTCTAGCTGTCTGTCCAGCTCTCTGTCTGTCGATCTGTCCAGCTCTGTGTCTATCGGTCTGTCCAGCTCTCTTCTCTATCTGTCTGTCCAGCTCTCTGTCTATCTGTCTGTCCAGCTCTCTGTCTATCGGTCTGTCCAGCGCTCTGTCTGTCTGTCTGTCCAGCTTTCTGTCTATCGGTCTGTCCAGCTCTCTGTCTATCTGTCTGTCCACTCTCTGTCTATCGGTCTGTCCAGCTCCCTGTCTATCTGTCTGTCCAGCTCTCTGTCTATCTGTCTGTCCAGCTCTCTGTCTATCGGTCTGTCCAGCTCTCTGTCTGTCGGTCTGTCCAGCTCTCTGTCTGTCGATCTGTCCAGCTCTGTGTCTATCGGTCTGTCCAGCTCTCTGTCTGTCGGTCTGTCCAGCTCTCTGACTATCTGTCTGTCCAGCTCTCTTGTCTATCGGTCTGTCCAGCTCTCTATCTATCTGTCTGTCCAGTTCTCTTGTTTATCGGTCTGTCCAGCTCTCTGTCTATCGGTCTGTCCAGCTCTCTGTCTGTCGGTCTGTCCAGCTCTCTGTCTATCGGTCTGTCCAGCTCTCTGTCTGTCGGTCTGTCCAGCTCTCTGTCTATCGGTCTGTCCAGCTCTCTGTCTGTCGGTCTGTCCAGCTCTCTGTCTATCGGTCTGTCCAGCTCTCTGTCTGTCGGACTGTCCAGCTCTCTGTCTATCGGTCTGTCCAGCTCTCTGTCTGTCGGTCTGTCCAGCTCTCTGTCTATCGGTCTGTCCAGCTCTCTTGTCTATCGGTCTGTCCAGCTCTCTGTCTATCTGTCTGTCCAGCTCTCTTGTCTATCTGTCTGTCCAGCTCTCTGTGTATCTGTCTGTCCAGCTCTCTTGTCTATCGGTCTGTCCAGCTCTCTGTCTATCGGTCTGTCCAGCTCTCTGTCTATCTGTCTGTCCAGCTCTCTGTCTGTCGGTCTGTCCAGCTCTCTGTCTATCGGTCTGCCCAGCTCTCTGTCTGTCGGTCTGTCCATCTCTCTGTCTGTCGGTCTGTCCAGCTCTCTGTCTGTCGGTCTGTCCAGCTCTCTTGTCTACCAGTCTGTCCAGCTCTCTGTCTATCTGTCTGTCCAGCTCTCTTGTCTATCTGTCCATTCAGCTCTCTGTGTATCTGTCTGTCCAGCTCTCTGTCTGTCTGTCTGTCCAGCTCTCTGTCTATCGGTCTGTCCAGCTCTCTTCTCTATCTGTCTGTCCAGCTCTCTGTCTATCTGTCTGTCCAGCTCTCTGTCTATCTGTCTGTCCAGATCTCTTGTCTATCTGTCTGTCCAGCTCTCTGTCTATCTGTCTGTCCAGCTCTCTGTGTATCTGTCTGTCTAGTTCTCTTGTCTATCGGTCTGTCCAGCTCTCTGTCTATCCATCTGTCCAGCTCTCCGTCTGTCGGTCTGTCCAGCTCTCTGTCTATCGGTCTGTCCAGCTCTCTGTCTGTCGGTCTGTCCAGCTCTCTGTCTATCGGTCTGTCCAGCTCTCTGTCTGTCGGTCTGTCCAGCTCTCTGTCTATCGGTCTGTCCAGCTCTCTGTCTGTCGGTCTGTCCAGCTCTCTTGTCTATCGGTCTGTCCAGCTCTCTGTCTATCTGTCTGTCCAGCTCTCTGTCTATCGGCCTGTCCAGCTCTCCGTCTATCTGTCTGTCCAGCTCTCCGTCTATCGGTCTGTCGAGCTCTCTTTCTATCTGTTTGTCCAGCTCTCTGTCTATCGGTCTGTCCAGCTCTCTGTCTGTCGGTCTGTCCAGCTCTCTGTCTGTCGGTCTGTCCAGCTCTCTTTCTGTCGGTCTGTCCAGCTCTTTGTCTGTCGGTCTGTCCAGCTCTCTGTCTATCTGTCTGTCCAGCTCTCTGTCTGTCGGTCTGTCCAGCTCTCTGTCTATCGGTCTGTCCAGCTCTTTGTCTGACGGTCTGTCCAGCTCTCTGTCTATCGGTCTGTCCAGCTCTCTGTCTATCTGTCTGTCCAGCTCTCTTATCTATCTGTCTGTCCAGCTCTCTGTTTATCTGTCTGTCCAGTTCTCTTGTTTATCGGTTTGTCCAGCTCTCTGTCTATCGGTCTGTCCAGCTCTCTGTCTATCTGTCTGTCCAGCTCTCTGTCTATCGGCCTGTCCAGCTCTCCGTCTATCGGTCTGTCGAGCTCTCTTTCTATCTGTTTGTCCAGCTCTCTGTCTATCGGTCTGTCCAGCTCTCTGTCTGTCGGTCTGTCCAGCTCTCTGTCTGTCGGTCTGTCCAGCTCTCTTTCTGTCGGTCTGTCCAGCTCTTTGTCTGTCGGTCTGTCCAGCTCTCTGTCTATCGGTCTGTCCAGCTCTCTGTCTATCTGTCTGTCCAGCTCTCTTGTCTATCTGTCTGTCCAGCTCTCTGTGTATCTGTCTGTCCAGTTCTCTTGTCTATCGGTCTGTCCAGCTCTCTGTCTATCGGTCTGTCCAGCTCTCTGTCTATCTGTCTGTCCAGCTCTCTGTGTGTCGGTCTGTCCAGCTCTCTGTCTATCGGTCTGCCCAGCTCTCTGTCTGTCGGTCTGTCCATCTCTCTGTCTGTCGGTCTGTCCAGCTCTCTGTCTGTCGGTCTGTCCAGCTCTCTTGTCTATCAGTCTGTCCAGCTCTCTGTCTATCTGTCTGTCCAGCTCTCTTGTCTATCTGTCTGTCCAGCTCTCTGTGTATCTGTCTGTACAGCTCTCTGTCTGTCGGTCTGTCCAGCTCTCTGTCTATCGGTCTGTCCAGCTCTCTTCTCTATCTGTCTGTCCAGCTCTCTGTCTATCTGTCTGTCCAGCTCTCTGTCTATCTGTCTGTCCAGCTCTCTGTCTATCTGTCTGTCCAGCTCTCTGTCCATCGGTCTGTCCAGCGCTCTGTCTGTCTGTCTGTCCAGCTCTCTGTCTATCGGTCTGTCCAGCTCCCTGTCTATCTGTCTGTCCAGCTCTCTGTCTATCGGTCTGTCCAGCTCTCTGTCTGTCGGTCTGTCCAGCTCTCTGTCTGTCGGTCTGTCCAGCTCTCTGTCTATCGGTCTGTCCAGCTCTCTTGTCTATCTGTCTGTCCAGCTCTCTGTCTATCTGTCTGTCCAGCTCTCTGTCTATCTGTCTGTCCAGCTCTCTTGTCTATCGGTCTGTCCAGCTCTATGTCTATCTGTCTGTCCAGCTCTCTGTCTGTCGGTCTGTCCAGCTCTCTGTCTGTCGGTCTGTCCAGCTCTCTTGTCTATCGGTCTGTCCAGCTCGCTTGTCTATCTGTCTGTCCAGCTCTCTTGTCTATCTGTCTGTCAAGCTCTCTGTGTATCTGTCTGTCCAGCTCTCTTTCTGTCGGTCTGTCCAGCTCTCTGTCTATCGGTCTGTCCAGCTCTCTTGTCTATCTGTCTGTCCAGCTCTCTGTCTATCGGTCTGTCCAGCTCGCTGTCTATCTGTCTGTCCAGCTCTCTGTCTGTCGGTCTGTCCAGCTCTCCGTCTATCTGTCTGTCCAGCTCTCCGTCTGTTGGTCTGTCCAGCTCTCTGTCTGTCGGTCTGTCCAGCTCTCTGTCTATCGGTCTGTCCAGCTCTCTGTCTGTCGGTCTGTCCAGCTCTCTGTCTGTCGGTCTGTCCAGCTCTCTGACTATCTGTCTGTCCAGCTCTCTTGTCTATCGGTCTGTCCAGCTCTCTATCTATCTGTCTGTCCAGTTCTCTTGTTTATCGGTCTGTCCAGCTCTCTGTCTGTCGGTCTGTCCAGCTCTCTGTCTGTCGGTCTGTCCAGCTCTCTGTCTGTCGGTCTGTCCAGCTCTCTGTCTATCGGTCTGTCCAGCTCTCTGTCTATCTGTCTGTCCAGCTCTCTGTCTGTCGGTCTGTCCAGCTCTCTGTCTGTCGGTCTGCCCAGCTCTCTGTCTGTCGGTCTGTCCATCTCTCTGTCTGTCGGTCTGTCCAGCTCTCTGTCTGTCGGTCTGTCCAGCTCTCTTGTCTATCGGTCTGTCCAGCTCTCTGTCTATCTGTCTGTCCAGCTCTCTTGTCTATCTGTCTGTCCAGCTCTCTGTGTATCTGTCTGTCCAGCTCTCTGTCTGTCGGTCTGTCCAGCTCTCTGTCTATCGGTCTGTCCAGCTCTCTTCTCTATCTGTCTGTCCAGCTCTCTGTCTATCTGTCTGTCCAGCTCTCTGTCTATCGGTCTGTCCAGCGCTCTGTCTGTCTGTCTGTCCAGTTTTCTTGTCTATCGGTCTGTACAGCTCTCTGTCTATCGGTCTGTCCAGCTCTCTGTCTGTCGGTCTGTCCAGCTCTCTGTCTGTCGGTCTGTCCAGCTCTCTTGTCTATCGGTCTGTCCAGCTCTCTTGTCTATCTGTCTGTCCAGCTCTCTTGTCTATCTGTCTGTCAAGCTCTCTGTGTATCTGTCTGTCCAGCTCTCTGTCTGTCTTTATGTCCAGCTCTCTGTCTATCGGTCTGTCCAGCTCTCTTGTCTATTTGTCTGTCCAGCTCTCTGTCTATCGGTCTGTCCAGCTCTCTGTCTATCTGTCTGTCCAGCTCTCTGTCTGTCGGTCTGTCCAGCTCTCCGTCTATCTGTCTGTCCAGCTCTCCGTCTGTCGGTCTGTCCAGCTCTCTGTCTGTCGGTCTGTCCAGCTCTCTGTCTGTCGGTCTGTCCAGCTCTCTGTCTGTCGGTCTGTCCAGCTCTCTTGTCTATCGGTCTGTCCAGCTCTCTGTCTATCTCTCTGTCCAGCTCTCTGTCTATCGGTCTGTCCAGCTCTCTGTCTATCTGTCTGTCCAGCTCTCTGTCTATCGGTCTGTCCAGCTCTCTGTCTATCGGTCTGTCCAGCTCTCTGTCTGTCGGTCTGTCCAGTTCTCTGTCTGTCGGTCTGTCCAGCTCTCTGTCTATCGGTCTGTCCAGCTCTCTGTCTGTCGGTCTGTCCAGCTCTCTTGTCTATCGGTCTGTCCAGCTCTCTGTCTGTCGGTCTGTCCAGCTCCCTGTCTATCTGTCTGTCCAGCTCTCTGTCTGTCGATCTGTCCAGCTCCCTGTCTATCTGTCTGTCCAGCTCTCTGTCTGTCGATCTGTCCAGCTCTGTGTCTATCGGTCTGTCCAGCTCTCTTCTCTATCTGTCTGTCCAGCTCTCTGTCTATCTGTCTGTCCAGCTCTCTGTCTATCGGTCTGTCCAGCGCTCTGTCTGTCTGTCTGTCCAGCTTTCTGTCTATCGGTCTGTCCAGCTCTCTGTCTATCTGTCTGTCCACTCTCTGTCTATCGGTCTGTCCAGCTCCCTGTCTATCTGTCTGTCCAGCTCTCTGTCTATCTGTCTGTCCAGCTCTCTGTCTATCGGTCTGTCCAGCTCTCTGTCTGTCGGTCTGTCCAGCTCTCTGTCTGTCGATCTGTCCAGCTCTGTGTCTATCGGTCTGTCCAGCTCTCTGTCTGTCGGTCTGTCCAGCTCTCTGACTATCTGTCTGTCCAGCTCTCTTGTCTATCGGTCTGTCCAGCTCTCTATCTATCTGTCTGTCCAGTTCTCTTGTTTATCGGTCTGTCCAGCTCTCTGTCTATCGGTCTGTCCAGCTCTCTGTCTGTCGGTCTGTCCAGCTCTCTGTCTATCGGTCTGTCCAGCTCTCTGTCTGTCGGTCTGTCCAGCTCTCTGTCTATCGGTCTGTCCAGCTCTCTGTCTGTCGGTCTGTCCAGCTCTCTGTCTATCGGTCTGTCCAGCTCTCTGTCTGTCGGACTGTCCAGCTCTCTGTCTATCGGTCTGTCCAGCTCTCTGTCTGTCGGTCTGTCCAGCTCTCTGTCTATCGGTCTGTCCAGCTCTCTTGTCTATCGGTCTGTCCAGCTCTCTGTCTATCTGTCTGTCCAGCTCTCTTGTCTATCTGTCTGTCCAGCTCTCTGTGTATCTGTCTGTCCAGCTCTCTTGTCTATCGGTCTGTCCAGCTCTCTGTCTATCGGTCTGTCCAGCTCTCTGTCTATCTGTCTGTCCAGCTCTCTGTCTGTCGGTCTGTCCAGCTCTCTGTCTATCGGTCTGCCCAGCTCTCTGTCTGTCGGTCTGTCCATCTCTCTGTCTGTCGGTCTGTCCAGCTCTCTGTCTGTCGGTCTGTCCAGCTCTCTTGTCTACCAGTCTGTCCAGCTCTCTGTCTATCTGTCTGTCCAGCTCTCTTGTCTATCTGTCCATCCAGCTCTCTGTGTATCTGTCTGTCCAGCTCTCTGTCTGTCTGTCTGTCCAGCTCTCTGTCTATCGGTCTGTCCAGCTCTCTTCTCTATCTGTCTGTCCAGCTCTCTGTCTATCTGTCGTTCCAGCTCTCTGTCTATCTGTCTGTCCAGATCTCTTGTCTATCTGTCTGTCCAGCTCTCTGTCTATCTGTCTGTCCAGCTCTCTGTGTATCTGTCTGTCTAGTTCTCTTGTCTATCGGTCTGTCCAGCTCTCTGTCTATCCATCTGTCCAGCTCTCCGTCTGTCGGTCTGTCCAGCTCTCTGTCTATCGGTCTGTCCAGCTCTCTGTCTGTCGGTCTGTCCAGCTCTCTGTCTATCGGTCTGTCCAGCTCTCTGTCTGTCGGTCTGTCCAGCTCTCTGTCTATCGGTCTGTCCAGCTCTCTGTCTGTCGGTCTGTCCAGCTCTCTTGTCTATCGGTCTGTCCAGCTCTCTGTCTATCTGTCTGTCCAGCTCTCTGTCTATCGGCCTGTCCAGCTCTCCGTCTATCTGTCTGTCCAGCTCTCCGTCTATCGGTCTGTCGAGCTCTCTTTCTATCTGTTTGTCCAGCTCTCTGTCTATCGGTCTGTCCAGCTCTCTGTCTGTCGGTCTGTCCAGCTCTCTGTCTGTCGGTCTGTCCAGCTCTCTTTCTGTCGGTCTGTCCAGCTCTCTGTCTGTCGGTCTGTCCAGCTCTCTTTCTATCTGTTTGTCCAGCTCTCTGTCTATCGGTCTGTCCAGCTCTCTGTCTATCGGTCTGTCCAGCTCTTTGTCTGTCGGTCTGTCCAGCTCTCTGTCTATCGGTCTGTCCAGCTCTCTGTCTATCTGTCTGTCCAGCTCTCTTATCTATCTGTCTGTCCAGCTCTCTGTTTATCTGTCTGTCCAGTTCTCTTGTTTATCGGTTTGTCCAGCTCTCTGTCTATCGGTCTGTCCAGCTCTCTGTCTATCTGTCTGTCCAGCTCTCTGTCTATCGGCCTGTCCACCTCTCCGTCTATCGGTCTGTCGAGCTCTCTTTCTATCTGTTTGTCCAGCTCTCTGTCTATCGGTCTGTCCAGCTCTCTGTCTGTCGGTCTGTCCAGCTCTCTGTCTGTCGGTCTGTCCAGCTCTCTTTCTGTCGGTCTGTCCAGCTCTTTGTCTGTCGGTCTGTCCAGCTCTCTGTCTATCTGTCTGTCCAGCTCTCTGTCTATCTGTCTGTCCAGCTCTCTGTCTGTCGGTCTGTCCAGCTCTCTGTCTATCGGTCTGTCCAGCTCTTTGTCTGTCGGTCTGTCCAGCTCTCTGTCTATCGGTCTGTCCAGCTCTCTGTCTATCTGTCTGTCCAGCTCTCTTATCTATCTGTCTGTCCAGCTCTCTGTTTATCTGTCTGTCCAGTTCTCTTGTTTATCGGTTTGTCCAGCTCTCTGTCTATCGGTCTGTCCAGCTCTCTGTCTATCTGTCTGTCCAGCTCTCTGTCTATCGGTCTGTCCAGCTCTTTGACTATCGGTCTGTCCAGCTCTCTGTCTATCGGTCTGTCCAGCTCTCTTGTCTATCTGTCTGTCCAGCTCTCTGTCTGTCAGTCTGTCCAGCTCTCTTGTCTATCGGTCTGTCCAGCTCTCTGTCTATCCGTCTGTCCAGCTCTCTGTCTACCTGTCTGTCCAGCTCTCTTGTCTATCTGTCTGTCCAGCTCTCTGTCTATCGGTCTGTCCAGCTCTCTGTCTGTCGGTCTGTCCAGTTCTCTGTCTATCGGTCTGTCCAGCTCTCTTGTCTATCTGTCTGTCCAGCTCTCTGTCTATCTGTCTGTCCAGCTCTCTGTCTATCTGTCTGTCCAGCTCTCTTGTCTATCTGTCTGTCCATCTCTATGTCTATCTGTCTGTCCAGTTTTCTTGTCTATCGGTCTGTCCAGCTCTCTGTCTGTCGGTCTGTCCAGCTCTCTGTCTGTCGGTCTGTCCAGCTCTCTTGTCTATCGGTCTGTCCAGCTCTCTTGTCTATCTGTCTGTCCAGCTCTCTTGTCTATCGGTCTGTCCAGCTCTCTGTGTATCTGTCTGTCCAGCTCTCTGTCTGTCGGTCTGTCCAGCTCTCTGTCTATCTGTCTGTCCAGTTCTCTTGTCTATCTGTCTGTCCAGCTCTCTGTCTATCGGTCTGTCCAGCTCTCTGTCTATCGGTCTGTCCAGCTCTCTTGTCTATCGGTCTGTCCAGCTCTCTGTCTATCTGTCTGTCCAGCTCTCTTGTCTATCTGTCTGTCCAGCTCTCTGTGTATCTGTCTGTCCAGCTCTCTTGTCTATCGGTCTGTCCAGCTCTCTGTCTATCGGTCTGTCCAGCTCTCTGTCTATCTGTCTGTCCAGCTCTCTGTCTGTCGGTCTGTCCAGCTCTCTGTCTATCGGTCTGCCCAGCTCTCTGTCTGTCGGTCTGTCCATCTCTCTGTCTGTCGGTCTGTCCAGCTCTCTGTCTGTCGGTCTGTCCAGCTCTCTTGTCTACCAGTCTGTCCAGCTCTCTGTCTATCTGTCTGTCCAGCTCTCTTGTCTATCTGTCCATCCAGCTCTCTGTGTATCTGTCTGTCCAGCTCTCTGTCTGTCTGTCTGTCCAGCTCTCTATCTATCTGTCTGTCCAGTTCTCTTGTTTATCGGTCTGTCCAGCTCTCTGTCTATCGGTCTGTCCAGCTCTCTGTCTGTCGGTCTGTCCAGCTCTCTGTCTATCGGTCTGTCCAGGTCTCTGTCTGTCGGTCTGTCCAGCTCTCTGTCTATCGGTCTGTCCAGCTCTCTGTCTGTCGGTCTGTCCAGCTCTCTGTCTATCGGTCTGTCCAGCTCTCTGTCTGTCGGTCTGTCCAGCTCTCTGTCTATCGGTCTGTCCAGCTCTCTGTCTGTCGGTCTGTCCAGCTCTCTGTCTATCGGTCTGTCCAGCTCTCTTGTCTATCGGTCTGTCCAGCTCTCTGTCTATCTGTCTGTCCAGCTCTCTTGTCTATCTGTCTGTCCAGCTCTCTGTGTATCTGTCTGTCCAGCTCTCTTGTCTATCGGTCTGTCCAGCTCTCTGTCTATCGGTCTGTCCAGCTCTCTGTCTATCTGTCTGTCCAGCTCTCTGTCTGTCGGTCTGTCCAGCTCTCTGTCTATCGGTCTGCCCAGCTCTCTGTCTGTCGGTCTGTCCATCTCTCTGTCTGTCGGTCTGTCCAGCTCTCTGTCTGTCGGTCTGTCCAGCTCTCTTGTCTACCAGTCTGTCCAGCTCTCTGTCTATCTGTCTGTCCAGCTCTCTTGTCTATCTGTCCATCCAGCTCTCTGTGTATCTGTCTGTCCAGCTCTCTGTCTGTCTGTCTGTCCAGCTCTCTGTCTATCGGTCTGTCCAGCTCTCTTCTCTATCTGTCTGTCCAGCTCTCTGTCTATCTGTCGTTCCAGCTCTCTGTCTATCTGTCTGTCCAGATCTCTTGTCTATCTGTCTGTCCAGCTCTCTGTCTATCTGTCTGTCCAGCTCTCTGTGTATCTGTCTGTCTAGTTCTCTTGTCTATCGGTCTGTCCAGCTCTCTGTCTATCCATCTGTCCAGCTCTCCGTCTGTCGGTCTGTCCAGCTCTCTGTCTATCGGTCTGTCCAGCTCTCTGTCTGTCGGTCTGTCCAGCTCTCTGTCTGTCGGTCTGTCCAGCTCTCTTGTCTATCGGTCTGTCCAGCTCTCTGTCTATCTGTCTGTCCAGCTCTCTGTCTATCGGCCTGTCCAGCTCTCCGTCTATCTGTCTGTCCAGCTCTCCGTCTATCGGTCTGTCGAGCTCTCTTTCTATCTGTTTGTCCAGCTCTCTGTCTATCGGTCTGTCCAGCTCTCTGTCTGTCGGTCTGTCCAGCTCTCTGTCTGTCGGTCTGTCCAGCTCTCTTTCTGTCGGTCTGTCCAGCTCTTTGTCTGTCGGTCTGTCCAGCTCTCTGTCTATCTGTCTGTCCAGCTCTCTGTCTGTCGGTCTGTCCAGCTCTCTGTCTATCGGTCTGTCCAGCTCTTTGTCTGTCGGTCTGTCCAGCTCTCTGTCTATCGGTCTGTCCAGCTCTCTGTCTATCTGTCTGTCCAGCTCTCTTATCTATCTGTCTGTCCAGCTCTCTGTTTATCTGTCTGTCCAGTTCTCTTGTTTATCGGTTTGTCCAGCTCTCTGTCTATCGGTCTGTCCAGCTCTCTGTCTATCTGTCTGTCCAGCTCTCTGTCTATCGGCCTGTCCACCTCTCCGTCTATCGGTCTGTCGAGCTCTCTTTCTATCTGTTTGTCCAGCTCTCTGTCTATCGGTCTGTCCAGCTCTCTGTCTGTCGGTCTGTCCAGCTCTCTGTCTGTCGGTCTGTCCAGCTCTCTTTCTGTCGGTCTGTCCAGCTCTTTGTCTGTCGGTCTGTCCAGCTCTCTGTCTATCTGTCTGTCCAGCTCTCTGTCTATCTGTCTGTCCAGCTCTCTGTCTGTCGGTCTGTCCAGCTCTCTGTCTATCGGTCTGTCCAGCTCTTTGTCTGTCGGTCTGTCCAGCTCTCTGTCTATCGGTCTGTCCAGCTCTCTGTCTATCTGTCTGTCCAGCTCTCTTATCTATCTGTCTGTCCAGCTCTCTGTTTATCTGTCTGTCCAGTTCTCTTGTTTATCGGTTTGTCCAGCTCTCTGTCTATCGGTCTGTCCAGCTCTCTGTCTATCTGTCTGTCCAGCTCTCTGTCTATCGGTCTGTCCAGCTCTTTGACTATCGGTCTGTCCAGCTCTCTGTCTATCGGTCTGTCCAGCTCTCTTGTCTATCTGTCTGTCCAGCTCTCTGTCTGTCAGTCTGTCCAGCTCTCTTGTCTATCGGTCTGTCCAGCTCTCTGTCTATCCGTCTGTCCAGCTCTCTGTCTACCTGTCTGTCCAGCTCTCTTGTCTATCTGTCTGTCCAGCTCTCTGTCTATCGGTCTGTCCAGCTCTCTGTCTGTCGGTCTGTCCAGTTCTCTGTCTATCGGTCTGTCCAGCTCTCTTGTCTATCTGTCTGTCCAGCTCTCTGTCTATCTGTCTGTCCAGCTCTCTGTCTATCTGTCTGTCCAGCTCTCTTGTCTATCTGTCTGTCCATCTCTATGTCTATCTGTCTGTCCAGTTTTCTTGTCTATCGGTCTGTCCAGCTCTCTTTCTATCGGTCTGTCCAGCTCTCTGTCTGTCGGTCTGTCCAGCTCTCTTGTCTATCGGTCTGTCCAGCTCTCTTGTCTATCTGTCTGTCCAGCTCTCTTGTCTATCGGTCTGTCCAGCTCTCTGTGTATCTGTCTGTCCAGCTCTCTGTCTGTCGGTCTGTCCAGCTCTCTGTCTATCTGTCTGTCCAGTTCTCTTGTCTATCTGTCTGTCCAGCTCTCTGTCTATCGGTCTGTCCAGCTCTCTGTCTATCGGTCTGTCCAGCTCTCTTGTCTATCGGTCTGTCCAGCTCTCTGTCTATCTGTCTGTCCAGCTCTCTTGTCTATCTGTCTGTCCAGCTCTCTGTGTATCTGTCTGTCCAGCTCTCTTGTCTATCGGTCTGTCCAGCTCTCTGTCTATCGGTCTGTCCAGCTCTCTGTCTATCTGTCTGTCCAGCTCTCTGTCTGTCGGTCTGTCCAGCTCTCTGTCTATCGGTCTGCCCAGCTCTCTGTCTGTCGGTCTGTCCATCTCTCTGTCTGTCGGTCTGTCCAGCTCTCTGTCTGTCGGTCTGTCCAGCTCTCTTGTCTACCAGTCTGTCCAGCTCTCTGTCTATCTGTCTGTCCAGCTCTCTTGTCTATCTGTCCATCCAGCTCTCTGTGTATCTGTCTGTCCAGCTCTCTGTCTGTCTGTCTGTCCAGCTCTCTGTCTATCGGTCTGTCCAGCTCTCTTCTCTATCTGTCTGTCCAGCTCTCTGTCTATCTGTCGTTCCAGCTCTCTGTCTATCTGTCTGTCCAGATCTCTTGTCTATCTGTCTGTCCAGCTCTCTGTCTATCTGTCTGTCCAGCTCTCTGTGTATCTGTCTGTCTAGTTCTCTTGTCTATCGGTCTGTCCAGCTCTCTGTCTATCCATCTGTCCAGCTCTCCGTCTGTCGGTCTGTCCAGCTCTCTGTCTATCGGTCTGTCCAGCTCTCTGTCTGTCGGTCTGTCCAGCTCTCTGTCTATCGGTCTGTCCAGCTCTCTGTCTGTCGGTCTGTCCAGCTCTCTGTCTATCGGTCTGTCCAGCTCTCTGTCTGTCGGTCTGTCCAGCTCTCTTGTCTATCGGTCTGTCCAGCTCTCTGTCTATCTGTCTGTCCAGCTCTCTGTCTATCGGCCTGTCCAGCTCTCCGTCTATCTGTCTGTCCAGCTCTCCGTCTATCGGTCTGTCGAGCTCTCTTTCTATCTGTTTGTCCAGCTCTCTGTCTATCGGTCTGTCCAGCTCTCTGTCTGTCGGTCTGTCCAGCTCTCTGTCTGTCGGTCTGTCCAGCTCTCTTTCTGTCGGTCTGTCCAGCTCTTTGTCTGTCGGTCTGTCCAGCTCTCTGTCTATCTGTCTGTCCAGCTCTCTGTCTGTCGGTCTGTCCAGCTCTCTGTCTATCGGTCTGTCCAGCTCTTTGTCTGTCGGTCTGTCCAGCTCTCTGTCTATCGGTCTGTCCAGCTCTCTGTCTATCTGTCTGTCCAGCTCTCTTATCTATCTGTCTGTCCAGCTCTCTGTTTATCTGTCTGTCCAGTTCTCTTGTTTATCGGTTTGTCCAGCTCTCTGTCTATCGGTCTGTCCAGCTCTCTGTCTATCTGTCTGTCCAGCTCTCTGTCTATCGGCCTGTCCACCTCTCCGTCTATCGGTCTGTCGAGCTCTCTTTCTATCTGTTTGTCCAGCTCTCTGTCTATCGGTCTGTCCAGCTCTCTGTCTGTCGGTCTGTCCAGCTCTCTGTCTGTCGGTCTGTCCAGCTCTCTTTCTGTCGGTCTGTCCAGCTCTTTGTCTGTCGGTCTGTCCAGCTCTCTGTCTATCTGTCTGTCCAGCTCTCTGTCTATCTGTCTGTCCAGCTCTCTGTCTGTCGGTCTGTCCAGCTCTCTGTCTATCGGTCTGTCCAGCTCTTTGTCTGTCGGTCTGTCCAGCTCTCTGTCTATCGGTCTGTCCAGCTCTCTGTCTATCTGTCTGTCCAGCTCTCTTATCTATCTGTCTGTCCAGCTCTCTGTTTATCTGTCTGTCCAGTTCTCTTGTTTATCGGTTTGTCCAGCTCTCTGTCTATCGGTCTGTCCAGCTCTCTGTCTATCTGTCTGTCCAGCTCTCTGTCTATCGGTCTGTCCAGCTCTTTGACTATCGGTCTGTCCAGCTCTCTGTCTATCGGTCTGTCCAGCTCTCTTGTCTATCTGTCTGTCCAGCTCTCTGTCTGTCAGTCTGTCCAGCTCTCTTGTCTATCGGTCTGTCCAGCTCTCTGTCTATCCGTCTGTCCAGCTCTCTGTCTACCTGTCTGTCCAGCTCTCTTGTCTATCTGTCTGTCCAGCTCTCTGTCTATCGGTCTGTCCAGCTCTCTGTCTGTCGGTCTGTCCAGTTCTCTGTCTATCGGTCTGTCCAGCTCTCTTGTCTATCTGTCTGTCCAGCTCTCTGTCTATCTGTCTGTCCAGCTCTCTGTCTATCTGTCTGTCCAGCTCTCTTGTCTATCTGTCTGTCCATCTCTATGTCTATCTGTCTGTCCAGTTTTCTTGTCTATCGGTCTGTCCAGCTCTCTTTCTATCGGTCTGTCCAGCTCTCTGTCTGTCGGTCTGTCCAGCTCTCTTGTCTATCGGTCTGTCCAGCTCTCTTGTCTATCTGTCTGTCCAGCTCTCTTGTCTATCGGTCTGTCCAGCTCTCTGTGTATCTGTCTGTCCAGCTCTCTGTCTGTCGGTCTGTCCAGCTCTCTGTCTATCTGTCTGTCCAGTTCTCTTGTCTATCTGTCTGTCCAGCTCTCTGTCTATCGGTCTGTCCAGCTCTCTGTCTATCTGTCTGTCCAGCTCTCTGTCTATCGGTCTGTCCAGCTCTCCGTCTGTCGGTCTGTCCAGCTCTCTGTCTGTCGGTCTGTCCAGCTCTCTGTCTGTCGGTCTGTCCAGCTCTCTGTCTATCTCTCTGTCCAGCTCTCTGTCTATCGGTCTGTCCAGCTCTCTGTCTATCTGTCTGTCCAGCTCTCTGTCTATCGGTCTGTCCAGCTCTCTGTCTATCGGTCTGTCCAGCTCTCTGTCTGTCGGTCTGTCCAGCTCTCTGTCTGTCGGTCTGTCCAGTTCTCTGTCTGTCGGTCTGTCCAGCTCTCAGTCTATCGGTCTGTCCAGCTCTCTGTCTGTCGGTCTGTCCAGCTCTCTTGTCTATCGGTCTGTCCAGCTCTCTGTCTGTCGGTCTGTCCAGCTCCCTGTCTATCTGTCTGTCCAGCTCTCTATCTATCGGTCTGTCCAGCTCTCTGTCTGTCGATCTGTCCAGCTCTCTGTCTATTGGTCTGTCCAGCTCTCTGTCTGTCGGTCTGTCCAGCTCTCTGACTATCTGTCTGTCCAGCTCTCTTGTCTATCTGTCTGTCCAGCTCTCTATCTATCTGTCTGTTCAGTTCTCTTGTTTATCGGTCTGTCCAGCTCTCTGTCTATCGGTCTGTCCAGCTCTCTGTCTGTCGGTCTGTCCAGCTCTCTGTCTATCGGTCTGTCCAGCTCTCTGTCTGTCGGTCTGTCCAGCTCTCTGTCTATCAGTCTGTCCAGCTCTCTGTCTGTCGGTCTGTCCAGCTCTCTGTCTATCGGTCTGTCCAGCTCTCTGTCTGTCGGTCTGTCCAGCTCTCTGTCTATCGGTCTGTCCAGCTCTCTGTCTGTCGGTCTTTCCAGCTCTCTGTCTATCGGTCTGTCCAGCTCTCTTGTCTATCGGTCTGTCCAGCTCTCTTGTCTATCTGTCTGTCCAGCTCTCTGTCTGTCTGTCTGTCCAGCTCTCTGTCTATCGGTCTGTCCAGCTCTCTGTCTATCTGTCTGTCCACTCTCTGTCTATCGGTCTGTCCAGCTCCCTGTCTATCTGTCTGTCCAGCTCTCTGTCTATCGGTCTGTCCAGCTCTCTGTCTGTCGGTCTGTCCAGCTCTCTGTCTGTCGGTCTGTCCAGCTCTCTTGTCTATCTGTCTGTCCAGCTCTCTGTCTATCTGTCTGTCCAGCTCTCTGTCTATCGGTCTGTCCAGCGCTCTGTCTGTCTGTCTGTCCAGTTTTCTTGTCTATCGGTCTGTCCAGCTCTCTGTCTATCGGTCTGTCCAGCTCTCTGTCTGTCGGTCTGTCCAGCTCTCTGTCTGTCGGTCTGTCCAGCTCTCTTGTCTATCGGTCTGTCCAGCTCTCTTGTCTATCTGTCTGTCCAGCTCTCTTGTCTATCTGTCTGTCAAGCTCTCTGTGTATCTGTCTGTCCAGCTCTCTGTCTGTCTTTATGTCCAGATCTCTGTCTATCGGTCTGTCCAGCTCTCTTGTCTATTTGTCTGTCCAGCTCTCTGTCTATCGGTCTGTCCAGCTCTCTGTCTATCTGTCTGTCCAGCTCTCTGTCTGTCGGTCTGTCCAGCTCTCCGTCTATCTGTCTGTCCAGCTCTCCGTCTGTCGGTCTGTCCAGCTCTCTGTCTGTCGGTCTGTCCAGCTCTCTGTCTGTCGGTCTGTCCAGCTCTCTGTCTGTCGGTCTGTCCAGCTCTCTTGTCTATCGGTCTGTCCAGCTCTCTGTCTATCTCTCTGTCCAGCTCTCTGTCTATCGGTCTGTCCAGCTCTCTGTCTATCTGTCTGTCCAGCTCTCTGTCTATCGGTCTGTCCAGCTCTCTGTCTATCGGTCTGTCCAGCTCTCTGTCTGTCGGTCTGTCCAGCTCTCTGTCTGTCGGTCTGTCCAGTTCTCTGTCTGTCGGTCTGTCCAGCTCTCTGTCTATCGGTCTGTCCAGCTCTCTGTCTGTCGGTCTGTCCAGCTCTCTTGTCTATCGGTCTGTCCAGCTCTCTGTCTGTCGGTCTGTCCAGCTCCCTGTCTATCTGTCTGTCCAGCTCTCTGTCTGTCGATCTGTCCAGCTCTGTGTCTATCGGTCTGTCCAGCTCTCTTCTCTATCTGTCTGTCCAGCTCTCTGTCTATCTGTCTGTCCAGCTCTCTGTCTATCGGTCTGTCCAGCGCTCTGTCTGTCTGTCTGTCCAGCTCTCTGTCTATCGGTCTGTCCAGCTCTCTGTCTATCTGTCTGTCCACTCTCTGTCTATCGGTCTGTCCAGCTCCCTGTCTATCGGTCTGTCCAGCTCTCTGTCTATCTGTCTGTCCAGCTCTCTGTCTATCGGTCTGTCCAGCTCTCTGTCTGTCGGTCTGTCCAGCTCTCTGTCTGTCGATCTGTCCAGCTCTGTGTCTATCGGTCTGTCCAGCTCTCTGTCTGTCGAACTGTCCAGCTCTCTGACTATCTGTCTGTCCAGCTCTCTTGTCTATCGGTCTGTCCAGCTCTCTATCTATCTGTCTGTCCAGTTCTCTTGTTTATCGGTCTGTCCAGCTCTCTGTCTATCGGTCTGTCCAGCTCTCTGTCTGTCGGTCTGTCCAGCTCTCTGTCTATCGGTCTGTCCAGCTCTCTGTCTGTCGGTCTGTCCAGCTCTCTGTCTATCGGTCTGTCCAGCTCTCTGTCTGTCGGTCTGTCCAGCTCTCTATCTATCTGTCTGTTCAGTTCTCTTGTTTATCGGTCTGTCCAGCTCTCTGTCTATCGGTCTGTCCAGCTCTCTGTCTGTCGGTCTGTCCAGCTCTCTGTCTATCGGTCTGTCCAGCTCTCTGTCTGTCGGTCTGTCCAGCTCTCTGTCTATCAGTCTGTCCAGCTCTCTGTCTGTCGGTCTGTCCAGCTCTCTGTCTATCGGTCTGTCCAGCTCTCTGTCTGTCGGTCTGTCCAGCTCTCTGTCTATCAGTCTGTCCAGCTCTCTGTCTGTCGGTCTTTCCAGCTCTCTGTCTATCGGTCTGTCCAGCTCTCTTGTCTATCGGTCTGTCCAGCTCTCTGTCTATCTGTCTGTCCAGCTCTCTTGTCTATCTGTCTGTCCAGCTCTCTGTGTATCTGTCTGTCCAGTTCTCTTGTCTATCGGTCTGTCCAGCTCTCTGTCTATCGGTCTGTCCAGCTCTCTGTCTATCTGTCTGTCCAGCTCTCTGTCTGTCGGTCTGTCCAGCTCTCTGTCTATCGGTCTGCCCAGCTCTCTGTCTGTCGGTCTGTCCATCTCTCTGTCTGTCGGTCTGTCCAGCTCTCTGTCTGTCGGTCTGTCCAGCTCTCTTGTCTATCAGTCTGTCCAGCTCTCTGTCTATCTGTCTGTCCAGCTCTCTTGTCTATCTGTCTGTCCAGCTCTCTGTGTATCTGTCTGTACAGCTCTCTGTCTGTCGGTCTGTCCAGCTCTCTGTCTATCGGTCTGTCCAGCTCTCTTCTCTATCTGTCTGTCCAGCTCTCTGTCTATCTGTCTGTCCAGCTCTCTGTCTATCGGTCTGTCCAGCGCTCTGTCTGTCTGTCTGTCCAGCTCTCTGTCTATCGGTCTGTCCAGCTCTCTGTCTATCTGTCTGTCCACTCTCTGTCTATCGGTCTGTCCAGCTCCCTGTCTATCTGTCTGTCCAGCTCTCTGTCTATCGGTCTGTCCAGCTCTCTGTCTGTCGGTCTGTCCAGCTCTCTGTCTGTTGGTCTGTCCAGCTCTCTTGTCTATCTGTCTGTCCAGCTCTCTGTCTATCTGTCTGTCCAGCTCTCTGTCTATCTGTCTGTCCAGCTCTCTTGTCTATCTGTCTGTCCAGCTCTATGTCTATCTGTCTGTCCAGTTTTCTTGTCTATCGGTCTGTCCAGCTCTCTGTCTATCGGTCTGTCCAGCTCTCTGTCTGTCGGTCTGTCCAGGTCTCTGTCTGTCGGTCTGTCCAGCTCTCTTGTCTATCGGTCTGTCCAGCTCGCTTGTCTATCTGTCTGTCCAGCTCTCTTGTCTATCTGTCTGTCAAGCTCTCTGTCTATCTGTCTGTCCAGCTCTCTTTCTGTCGGTCTGTCCAGCTCTCTGTCTATCGGTCTCTCCAGCTCTCTTGTCTATCTGTCTGTCCAGCTCTCTGTCTATCTGTCTGTCCAGCTCTCTTGTCTATCTGTCTGTCCAGCTCTCTGTGTATCTGTCTGTCCAGTTCTCTTGTCTATCGGTCTGTCCAGCTCTCTGTCTATCTGTCTGTCCAGCTCTCTGTCTGTCGGTCTGTCCAGCTCTCTGTCTATCGGTCTGCCCAGCTCTCTGTCTGTCGGTCTGTCCATCTCTCTGTCTGTCGGTCTGTCCAGCTCTCTGTCTGTCGGTCTGTCCAGCTCTCTTGTCTATCAGTCTGTCCAGCTCTCTGTCTATCTGTCTGTCCAGCTCTCTTGTCTATCTGTCTGTCCAGCTCTCTGTGTATCTGTCTGTACAGCTCTCTGTCTGTCGGTCTGTCCAGCTCTCTGTCTATCGGTCTGTCCAGCTCTCTTCTCTATCTGTCTGTCCAGCTCTCTGTCTATCTGTCTGTCCAGCTCTCTGTCTATCGGTCTGTCCAGCGCTCTGTCTGTCTGTCTGTCCAGCTCTCTGTCTATCGGTCTGTCCAGCTCTCTGTCTATCTGTCTGTCCACTCTCTGTCTATCGGTCTGTCCAGCTCCCTGTCTATCTGTCTGTCCAGCTCTCTGTCTATCGGTCTGTCCAGCTCTCTGTCTGTCGGTCTGTCCAGCTCTCTGTCTGTCGGTCTGTCCAGCTCTCTTGTCTATCTGTCTGTCCAGCTCTCTGTCTATCTGTCTGTCCAGCTCTCTGTCTATCTGTCTGTCCAGCTCTCTTGTCTATCTGTCTGTCCAGCTCTATGTCTATCTGTCTGTCCAGTTTTCTTGTCTATCGGTCTGTCCAGCTCTCTGTCTATCGGTCTGTCCAGCTCTCTGTCTGTCGGTCTGTCCAGGTCTCTGTCTGTCGGTCTGTCCAGCTCTCTTGTCTATCGGTCTGTCCAGCTCGCTTGTCTATCTGTCTGTCCAGCTCTCTTGTCTATCTGTCTGTCAAGCTCTCTGTCTATCTGTCTGTCCAGCTCTCTTGTCTATCTGTCTGTCCAGCTCTCTGTGTATCTGTCTGTACAGCTCTCTGTCTGTCGGTCTGTCCAGCTCTCTGTCTATCGGTCTGTCTAGCTCTCTTCTCTATCTGTCTGTCCAGCTCTCTGTCTATCTGTCTGTCCAGCTCTCTGTCTATCGGTCTGTCCAGCGCTCTGTCTGTCTGTCTGTCCAGCTCTCTGTCTATCGGTCTGTCCAGCTCTCTGTCTATCTGTCTGTCCACTCTCTGTCTATCGGTCTGTCCAGCTCCCTGTCTATCTGTCTGTCCAGCTCTCTGTCTATCGGTCTGTCCAGCTCTCTGTCTGTCGGTCTGTCCAGCTCTCTGTCTGTCGGTCTGTCCAGCTCTCTTGTCTATCTGTCTGTCCAGCTCTCTGTCTATCTGTCTGTCCAGCTCTCTGTCTATCTGTCTGTCCAGCTCTCTGTCTATCGGTCTGTCCAGCGCTCTGTCTGTCTGTCTGTCCAGTTTTCTTGTCTATCGGTCTGTCCAGCTCTCTGTCTATCGGTCTGTCCATCTCTCTTTCTGTCGGTCTGTCCAGCTCTCTGTCTGTCGGTCTGTCCAGCTCTCTTGTCTATCGGTCTGTCCAGCTCTCTGTCTATCTGTCTGTCCAGCTCTCTTGTCTATCTGTCTGTCCAGCTCTCTGTGTATCTGTCTGTACAGCTCTCTGTCTGTCGGTCTGTCCAGCTCTCTGTCTATCGGTCTGTCCAGCTCTCTTCTCTATCTGTCTGTCCAGCTCTCTGTCTATCTGTCTGTCCAGCTCTCTGTCTATCGGTCTGTCCAGCGCTCTGTCTGTCTGTCTGTCCAGCTCTCTGTCTATCGGTCTGACCAGCTCTCTGTCTATCTGTCTGTCCACTCTCTGTCTATCGGTCTGTCCAGCTCCCTGTCTATCTGTCTGTCCAGCTCTCTGTCTATCGGTCTGTCCAGCTCTCTGTCTGTCGGTCTGTCCAGCTCTCTGTCTGTCGGTCTGTCCAGCTCTCTTGTCTATCTGTCTGTCCAGCTCTCTGTCTATCTGTCTGTCCAGCTCTCTGTCTATCTGTCTGTCCAGCTCTCTGTCTATCGGTCTGTCCAGCGCTCTGTCTGTCTGTCTGTCCAGTTTTCTTGTCTATCGGTCTGTCCAGCTCTCTGTCTATCGGTCTGTCCAGCTCTCTGTCTGTCGGTCTGTCCAGCTCTCTGTCTGTCGGTCTGTCCAGCTCTCTTGTCTATCGGTCTGTCCAGCTCTCTTGTCTATCTGTCTGTCCAGCTCTCTTGTCTATCTGTCTGTCAAGCTCTCTGTGTATCTGTCTGTCCAGCTCTCTGTCTGTCTTTATGTCCAGCTCTCTGTCTATCGGTCTGTCCAGCTCTCTTCTCTATTTGTCTGTCCAGCTCTCTGTCTATCGGTCTGTCCAGCTCTCTGTCTATCTGTCTGTCCAGATCTCTGTCTGTCGGTCTGTCCAGCTCTCCGTCTATCTGTCTGTCCAGCTCTCCGTCTGTCGGTCTGTCCAGCTCTCTGTCTGTCGGTCTGTCCAGCTCTCTGTCTGTCGGTCTGTCCAGCTCTCTGTCTGTCGGTCTGTCCAGCTCTCTTGTCTATCGGTCTGTCCAGCTCTCTGTCTATCTCTCTGTCCAGCTCTCTGTCTATCGGTCTGTCCAGCTCTCTGTCTATCGGTCTGTCCAGCTCCCTGTCTATCTGTCTGTCCAGCTCTCTGTCTGTCGATCTGTCCAGCTCTGTGTCTATCGGTCTGTCCAGCTCTCTTCTCTATCTGTCTGTCCAGCTCTCTGTCTATCTGTCTGTCCAGCTCTCTGTCTATCGGTCTGTCCAGCGCTCTGTCTGTCTGTCTGTCCAGCTCTCTGTCTATCGGTCTGTCCAGCTCTCTGTCTATCTGTCTGTCCACTCTCTGTCTATCGGTCTGTCCAGCTCCCTGTCTATCTGTCTGTCCAGCTCTCTGTCTATCTGTCTGTCCAGCTCTCTGTCTATCGGTCTGTCCAGCTCTCTGTCTGTCGGTCTGTCCAGCTCTCTGTCTGTCGATCTGTCCAGCTCTGTGTCTATCGGTCTGTCCAGCTCTCTGTCTGTCGAACTGTCCAGCTCTCTGACTATCTGTCTGTCCAGCTCTCTTGTCTATCGGTCTGTCCAGCTCTCTATCTATCTGTCTGTCCAGTTCTCTTGTTTATCGGTCTGTCCAGCTCTCTGTCTATCGGTCTGTCCAGCTCTTTGTCTGTCGGTCTGTCCAGCTCTCTGTCTATCGGTCTGTCCAGCTCTCTGTCTGTCGGTCTGTCCAGCTCTCTGTCTATCGGTCTGTCCAGCTCTCTGTCTGTCGGTCTGTCCAGCTCTCTATCTATCTGTCTGTTCAGTTCTCTTGTTTATCGGTCTGTCCAGCTCTCTGTCTGTCGGTCTGTCCATCTCTCTGTCTGTCGTTCTGTCCAGCTCTCTGTCTGTCGGTCTGTCCAGCTCTCTTGTCTATCAGTCTGTCCAGCTCTCTGTCTATCTGTCTGTCCAGCTCTCTTGTCTATCTGTCTGTCCAGCTCTCTGTGTATCTGTCTGTACAGCTCTCTGTCTGTCGGTCTGTCCAGCTCTCTGTCTATCGGTCTGTCCAGCTCTCTTCTCTATCTGTCTGTCCAGCTCTCTGTCTATCTGTCTGTCCAGCTCTCTGTCTATCGGTCGTTCCAGCGCTCTGTCTGTCTGTCTGTCCAGCTCTCTGTCTATCGGTCTGTCCAGCTCTCTGTCTATCTGTCTGTCCACTCTCTGTCTATCGGTCTGTCCAGCTCCCTGTCTATCTGTCTGTCCAGCTCTCTGTCTATCGGTCTGTCCAGCTCTCTGTCTGTCGGTCTGTCCAGCTCTCTGTCTGTCGGTCTGTCCAGCTCTCTTGTCTATCTGTCTGTCCAGCTCTCTGTCTATCTGTCTGTCCAGCTCTCTGTCTATCGGTCTGTCCAGCGCTCTGTCTGTCTGTCTGTCCAGTTTTCTTGTCTATCGGTCTGTCCAGCTCTCTGTCTATCGGTCTGTCCAGCTCTCTGTCTGTCGGTCTGTCCAGCTCTCTGTCTGTCGGTCTGTCCAGCTCTCTTGTCTATCGGTCTGTCCAGCTCTCTTGTCTATCTGTCTGTCCAGCTCTCTGTCTATCGGTCTGTCCAGCTCTCTGTCTATCTGTCTGTCCAGCTCTCTGTCTGTCGGTCTGTCCAGCTCTCCGTCTATCTGTCTGTCCAGCTCTCCGTCTGTCGGTCTGTCCAGCTCTCTGTCTGTCGGTCTGTCCAGCTCTCTGTCTGTCGGTCTGTCCAGCTCTCTGTCTGTCGGTCTGTCCAGCTCTCTTGTCTATCGGTCTGTCCAGCTCTCTGTCTATCTCTCTGTCCAGCTCTCTGTCTATCGGTCTGTCCAGCTCTCTGTCTATCTGTCTGTCCAGCTCTCTGTCTATCGGTCTGTCCAGCTCTCTGTCTAACTGTCTGTCCAGCTCTCTGTCTAACTGTCTGTCCAGCTCTCTGTCTATCGGTCTGTCCAGCTCTGTGTCTATCGGTCTGTCCAGCTCTCTTCTCTATCTGTCTGTCCAGCTCTCTGTCTATCTGTCTGTCCAGCTCTCTGTCTATCGGTCTGTCCAGCGCTCTGTCTGTCTGTCTGTCCAGCTCTCTGTCTATCGGTCTGTCCAGCTCTCTGTCTATCTGTCTGTCCACTCTCTGTCTATCGGTCTGTCCAGCTCCCTGTCTATCTGTCTGTCCAGCTCTCTGTCTATCTGTCTGTCCAGCTCTCTGTCTATCGGTCTGTCCAGCTCTCTGTCTGTCGGTCTGTCCAGCTCTCTGTCTGTCGATCTGTCCAGCTCTGTGTCTATCGGTCTGTCCAGCTCTCTCTCTGTCGAACTGTCCAGCTCTCTGACTATCTGTCTGTCCAGCTCTCTTGTCTATCGGTCTGTCCAGCTCTCTATCTATCTGTCTGTCCAGTTCTCTTGTTTATCGGTCTGTCCAGCTCTCTGTCTATCGGTCTGTCCAGCTCTCTGTCTGTCGGTCTGTCCAGCTCTCTGTCTATCGGTCTGTCCAGCTCTCTTTCTGTCGGTCTGTCCAGCTCTCTGTCTATCGGTCTGTCCAGCTCTCTGTCTGTCGGTCTGTCCAGCTCTCTATCTATCTGTCTGTTCAGTTCTCTTGTTTATCGGTCTGTCCAGCTCTCTGTCTATCGGTCTGTCCAGCTCTCTGTCTGTCGGTCTGTCCAGCTTTCTGTCTATCGGTCTGTCCAGCTCTCTGTCTGTCGGTCTGTCCAGCTCTCTGTCTATCAGTCTGTCCAGCTCTCTGTCTGTCGGTCTGTCCAGCTCTCTGTCTATCGGTCTGTCCAGTTCTCTGTCTGTCGGTCTGTCCAGCTCTCTGTCTATCAGTCTGTCCAGCTCTCTGTCTGTCGGTCTTTCCAGCTCTCTGTCTATCGGTCTGTCCAGCTCTCTTGTCTATCGGTCTGTCCAGCTCTCTGTCTATCTGTCTGTCCAGCTCTCTTGTCTATCTGTCTGTCCAGCTCTCTGTGTATCTGTCTGTCCAGTTCTCTTGTCTATCGGTCTGTCCAGCTCTCTGTCTATCGGTCTGTCCAGCTCTCTGTCTATCTGTCTGTCCAGCTCTCTGTCTGTCGGTCTGTCCAGCTCTCTGTCTATCGGTCTGCCCAGCTCTCTGTCTGTCGGTCTGTCCATCTCTCTGTCTGTCGGTCTGTCCAGCTCTCTGTCTGTCGGTCTGTCCAGCTCTCTTGTCTATCAGTCTGTCCAGCTCTCTGTCTATCTGTCTGTCCAGCTCTCTTGTCTATCTGTCTGTCCAGCTCTCTGTGTATCTGTCTGTACAGCTCTCTGTCTGTCGGTCTGTCCAGCTCTCTGTCTATCGGTCTGTCCAGCTCTCTTCTCTATCTGTCTGTCCAGCTCTCTGTCTATCTGTCTGTCCAGCTCTCTGTCTATCGGTCTGTCCAGCGCTCTGTCTGTCTGTCTGTCCATCTCTCTGTCTATCGGTCTGTCCAGCTCTCTGTCTATCTGTCTGTCCACTCTCTGTCTATCGGTCTGTCCAGCTCCCTGTCTATCTGTCTGTCCAGCTCTCTGTCTATCGGTCTGTCCAGCTCTCTGTCTGTCGGTCTGTCCAGCTCTCTGTCTGTCGGTCTGTCCAGCTCTCTTGTCTATCTGTCTGTACAGCTCTCTGTCTATCTGTCTGTCCAGCTCTCTGTCTATCTGTCTGTCCAGCTCTCTTGTCTATCTGTCTGTCCAGCTCTATGTCTATCTGTCTGTCCAGTTTTCTTGTCTATCGGTCTGTCCAGCTCTCTGTCTATCGGTCTGTCCAGCTCTCTGTCTGTCGGTCTGTCCAGGTCTCTGTCTGTCGGTCTGTCCAGCTCTCTTGTCTATCGGTCTGTTCAGCTCGCTTGTCTATCTGTCTGTCCAGCTCTCTTGTCTATCTGTCTGTCAAGCTCTCTGTGTATCTGTCTGTCCAGCTCTCTTTCTGTCGGTCTGTCCAGCTCTCTGTCTATCGGTCTGTCCAGCTCTCTTGTCTATCTGTCTGTCCAGCTCTCTGTCTATCGGTCTGTCCAGCTCTCTGTCTATCGGTCTGTCCAGCTCGCTGTCTATCTGTCTGTCCAGCTCTCTGTCTGTCGGTCTGTCCAGCTCTCTGACTATCTGTCTGTCCAGCTCTCTTGTCTATTGGTCTGTCCAGCTCTCTATCTATCTGTCTGTCCAGTTCTCTTGTTTATCGGTCTGTCCAGCTCTCTGTCTGTCGGTCTGTCCAGCTCTCTGTCTGTCGGTCTGTCCAGCTCTCTGTCTATCGGTCTGTCCAGCTCTCTGTCTATCTGTCTGTCCAGCTCTATGTCTATCTGTCTGTCCAGCTCTCTGTCTGTCGGTCTGTCCAGCTCTCTGTCTGTCGGTCTGCCCAGCTCTCTGTCTGTCGGTCTGTCCATCTCTCTGTCTGTCGGTCTGTCCAGCTCTCTGTCTGTCGGTCTGTCCAGCTCTCTTGTCTATCGGTCTGTCCAGCTCTCTGTCTATCTGTCTGTCCAGCTCTCTTGTCTATCTGTCTGTCCAGCTCTCTGTGTATCTGTCTGTCCAGCTCTCTGTCTGTCGGTCTGTCCAGCTCTCTGTCTATCGGTCTGTCCAGCTCTCTTCTCTATCTGTCTGTCCAGCTCTCTGTCTATCTGTCTGTCCAGCTCTCTGTCTATCGGTCTGTCCAGCGCTCTGTCTGTCTGTCTGTCCAGTTTTCTTGTCTATCGGTCTGTCCAGCTCTCTGTCTATCGGTCTGTCCAGCTCTCTGTCTGTCGGTCTGTCCAGCTCTCTGTCTGTCGGTCTGTCCAGCTCTCTTGTCTATCGGTCTGTCCAGCTCTCTTGTCTATCTGTCTGTCCAGCTCTCTTGTCTATCTGTCTGTCAAGCTCTCTGTGTATCTGTCTGTCCAGCTCTCTGTCTGTCTTTATGTCCAGCTCTCTGTCTATCGGTCTGTCCAGCTCTCTTGTCTATCTGTCTGTCCAGCTCTCTGTCTATCGGTCTGTCCAGCTCTCTGTCTATCGGTCTGTCCAGCTCTCTGTCTGTCGGTCTGTCCAGCTCTCTGTCTGTCGGTCTGTCCAGTTCTCTGTCTGTCGGTCTGTCCAGCTCTCTGTCTATCGGTCTGTCCAGCTCTCTGTCTGTCGGTCTGTCGAGCTCCCTGTCTATCTGTCTGTCCAGCTCTCTGTCTGTCGATCTGTCCAGCTCTGTGTCTATCGGTCTGTCCAGCTCTCTTCTCTATCTGTCTGTCCAGCTCTCTGTCTATCTGTCTGTCCAGCTCTCTGTCTGTCGGTCTGTCCAGTTCTCTGTCTGTCGGTCTGTCCAGCTCTCTGTCTATCGGTCTGTCCAGCTCTCTGTCTGTCGGTCTGTCCAGCTCTCTTGTCTATCGGTCTGTCCAGCTCTCTGTCTGTCGGTCTGTCCAGCTCCCTGTCTATCTGTCTGTCCAGCTCTCTGTCTGTCGATCTGTCCAGCTCTGTGTCTATCGGTCTGTCCAGCTCTCTTCTCTATCTGTCTGTCCAGCTCTCTGTCTATCTGTCTGTCCAGCTCTCTGTCTATCGGTCTGTCCAGCGCTCTGTCTGTCTGTCTGTCCAGCTCTCTGTCTATCGGTCTGTCCAGCTCTCTGTCTATCTGTCTGTCCACTCTCTGTCTATCGGTCTGTCCAGCTCCCTGTCTATCTGTCTGTCCAGCTCTCTGTCTATCTGTCTGTCCAGCTCTCTGTCTATCGGTCTGTCCAGCTCTCTGTCTGTCGGTCTGTCCAGCTCTCTGTCTGTCGATCTGTCCAGCTCTGTGTCTATCGGTCTGTCCAGCTCTCTGTCTGTCGGTCTGTCCAGCTCTCTGACTATCTGTCTGTCCAGCTCTCTTGTCTATCGGTCTGTCCAGCTCTCTATCTATCTGTCTGTCCAGTTCTCTTGTTTATCGGTCTGTCCAGCTCTCTGTCTATCGGTCTGTCCAGCTCTCTGTCTGTCGGTCTGTCCACCTCTCTGTCTATCGGTCTGTCCAGCTCTCTGTCTGTCGGTCTGTCCAGCTCTCTGTCTATCTGTCTGTCCAGCTCTATGTCTATCTGTCTGTCCAGTTTTCTTGTCTATCGGTCTGTCCAGCTCTCTGTCTATCGGTCTGTCCAGCTCTCTGTCTGTCGGTCTGTCCAGGTCTCTGTCTGTCGGTCTGTCCAGCTCTCTTGTCTATCGGTCTGTCCAGCTCGCTTGTCTATCTGTCTGTCCAGCTCTCTTGTCTATCTGTCTGTCAAGCTCTCTGTGTATCTGTCTGTCCAGCTCTCTTTCTGTCGGTCTGTCCAGCTCTCTGTCTATCGGTCTGTCCAGCTCTCTTGTCTATCTGTCTGTCCAGCTCTCTGTCTATCGGTCTGTCCAGCTCTCTGTCTATCGGTCTGTCCAGCTCGCTGTCTATCTGTCTGTCCAGCTCTCTGTCTGTCGGTCTGTCCAGCTCTCTGACTATCTGTCTGTCCAGCTCTCTTGCCTATTGGTCTGTCCAGCTCTCTATCTATCTGTCTGTCCAGTTCTCTTGTTTATCGGTCTGTCCAGCTCTCTGTCTGTCGGTCTGTCCAGCTCTCTGTCTGTCGGTCTGTCCAGCTCTCTGTCTATCGGTCTGTCCAGCTCTCTGTCTATCTGTCTGTCCAGCTCTATGTCTATCTGTCTGTCCAGCTCTCTGTCTGTCGGTCTGTCCAGCTCTCTGTCTGTCGGTCTGCCCAGCTCTCTGTCTGTCGGTCTGTCCATCTCTCTGTCTGTCGGTCTGTCCAGCTCTCTGTCTGTCGGTCTGTCCAGCTCTCTTGTCTATCGGTCTGTCCAGCTCTCTGTCTATCGGTCTGTCCAGCTCTCTTCTCTATCTGTCTGTCCAGCTCTCTGTCTATCGGTCTGTCCAGCGCTCTGTCTGTCTGTCTGTCCAGTTTTCTTGTCTATCGGTCTGTCCAGCTCTCTGTCTATCGGTCTGTCCAGCTCTCTGTCTGTCGGTCTGTCCAGCTCTCTGTCTGTCGGTCTGTCCAGCTCTCTTGTCTATCGGTCTGTCCAGCTCTCTTGTCTATCTGTCTGTCCAGCTCTCTTGTCTATCTGTCTGTCAAGCTCTCTGTGTATCTGTCTGTCCAGCTCTCTGTCTGTCTTTATGTCCAGCTCTCTGTCTATCGGTCTGTCCAGCTCTCTTGTCTATCTGTCTGTCCAGCTCTCTGTCTATCGGTCTGTCCAGCTCTCTGTCTATCTGTCTGTCCAGCTCTCTGTCTGTCGGTCTGTCCAGCTCTCCGTCTATCTGTCTGTCCAGCTCTCCGTCTGTCGGTCTGTCCAGCTCTCTGTCTGTCGGTCTGTCCAGCTCTCTGTCTGTCAGTCTGTCCAGCTCTCTGTCTGTCGGTCTGTCCAGCTCTCTTGTCTATCGGTCTGTCCAGCTCTCTGTCTATCTCTCTGTCCAGCTCTCTGTCTATCGGTCTGTCCAGCTCTCTGTCTATCTGTCTGTCCAGCTCTCTGTTTATCGGTCTGTCCAGCTCTCTGTCTATCGGTCTGTCCAGCTCTCTGTCTGTCGGTCTGTCCAGCTCTCTGTCTGTCGGTCTGTCCAGTTCTCTGTCTGTCGGTCTGTCCAGCTCTCTGTCTATCGGTCTGTCCAGCTCTCTGTCTGTTGGTCTGTCCAGCTCCCTGTCTATCTGTCTGTCCAGCTCTCTGTCTGTCGATCTGTCCAGCTCTGTGTCTATCGGTCTGTCCAGCTCTCTTCTCTATCTGTCTGTCCAGCTCTCTGTCTATCTGTCTGTCCAGCTCTCTGTCTGTCGGTCTGTCCAGTTCTCTGTCTGTCGGTCTGTCCAGCTCTCTGTCTATCGGTCTGTCCAGCTCTCTGTCTGTCGGTCTGTCCAGCTCTCTTGTCTATCGGTCTGTCCAGCTCTCTGTCTGTCGGTCTGTCCAGCTCCCTGTCTATCTGTCTGTCCAGCTCTCTGTCTGTCGATCTGTCCAGCTCTGTGTCTATCGGTCTGTCCAGCTCTCTTCTCTATCTGTCTGTCCAGCTCTCTGTCTATCTGTCTGTCCAGCTCTCTGTCTATCGGTCTGTCCAGCGCTCTGTCTGTCTGTCTGTCCAGCTCTCTGTCTATCGGTCTGTCCAGCTCTCTGTCTATCTGTCTGTCCACTCTCTGTCTATCGGTCTGTCCAGCTCCCTGTCTATCTGTCTGTCCAGCTCTCTGTCTATCTGTCTGTCCAGCTCTCTGTCTATCGGTCTGTCCAGCTCTCTGTCTGTCGGTCTGTCCAGCTCTCTGTCTGTCGATCTGTCCAGCTCTGTGTCTATCGGTCTGTCCAGCTCTCTGTCTGTCGGTCTGTCCAGCTCTCTGACTATCTGTCTGTCCAGCTCTCTTGTCTATCGGTCTGTCCAGCTCTCTATCTATCTGTCTGTCCAGTTCTCTTGTTTATCGGTCTGTCCAGCTCTCTGTCTATCGGTCTGTCCAGCTCTCTGTCTGTCGGTCTGTCCACCTCTCTGTCTATCGGTCTGTCCAGCTCTCTGTCTGTCGGTCTGTCCAGCTCTCTGTCTATCGGTCTGTCCAGCTCTCTGTCTGTCGGTCTGTCCAGCTCTCTGTCTATCGGTCTGTCCAGCTCTCTGTCTGTCGGACTGTCCAGCTCTCTGTCTATCGGTCTGTCCAGCTCTCTGTCTGTCGGTCTGTCCAGCTCTCTGTCTATCGGTCTGTCCAGCTCTCTTGTCTATCGGTCTGTCCAGCTCTCTGTCTATCTGTCTGTCCAGCTCTCTTGTCTATCTGTCTGTCCAGCTCTCTGTGTATCTGTCTGTCCAGCTCTCTTGTCTATCGGTCTGTCCAGCTCTCTGTCTATCGGTCTGTCCAGCTCTCTGTCTGTCGGTCTGTCCAGCTCTCTTGTCTATCAGTCTGTCCAGCTCTCTGTCTATCTGTCTGTCCAGCTCTCTTGTCTATCTGTCTGTCCAGCTCTCTGTCTATCTGTCTGTCCAGCTCTCTGTCTGTGGGTTTGTCCAGCTCTCTGTCTATCTGTCTGCCCAGCTCTCTGTCTGTCGGTCTGTCCATCTCTCTGTCTATCGGTCTGTCCAGCTCTCTGTCTGTCGGTCTGTCCAGCTCTCTGTCTATCAGTCTGTCCAGCTCTCTGTCTGTCGGTCTGTCCAGCTCTCTGTCTATCGGTCTGTCCAGCTCTCTGTCTGTCGGTCTGTCCAGCTCTCTGTCTATCAGTCTGTCCAGCTCTCTGTCTGTCGGTCTTTCCAGCTCTCTGTCTATCGGTCTGTCCAGCTCTCTTGTCTATCGGTCTGTCCAGCTCTCTGTCTATCTGTCTGTCCAGCTCTCTTGTCTATCTGTCTGTCCAGCTCTCTGTGTATCTGTCTGTCCAGTTCTCTTGTCTATCGGTCTGTCCAGCTCTCTGTCTATCGGTCTGTCCAGCTCTCTGTCTATCTGTCTGTCCAGCTCTCTGTCTGTCGGTCTGTCCAGCTCTCTGTCTATCGGTCTGCCCAGCTCTCTGTCTGTCGGTCTGTCCATCTCTCTGTCTGTCGGTCTGTCCAGCTCTCTGTCTGTCGGTCTGTCCAGCTCTCTTGTCTATCAGTCTGTCCAGCTCTCTGTCTATCTGTCTGTCCAGCTCTCTTGTCTATCTGTCTGTCCAGCTCTCTGTGTATCTGTCTGTACAGCTCTCTGTCTGTCGGTCTGTCCAGCTCTCTGTCTATCGGTCTGTCCAGCTCTCTTCTCTATCTGTCTGTCCAGCTCTCTGTCTATCTGTCTGTCCAGCTCTCTGTCTATCGGTCTGTCCAGCGCTCTGTCTGTCTGTCTGTCCAGCTCTCTGTCTATCGGTCTGTCCAGCTCTCTGTCTATCTGTCTGTCCACTCTCTGTCTATCGGTCTGTCCAGCTCCCTGTCTATCTGTCTGTCCAGCTCTCTGTCTATCGGTCTGTCCAGCTCTCTGTCTGTCGGTCTGTCCAGCTCTCTGTCTGTCGGTCTGTCCAGCTCTCTGTCTATCGGTCTGTCCAGCTCTCTGTCTATCTGTCTGTCCAGCTCTCTGTCTATCTGTCTGTCCAGCTCTCTTGTCTATCGGTCTGTCCAGCTCTATGTCTATCTGTCTGTCCAGCTCTCTGTCTGTCGGTCTGTCCAGCTCTCTGTCTGTCGGTCTGTCCAGCTCTCTGTCTATCGGTCTGCCCAGCTCTCTGTCTGTCGGTCTGTCCATCTCTCTGTCTGTCGGTCTGTCCAGCTCTCTGTCTGTCGGTCTGTCCAGCTCTCCTGTCTATCAGTCTGTCCAGCTCTCTGTCTATCTGTCTGTCCAGCTCTCTTGTCTATCTGTCTGTCCAGCTCTCTGTGTATCTGTCTGTACAGCTCTCTGTCTGTCGGTCTGTCCAGCTCTCTGTCTATCGGTCTGTCCAGCTCTCTTCTCTATCTGTCTGTCCAGCTCTCTGTCTATCTGTCTGTCCAGCTCTCTGTCTATCGGTCTGTCCAGCGCTCTGTCTGTCTGTCTGTCCAGCTCTATGTCTATCGGTCTGTCCAGCTCTCTGTCTATCTGTCTGTCCACTCTCTGTCTATCGGTCTGTCCAGCTCCCTGTCTATCTGTCTGTCCAGCTCTCTGTCTGTCGATCTGTCCAGCTCTGTGTCTATCGGTCTGTCCAGCTCTCTTCTCTATCTGTCTGTCCAGCTCTCTGTCTATCTGTCTGTCCAGCTCTCTGTCTATCGGTCTGTCCAGCGCTCTGTCTGTCTGTCTGTCCAGCTCTCTGTCTATCGGTCTGTCCAGCTCTCTGTCTATCTGTCTGTCCACTCTCTGTCTATCGGTCTGTCCAGCTCCCTGTCTATCTGTCTGTCCAGCTCTCTGTCTATCTGTCTGTCCAGCTCTCTGTCTATCGGTCTGTCCAGCTCTCTGTCTGTCGGTCTGTCCAGCTCTCTGTCTGTCGATCTGTCCAGCTCTGTGTCTATCGGTCTGTCCAGCTCTCTGTCTGTCGGTCTGTCCAGCTCTCTGACTATCTGTCTGTCCAGCTCTCTTGTCTATCGGTCTGTCCAGCTCTCTATCTATCTGTCTGTCCAGTTCTCTTGTTTATCGGTCTGTCCAGCTCTCTGTCTATCGGTCTGTCCAGCTCTCTGTCTGTCGGTCTGTCCACCTCTCTGTCTATCGGTCTGTCCAGCTCTCTGTCTGTCGGTCTGTCCAGCTCTCTGTCTATCGGTCTGTCCAGCTCTCTGTCTGTCGGTCTGTCCAGCTCTCTGTCTATCGGTCTGTCCAGCTCTCTGTCTGTCGGACTGTCCAGCTCTCTGTCTATCGGTCTGTCCAGCTCTCTGTCTGTCGGTCTGTCCAGCTCTCTGTCTATCGGTCTGTCCAGCTCTCTTGTCTATCGGTCTGTCCAGCTCTCTGTCTATCTGTCTGTCCAGCTCTCTTGTCTATCTGTCTGTCCAGCTCTCTGTGTATCTGTCTGTCCAGCTCTCTTGTCTATCGGTCTGTCCAGCTCTCTGTCTATCGGTCTGTCCAGCTCTCTGTCTGTCGGTCTGTCCAGCTCTCTTGTCTATCAGTCTGTCCAGCTCTCTGTCTATCTGTCTGTCCAGCTCTCTTGTCTATCTGTCTGTCCAGCTCTCTGTCTATCTGTCTGTCCAGCTCTCTGTCTGTGGGTTTGTCCAGCTCTCTGTCTATCTGTCTGCCCAGCTCTCTGTCTGTCGGTCTGTCCATCTCTCTGTCTATCGGTCTGTCCAGCTCTCTGTCTGTCGGTCTGTCCAGCTCTCTGTCTATCAGTCTGTCCAGCTCTCTGTCTGTCGGTCTGTCCAGCTCTCTGTCTATCGGTCTGTCCAGCTCTCTGTCTATCTGTCTGTCCAGCTCTCTGTCTGTCGGTCTGTCCAGCTCTCTGTCTATCGGTCTGCCCAGCTCTCTGTCTGTCGGTCTGTCCATCTCTCTGTCTGTCGGTCTGTCCAGCTCTCTGTCTGTCGGTCTGTCCAGCTCTCTTGTCTATCAGTCTGTCCAGCTCTCTGTCTATCTGTCTGTCCAGCTCTCTTGTCTATCTGTCTGTCCAGCTCTCTGTGTATCTGTCTGTACAGCTCTCTGTCTGTCGGTCTGTCCAGCTCTCTGTCTATCGGTCTGTCCAGCTCTCTTCTCTATCTGTCTGTCCAGCTCTCTGTCTATCTGTCTGTCCAGCTCTCTGTCTATCGGTCTGTCCAGCGCTCTGTCTGTCTGTCTGTCCAGCTCTCTGTCTATCGGTCTGTCCAGCTCTCTGTCTATCTGTCTGTCCACTCTCTGTCTATCGGTCTGTCCAGCTCCCTGTCTATCTGTCTGTCCAGCTCTCTGTCTATCGGTCTGTCCAGCTCTCTGTCTGTCGGTCTGTCCAGCTCTCTGTCTGTCGGTCTGTCCAGCTCTCTTGTCTATCGGTCTGTCCAGCTCTCTTGTCTATCTGTCTGTCCAGCTCTCTGTCTATCTGTCTGTCCAGCTCTCTGTCTATCTGTCTGTCCAGCTCTCTTGTCTATCGGTCTGTCCAGCTCTATGTCTATCTGTCTGTCCAGCTCTCTGTCTGTCGGTCTGTCCAGCTCTCTGTCTGTCGGTCTGTCCAGCTCTCTTGTCTATCGGTCTGTCCAGCTCGCTTGTCTATCTGTCTGTCCAGCTCTCTTGTCTATCTGTCTGTCAAGCTCTCTGTGTATCTGTCTGTCCAGCTCTCTTTCTGTCGGTCTGTCCAGCTCTCTGTCTATCGGTCTGTCCAGCTCTCTTGTCTATCTGTCTGTCCAGCTCTCTGTCTATCGGTCTGTCCAGCGCTCTGTCTGTCTGTCTGTCCAGCTCTCTGTCTATCGGTCTGTCCAGCTCTCTGTCTATCTGTCTGTCCACTCTCTGTCTATCGGTCTGTCCAGCTCCCTGTCTATCTGTCTGTCCAGCTCTCTGTCTATCGGTCTGTCCAGCTCTCTGTCTGTCGGTCTGTCCAGCTCTCTGTCTGTCGGTCTGTCCAGCTCTCTGTCTATCGGTCTGTCCAGCTCTCTTGTCTATCTGTCTGTCCAGCTCTCTGTCTATCTGTCTGTCCAGCTCTCTGTCTATCTGTCTGTCCAGCTCTCTTGTCTATCGGTCTGTCCAGCTCTATGTCTATCTGTCTGTCCAGCTCTCTGTCTGTCGGTCTGTCCAGCTCTCTGTCTGTCGGTCTGTCCAGCTCTCTTGTCTATCGGTCTGTCCAGCTCGCTTGTCTATCTGTCTGTCCAGCTCTCTTGTCTATCTGTCTGTCAAGCTCTCTGTGTATCTGTCTGTCCAGCTCTCTTTCTGTCGGTCTGTCCAGCTCTCTGTCTATCGGTCTGTCCAGCTCTCTTGTCTATCTGTCTGTCCAGCTCTCTGTCTATCGGTCTGTCCAGCTCGCTGTCTATCTGTCTGTCCAGCTCTCTGTCTGTCGGTCTGTCCAGCTCTCCGTCTATCTGTCTGTCCAGCTCTCCGTCTGTTGGTCTGTCCAGCTCTCTGTCTGTCGGTCTGTCCAGCTCTCTGTCTATCGGTCTGTCCAGCTCTCTGTCTGTCTGTCAGTCTGTCCAGCTCTCTGTCTGTCGGTCTGTCCAGCTCTCTGACTATCTGTCTGTCCAGCTCTCTTGTCTATCGGTCTGTCCAGCTCTCTATCTATCTGTCTGTCCAGTTCTCTTGTTTATCGGTCTGTCCAGCTCTCTGTCTGTCGGTCTGTCCAGCTCTCTGTCTGTCGGTCTGTCCAGCTCTCTGTCTATCGGTCTGTCCAGCTCTCTGTCTATCGGTCTGTCCAGCTCTCTGTCTATCTGTCTGTCCAGCTCTCTGTCTGTCGGTCTGTCCAGCTCTCTGTCTGTCGGTCTGCCCAGCTCTCTGTCTGTCGGTCTGTCCATCTCTCTGTCTGTCGGTCTGTCCAGCTCTCTGTCTGTCGGTCTGTCCAGCTCTCTTGTCTATCGGTCTGTCCAGCTCTCTGTCTATCTGTCTGTCCAGCTCTCTTGTCTATCTGTCTGTCCAGCTCTCTGTGTATCTGTCTGTCCAGCTCTCTGTCTGTCGGTCTGTCCAGCTCTCTGTCTATCGGTCTGTCCAGCTCTCTTCTCTATCTGTCTGTCCAGCTCTCTGTCTATCTGTCTGTCCAGCTCTCTGTCTATCGGTCTGTCCAGCGCTCTGTCTGTCTGTCTGTCCAGTTTTCTTGTCTATCGGTCTGTCCAGCTCTCTGTCTATCGGTCTGTCCAGCTCTCTGTCTGTCGGTCTGTCCAGCTCTCTGTCTGTCGGTCTGTCCAGCTCTCTTGTCTATCGGTCTGTCCAGCTCTCTTGTCTATCTGTCTGTCCAGCTCTCTTGTCTATCTGTCTGTCAAGCTCTCTGTGTATCTGTCTGTCCAGCTCTCTGTCTGTCTTTATGTCCAGCTCTCTGTCTATCGGTCTGTCCAGCTCTCTTGTCTATTTGTCTGTCCAGCTCGCTGTCTATCGGTCTGTCCAGCTCTCTGTCTATCTGTCTGTCCAGCTCTCTGTCTGTCGGTCTGTCCAGCTCTCCGTCTATCTGTCTGTCCAGCTCTCCGTCTGTCGGTCTGTCCAGCTCTCTGTCTGTCGGTCTGTCCAGCTCTCTGTCTGTCGGTCTGTCCAGCTCTCTGTCTGTCGGTCTGTCCAGCTCTCTTGTCTATCGGTCTGTCCAGCTCTCTGTCTATCTCTCTGTCCAGCTCTCTGTCTATCGGTCTGTCCAGCTCTCTGTCTATCTGTCTGTCCAGCTCTCTGTCTATCGGTCTGTCCAGCTCTCTGTCTATCGGTCTGTCCAGCTCTCTGTCTGTCGGTCTGTCCAGCTCTCTGTCTGTCGGTCTGTCCAGTTCTCTGTCTGTCGGTCTGTCCAGCTCTCTGTCTATCGGTCTGTCCAGCTCTCTGTCTGTCGGTCTGTCCAGCTCCCTGTCTATCTGTCTGTCCAGCTCTCTGTCTGTCGATCTGTCCAGCTCTGTGTCTATCGGTCTGTCCAGCTCTCTTCTCTATCTGTCTGTCCAGCTCTCTGTCTATCTGTCTGTCCAGCTCTCTGTCTATCGGTCTGTCCAGCGCTCTGTCTGTCTGTCTGTCCAGCTCTCTGTCTATCGGTCTGTCCAGCTCTCTGTCTATCTGTCTGTCCACTCTCTGTCTATCGGTCTGTCCAGCTCCCTGTCTATCTGTCTGTCCAGCTCTCTGTCTATCTGTCTGTCCAGCTCTCTGTCTATCGGTCTGTCCAGCTCTCTGTCTGTCGGTCTGTCCACCTCTCTGTCTGTCGATCTGTCCAGCTCTGTGTCTATCGGTCTGTCCAGCTCTCTGTCTGTCGAACTGTCCAGCTCTCTGACTATCTGTCTGTCCAGCTCTCTTGTCTATCGGTCTGTCCAGCTCTCTATCTATCTGTCTGTCCAGTTCTCTTGTTTATCGGTCTGTCCAGCTCTCTGTCTATCGGTCTGTCCAGCTCTCTGTCTGTCGGTCTGTCCAGTTCTCTGTCTATCGGTCTGTCCAGCTCTCTGTCTGTCGGTCTGTCCAGCTCTCTGTCTATCGGTCTGTCCAGCTCTCTGTCTGTCGGTCTGTCCAGCTCTCTATCTATCTGTCTGTTCAGTTCTCTTGTTTATCGGTCTGTCCAGCTCTCTGTCTATCGGTCTGTCCAGCTCTCTGTCTATCGGTCTGTCCAGCTCTCTTCTCTATCTGTCTGTCCAGCTCTCTGTCTATCTGTCTGTCCAGCTCTCTGTCTATCGGTCTGTCCAGCGCTCTGTCTGTCTGTCTGTCCAGTTTTCTTGTCTATCGGTCTGTCCAGCTCTCTGTCTATCGGTCTGTCCAGCTCTCTGTCTGTCGGTCTGTCCAGCTCTCTGTCTGTCGATCTGTCCAGCTCTCTTGTCTATCGGTCTGTCCAGCTCTCTTGTCTATCTGTCTGTCCAGCTCTCTTGTCTATCTGTCTGTCAAGCTCTCTGTGTATCTGTCTGTCCAGCTCTCTGTCTGTCTTTATGTCCAGCTCTCTGTCTATCGGTCTGTCCAGCTCTCTTGTCTATTTGTCTGTCCAGCTCTCTGTCTATCGGTCTGTCCAGCTCTCTGTCTATCTGTCTGTCCAGCTCTCTGTCTGTCGGTCTGTCCAGCTCTCCGTCTATCTGTCTGTCCAGCTCTCCGTCTGTCGGTCTGTCCAGCTCTCTGTCTGTCGGTCTGTCCAGCTCTCTGTCTGTCGGTCTGTCCAGCTCTCTGTCTGTCGGTCTGTCCAGCTCTCTTGTCTATCGGTCTGTCCAGCTCTCTGTCTATCTCTCTGTCCAGCTCTCTGTCTATCGGTCTGTCCAGCTCTCTGTCTATCTGTCTGTCCAGCTCTCTGTCTATCGGTCTGTCCAGCTCTCTGTCTATCGGTCTGTCCAGCTCTCTGTCTGTCGGTCTGTCCAGCTCTCTGTCTGTCGGTCTGTCCAGTTCTCTGTCTGTCGGTCTGTCCAGCTCTCTGTCTATCGGTCTGTCCAGCTCTCTGTCTGTCGGTCTGTCCAGCTCTCTTGTCTATCGGTCTGTCCAGCTCTCTGTCTGTCGGTCTGTCCAGCTCCCTGTCTATCTGTCTGTCCAGCTCTCTGTCTGTCGATCTGTCCAGCTCTGTGTCTATCGGTCTGTCCAGCTCTCTTCTCTATCTGTCTGTCCAGCTCTCTGTCTATCTGTCTGTCCAGCTCTCCGTCTATCTGTCTGTCCAGCTCTCCGTCTGTCGGTCTGTCCAGCTCTCTGTCTGTCGGTCTGTCCAGCTCTCTGTCTGTCGGTCTGTCCAGCTCTCTGTCTGTCGGTCTGTCCAGCTCTCTTGTCTATCGGTCTGTCCAGCTCTCTGTCTATCTCTCTGTCCAACTCTCTGTCTATCGGTCTGTCCAGCTCTCTGTCTATCTGTCTGTCCAGCTCTCTGTCTATCGGTCTGTCCAGCTCTCTGTCTATCGGTCTGTCCAGCTCTCTGTCTGTCGGTCTGTCCAGCTCTCTGTCTGTCGGTCTGTCCAGTTCTCTGTCTGTCGGTCTGTCCAGCTCTCTGTCTATCGGTCTGTCCAGCTCTCTGTCTGTCGGTCTGTCCAGCTCTCTTGTCTATCGGTCTGTCCAGCTCTCTGTCTGTCGGTCTGTCCAGCTCCCTGTCTATCTGTCTGTCCAGCTCTCTGTCTGTCGATCTGTCCAGCTCTGTGTCTATCGGTCTGTCCAGCTCTCTTCTCTATCTGTCTGTCCAGCTCTCTGTCTATCTGTCTGTCCAGCTCTCTGTCTATCGGTCTGTCCAGCGCTCTGTCTGTCTGTCTGTCCAGCTCTCTGTCTATCGGTCTGTCCAGCTCTCTGTCTATCTGTCTGTCCACTCTCTGTCTATCGGTCTGTCCAGCTCCCTGTCTATCTGTCTGTCCAGCTCTCTGTCTATCTGTCTGTCCAGCTCTCTGTCTATCGGTCTGTCCAGCTCTCTGTCTGTCGGTCTGTCCAGCTCTCTGTCTGTCGATCTGTCCAGCTCTGTGTCTATCGGTCTGTCCAGCTCTCTGTCTGTCGAACTGTCCAGCTCTCTGACTATCTGTCTGTCCAGCTCTCTTGTCTATCGGTCTGTCCAGCTATCTATCTATCTGTCTGTCCAGTTCTCTTGTTTATCGGTCTGTCCAGCTCTCTGTCTATCGGTCTGTCCAGCTCTCTGTCTGTCGGTCTGTCCAGCTCTCTGTCTATCAGTCTGTCCAGCTCTCTGTCTGTCGGTCTTTCCAGCTCTCTGTCTATCGGTCTGTCCAGCTCTCTTGTCTATCGGTCTGTCCAGCTCTCTGTCTATCTGTCTGTCCAGCTCTCTTGTCTATCTGTCTGTCCAGCTCTCTGTGTATCTGTCTGTCCAGTTCTCTTGTCTATCGGTCTGTCCAGCTCTCTGTCTATCGGTCTGTCCAGCTCTCTGTCTATCTGTCTGTCCAGCTCTCTGTCTGTCGGTCTGTCCAGCTCTCTGTCTATCGGTCTGCCCAGCTCTCTGTCTGTCGGTCTGTCCATCTCTCTGTCTGTCGGTCTGTCCAGCTCTCTGTCTGTCGGTCTGTCCAGCTCTCTTGTCTATCAGTCTGTCCAGCTCTCTGTCTATCTGTCTGTCCAGCTCTCTTGTCTATCTGTCTGTCCAGCTCTCTGTGTATCTGTCTGTACAGCTCTCTGTCTGTCGGTCTGTCCAGCTCTCTGTCTATCGGTCTGTCCAGCTCTCTTCTCTATCTGTCTGTCCAGCTCTCTGTCTATCTGTCTGTCCAGCTCTCTGTCTATCGGTCTGTCCAGCGCTCTGTCTGTCTGTCTGTCCAGCTCTCTGTCTATCGGTCTGTCCAGCTCTCTGTCTATCTGTCTGTCCACTCTCTGTCTATCGGTCTGTCCAGCTCCCTGTCTATCTGTCTGTCCAGCTCTCTGTCTATCGGTCTGTCCAGCTCTCTGTCTGTCGGTCTGTCCAGCTCTCTGTCTGTCGGTCTGTCCAGCTCTCTTGTCTATCTGTCTGTCCAGCTCTCTGTCTATCTGTCTGTCCAGCTCTCTGTCTATCTGTCTGTCCAGCTCTCTTGTCTATCTGTCTGTCCAGCTCTATGTCTATCTGTCTGTCCAGTTTTCTTGTCTATCGGTCTGTCCAGCTCTCTGTCTATCGGTCTGTCCAGCTCTCTGTCTGTCGGTCTGTCCAGGTCTCTGTCTGTCGGTCTGTCCAGCTCTCTTGTCTATCGGTCTGTCCAGCTCGCTTGTCTATCTGTCTGTCCAGCTCTCTTGTCTATCTGTCTGTCAAGCTCTCTGTGTATCTGTCTGTCCAGCTCTCTTTCTGTCGGTCTGTCCAGCTCTCTGTCTATCGGTCTGTCCAGCTCTCTTGTCTATCTGTCTGTCCAGCTCTCTGTCTATCGGTCTGTCCAGCTCTCTGTCTATCGGTCTGTCCAGCTCGCTGTCTATCTGTCTGTCCAGCTCTCTGTCTGTCGGTCTGTCCAGCTCTCTGACTATCTGTCTGTCCAGCTCTCTTGTCTATCGGTCTGTCCAGCTCTCTATCTATCTGTCTGTCCAGTTCTCTTGTTTATCGGTCTGTCCAGCTCTCTGTCTGTCGGTCTGTCCAGCTCTCTGTCTGTCGGTCTGTCCAGCTCTCTGTCTGTCGGTCTGTCCAGCTCTCTGTCTATCGGTCTGTCCAGCTCTCTGTCTATCGGTCTGTCCAGCTCTCTGTCTATCTGTCTGTCCAGCTCTCTGTCTGTCGGTCTGTCCAGCTCTCTGTCTGTCGGTCTGCCCAGCTCTCTGTCTGTCGGTCTGTCCATCTCTCTGTCTGTCGGTCTGTCCAGCTCTCTGTCTGTCGGTCTGTCCAGCTCTCTTGTCTATCGGTCTGTCCAGCTCTCTGTCTATCTGTCTGTCCAGCTCTCTTGTCTATCTGTCTGTCCAGCTCTCTGTGTATCTGTCTGTCCAGCTCTCTGTCTGTCGGTCTGTCCAGCTCTCTGTCTATCGGTCTGTCCAGCTCTCTTCTCTATCTGTCTGTCCAGCTCTCTGTCTATCTGTCTGTCCAGCTCTCTGTCTATCGGTCTGTCCAGCGCTCTGTCTGTCTGTCTGTCCAGTTTTCTTGTCTATCGGTCTGTCCAGCTCTCTGTCTATCGGTCTGTCCAGCTCTCTGTCTGTCGGTCTGTCCAGCTCTCTGTCTGTCGGTCTGTCCAGCTCTCTTGTCTATCGGTCTGTCCAGCTCTCTTGTCTATCTGTCTGTCCAGCTCTCTTGTCTATCTGTCTGTCAAGCTCTCTGTGTATCTGTCTGTCCAGCTCTCTGTCTGTCTTTATGTCCAGCTCTCTGTCTATCGGTCTGTCCAGCTCTCTTGTCTATCTGTCTGTCCAGCTCTCTGTCTATCGGTCTGTCCAGCTCTCTGTCTATCTGTCTGTCCAGCTCTCTGTCTGTCGGTCTGTCCAGCTCTCCGTCTATCTGTCTGTCCAGCTCTCCGTCTGTCGGTCTGTCCAGCTCTCTGTCTGTCGGTCTGTCCAGCTCTCTGTCTGTCAGTCTGTCCAGCTCTCTGTCTGTCGGTCTGTCCAGCTCTCTTGTCTATCGGTCTGTCCAGCTCTCTGTCTATCTCTCTGTCCAGCTCTCTGTCTATCGGTCTGTCCAGCTCTCTGTCTATCTGTCTGTCCAGCTCTCTGTCTATCGGTCTGTCCAGTTCTCTGTCTGTCGGTCTGTCCAGCTCTCTGTCTATCGGTCTGTCCAGCTCTCTGTCTGTCGGTCTGTCCAGCTCTCTTGTCTATCGGTCTGTCCAGCTCTCTGTCTGTCGGTCTGTCCAGCTCCCTGTCTATCTGTCTGTCCAGCTCTCTGTCTGTCGATCTGTCCAGCTCTGTGTCTATCGGTCTGTCCAGCTCTCTTCTCTATCTGTCTGTCCAGCTCTCTGTCTATCTGTCTGTCCAGCTCTCTGTCTGTCGGTCTGTCCAGTTCTCTGTCTGTCGGTCTGTCCAGCTCTCTGTCTATCGGTCTGTCCAGCTCTCTGTCTGTCGGTCTGTCCAGCTCTCTTGTCTATCGGTCTGTCCAGCTCTCTGTCTGTCGGTCTGTCCAGCTCCCTGTCTATCTGTCTGTCCAGCTCTCTGTCTGTCGATCTGTCCAGCTCTGTGTCTATCGGTCTGTCCAGCTCTCTTCTCTATCTGTCTGTCCAGCTCTCTGTCTATCTGTCTGTCCAGCTCTCTGTCTATCGGTCTGTCCAGCGCTCTGTCTGTCTGTCTGTCCAGCTCTCTGTCTATCGGTCTGTCCAGCTCTCTGTCTATCTGTCTGTCCACTCTCTGTCTATCGGTCTGTCCAGCTCCCTGTCTATCTGTCTGTCCAGCTCTCTGTCTATCTGTCTGTCCAGCTCTCTGTCTATCGGTCTGTCCAGCTCTCTGTCTGTCGGTCTGTCCAGCTCTCTGTCTATCGGTCTGCCCAGCTCTCTGTCTGTCGGTCTGTCCATCTCTCTGTCTGTCGGTCTGTCCAGCTCTCTGTCTGTCGGTCTGTCCAGCTCTCTTGTCTATCAGTCTGTCCAGCTCTCTGTCTATCTGTCTGTCCAGCTCTCTTGTCTATCTGTCTGTCCAGCTCTCTGTGTATCTGTCTGTACAGCTCTCTGTCTGTCGGTCTGTCCAGCTCTCTGTCTATCGGTCTGTCCAGCGCTCTGTCTGTCTGTCTGTCCAGCTCTCTGTCTATCGGTCTGTCCAGCTCTCTGTCTATCTGTCTGTCCACTCTCTGTCTATCGGTCTGTCCAGCTCCCTGTCTATCTGTCTGTCCAGCTCTCTGTCTATCGGTCTGTCCAGCTCTCTGTCTGTCGGTCTGTCCA
Source organism: Lampris megalopsis (assembly GCA_022114975.2). Taxonomy (NCBI): domain Eukaryota; kingdom Metazoa; phylum Chordata; class Actinopteri; order Lampriformes; family Lampridae; genus Lampris; species Lampris megalopsis. The sequence goes on along the minus strand of JAJHIY020000936.1, from coordinate 10,390,935 downwards.
GCTCTCTGTCTGTCGGTCTGTCCAGCTCTCTTGTCTATCTGTCTGTCCAGCTCTCTGTCTATCTGTCTGTCCAGCTCTCTGTCTATCTGTCTGTCCAGCTCTCTTGTCTATCTGTCTGTCCAGCTCTATGTCTATCTGTCTGTCCAGTTTTCTTGTCTATCGGTCTGTCCAGCTCTCTGTCTATCGGTCTGTCCAGCTCTCTGTCTGTCGGTCTGTCCAGGTCTCTGTCTGTCGGTCTGTCCAGCTCTCTTGTCTATCGGTCTGTCCAGCTCGCTTGTCTATCTGTCTGTCCAGCTCTCTTGTCTATCTGTCTGTCAAGCTCTCTGTGTATCTGTCTGTCCAGCTCTCTTTCTGTCGGTCTGTCCAGCTCTCTGTCTATCGGTCTGTCCAGCTCTCTTGTCTATCTGTCTGTCCAGCTCTCTGTCTATCGGTCTGTCCAGCTCTCTGTCTATCGGTCTGTCCAGCTCGCTGTCTATCTGTCTGTCCAGCTCTCTGTCTGTCGGTCTGTCCAGCTCTCTGACTATCTGTCTGTCCAGCTCTCTTGTCTATCGGTCTGTCCAGCTCTCTATCTATCTGTCTGTCCAGTTCTCTTGTTTATCGGTCTGTCCAGCTCTCTGTCTGTCGGTCTGTCCAGCTCTCTGTCTGTCGGTCTGTCCAGCTCTCTGTCTATCGGTCTGTCCAGCTCTCTGTCTATCTGTCTGTCCAGCTCTATGTCTATCTGTCTGTCCAGCTCTCTGTCTGTCGGTCTGTCCAGCTCTCTGTCTGTCGGTCTGCCCAGCTCTCTGTCTGTCGGTCTGTCCATCTCTCTGTCTGTCGGTCTGTCCAGCTCTCTGTCTGTCGGTCTGTCCAGCTCTCTTGTCTATCGGTCTGTCCAGCTCTCTGTCTATCTGTCTGTCCAGCTCTCTTGTCTATCTGTCTGTCCAGCTCTCTGTGTATCTGTCTGTCCAGCTCTCTTCTCTATCTGTCTGTCCAGCTCTCTGTCTATCTGTCTGTCCAGCTCTCTGTCTATCGGTCTGTCCAGCGCTCTGTCTGTCTGTCTGTCCAGTTTTCTTGTCTATCGGTCTGTCCAGCTCTCTGTCTATCGGTCTGTCCAGCTCTCTGTCTGTCGGTCTGTCCAGCTCTCTGTCTGTCGGTCTGTCCAGCTCTCTTGTCTATCGGTCTGTCCAGCTCTCTTGTCTATCTGTCTGTCCAGCTCTCTTGTCTATCTGTCTGTCAAGCTCTCTGTGTATCTGTCTGTCCAGCTCTCTGTCTGTCTTTATGTCCAGCTCTCTGTCTATCGGTCTGTCCAGCTCTCTTGTCTATCTGTCTGTCCAGCTCTCTGTCTATCGGTCTGTCCAGCTCTCTGTCTATCTGTCTGTCCAGCTCTCTGTCTGTCGGTCTGTCCAGCTCTCCGTCTATCTGTCTGTCCAGCTCTCTGTCTGTCGGTCTGTCCAGCTCTCTGTCTGTCAGTCTGTCCAGCTCTCTGTCTGTCGGTCTGTCCAGCTCTCTTGTCTATCGGTCTGTCCAGCTCTCTGTCTATCTCACTGTCCAGCTCTCTGTCTATCGGTCTGTCCAGCTCTCTGTCTATCTGTCTGTCCAGCTCTCTGTCTATCGGTCTGTCCAGCTCTCTGTCTATCGGTCTGTCCAGCTCTCTGTCTGTCGGTCTGTCCAGCTCTCTGTCTGTCGGTCTGTCCAGTTCTCTGTCTGTCGGTCTGTCCAGCTCTCTGTCTATCGGTCTGTCCAGCTCTCTGTCTGTCGGTCTGTCCAGCTCTCTTGTCTATCGGTCTGTCCAGCTCTCTGTCTGTCGGTCTGTCCAGCTCCCTGTCTATCTGTCTGTCCAGCTCTCTGTCTGTCGATCTGTCCAGCTCTGTGTCTATCGGTCTGTCCAGCTCTCTTCTCTATCTGTCTGTCCAGCTCTCTGTCTATCTGTCTGTCCAGCTCTCTGTCTGTCGGTCTGTCCAGTTCTCTGTCTGTCGGTCTGTCCAGCTCTCTGTCTATCGGTCTGTCCAGCTCTCTGTCTGTCGGTCTGTCCAGCTCTCTTGTCTATCGGTCTGTCCAGCTCTCTGTCTGTCGGTCTGTCCAGCTCCCTGTCTATCTGTCTGTCCAGCTCTCTGTCTGTCGATCTGTCCAGCTCTGTGTCTATCGGTCTGTCCAGCTCTCTTCTCTATCTGTCTGTCCAGCTCTCTGTCTATCGGTCTGTCCAGCTCTCTGTCTATCGGTCTGTCCAGCGCTCTGTCTGTCTGTCTGTCCAGCTCTCTGTCTATCGGTCTGTCCAGCTCTCTGTCTATCTGTCTGTCCACTCTCTGTCTATCGGTCTGTCCAGCTCCCTGTCTATCTGTCTGTCCAGCTCTCTGTCTATCTGTCTGTCCAGCTCTCTGTCTATCGGTCTGTCCAGCTCTCTGTCTGTCGGTCTGTCCAGCTCTCTGTCTGTCGATCTGTCCAGCTCTGTGTCTATCGGTCTGTCCAGCTCTCTGTCTGTCGGTCTGTCCAGCTCTCTGACTATCTGTCTGTCCAGCTCTCTTGTCTATCGGTCTGTCCAGCTCTCTATCTATCTGTCTGTCCAGTTCTCTTGTTTATCGGTCTGTCCAGCTCTCTGTCTATCGGTCTGTCCAGCTCTCTGTCTGTCGGTCTGTCCACCTCTCTGTCTATCGGTCTGTCCAGCTCTCTGTCTGTCGGTCTGTCCAGCTCTCTGTCTATCGGTCTGTCCAGCTCTCTGTCTGTCGGTCTGTCCAGCTCTCTGTCTATCGGTCTGTCCAGCTCTCTGTCTGTCGGACTGTCCAGCTCTCTGTCTATCGGTCTGTCCAGCTCTCTGTCTGTCGGTCTGTCCAGCTCTCTGTCTATCGGTCTGTCCAGCTCTCTTGTCTATCGGTCTGTCCAGCTCTCTGTCTATCTGTCTGTCCAGCTCTCTTGTCTATCTGTCTGTCCAGCTCTCTGTGTATCTGTCTGTCCAGCTCTCTTGTCTATCGGTCTGTCCAGCTCTCTGTCTATCGGTCTGTCCAGCTCTCTGTCTGTCGGTCTGTCCAGCTCTCTTGTCTATCAGTCTGTCCAGCTCTCTGTCTATCTGTCTGTCCAGCTCTCTTGTCTATCTGTCTGTCCAGCTCTCTGTCTATCTGTCTGTCCAGCTCTCTGTCTGTGGGTTTGTCCAGCTCTCTGTCTATCTGTCTGCCCAGCTCTCTGTCTGTCGGTCTGTCCATCTCTCTGTCTATCGGTCTGTCCAGCTCTCTGTCTGTCGGTCTGTCCAGCTCTCTGTCTATCGGTCTGTCCAGCTCTCTGTCTGTCGGTCTGTCCAGCTCTCTGTCTATCGGTCTGTCCAGCTCTCTGTCTGTCGGTCTGTCCAGCTCTCTGTCTATCAGTCTGTCCAGCTCTCTGTCTGTCGGTCTTTCCAGCTCTCTGTCTATCGGTCTGTCCAGCTCTCTTGTCTATCGGTCTGTCCAGCTCTCTGTCTATCTGTCTGTCCAGCTCTCTTGTCTATCTGTCTGTCCAGCTCTCTGTGTATCTGTCTGTCCAGTTCTCTTGTCTATCGGTCTGTCCAGCTCTCTGTCTATCTGTCTGTCCAGCTCTCTGTCTGTCGGTCTGTCCAGCTCTCTGTCTATCGGTCTGCCCAGCTCTCTGTCTGTCGGTCTGTCCATCTCTCTGTCTGTCGGTCTGTCCAGCTCTCTGTCTGTCGGTCTGTCCAGCTCTCTTGTCTATCAGTCTGTCCAGCTCTCTGTCTATCTGTCTGTCCAGCTCTCTTGTCTATCAGTCTGTCCAGCTCTCTGTCTATCTGTCTGTACAGCTCTCTGTCTGTCGGTCTGTCCAGCTCTCTGTCTATCGGTCTGTCCAGCTCTCTTCTCTATCTGTCTGTCCAGCTCTCTGTCTATCTGTCTGTCCAGCTCTCTGTCTATCGGTCTGTCCAGCTCTCTGTCTATCTGTCTGTCCACTCTCTGTCTATCGGTCTATCCAGCTCCCTGTCTATCTGTCTGTCCAGCTCTCTGTCTATCGGTCTGTCCAGCTCTCTGTCTGTCGGTCTGTCCAGCTCTCTGTCTGTCGGTCTGTCCAGCTCTCTGTCTATCGGTCTGTCCAGCTCTCTTGTCTATCTGTCTGTCCAGCTCTCTGTCTATCTGTCTGTCCAGCTCTCTGTCTATCTGTCTGTCCAGCTCTCTTGTCTATCGGTCTGTCCAGCTCTATGTCTATCTGTCTGTCCAGCTCTCTGTCTGTCGGTCTGTCCAGCTCTCTGTCTGTCGGTCTGTCCAGCTCTCTTGTCTATCGGTCTGTCCAGCTCGCTTGTCTATCTGTCTGTCCAGCTCTCTTGTCTATCTGTCTGTCAAGCTCTCTGTGTATCTGTCTGTCCAGCTCTCTTTCTGTCGGTCTGTCCAGCTCTCTGTCTATCGGTCTGTCCAGCTCTCTTGTCTATCTGTCTGTCCAGCTCTCTGTCTATCGGTCTGTCCAGCTCGCTGTCTATCTGTCTGTCCAGCTCTCTGTCTGTCGGTCTGTCCAGCTCTCCGTCTATCTGTCTATCCAGCTCTCCGTCTGTTGGTCTGTCCAGCTCTCTGTCTGTCGGTCTGTCCAGCTCTCTGTCTATCGGTCTGTCCAGCTCTCTGTCTGTCTGTCAGTCTGTCCAGCTCTCTGTCTGTCGGTCTGTCCAGCTCTCTGACTATCTGTCTGTCCAGCTCTCTTGTCTATCGGTCTGTCCAGCTCTCTATCTATCTGTCTGTCCAGTTCTCTTGTTTATCGGTCTGTCCAGCTCTCTGTCTGTCGGTCTGTCCAGCTCTCTGTCTGTCGGTCTGTCCAGCTCTCTGTCTGTCGGTCTGTCCAGCTCTCTGTCTATCGGTCTGTCCAGCTCTCTGTCTATCGGTCTGTCCAGCTCTCTGTCTATCTGTCTGTCCAGCTCTCTGTCTGTCGGTCTGTCCAGCTCTCTGTCTGTCGGTCTGCCCAGCTCTCCGTCTGTCGGTCTGTCCATCTCTCTGTCTGTCGGTCTGTCCAGCTCTCTTGTCTATCGGTCTGTCCAGCTCTCTGTCTATCTGTCTGTCCAGCTCTCTTGTCTATCTGTCTGTCCAGCTCTCTGTGTATCTGTCTGTCCAGCTCTCTGTCTGTCGGTCTGTCCAGCTCTCTGTCTATCGGTCTGTCCAGCTCTCTTCTCTATCTGTCTGTCCAGCTCTCTGTCTATCTGTCTGTCCAGCTCTCTGTCTATCGGTCTGTCCAGCGCTCTGTCTGTCTGTCTGTCCAGTTTTCTTGTCTATCGGTCTGTCCAGCTCTCTGTCTATCGGTCTGTCCAGCTCTCTGTCTGTCGGTCTGTCCAGCTCTCTGTCTATCGGTCTGTCCAGCTCTCTGTCTATCTGTCTGTCCACTCTCTGTCTATCGGTCTGTCCAGCTCCCTGTCTATCTGTCTGTCCAGCTCTCTGTCTATCGGTCTGTCCAGCTCTCTGTCTGTCGGTCTGTCCAGCTCTCTGTCTGTCGGTCTGTCCAGCTCTCTGTCTATCGGTCTGTCCAGCTCTCTTGTCTATCTGTCTGTCCAGCTCTCTGTCTATCTGTCTGTCCAGCTCTCTGTCTATCTGTCAGTCCAGCTCTCTTGTCTATCGGTCTGTCCAGCTCTATGTCTATCTGTCTGTCCAGCTCTCTGTCTGTCGGTCTGTCCAGCTCTCTGTCTGTCGGTCTGTCCAGCTCTCTTGTCTATCGGTCTGTCCAGCTCGCTTGTCTATCTGTCTGTCCAGCTCTCTTGTCTATCTGTCTGTCAAGCTCTCTGTGTATCTGTCTGTCCAGCTCTCTTTCTGTCGGTCTGTCCAGCTCTCTGTCTATCGGTCTGTCCAGCTCTCTTGTCTATCTGTCTGTCCAGCTCTCTGTCTATCGGTCTGTCCAGCTCGCTGTCTATCTGTCTGTCCAGCTCTCTGTCTGTCGGTCTGTCCAGCTCTCCGTCTATCTGTCTGTCCAGCTCTCCGTCTGTTGGTCTGTCCAGCTCTCTGTCTGTCGGTCTGTCCAGCTCTCTGTCTATCGGTCTGTCCAGCTCTCTGTCTGTCTGTCAGTCTGTCCAGCTCTCTGTCTGTCGGTCTGTCCAGCTCTCTGACTATCTGTCTGTCCAGCTCTCTTGTCTATCGGTCTGTCCAGCTCTCTATCTATCTGTCTGTCCAGTTCTCTTGTTTATCGGTCTGTCCAGCTCTCTGTCTGTCGGTCTGTCCAGCTCTCTGTCTGTCGGTCTGTCCAGCTCTCTGTCTATCGGTCTGTCCAGCTCTCTGTCTATCGGTCTGTCCAGCTCTCTGTCTATCTGTCTGTCCAGCTCTCTGTCTGTCGGTCTGTCCAGCTCTCTGTCTGTCGGTCTGCCCAGCTCTCTGTCTGTCGGTCTGTCCATCTCTCTGTCTGTCGGTCTGTCCAGCTCTCTGTCTGTCGGTCTGTCCAGCTCTCTTGTCTATCGGTCTGTCCAGCTCTCTGTCTATCTGTCTGTCCAGCTCTCTTGTCTATCTGTCTGTCCAGCTCTCTGTGTATCTGTCTGTCCAGCTCTCTGTCTGTCGGTCTGTCCAGCTCTCTGTCTATCGGTCTGTCCAGCTCTCTTCTCTATCTGTCTGTCCAGCTCTCTGTCTATCTGTCTGTCCAGCTCTCTGTCTATCGGTCTGTCCAGCGCTCTGTCTGTCTGTCTGTCCAGTTTTCTTGTCTATCGGTCTGTCCAGCTCTCTGTCTATCGGTCTGTCCAGCTCTCTGTCTGTCGGTCTGTCCAGCTCTCTGTCTGTCGGTCTGTCCAGCTCTCTTGTCTATCGGTCTGTCCAGCTCTCTTGTCTATCTGTCTGTCCAGCTCTCTTGTCTATCTGTCTGTCAAGCTCTCTGTGTATCTGTCTGTCCAGCTCTCTGTCTGTCTTTATGTCCAGCTCTCTGTCTATCGGTCTGTCCAGCTCTCTTGTCTATTTGTCTGTCCAGCTCTCTGTCTATCGGTCTGTCCAGCTCTCTGTCTATCTGTCTGTCCAGCTCTCTGTCTGTCGGTCTGTCCAGCTCTCCGTCTATCTGTCTGTCCAGCTCTCCGTCTGTCGGTCTGTCCAGCTCTCTGTCTGTCGGTCTGTCCAGCTCTCTGTCTGTCGGTCTGTCCAGCTCTCTGTCTGTCGGTCTGTCCAGCTCTCTTGTCTATCGGTCTGTCCAGCTCTCTGTCTATCTCTCTGTCCAGCTCTCTGTCTATCGGTCTGTCCAGCTCTCTGTCTATCTGTCTGTCCAGCTCTCTGTCTATCGGTCTGTCCAGCTCTCTGTCTATCGGTCTGTCCAGCTCTCTGTCTGTCGGTCTGTCCAGCTCTCTGTCTGTCGGTCTGTCCAGTTCTCTGTCTGTCGGTCTGTCCAGCTCTCTGTCTATCGGTCTGTCCAGCTCTCTGTCTGTCGGTCTGTCCAGCTCCCTGTCTATCTGTCTGTCCAGCTCTCTGTCTGTCGATCTGTCCAGCTCTGTGTCTATCGGTCTGTCCAGCTCTCTTCTCTATCTGTCTGTCCAGCTCTCTGTCTATCTGTCTGTCCAGCTCTCTGTCTATCGGTCTGTCCAGCGCTCTGTCTGTCTGTCTGTCCAGCTCTCTGTCTATCGGTCTGTCCAGCTCTCTGTCTATCTGTCTGTCCACTCTCTGTCTATCGGTCTGTCCAGCTCCCTGTCTATCTGTCTGTCCAGCTCTCTGTCTATCTGTCTGTCCAGCTCTCTGTCTATCGGTCTGTCCAGCTCTCTGTCTGTCGGTCTGTCCAGCTCTCTGTCTGTCGATCTGTCCAGCTCTGTGTCTATCGGTCTGTCCAGCTCTCTGTCTGTCGAACTGTCCAGCTCTCTGACTATCTGTCTGTCCAGCTCTCTTGTCTATCGGTCTGTCCAGCTCTCTATCTATCTGTCTGTCCAGTTCTCTTGTTTATCGGTCTGTCCAGCTCTCTGTCTATCGGTCTGTCCAGCTCTCTGTCTGTCGGTCTGTCCAGTTCTCTGTCTATCGGTCTGTCCAGCTCTCTGTCTGTCGGTCTGTCCAGCTCTCTGTCTATCGGTCTGTCCAGCTCTCTGTCTGTCGGTCTGTCCAGCTCTCTATCTATCTGTCTGTTCAGTTCTCTTGTTTATCGGTCTGTCCAGCTCTCTGTCTATCGGTCTGTCCAGCTCTCTGTCTATCGGTCTGTCCAGCTCTCTTCTCTATCTGTCTGTCCAGCTCTCTGTCTATCTGTCTGTCCAGCTCTCTGTCTATCGGTCTGTCCAGCGCTCTGTCTGTCTGTCTGTCCAGTTTTCTTGTCTATCGGTCTGTCCAGCTCTCTGTCTATCGGTCTGTCCAGCTCTCTGTCTGTCGGTCTGTCCAGCTCTCTGTCTGTCGATCTGTCCAGCTCTCTTGTCTATCGGTCTGTCCAGCTCTCTTGTCTATCTGTCTGTCCAGCTCTCTTGTCTATCTGTCTGTCAAGCTCTCTGTGTATCTGTCTGTCCAGCTCTCTGTCTGTCTTTATGTCCAGCTCTCTGTCTATCGGTCTGTCCAGCTCTCTTGTCTATTTGTCTGTCCAGCTCTCTGTCTATCGGTCTGTCCAGCTCTCTGTCTATCTGTCTGTCCAGCTCTCTGTCTGTCGGTCTGTCCAGCTCTCCGTCTATCTGTCTGTCCAGCTCTCCGTCTGTCGGTCTGTCCAGCTCTCTGTCTGTCGGTCTGTCCAGCTCTCTGTCTGTCGGTCTGTCCAGCTCTCTGTCTGTCGGTCTGTCCAGCTCTCTTGTCTATCGGTCTGTCCAGCTCTCTGTCTATCTCTCTGTCCAGCTCTCTGTCTATCGGTCTGTCCAGCTCTCTGTCTATCTGTCTGTCCAGCTCTCTGTCTATCGGTCTGTCCAGCTCTCTGTCTATCGGTCTGTCCAGCTCTCTGTCTGTCGGTCTGTCCAGCTCTCTGTCTGTCGGTCTGTCCAGTTCTCTGTCTGTCGGTCTGTCCAGCTCTCTGTCTATCGGTCTGTCCAGCTCTCTGTCTGTCGGTCTGTCCAGCTCTCTTGTCTATCGGTCTGTCCAGCTCTCTGTCTGTCGGTCTGTCCAGCTCCCTGTCTATCTGTCTGTCCAGCTCTCTGTCTGTCGATCTGTCCAGCTCTGTGTCTATCGGTCTGTCCAGCTCTCTTCTCTATCTGTCTGTCCAGCTCTCTGTCTATCTGTCTGTCCAGCTCTCTGTCTATCGGTCTGTCCAGCGCTCTGTCTGTCTGTCTGTCCAGCTCTCTGTCTATCGGTCTGTCCAGCTCTCTGTCTATCTGTCTGTCCACTCTCTGTCTATCGGTCTGTCCAGCTCCCTGTCTATCTGTCTGTCCAGCTCTCTGTCTATCTGTCTGTCCAGCTCTCTGTCTGTCGGTCTGTCCAGCTCTCTGTCTGTCGGTCTGTCCAGCTCTCTGTCTGTCGATCTGTCCAGCTCTGTGTCTATCGGTCTGTCCAGCTCTCTGTCTGTCGAACTGTCCAGCTCTCTGACTATCTGTCTGTCCAGCTCTCTTGTCTATCGGTCTGTCCAGCTCTCTATCTATCTGTCTGTCCAGTTCTCTTGTTTATCGGTCTGTCCAGCTCTCTGTCTATCGGTCTGTCCAGCTCTCTGTCTGTCGGTCTGTCCAGCTCTCTGTCTATCGGTCTGTCCAGCTCTCTGTCTGTCGGTCTGTCCAGCTCTCTGTCTATCGGTCTGTCCAGCTCTCTGTCTGTCGGTCTGTCCAGCTCTCTATCTATCTGTCTGTTCAGTTCTCTTGTTTATCGGTCTGTCCAGCTCTCTGTCTATCGGTCTGTCCAGCTCTCTGTCTGTCGGTCTGTCCAGCTCTCTGTCTATCGGTCTGTCCAGCTCTCTGTCTGTCGGTCTGTCCAGCTCTCTGTCTATCTGTCTGTCCAGCTCTCTGTCTGTCGGTCTGTCCAGCTCTCTGTCTATCGGTCTGTCCAGCTCTCTGTCTGTCGGTCTGTCCAGCTCTCTGTCTGTCGGTCTGTCCAGCTCTCTGTCTGTCGGTCTGTCCAGCTCTCTGTCTATCGGTCTGTCCAGCTCTCTGTCTGTCGGTCTGTCCAGCTCCCTGTCTATCTGTCTGTCCAGCTCTCTGTCTGTCGATCTGTCCAGCTCTGTGTCTATCGGTCTGTCCAGCTCTCTTCTCTATCTGTCTGTCCAGCTCTCTGTCTATCTGTCTGTCCAGCTCTCTGTCTATCGGTCTGTCCAGCGCTCTGTCTGTCTGTCTGTCCAGCTCTCTGTCTATCGGTCTGTCCAGCTCTCTGTCTATCTGTCTGTCCACTCTCTGTCTATCGGTCTGTCCAGCTCCCTGTCTATCTGTCTGTCCAGCTCTCTGTCTATCTGTCTGTCCAGCTCTCTGTCTATCGGTCTGTCCAGCTCTCTGTCTGTCGGTCTGTCCAGCTCTCTGTCTGTCGATCTGTCCAGCTCTGTGTCTATCGGTCTGTCCAGCTCTCTGTCTGTCGAACTGTCCAGCTCTCTGACTATCTGTCTGTCCAGCTCTCTTGTCTATCGGTCTGTCCAGCTCTCTATCTATCTGTCTGTCCAGTTCTCTTGTTTATCGGTCTGTCCAGCTCTCTGTCTATCGGTCTGTCCAGCTCTCTGTCTGTCGGTCTGTCCAGTTCTCTGTCTATCGGTCTGTCCAGCTCTCTGTCTGTCGGTCTGTCCAGCTCTCTGTCTATCGGTCTGTCCAGCTCTCTGTCTGTCGGTCTGTCCAGCTCTCTATCTATCTGTCTGTTCAGTTCTCTTGTTTATCGGTCTGTCCAGCTCTCTGTCTATCGGTCTGTCCAGCTCTCTGTCTATCGGTCTGTCCAGCTCTCTTCTCTATCTGTCTGTCCAGCTCTCTGTCTATCTGTCTGTCCAGCTCTCTGTCTATCGGTCTGTCCAGCGCTCTGTCTGTCTGTCTGTCCAGTTTTCTTGTCTATCGGTCTGTCCAGCTCTCTGTCTATCGGTCTGTCCAGCTCTCTGTCTGTCGGTCTGTCCAGCTCTCTGTCTGTCGATCTGTCCAGCTCTCTTGTCTATCGGTCTGTCCAGCTCTCTTGTCTATCTGTCTGTCCAGCTCTCTTGTCTATCTGTCTGTCAAGCTCTCTGTGTATCTGTCTGTCCAGCTCTCTGTCTGTCTTTATGTCCAGCTCTCTGTCTATCGGTCTGTCCAGCTCTCTTGTCTATTTGTCTGTCCAGCTCTCTGTCTATCGGTCTGTCCAGCTCTCTGTCTATCTGTCTGTCCAGCTCTCTGTCTGTCGGTCTGTCCAGCTCTCCGTCTATCTGTCTGTCCAGCTCTCCGTCTGTCGGTCTGTCCAGCTCTCTGTCTGTCGGTCTGTCCAGCTCTCTGTCTGTCGGTCTGTCCAGCTCTCTGTCTGTCGGTCTGTCCAGCTCTCTTGTCTATCGGTCTGTCCAGCTCTCTGTCTATCTCTCTGTCCAGCTCTCTGTCTATCGGTCTGTCCAGCTCTCTGTCTATCTGTCTGTCCAGCTCTCTGTCTATCGGTCTGTCCAGCTCTCTGTCTATCGGTCTGTCCAGCTCTCTGTCTGTCGGTCTGTCCAGCTCTCTGTCTGTCGGTCTGTCCAGTTCTCTGTCTGTCGGTCTGTCCAGCTCTCTGTCTATCGGTCTGTCCAGCTCTCTGTCTGTCGGTCTGTCCAGCTCTCTTGTCTATCGGTCTGTCCAGCTCTCTGTCTGTCGGTCTGTCCAGCTCCCTGTCTATCTGTCTGTCCAGCTCTCTGTCTGTCGATCTGTCCAGCTCTGTGTCTATCGGTCTGTCCAGCTCTCTTCTCTATCTGTCTGTCCAGCTCTCTGTCTATCTGTCTGTCCAGCTCTCTGTCTATCGGTCTGTCCAGCGCTCTGTCTGTCTGTCTGTCCAGCTCTCTGTCTATCGGTCTGTCCAGCTCTCTGTCTATCTGTCTGTCCACTCTCTGTCTATCGGTCTGTCCAGCTCCCTGTCTATCTGTCTGTCCAGCTCTCTGTCTATCTGTCTGTCCAGCTCTCTGTCTATCGGTCTGTCCAGCTCTCTGTCTGTCGGTCTGTCCAGCTCTCTGTCTGTCGATCTGTCCAGCTCTGTGTCTATCGGTCTGTCCAGCTCTCTGTCTGTCGAACTGTCCAGCTCTCTGACTATCTGTCTGTCCAGCTCTCTTGTCTATCGGTCTGTCCAGCTCTCTATCTATCTGTCTGTCCAGTTCTCTTGTTTATCGGTCTGTCCAGCTCTCTGTCTATCGGTCTGTCCAGCTCTCTGTCTGTCGGTCTGTCCAGCTCTCTGTCTATCGGTCTGTCCAGCTCTCTGTCTGTCGGTCTGTCCAGCTCTCTGTCTATCGGTCTGTCCAGCTCTCTGTCTGTCGGTCTGTCCAGCTCTCTATCTATCTGTCTGTTCAGTTCTCTTGTTTATCGGTCTGTCCAGCTCTCTGTCTATCGGTCTGTCCAGCTCTCTGTCTGTCGGTCTGTCCAGCTCTCTGTCTATCGGTCTGTCCAGCTCTCTGTCTGTCGGTCTGTCCAGCTCTCTGTCTATCAGTCTGTCCAGCTCTCTGTCTGTCGGTCTGTCCAGCTCTCTGTCTATCGGTCTGTCCAGCTCTCTGTCTGTCGGTCTGTCCAGCTCTCTGTCTATCAGTCTGTCCAGCTCTCTGTCTGTCGGTCTTTCCAGCTCTCTGTCTATCGGTCTGTCCAGCTCTCTTGTCTGTCGGTCTGTCCAGCTCCCTGTCTATCTGTCTGTCCAGCTCTCTGTCTGTCGATCTGTCCAGCTCTGTGTCTATCGGTCTGTCCAGCTCTCTTCTCTATCTGTCTGTCCAGCTCTCTGTCTATCTGTCTGTCCAGCTCTCTGTCTATCGGTCTGTCCAGCGCTCTGTCTGTCTGTCTGTCCAGCTCTCTGTCTATCGGTCTGTCCAGCTCTCTGTCTATCTGTCTGTCCACTCTCTGTCTATCGGTCTGTCCAGCTCCCTGTCTATCTGTCTGTCCAGCTCTCTGTCTATCTGTCTGTCCAGCTCTCTGTCTATCGGTCTGTCCAGCTCTCTGTCTGTCGGTCTGTCCAGCTCTCTGTCTGTCGATCTGTCCAGCTCTGTGTCTATCGGTCTGTCCAGCTCTCTGTCTGTCGAACTGTCCAGCTCTCTGACTATCTGTCTGTCCAGCTCTCTTGTCTATCGGTCTGTCCAGCTCTCTATCTATCTGTCTGTCCAGTTCTCTTGTTTATCGGTCTGTCCAGCTCTCTGTCTATCGGTCTGTCCAGCTCTCTGTCTGTCGGTCTGTCCAGTTCTCTGTCTATCGGTCTGTCCAGCTCTCTGTCTGTCGGTCTGTCCAGCTCTCTGTCTATCGGTCTGTCCAGCTCTCTGTCTGTCGGTCTGTCCAGCTCTCTATCTATCTGTCTGTTCAGTTCTCTTGTTTATCGGTCTGTCCAGCTCTCTGTCTATCGGTCTGTCCAGCTCTCTGTCTATCGGTCTGTCCAGCTCTCTTCTCTATCTGTCTGTCCAGCTCTCTGTCTATCTGTCTGTCCAGCTCTCTGTCTATCGGTCTGTCCAGCGCTCTGTCTGTCTGTCTGTCCAGTTTTCTTGTCTATCGGTCTGTCCAGCTCTCTGTCTATCGGTCTGTCCAGCTCTCTGTCTGTCGGTCTGTCCAGCTCTCTGTCTGTCGATCTGTCCAGCTCTCTTGTCTATCGGTCTGTCCAGCTCTCTTGTCTATCTGTCTGTCCAGCTCTCTTGTCTATCTGTCTGTCAAGCTCTCTGTGTATCTGTCTGTCCAGCTCTCTGTCTGTCTTTATGTCCAGCTCTCTGTCTATCGGTCTGTCCAGCTCTCTTGTCTATTTGTCTGTCCAGCTCTCTGTCTATCGGTCTGTCCAGCTCTCTGTCTATCTGTCTGTCCAGCTCTCTGTCTGTCGGTCTGTCCAGCTCTCCGTCTATCTGTCTGTCCAGCTCTCCGTCTGTCGGTCTGTCCAGCTCTCTGTCTGTCGGTCTGTCCAGCTCTCTGTCTGTCGGTCTGTCCAGCTCTCTGTCTGTCGGTCTGTCCAGCTCTCTTGTCTATCGGTCTGTCCAGCTCTCTGTCTATCTCTCTGTCCAGCTCTCTGTCTATCGGTCTGTCCAGCTCTCTGTCTATCTGTCTGTCCAGCTCTCTGTCTATCGGTCTGTCCAGCTCTCTGTCTATCGGTCTGTCCAGCTCTCTGTCTGTCGGTCTGTCCAGCTCTCTGTCTGTCGGTCTGTCCAGTTCTCTGTCTGTCGGTCTGTCCAGCTCTCTGTCTATCGGTCTGTCCAGCTCTCTGTCTGTCGGTCTGTCCAGCTCTCTTGTCTATCGGTCTGTCCAGCTCTCTGTCTGTCGGTCTGTCCAGCTCCCTGTCTATCTGTCTGTCCAGCTCTCTGTCTGTCGATCTGTCCAGCTCTGTGTCTATCGGTCTGTCCAGCTCTCTTCTCTATCTGTCTGTCCAGCTCTCTGTCTATCTGTCTGTCCAGCTCTCTGTCTATCGGTCTGTCCAGCGCTCTGTCTGTCTGTCTGTCCAGCTCTCTGTCTATCGGTCTGTCCAGCTCTCTGTCTATCTGTCTGTCCACTCTCTGTCTATCGGTCTGTCCAGCTCCCTGTCTATCTGTCTGTCCAGCTCTCTGTCTATCTGTCTGTCCAGCTCTCTGTCTATCGGTCTGTCCAGCTCTCTGTCTGTCGGTCTGTCCAGCTCTCTGTCTGTCGATCTGTCCAGCTCTGTGTCTATCGGTCTGTCCAGCTCTCTGTCTGTCGAACTGTCCAGCTCTCTGACTATCTGTCTGTCCAGCTCTCTTGTCTATCGGTCTGTCCAGCTCTCTATCTATCTGTCTGTCCAGTTCTCTTGTTTATCGGTCTGTCCAGCTCTCTGTCTATCGGTCTGTCCAGCTCTCTGTCTGTCGGTCTGTCCAGCTCTCTGTCTATCGGTCTGTCCAGCTCTCTGTCTGTCGGTCTGTCCAGCTCTCTGTCTATCGGTCTGTCCAGCTCTCTGTCTGTCGGTCTGTCCAGCTCTCTATCTATCTGTCTGTTCAGTTCTCTTGTTTATCGGTCTGTCCAGCTCTCTGTCTATCGGTCTGTCCAGCTCTCTGTCTGTCGGTCTGTCCAGCTCTCTGTCTATCGGTCTGTCCAGCTCTCTGTCTGTCGGTCTGTCCAGCTCTCTGTCTATCAGTCTGTCCAGCTCTCTGTCTGTCGGTCTGTCCAGCTCTCTGTCTATCGGTCTGTCCAGCTCTCTGTCTGTCGGTCTGTCCAGCTCTCTGTCTATCAGTCTGTCCAGCTCTCTGTCTGTCGGTCTTTCCAGCTCTCTGTCTATCGGTCTGTCCAGCTCTCTTGTCTATCGGTCTGTCCAGCTCTCTGTCTATCTGTCTGTCCAGCTCTCTTGTCTATCTGTCTGTCCAGCTCTCTGTGTATCTGTCTGTCCAGTTCTCTTGTCTATCGGTCTGTCCAGCTCTCTGTCTATCGGTCTGTCCAGCTCTCTGTCTATCTGTCTGTCCAGCTCTCTGTCTGTCGGTCTGTCCAGCTCTCTGTCTATCGGTCTGCCCAGCTCTCTGTCTGTCGGTCTGTCCATCTCTCTGTCTGTCGGTCTGTCCAGCTCTCTGTCTGTCGGTCTGTCCAGCTCTCTTGTCTATCAGTCTGTCCAGCTCTCTGTCTATCTGTCTGTCCAGCTCTCTTGTCTATCTGTCTGTCCAGCTCTCTGTGTATCTGTCTGTACAGCTCTCTGTCTGTCGGTCTGTCCAGCTCTCTGTCTATCGGTCTGTCCAGCTCTCTTCTCTATCTGTCTGTCCAGCTCTCTGTCTATCTGTCTGTCCAGCTCTCTGTCTATCGGTCTGTCCAGCGCTCTGTCTGTCTGTCTGTCCAGCTCTCTGTCTATCGGTCTGTCCAGCTCTCTGTCTATCTGTCTGTCCACTCTCTGTCTATCGGTCTGTCCAGCTCCCTGTCTATCTGTCTGTCCAGCTCTCTGTCTATCGGTCTGTCCAGCTCTCTGTCTGTCGGTCTGTCCAGCTCTCTGTCTGTCGGTCTGTCCAGCTCTCTTGTCTATCTGTCTGTCCAGCTCTCTGTCTATCTGTCTGTCCAGCTCTCTGTCTATCTGTCTGTCCAGCTCTCTTGTCTATCTGTCTGTCCAGCTCTATGTCTATCTGTCTGTCCAGTTTTCTTGTCTATCGGTCTGTCCAGCTCTCTGTCTATCGGTCTGTCCAGCTCTCTGTCTGTCGGTCTGTCCAGGTCTCTGTCTGTCGGTCTGTCCAGCTCTCTTGTCTATCGGTCTGTCCAGCTCGCTTGTCTATCTGTCTGTCCAGCTCTCTTGTCTATCTGTCTGTCAAGCTCTCTGTGTATCTGTCTGTCCAGCTCTCTTTCTGTCGGTCTGTCCAGCTCTCTGTCTATCGGTCTGTCCAGCTCTCTTGTCTATCTGTCTGTCCAGCTCTCTGTCTATCGGTCTGTCCAGCTCTCTGTCTATCGGTCTGTCCAGCTCGCTGTCTATCTGTCTGTCCAGCTCTCTGTCTGTCGGTCTGTCCAGCTCTCTGACTATCTGTCTGTCCAGCTCTCTTGTCTATCGGTCTGTCCAGCTCTCTATCTATCTGTCTGTCCAGTTCTCTTGTTTATCGGTCTGTCCAGCTCTCTGTCTGTCGGTCTGTCCAGCTCTCTGTCTGTCGGTCTGTCCAGCTCTCTGTCTATCGGTCTGTCCAGCTCTCTGTCTATCGGTCTGTCCAGCTCTCTGTCTATCTGTCTGTCCAGCTCTCTGTCTGTCGGTCTGTCCAGCTCTCTGTCTGTCGGTCTGCCCAGCTCTCTGTCTGTCGGTCTGTCCATCTCTCTGTCTGTCGGTCTGTCCAGCTCTCTGTCTGTCGGTCTGTCCAGCTCTCTTGTCTATCGGTCTGTCCAGCTCTCTGTCTATCTGTCTGTCCAGCTCTCTTGTCTATCTGTCTGTCCAGCTCTCTGTGTATCTGTCTGTCCAGCTCTCTGTCTGTCGGTCTGTCCAGCTCTCTGTCTATCGGTCTGTCCAGCTCTCTTCTCTATCTGTCTGTCCAGCTCTCTGTCTATCTGTCTGTCCAGCTCTCTGTCTATCGGTCTGTCCAGCGCTCTGTCTGTCTGTCTGTCCAGTTTTCTTGTCTATCGGTCTGTCCAGCTCTCTGTCTATCGGTCTGTCCAGCTCTCTGTCTGTCGGTCTGTCCAGCTCTCTGTCTGTCGGTCTGTCCAGCTCTCTTGTCTATCGGTCTGTCCAGCTCTCTTGTCTATCTGTCTGTCCAGCTCTCTTGTCTATCTGTCTGTCAAGCTCTCTGTGTATCTGTCTGTCCAGCTCTCTGTCTGTCTTTATGTCCAGCTCTCTGTCTATCGGTCTGTCCAGCTCTCTTGTCTATCTGTCTGTCCAGCTCTCTGTCTATCGGTCTGTCCAGCTCTCTGTCTATCTGTCTGTCCAGCTCTCTGTCTGTCGGTCTGTCCAGCTCTCCGTCTATCTGTCTGTCCAGCTCTCCGTCTGTCGGTCTGTCCAGCTCTCTGTCTGTCGGTCTGTCCAGCTCTCTGTCTGTCAGTCTGTCCAGCTCTCTGTCTGTCGGTCTGTCCAGCTCTCTTGTCTATCGGTCTGTCCAGCTCTCTGTCTATCTCTCTGTCCAGCTCTCTGTCTATCGGTCTGTCCAGCTCTCTGTCTATCGGTCTGTCCAGCTCTCTGTCTATCGGTCTGTCCAGCTCTCTGTCTGTCGGTCTGTCCAGCTCTCTGTCTGTCGGTCTGTCCAGTTCTCTGTCTGTCGGTCTGTCCAGCTCTCTGTCTATCGGTCTGTCCAGCTCTCTGTCTGTCGGTCTGTCCAGCTCTCTTGTCTATCGGTCTGTCCAGCTCTCTGTCTGTCGGTCTGTCCAGCTCCCTGTCTATCTGTCTGTCCAGCTCTCTGTCTGTCGATCTGTCCAGCTCTGTGTCTATCGGTCTGTCCAGCTCTCTTCTCTATCTGTCTGTCCAGCTCTCTGTCTATCTGTCTGTCCAGCTCTCTGTCTGTCGGTCTGTCCAGTTCTCTGTCTGTCGGTCTGTCCAGCTCTCTGTCTATCGGTCTGTCCAGCTCTCTGTCTGTCGGTCTGTCCAGCTCTCTTGTCTATCGGTCTGTCCAGCTCTCTGTCTGTCGGTCTGTCCAGCTCCCTGTCTATCTGTCTGTCCAGCTCTCTGTCTGTCGATCTGTCCAGCTCTGTGTCTATCGGTCTGTCCAGCTCTCTTCTCTATCTGTCTGTCCAGCTCTCTGTCTATCTGTCTGTCCAGCTCTCTGTCTATCGGTCTGTCCAGCGCTCTGTCTGTCTGTCTGTCCAGCTCTCTGTCTATCGGTCTGTCCAGCTCTCTGTCTATCTGTCTGTCCACTCTCTGTCTATCGGTCTGTCCAGCTCCCTGTCTATCTGTCTGTCCAGCTCTCTGTCTATCTGTCTGTCCAGCTCTCTGTCTATCGGTCTGTCCAGCTCTCTGTCTGTCGGTCTGTCCAGCTCTCTGTCTGTCGATCTGTCCAGCTCTGTGTCTATCGGTCTGTCCAGCTCTCTGTCTGTCGGTCTGTCCAGCTCTCTGACTATCTGTCTGTCCAGCTCTCTTGTCTATCGGTCTGTCCAGCTCTCTATCTATCTGTCTGTCCAGTTCTCTTGTTTATCGGTCTGTCCAGCTCTCTGTCTATCGGTCTGTCCAGCTCTCTGTCTGTCGGTCTGTCCAGCTCTCTGTCTATCGGTCTGTCCAGCTCTCTGTCTGTCGGTCTGTCCAGCTCTCTGTCTATCGGTCTGTCCAGCTCTCTGTCTGTCGGTCTGTCCAGTTCTCTGTCTATCGGTCTGTCCAGCTCTCTGTCTGTCGGACTGTCCAGCTCTCTGTCTATCGGTCTGTCCAGCTCTCTGTCTGTCGGTCTGTCCAGCTCTCTGTCTATCGGTCTGTCCAGCTCTCTTGTCTATCGGTCTGTCCAGCTCTCTGTCTATCTGTCTGTCCAGCTCTCTTGTCTATCTGTCTGTCCAGCTCTCTGTGTATCTGTCTGTCCAGCTCTCTTGTCTATCTGTCTGTCCAGCTCTCTGTCTATCTGTCTGTCCAGCTCTCTGTCTATCGGTCTGTCCAGCTCTCTGTCTGTCGGTCTGTCCAGCTCTCTGTCTATCGGTCTGCCCAGCTCTCTGTCTGTCGGTCTGTCCATCTCTCTGTCTGTCGGTCTGTCCAGCTCTCTGTCTGTCGGTCTGTCCAGCTCTCTTGTCTATCAGTCTGTCCAGCTCTCTGTCTATCTGTCTGTCCAGCTCTCTTGTCTATCGGTCTGTCCAGCTCTCTGTGTATCTGTCTGTCCAGCTCTCTGTCTGTCGGTCTGTCCAGCTCTCTGTCTATCGGTCTGTCCAGCTCTCTTCTCTATCTGTCTGTCCAGCTCTCTGTCTATCTGTCTGTCCAGCTCTCTGTCTATCGGTCTGTCCAGCTCTCTTGTCTATCGGTCTGTCCAGCTCTCTGTCTATCTGTCTGTCCAGCTCTCTTGTCTATCTGTCTGTCCAGCTCTCTGTGTATCTGTCTGTCCAGTTCTCTTGTCTATCGGTCTGTCCAGCTCTCTGTCTATCGGTCTGTCCAGCTCTCTGTCTATCTGTCTGTCCAGCTCTCTGTCTGTCGGTCTGTCCAGCTCTCTGTCTATCGGTCTGCCCAGCTCTCTGTCTGTCGGTCTGTCCATCTCTCTGTCTGTCGGTCTGTCCAGCTCTCTGTCTGTCGGTCTGTCCAGCTCTCTTGTCTATCAGTCTGTCCAGCTCTCTGTCTATCTGTCTGTCCAGCTCTCTTGTCTATCTGTCTGTCCAGCTCTCTGTCTGTCGGTCTGTCCAGCTCTCTGTCTGTGGGTTTGTCCAGCTCTCTGTGTATCGGTCTGTCCAGCTCTCTGTCTGTCTATCTGTCTGTCCAGCTCTCTGTCTATCGGTCTGTCCAGCTCTCTGTCTGTCGGTCTGTCCAGCTCTCTGTCTATCAGTCTGTCCAGCTCTCTGTCTGTCGGTCTGTCCAGCTCTCTGTCTATCTATCTGTCCAGCTCTCCGTCTGTCGGTCTGTCCAGCTCTCTGTCTATCTGTCTGTCCACTCTCTGTCTATCGGTCTGTCCAGCTCTCTGTCTATCTGTCTGTCCAGCTCTCTGTCTATCGGTCTGTCCAGCTCTCTGTCTATCGGTCTGTCCAGCTCTCTGTCTGTCGGTCTGTCCAGCTCTCTGTCTGTCGGTCTGTCCAGCTCTCTGTCTGTCGGTCTGTCCAGCTCTCTTGTCTATCAGTCTGTCCAGCTCTCTGTCTATCTGTCTGTCCAGCTCTCTTGTCTATCTGTCTGTCCAGCTCTCTGTCTATCTGTCTGTCCAGCTCTCTGTCTGTGGGTTTGTCCAGCTCTCTGTGTATCTGTCTGTCCAGTTCTCTTGTCTATCGGTCTGTCCAGCTCTCTGTCTATCTGTCTGTCCAGCTCTCCGTCTGTTGGTCTGTCCAGCTCTCTGTCTGTCGGTCTGTCCAGCTCTCTTGTCTATCTGTCTGTCAAGCTCTCTGTGTATCTGTCTGTCCAGCTCTCTTTCTGTCGGTCTGTCCAGCTCTCTGTCTATCGGTCTGTCCAGCTCTCTTGTCTATCTGTCTGTCCAGCTCTCTGTCTATCGGTCTGTCCAGCTCGCTGTCTATCTGTCTGTCCAGCTCTCTGTCTGTCGGTCTGTCCAGCTCTCCGTCTATCTGTCTGTCCAGCTCTCCGTCTGTTGGTCTGTCCAGCTCTCTGTCTGTCGGTCTGTCCAGCTCTCTGTCTATCGGTCTGTCCAGCTCTCTGTCTGTCGGTCTGTCCAGCTCTCTGTCTGTCGGTCTGTCCAGCTCTCTGACTATCTGTCTGTCCAGCTCTCTTGTCTATCGGTCTGTCCAGCTCTCTATCTATCTGTCTGTCCAGTTCTCTTGTTTATCGGTCTGTCCAGCTCTCTGTCTGTCGGTCTGTCCAGCTCTCTGTCTGTCGGTCTGTCCAGCTCTCTGTCTGTCGGTCTGTCCAGCTCTCTGTCTATCGGTCTGTCCAGCTCTCTGTCTATCGGTCTGTCCAGCTCTCTGTCTATCGGTCTGTCCAGCTCTCTGTCTATCTGTCTGTCCAGCTCTCTGTCTGTCGGTCTGTCCAGCTCTCTGTCTGTCGGTCTGCCCAGCTCTCTGTCTTTCGGTCTGTCCATCTCTCTGTCTGTCGGTCTGTCCAGCTCTCTGTCTGTCGGTCTGTCCAGCTCTCTTGTCTATCGGTCTGTCCAGCTCTCTGTCTATCTGTCTGTCCAGCTCTCTTGTCTATCTGTCTGTCCAGCTCTCTGTGTATCTGTCTGTCCAGCTCTCTGTCTGTCGGTCTGTCCAGCTCTCTGTCTATCGGTCTGTCCAGCTCTCTTCTCTATCTGTCTGTCCAGCTCTCTGTCTATCTGTCTGTCCAGCTCTCTGTCTATCGGTCTGTCCAGCGCTCTGTCTGTCTGTCTGTCCAGTTTTCTTGTCTATCGGTCTGTCCAGCTCTCTGTCTATCGGTCTGTCCAGCTCTCTGTCTGTCGGTCTGTCCAGCTCTCTGTCTGTCGGTCTGTCCAGCTCTCTTGTCTATCGGTCTGTCCAGCTCTCTTGTCTATCTGTCTGTCCAGCTCTCTTGTCTATCTGTCTGTCAAGCTCTCTGTGTATCTGTCTGTCCAGCTCTCTGTCTGTCTTTATGTCCAGCTCTCTGTCTATCGGTCTGTCCAGCTCTCTTGTCTATCTGTCTGTCCAGCTCTCTGTCTATCGGTCTGTCCAGCTCTCTGTCTATCTGTCTGTCCAGCTCTCTGTCTGTCGGTCTGTCCAGCTCTCCGTCTATCTGTCTGTCCAGCTCTCCGTCTGTCGGTCTGTCCAGCTCTCTGTCTGTCGGTCTGTCCAGCTCTCTGTCTGTCGGTCTGTCCAGCTCTCTTGTCTATCGGTCTGTCCAGCTCTCTGTCTATCTCTCTGTCCAGCTCTCTGTCTATCGGTCTGTCCAGCTCTCTGTCTATCTGTCTGTCCAGCTCTCTGTCTATCGGTCTGTCCAGCTCTCTGTCTATCGGTCTGTCCAGCTCTCTGTCTGTCGTTCTGTCCAGCTCTCTGTCTGTCGGTCTGTCCAGTTCTCTGTCTGTCGGTCTGTCCAGCTCTCTGTCTATCGGTCTGTCCAGCTCTCTGTCTGTCGGTCTGTCCAGCTCTCTTGTCTATCGGTCTGTCCAGCTCTCTGTCTGTCGGTCTGTCCAGCTCCCTGTCTATCTGTCTGTCCAGCTCTCTGTCTGTCGATCTGTCCAGCTCTGTGTCTATCGGTCTGTCCAGCTCTCTTCTCTATCTGTCTGTCCAGCTCTCTGTCTATCTGTCTGTCCAGCTCTCTGTCTATCGGTCTGTCCAGCGCTCTGTCTGTCTGTCTGTCCAGCTCTCTGTCTATCGGTCTGTCCAGCTCTCTGTCTATCTGTCTGTCCACTCTCTGTCTATCGGTCTGTCCAGCTCCCTGTCTATCTGTCTGTCCAGCTCTCTGTCTATCTGTCTGTCCAGCTCTCTGTCTATCGGTCTGTCCAGCTCTCTGTCTGTCGGTCTGTCCAGCTCTCTGTCTGTCGATCTGTCCAGCTCTGTGTCTATCGGTCTGTCCAGCTCTCTGTCTGTCGAACTGTCCAGCTCTCTGACTATCTGTCTGTCCAGCTCTCTTGTCTATCGGTCTGTCCAGCTCTCTATCTATCTGTCTGTCCAGTTCTCTTGTTTATCGGTCTGTCCAGCTCTCTGTCTATCGGTCTGTCCAGCTCTCTGTCTGTCGGTCTGTCCAGCTCTCTGTCTATCGGTCTGTCCAGCTCTCTGTCTGTCGGTCTGTCCAGCTCTCTGTCTATCGGTCTGTCCAGCTCTCTGTCTGTCGGTCTGTCCAGCTCTCTGTCTATCGGTCTGTCCAGCTCTCTGTCTGTCGGACTGTCCAGCTCTCTGTCTATCGGTCTGTCCAGCTCTCTGTCTGTCGGTCTGTCCAGCTCTCTGTCTATCGGTCTGTCCAGCTCTCTTGTCTATCGGTCTGTCCAGCTCTCTGTCTATCTGTCTGTCCAGCTCTCTTGTCTATCTGTCTGTCCAGCTCTCTGTGTATCTGTCTGTCCAGCTCTCTTGTCTATCGGTCTGTCCAGCTCTCTGTCTATCGGTCTGTCCAGCTCTCTGTCTATCTGTCTGTCCAGCTCTCTGTCTGTCGGTCTGTCCAGCTCTCTGTCTATCGGTCTGCCCAGCTCTCTGTCTGTAGGTCTGTCCATCTCTCTGTCTGTCGGTCTGTCCAGCTCTCTGTCTGTCGGTCTGTCCAGCTCTCTTGTCTACCAGTCTGTCCAGCTCTCTGTCTATCTGTCCGTGTCAGCTCTCTGTGTATCTGTCTGTCCAGCTCTCTGTCTGTCTGTCTGTCCAGCTCTCTGTCTATCGGTCTGTCCAGCTCTCTTCTCTATCTGTCTGTCCAGCTCTCTGTCTATCTGTCTGTCCAGCTCTCTGTCTATCTGTCTGTCCAGATCTCTTGTCTATCTGTCTGTCCAGCTCTCTGTCTATCTGTCTGTCCAGCTCTCTTGTCTATCTGTCTGTCCAGTTCTCTGTGTATCTGTCTGTCCAGTTCTCTTGTCTATCGGTCTGTCCAGCTCTCTGTCTATCGGTCTGTCCAGCTCTCTGTCTATCTGTCTGTCCAGCTCTCTGTCTGTGGGTTTGTCCAGCTCTCTGTCTATCGGTCTGCCCAGCTCTCTGTCTGTCGGTCTGTCCATCTCTCTGTCTGTCGGTCTGTCCAGCTCTCTGTCTGTCGGTCTGTCCAGCTCTCTTGTCTATCAGTCTGTCCAGCTCTCTGTCTATCTGTCTGTCCAGCTCTCTTGTCTATCTGTCTGTCCAGCTCTCTGTCTATCTGTCTGTCCAGCTCTCTTGTCTATCTGTCTGTCCAGCTCTCTGTGTATCTGTCTGTCCAGCTCTCTGTCTGTCGGTCTGTCCAGCTCTCTGTCTATCGGTCTGTCCAGCTCTCTGTCTATCTGTCTGTCCAGCTCTCTGTCTGTCGGTTTGTCCAGTTCTCTGTCTATCGGTCTGCCCAGCTCTCTGTGTATCTGTCTGTCCAGCTCTCTGTCTGTCTTTATGTCCAGCTCTCTGTCTATCGGTCTGTCCAGCTCTCTTGTCTATCTGTCTGTCCAGCTCTCTGTCTATCGGTCTGTCCAGCTCTCTGTCTATCTGTCTGTCCAGCTCTCTGTCTGTCGGTCTGTCCAGCTCTCCGTCTATCTGTCTGTCCAGCTCTCCGTCTGTCGGTCTGTCCAGCTCTCTGTCTGTCGGTCTGTCCAGCTCTCTGTCTGTCGGTCTGTCCAGCTCTCTTGTCTATCGGTCTGTCCAGCTCTCTGTCTATCTCTCTGTCCAGCTCTCTGTCTATCGGTCTGTCCAGCTCTCTGTCTATCTGTCTGTCCAGCTCTCTGTCTATCGGTCTGTCCAGCTCTCTGTCTATCGGTCTGTCCAGCTCTCTGTCTGTCGTTCTGTCCAGCTCTCTGTCTGTCGGTCTGTCCAGTTCTCTGTCTGTCGGTCTGTCCAGCTCTCTGTCTATCGGTCTGTCCAGCTCTCTGTCTGTCGGTCTGTCCAGCTCTCTTGTCTATCGGTCTGTCCAGCTCTCTGTCTGTCGGTCTGTCCAGCTCCCTGTCTATCTGTCTGTCCAGCTCTCTGTCTGTCGATCTGTCCAGCTCTGTGTCTATCGGTCTGTCCAGCTCTCTTCTCTATCTGTCTGTCCAGCTCTCTGTCTATCTGTCTGTCCAGCTCTCTGTCTATCGGTCTGTCCAGCGCTCTGTCTGTCTGTCTGTCCAGCTCTCTGTCTATCGGTCTGTCCAGCTCTCTGTCTATCTGTCTGTCCACTCTCTGTCTATCGGTCTGTCCAGCTCCCTGTCTATCTGTCTGTCCAGCTCTCTGTCTATCTGTCTGTCCAGCTCTCTGTCTATCGGTCTGTCCAGCTCTCTGTCTGTCGGTCTGTCCAGCTCTCTGTCTGTCGATCTGTCCAGCTCTGTGTCTATCGGTCTGTCCAGCTCTCTGTCTGTCGAACTGTCCAGCTCTCTGACTATCTGTCTGTCCAGCTCTCTTGTCTATCGGTCTGTCCAGCTCTCTATCTATCTGTCTGTCCAGTTCTCTTGTTTATCGGTCTGTCCAGCTCTCTGTCTATCGGTCTGTCCAGCTCTCTGTCTGTCGGTCTGTCCAGCTCTCTGTCTGTCGGTCTGTCCAGCTCTCTGTCTATCGGTCTGTCCAGCTCTCTGTCTGTCGGTCTGTCCAGCTCTCTGTCTATCGGTCTGTCCAGCTCTCTGTCTGTCGGACTGTCCAGCTCTCTGTCTATCGGTCTTTCCAGCTCTCTGTCTGTCGGTCTGTCCAGCTCTCCGTCTATCGGTCTGTCCAGCTCTCTTGTCTATCGGTCTGTCCAGCTCTCTGTCTATCTGTCTGTCCAGCTCTCTTGTCTATCTGTCTGTCCAGCTCTCTGTGTATCTGTCTGTCCAGCTCTCTTGTCTATCGGTCTGTCCAGCTCTCTGTCTATCGGTCTGTCCAGCTCTCTGTCTATCTGTCTGTCCAGCTCTCTGTCTGTCGGTCTGTCCAGCTCTCTGTCTATCGGTCTGCCCAGCTCTCTGTCTGTAGGTCTGTCCATCTCTCTGTCTGTCGGTCTGTCCAGCTCTCTGTCTGTCGGTCTGTCCAGCTCTCTTGTCTACCAGTCTGTCCAGCTCTCTGTCTATCTGTCCGTCCAGCTCTCTGTGTATCTGTCTGTCCAGCTCTCTGTCTGTCTGTCTGTCCAGCTCTCTGTCTATCGGTCTGTCCAGCTCTCTTCTCTATCTGTCTGTCCAGCTCTCTGTCTATCTGTCTGTCCAGCTCTCTGTCTATCTGTCTGTCCAGATCTCTTGTCTATCTGTCTGTCCAGCTCTCTGTCTATCTGTCTGTCCAGCTCTCTTGTCTATCTGTCTGTCCAGCTCTCTGTGTATCTGTCTGTCCAGTTCTCTTGTCTATCGGTCTGTCCAGCTCTCTGTCTATCGGTCTGTCCAGCTCTCTGTCTATCTGTCTGTCCAGCTCTCTGTCTGTGGGTTTGTCCAGCTCTCTGTCTATCGGTCTGCCCAGCTCTCTGTCTGTCGGTCTGTCCATCTCTCTGTCTGTCGGTCTGTCCAGCTCTCTGTCTGTCGGTCTGTCCAGCTCTCTTGTCTATCAGTCTGTCCAGCTCTCTGTCTATCTGTCTGTCCAGCTCTCTTGTCTATCTGTCTGTCCAGCTCTCTGTCTATCTGTCTGTCCAGCTCTCTTGTCTATCTGTCTGTCCAGCTCTCTGTGTATCTGTCTGTCCAGTTCTCTTGTCTATCGGTCTGTCCAGCTCTCTGTCTATCGGTCTGTCCAGCTCTCTGTCTATCTGTCTGTCCAGCTCTCTGTCTGTCGGTTTGTCCAGTTCTCTGTCTATCGGTCTGCCCAGCTCTCTGTCTGTCGGTCTGTCCATCTCTCTGTCTATCAGTCTGTCCAGCGCTCTGTCTGTCTGTCTGTCCAGCTCTCTGTCTATCGGTCTGTCCAGCTCTCTGTCTATCTGTCTGTCCACTCTCTGTCTATCGGTCTGTCCAGCTCCCTGTCTATCTGTCTGTCCAACTCTCTGTCTATCGGTCTGTCCAGCTCTCTGTCTGTCGGTCTGTCCAGCTCTCTGTCTGTCGGTCTGTCCAGCTCTCTGTCTATCGGTCTGTCCAGCTCTCTTGTCTATCTGTCTGTCCAGCTCTCTGTCTATCTGTCTGTCCAGCTCTCTGTCTATCTGTCTGTCCAGCTCTCTTGTCTATCTGTCTGTCCAGCTCTATGTCTATCTGTCTGTCCAGTTTTCTTGTCTATCGGTCTGTCCAGCTCTCTGTCTATCGGTCTGTCCAGCTCTCTGTCTGTCGGTCTGTCCAGCTCTCTGTCTGTCGGTCTGTCCAGCTCTCTTGTCTATCGGTCTGTCCAGCTCTCTTGTCTATCTGTCTGTCCAGCTCTCTTGTCTATCTGTCTGTCAAGCTCTCTGTGTATCTGTCTGTCCAGCTCTCTGTCTGTCGGTCTGTCCAGCTCTCTGTCTATCGGTCTGTCCAGCTCTCTTGTCTATCTGTCTGTCCAGCTCTCTGTCTATCGGTCTGTCCAGCTCTCCGTCTATCTGTCTGTCCAGCTTTCTGTCTGTCGGTCTGTCCAGCTCTCCGTCTATCTGTCTGTCCAGCTCTCCGTCTGTCGGTCTGTCCAGCTCTCTGTCTTTCGGTCTGTCCAGCTCTCCGTCTATCGGTCTGTCCAGCTCTCTGTCTGTCGGTCTGTCCAGCTCTCTTGTCTATCGGTCTGTCCAGCTCTCTGTCTATCTCTCTGTCCAGCTCTCTGTCTATCGGTCTGGTCAGCTCTCTGTCTATCGGTCTGTCCAGCTCTCTGTCTATCAGTCTGTCCAGCTCTCTGTCTGTCGGTCTGTCCAGCTCTCTGTCTGTCGGTCTGTCCAGTTCTCTGTCTGTCGGTCTGTCCAGCTCTCTGTCTATCGGTCTGTCCAGCTCTCTGTCTGTCGGTCTGTCCAGCTCTCTTGTCTATCGGTCTGTCCAGCTCTCTGTCTGTCGGTCTGTCCAGCTCCCTGTCTATCTGTCTGTCCAGCTCTCTGTCTATCGGTCTGTCCAGCTTTCTGTCTGTCGATCTGTCCAGCTCTCTGTCTGTCGGTCTGTCCAGCTCTCTGTCTGTCGGTCTGTCCAGCTCTCTGTCTATCTGTCTGTCCAGCTCTCTTGTCTATCTGTCTGTCCAGCTCTCTGTGTATCTGTCTGTCCAGCTCTCTGTCTGTCGGTCTGTCCAGCTCTCTGTCTACCGGTCTGTCCAGCTCTCTTCTCTATCTGTCTGCCCAGCTCTCTGTCTATCTGTCTGTCCAGCTCTCTGTCTATCAGTCTGTCCAGCGCTCTGTCTGTCTGTCTGTCCAGCTCTCTGTCTATCGGTCTGTCCAGCTCTCTGTCTATCTGTCTGTCCACTCTCTGTCTATCGGTCTGTCCAGCTCCCTGTCTATCTGTCTGTCCAACTCTCTGTCTATCGGTCTGTCCAGCTCTCTGTCTGTCGGTCTGTCCAGCTCTCTGTCTATCGGTCTGTCCAGCTCTCTTGTCTATCTGTCTGTCCAGCTCTCTGTCTATCTGTCTGTCCAGCTCTCTGTCTATCTGTCTGTCCAGCTCTCTTGTCTATCTGTCTGTCCAGCTCTATGTCTATCTGTCTGTCCAGTTTTCTTGTCTATCGGTCTGTCCAGCTCTCTGTCTATCGGTCTGTCCAGCTCTCTGTCTGTCGGTCTGTCCAGCTCTCTGTCTGTCGGTCTGTCCAGCTCTCTTGTCTATCGGTCTGTCCAGCTCTCTTGTCTATCTGTCTGTCCAGCTCTCTTGTCTATCTGTCTGTCAAGCTCTCTGTGTATCTGTCTGTCCAGCTCTCTGTCTGTCGGTCTGTCCAGCTCTCTGTCTATCGGTCTGTCCAGCTCTCTTGTCTATCTGTCTGTCCAGCTCTCTGTCTATCGGTCTGTCCAGCTCTCCGTCTATCTGTCTGTCCAGCTCTCTGTCTGTCGGTCTGTCCAGCTCTCCGTCTATCTGTCTGTCCAGCTCTCCGTCTGTCGGTCTGTCCAGCTCTCTGTCTGTCGGTCTGTCCAGCTCTCCGTCTATCGGTCTGTCCAGCTCTCTGTCTGTCGGTCTGTCCAGCTCTCTTGTCTATCGGTCTGTGCAGCTCTCTGTCTATCTCTCTGTCCAGCTCTCTGTCTATCGGTCTGTCCAGCTCTCTGTCTATCGGTCTGTCCAGCTCTCTGTCTATCGGTCTGTCCAGCTCTCTGTCTGTCGGTCTGTCCAGCTCTCTGTCTGTCGGTCTGTCCAGTTCTCTGTCTGTCGGTCTGTCCAGCTCTCTGTCTATCGGTCTGTCCAGCTCTCTGTCTGTCGGTCTGTCCAGCTCTCTTGTCTATCGGTCTGTCCAGCTCTCTGTCTGTCGGTCTGTCCAGCTCCCTGTCTATCTGTCTGTCCAGCTCTCTGTCTATCGGTCTGTCCAGCTTTCTGTCTGTCGATCTGTCCAGCTCTCTGTCTGTCGGTCTGTCCAGCTCTCTGTCTGTCGGTCTGTCCAGCTCTCTGTCTATCTGTCTGTCCAGCTCTCTTGTCTATCTGTCTGTCCAGCTCTCTGTGTATCTGTCTGTCCAGCTCTCTGTCTGTCGGTCTGTCCAGCTCTCTGTCTATCGGTCTGTCCAGCTCTCTTCTCTATCTGTCTGTCCACTCTCTGTCTATCTGTCTGTCCAGCTCTCTGTCTATCAGTCTGTCCAGCGCTCTGTCTGTCTGTCTGTCCAGCTCTCTGTCTATCGGTCTGTCCAGCTCTCTGTCTATCTGTCTGTCCACTCTCTGTCTATCGGTCTGTCCAGCTCCCTGTCTATCTGTCTGTCCAACTCTCTGTCTATCGGTCTGTCCAGCTCTCTGTCTGTCGGTCTGTCCAGCTCTCTGTCTGTCGGTCTGTCCAGCTCTCTGTCTATCGGTCTGTCCAGCTCTCTTGTCTATCTGTCTGTCCAGCTCTCTGTCTATCTGTCTGTCCAGCTCTCTGTCTATCTGTCTGTCCAGCTCTCTTGTCTATCTGTCTGTCCAGCTCTATGTCTATCTGTCTGTCCAGTTTTCTTGTCTATCGGTCTGTCCAGCTCTCTGTCTATCGGTCTGTCCAGCTCTCTGTCTGTCGGTCTGTCCAGCTCTCTGTCTGTCGGTCTGTCCAGCTCTCTTGTCTATCGGTCTGTCCAGCTCTCTTGTCAATCTGTCTGTCCAGCTCTCTTGTCTATCTGTCTGTCAAGCTCTCTGTGTATCTGTCTGTCCAGCTCTCTGTCTGTCGGTCTGTCCAGCTCTCTGTCTATCGGTCTGTCCAGCTCTCTTGTCTATCTGTCTGTCCAGCTCTCTGTCTATCGGTCTGTCCAGCTCTCCGTCTATCTGTCTGTCCAGCTCTCTGTCTGTCGGTCTGTCCAGCTCTCCGTCTATCTGTCTGTCCAGCTCTCTGTCTGTCGGTCTGTCCAGCTCTCTGTCTGTCGGTCTGTCCAGCTCTCTTGTCTATCGGTCTGTCCAGCTCTCTGTCTGTCGGTCTGTCCAGCTCCCTGTCTATCTGTCTGTCCAGCTCTCTGTCTATCGGTCTGTCCAGCTTTCTGTCTGTCGATCTGTCCAGCTCTGTATCTATCGGTCTGTCCAGCTCTCTGTCTGTCGGTCTGTCCAGCTCTCTGACTATCTGTCTGTCCAGCTCTCTTGTCTATCGGTCTGTCCAGCTCTCTATCTATCTGTCTGTCCAGTTCTCTTGTTTATCGGTCTGTCCAGCTCTCTGTCTATCGGTCTGTCCAGCTCTCTGTCTGTCGGTCTGTCCAGCTCTCTGTCTATCGGTCTGTCCAGCTCTCTGTCTGTCGGTCTGTCCAGCTCTCTGTCTATCGGTCTGTCCAGCTCTCTGTCTATCGGTCTGTCCAGCTCTCTGTCTATCGGTCTGTCCAGCTCTCTGTCTATCGGTCTGTCCAGCTCTCTGTCTGTCGGTCTGTCCAGCTCTCTTGTCTATCGGTCTGTCCAGCTCTCTGTCTGTCGGTCTGTCCAGCTCCCTGTCTATCTGTCTGTCCAGCTCTCTGTCTATCGGTCTGTCCAGCTTTCTGTCTGTCGATCTGTCCAGCTCTGTATCTATCGGTCTGTCCAGCTCTCTGTCTGTCGGTCTGTCCAGCTCTCTGACTATCTGTCTGTCCAGCTCTCTTGTCTATCGGTCTGTCCAGCTCTCTATCTATCTGTCTGTCCAGTTCTCTTGTTTATCGGTCTGTCCAGCTCTCTGTCTATCGGTCTGTCCAGCTCTCTGTCTGTCGGTCTGTCCAGCTCTCTGTCTATCGGTCTGTCCAGCTCTCTGTCTGTCGGTCTGTCCAGCTCTCTGTCTATCGGTCTGTCCAGCTCTCTGTCTATCGGTCTGTCCAGCTCTCTGTCTATCTGTCTGTCCAGCTCTCTGTCTATCGGTCTGTCCAGCTCTCTGTCTATCGGTCTGTCCAGCTCTCTGTCTGTCGGTCTGTCCAGCTCTCTGTCTGTCGGTCTGTCCAGCTCTCTGTCTGTCGGTCTGTCCAGCTCTCTGTCTATCGGTCTGTCCAGCTCTCTTGTCTATCGGTCTGTCCAGCTCTCTGTCTATCTGTCTGTCCAGCTCTCTGTCTATCGGTCTGTCCAGCTCTCCGTCTATCTGTCTGTCCAGCTCTCTGTCTATCGGTCTGTCCAGCTCTCTGTCTATCGGTCTGTCCAGCTCTCTGTCTGTCGGTCTGTCCAGCTCTCTTGTCTATCGGTCTGTCCAGCTCTCTGTCTGTCGGTCTGTCCAGCTCCCTGTCTATCTGTCTGTCCAGCTCTCTGTCTATCGGTCTGTCCAGCTTTCTGTCTGTCGATCTGTCCAGCTCTCTGTCTGTCGGTCTGTCCAGCTCTCTGTCTGTCGGTCTGTCCAGCTCTCTGTCTATCTGTCTGTCCAGCTCTCTTGTCTATCTGTCTGTCCAGCTCTCTGTGTATCTGTCTGTCCAGCTCTCTGTCTGTCGGTCTGTCCAGCTCTCTGTCTATCGGTCTGTCCAGCTCTCTTCTCTATCTGTCTGTCCAGCTCTCTGTCTATCTGTCTGTCCAGCTCTCTGTCTATCAGTCTGTCCAGCGCTCTGTCTGTCTGTCTGTCCAGCTCTCTGTCTATCGGTCTGTCCAGCTCTCTGTCTATCTGTCTGTCCACTCTCTGTCTATCGGTCTGTCCAGCTCCCTGTCTATCTGTCTGTCCAACTCTCTGTCTATCGGTCTGTCCAGCTCTCTGTCTGTCGGTCTGTCCAGCTCTCTGTCTGTCGGTCTGTCCAGCTCTCTGTCTATCGGTCTGTCCAGCTCTCTTGTCTATCTGTCTGTCCAGCTCTCTGTCTATCTGTCTGTCCAGCTCTCTGTCTATCTGTCTGTCCAGCTCTCTTGTCTATCTGTCTGTCCAGCTCTATGTCTATCTGTCTGTCCAGTTTTCTTGTCTATCGGTCTGTCCAGCTCTCTGTCTATCGGTCTGTCCAGCTCTCTGTCTGTCGGTCTGTCCAGCTCTCTGTCTGTCGGTCTGTCCAGCTCTCTTGTCTATCGGTCTGTCCAGCTCTCTTGTCTATCTGTCTGTCCAGCTCTCTTGTCTATCTGTCTGTCAAGCTCTCTGTGTATCTGTCTGTCCAGCTCTCTGTCTGTCGGTCTGTCCAGCTCTCTGTCTATCGGTCTGTCCAGCTCTCTTGTCTATCTGTCTGTCCAGCTCTCTGTCTATCGGTCTGTCCAGCTCTCCGTCTATCTGTCTGTCCAGCTCTCTGTCTGTCGGTCTGTCCAGCTCTCCGTCTATCTGTCTGTCCAGCTCTCCGTCTGTCGGTCTGTCCAGCTCTCTGTCTGTCGGTCTGTCCAGCTCTCCGTCTATCGGTCTGTCCAGCTCTCTGTCTGTCGGTCTGTCCAGCTCTCTTGTCTATCGGTCTGTCCAGCTCTCTGTCTATCTCTCTGTCCAGCTCTCTGTCTATCGGTCTGTCCAGCTCTCTGTCTATCGGTCTGTCCAGCTCTCTGTCTGTCGGTCTGTCCAGCTCTCTGTCTGTCGGTCTGTCCAGCTCTCTGTCTGTCGGTCTGTCCAGTTCTCTGTCTGTCGGTCTGTCCAGCTCTCTGTCTATCGGTCTGTCCAGCTCTCTGTCTGTCGGTCTGTCCAGCTCTCTTGTCTATCGGTCTGTCCAGCTCTCTGTCTGTCGGTCTGTCCAGCTCCCTGTCTATCTGTCTGTCCAGCTCTCTGTCTATCGGTCTGTCCAGCTTTCTGTCTGTCGATCTGTCCAGCTCTCTGTCTGTCGGTCTGTCCAGCTCTCTGTCTGTCGGTCTGTCCAGCTCTCTGTCTATCTGTCTGTCCAGCTCTCTTGTCTATCTGTCTGTCCAGCTCTCTGTGTATCTGTCTGTCCAGCTCTCTGTCTGTCGGTCTGTCCAGCTCTCTGTCTACCGGTCTGTCCAGCTCTCTTCTCTATCTGTCTGCCCAGCTCTCTGTCTATCTGTCTGTCCAGCTCTCTGTCTATCAGTCTGTCCAGCGCTCTGTCTGTCTGTCTGTCCAGCTCTCTGTCTATCGGTCTGTCCAGCTCTCTGTCTATCTGTCTGTCCACTCTCTGTCTATCGGTCTGTCCAGCTCCCTGTCTATCTGTCTGTCCAACTCTCTGTCTATCGGTCTGTCCAGCTCTCTGTCTGTCGGTCTGTCCAGCTCTCTGTCTATCGGTCTGTCCAGCTCTCTTGTCTATCTGTCTGTCCAGCTCTCTGTCTATCTGTCTGTCCAGCTCTCTGTCTATCTGTCTGTCCAGCTCTCTTGTCTATCTGTCTGTCCAGCTCTATGTCTATCTGTCTGTCCAGTTTTCTTGTCTATCGGTCTGTCCAGCTCTCTGTCTATCGGTCTGTCCAGCTCTCTGTCTGTCGGTCTGTCCAGCTCTCTGTCTGTCGGTCTGTCCAGCTCTCTTGTCTATCGGTCTGTCCAGCTCTCTTGTCTATCTGTCTGTCCAGCTCTCTTGTCTATCTGTCTGTCAAGCTCTCTGTGTATCTGTCTGTCCAGCTCTCTGTCTGTCGGTCTGTCCAGCTCTCTGTCTATCGGTCTGTCCAGCTCTCTTGTCTATCTGTCTGTCCAGCTCTCTGTCTATCGGTCTGTCCAGCTCTCCGTCTATCTGTCTGTCCAGCTCTCTGTCTGTCGGTCTGTCCAGCTCTCCGTCTATCTGTCTGTCCAGCTCTCCGTCTGTCGGTCTGTCCAGCTCTCTGTCTGTCGGTCTGTCCAGCTCTCCGTCTATCGGTCTGTCCAGCTCTCTGTCTGTCGGTCTGTCCAGCTCTCTTGTCTATCGGTCTGTGCAGCTCTCTGTCTATCTCTCTGTCCAGCTCTCTGTCTATCGGTCTGTCCAGCTCTCTGTCTATCGGTCTGTCCAGCTCTCTGTCTATCGGTCTGTCCAGCTCTCTGTCTGTCGGTCTGTCCAGCTCTCTGTCTGTCGGTCTGTCCAGTTCTCTGTCTGTCGGTCTGTCCAGCTCTCTGTCTATCGGTCTGTCCAGCTCTCTGTCTGTCGGTCTGTCCAGCTCTCTTGTCTATCGGTCTGTCCAGCTCTCTGTCTGTCGGTCTGTCCAGCTCCCTGTCTATCTGTCTGTCCAGCTCTCTGTCTATCGGTCTGTCCAGCTTTCTGTCTGTCGATCTGTCCAGCTCTCTGTCTGTCGGTCTGTCCAGCTCTCTGTCTGTCGGTCTGTCCAGCTCTCTGTCTATCTGTCTGTCCAGCTCTCTTGTCTATCTGTCTGTCCAGCTCTCTGTGTATCTGTCTGTCCAGCTCTCTGTCTGTCGGTCTGTCCAGCTCTCTGTCTATCGGTCTGTCCAGCTCTCTTCTCTATCTGTCTGTCCACTCTCTGTCTATCTGTCTGTCCAGCTCTCTGTCTATCAGTCTGTCCAGCGCTCTGTCTGTCTGTCTGTCCAGCTCTCTGTCTATCGGTCTGTCCAGCTCTCTGTCTATCTGTCTGTCCAGCTCTCTTGTCTATCGGTCTGTCCAGCTCCCTGTCTATCTGTCTGTCCAACTCTCTGTCTATCGGTCTGTCCAGCTCTCTGTCTGTCGGTCTGTCCAGCTCTCTGTCTGTCGGTCTGTCCAGCTCTCTGTCTATCGGTCTGTCCAGCTCTCTTGTCTATCTGTCTGTCCAGCTCTCTGTCTATCGGTCTGTCCAGCTCTCTTGTCTATCTGTCTGTCCAGCTCTCTGTCTATCGGTCTGTCCAGCTCTCCGTCTATCTGTCTGTCCAGCTCTCTGTCTGTCGGTCTGTCCAGCTCTCCGTCTATCTGTCTGTCCAGCTCTCTGTCTGTCGGTCTGTCCAGCTCTCTGTCTGTCGGTCTGTCCAGCTCTCCGTCTATCGGTCTGTCCAGCTCTCTGTCTGTCGGTCTGTCCAGCTCTCTTGTCTATCGGTCTGTCCAGCTCTCTGTCTATCTCTCTGTCCAGCTCTCTGTCTATCGGTCTGTCCAGCTCTCTGTCTATCGGTCTGTCCAGCTCTCTGTCTGTCGGTCTGTCCAGCTCTCTTGTCTATCGGTCTGTCCAGCTCTCTGTCTGTCGGTCTGTCCAGCTCCCTGTCTATCTGTCTGTCCAGCTCTCTGTCTATCGGTCTGTCCAGCTTTCTGTCTGTCGATCTGTCCAGCTCTGTATCTATCGGTCTGTCCAGCTCTCTGTCTGTCGGTCTGTCCAGCTCTCTGACTATCTGTCTGTCCAGCTCTCTTGTCTATCGGTCTGTCCAGCTCTCTATCTATCTGTCTGTCCAGTTCTCTTGTTTATCGGTCTGTCCAGCTCTCTGTCTATCGGTCTGTCCAGCTCTCTGTCTGTCGGTCTGTCCAGCTCTCTGTCTATCGGTCTGTCCAGCTCTCTGTCTGTCGGTCTGTCCAGCTCTCTGTCTATCGGTCTGTCCAGCTCTCTGTCTGTCGGTCTGTCCAGCTCTCTGTCTATCGGTCTGTCCAGCTCTCTGTCTGTCGGTCTGTCCAGCTCTCTGTCTATCGGTCTGTCCAGCTCTCTGTCTGTCGGTCTGTCCAGCTCTCTGTCTATCGGTCTGTCCAGCTCTCTGTCTGTCGGTCTGTCCAGCTCTCTGTCTATCGGTCTGTCCAGCTCTCTTGTCTATCGGTCTGTCCAGCTCTCTGTCTATCTGTCTGTCCAGCTCTCTTGTCTATCGGTCTGTCCAGCTCTCTGTCTATCGGTCTGTCCAGTTCTCTGTCTGTCGGTCTGTCCAGCTCTCTGTCTATCGGTCTGTCCAGCTCTCTGTCTGTCGGTCTGTCCAGCTCTCTTGTCTATCGGTCTGTCCAGCTCTCTGTCTGTCGGTCTGTCCAGCTCCCTGTCTATCTGTCTGTCCAGCTCTCTGTCTATCGGTCTGTCCAGCTTTCTGTCTGTCGATCTGTCCAGCTCTCTGTCTGTCGGTCTGTCCAGCTCTCTGTCTATCGGTCTGTCCAGCTCTCTGTCTTTCTGTCTGTCCAGCTCTCTTGTCTATCTGTCTGTCCAGCTCTCTGTGTATCTGTCTGTCCAGCTCTCTGTCTGTCGGTCTGTCCAGCTCTCTGTCTATCGGTCTGTCCAGCTCTCTTCTCTATCTGTCTGTCCAGCTCTCTGTCTATCTGTCTGTCCAGCTCTCTGTCTATCAGTCTGTCCAGCGCTCTGTCTGTCTGTCTGTCCAGCTCTCTGTCTATCGGTCTGTCCAGCTCTCTGTCTATCTGTCTGTCCACTCTCTGTCTATCGGTCTGTCCAGCTCCCTGTCTATCTGTCTGTCCAACTCTCTGTCTATCGGTCTGTCCAGCTCTCTGTCTGTCGGTCTGTCGAGCTCTCTGTCTGTCGGTCTGTCCAGCTCTCTGTCTATCGGTCTGTCCAGCTCTCTTGTCTATCTGTCTGTCCAGCTCTCTGTCTATCTGTCTGTCCAGCTCTCTGTCTATCTGTCTGTCCAGCTCTCTTGTCTATCTGTCTGTCCAGCTCTATGTCTATCTGTCTGTCCAGTTTTCTTGTCTATCGGTCTGTCCAGCTCTCTGTCTATCGGTCTGTCCAGCTCTCTGTCTGTCGGTCGGTCCAGCTCTCTGTCTGTCGGTCTGTCCAGCTCTCTTGTCTATCGGTCTGTCCAGCTCTCTTGTCTATCTGTCTGTCCAGCTCTCTTGTCTATCTGTCTGTCAAGCTCTCTGTGTATCTGTCTGTCCAGCTCTCTGTCTGTCGGTCTGTCCAGCTCTCTGTCTATCGGTCTGTCCAGCTCTCTTGTCTATCTGTCTGTCCAGCTCTCCGTCTATCTGTCTGTCCAGCTCTCTGTCTGTCGGTCTGTCCAGCTCTCCGTCTATCTGTCTGTCCAGCTCTCCGTCTGTCGGTCTGTCCAGCTCTCTGTCTGTCGGTCTGTCCAGCTCTCCGTCTATCGGTCTGTCCAGCTCTCTGTCTGTCGGTCTGTCCAGCTCTCTGTCTATCGGTCTGTCCAGCTCTCTGTCTATCTGTCTGTCCAGCTCTCTGTCTGTGGGTTTGTCCAGCTCTCTGTCTATCGGTCTGCCCAGCTCTCTGTCTGTCGGTCTGTCCATCTCTCTGTCTGTCGGTCTGTCCAGCTCTCTGTCTGTCGGTCTGTCCAGCTCTCTTGTCTATCAGTCTGTCCAGCTCTCTGTCTATCTGTCTGTCCAGCTCTCTTGTCTATCTGTCTGTCCAGCTCTCTGTCTATCTGTCTGTCCAGCTCTCTTGTCTATCTGTCTGTCCAGCTCTCTGTGTATCTGTCTGTCCAGTTCTCTTGTCTATCGGTCTGTCCAGCTCTCTGTCTATCGGTCTGTCCAGCTCTCTGTCTATCTGTCTGTCCAGCTCTCTGTCTGTCGGTTTGTCCAGTTCTCTGTCTATCGGTCTGCCCAGCTCTCTGTCTGTCGGTCTGTCCATCTCTCTGTCTGTCGGTCTGTCCAGCTCTCTTGTCTATCAGTCTGTCCAGCTCTCTGTCTATCTGTCTGTCCAGCTCTCTTGTCTATCTGTCTGTCCAGCTCTCTGTCTATCGGTCTGCCCAGCTCTCTGTCTGTCGGTCTGTCCATCTCTCTGTCTGTCGGTCTGTCCAGCTCTCTGTCTGTCGGTCTGTCCAGCTCTCTGTCTATCTGTCTGTCCAGCTCTCTTGTCTATCTGTCTGTCCAGCTCTCTGTGTATCTGTCTGTCCAGCTCTCTGTCTGTCGGTCTGTCCAGCTCTCTGTCTATCGGTCTGTCCAGCTCTCTTCTCTATCTGTCTGTCCAGCTCTCTGTCTATCTGTCTGTCCAGCTCTCTGTCTATCAGTCTGTCCAGCTCTCTGTCTGTCTGTCTGTCCAGCTCTCTGTCTGTCGGTCTGTCCAGCTCTCTGTCTGTCGGTCTGTCCAGCTCTCTTGTCTATCAGTCTGTCCAGCTCTCTGTCTATCTGTCTGTCCAGCTCTCTTGTCTATCTGTCTGTCCAGCTCTCTGTCTATCTGTCTGTCCAGCTCTCTTGTCTATCTGTCTGTCCAGCTCTCTATCTATCTGTCTGTCCAGTTCTCTGTCTGTCGGTCTGTCCAGCTCTCTGTCTTTCGGTCTGTCCAGCTCTCTGTCTATCAGTCTGTCCAGCTCTCTGTCTGTCGGTCTGTCCAGCTCTCTGTCTATCGGTCTGTCCAGCTCTCTGTCTGTCGGTCTGTCCAGCTCTCTGTCTGTCGGTCTGTCCAGCTCTCTTGTCTATCTGTCTGTCCAGCTCTCTGTCTATCTGTCTGTCCAGCTCTCTGTCTATCTGTCTGTCCAGCTCTCTGTCTATCTGTCTGTCCAGCTCTCTGTCTATCGGTCTGTCCAGCTCTCTGTCTATCTGTCTGTCCAGCTCTCTGTCTATCTGTCTGTCCAGCTCTCTTGTCTATCTGTCTGTCCAGCTCTATGTCTATCTGTCTGTCCAGTTTTCTTGTCTATCGGTCTGTCCAGCTCTCTGTCTATCGGTCTGTCCAGCTCTCTGTCTGTCGGTCTGTCCAGCTCTCTGTCTGTCGGTCTGTCCAGCTCTCTTGTCTATCGGTCTGTCCAGCTCTCTTGTCTATCTGTCTGTCCAGCTCTCTTGTCTATCTGTCTGTCAAGCTCTCTGTGTATCTGTCTGTCCAGCTCTCTGTCTGTCGGTCTGTCCAGCTCTCTGTCTATCGGTCTGTCCAGCTCTCTTGTCTATCTGTCTGTCCAGCTCTCTGTCTATCGGTCTGTCCAGCTCTCTGTCTATCGGTCTGTCCAGCTCTCTTGTCTATCTGTCTGTCCAGCTCTCTGTCTATCGGTCTGTCCAGCTCTCCGTCTATCGGTCTGTCCAGCTCTCTGTCTGTCGGTCTGTCCAGCTCTCCGTCTATCTGTCTGTCCAGCTCTCCGTCTGTCGGTCTGTCCAGCTCTCTGTCTATCTGTCTGTCCAGCTCTCTGTCTGTGGGTTTGTCCAGCTCTCTGTCTATCGGTCTGCCCAGCTCTCTGTCTGTCGGTCTGTCCATCTCTCTGTCTGTCGGTCTGTCCAGCTCTCTGTCTGTCGGTCTGTCCAGCTCTCTTGTCTATCAGTCTGTCCAGCTCTCTGTCTGTCCAGCTCTCTTGTCTATCTGTCTGTCCAGCTCTCTGTCTATCTGTCTGTCCAGCTCTCTTGTCTATCTGTCTGTCCAGCTCTCTGTGTATCTGTCTGTCCAGTTCTCTTGTCTATCGGTCTGTCCAGCTCTCTGTCTATCGGTCTGTCCAGCTCTCTGTCTATCTGTCTGTCCAGCTCTCTGTCTGTCGGTCTGTCCAGCTCTCTGTCTATCGGTCTGTCCAGCTCTCTGTCTGTCGGTCTGTCCATCTCTCTGTCTGTCGGTCTGTCCAGCTCTCTTGTCTATCAGTCTGTCCAGCTCTCTGTCTATCTGTCTGTCCAGCTCTCTTGTCTATCTGTCTGTCCAGCTCTCTGTCTATCGGTCTGCCCAGCTCTCTGTCTGTCGGTCTGTCCATCTCTCTGTCTGTCGGTCTGTCCAGCTCTCTGTCTGTCGGTCTGTCCAGCTCTCTGTCTATCTGTCTGTCCAGCTCTCTTGTCTATCTGTCTGTCCAGCTCTCTGTGTATCTGTCTGTCCAGCTCTCTGTCTGTCGGTCTGTCCAGCTCTCTGTCTATCGGTCTGTCCAGCTCTCTTCTCTATCTGTCTGTCCAGCTCTCTGTCTATCTGTCTGTCCAGCTCTCTGTCTATCAGTCTGTCCAGCGCTCTGTCTGTCTGTCTGTCCAGCTCTCTGTCTGTCGGTCTGTCCAGCTCTCTGTCTGTCGGTCTGTCCAGCTCTCTTGTCTATCAGTCTGTCCAGCTCTCTGTCTATCTGTCTGTCCAGCTCTCTTGTCTATCTGTCTGTCCAGCTCTCTGTCTATCTGTCTGTCCAGCTCTCTTGTCTATCTGTCTGTCCAGCTCTCTGTGTATCTGTCTGTCCAGTTCTCTTGTCTATCGGTCTGTCCAGCTCTCTGTCTATCGGTCTGTCCAGCTCTCTGTCTATCTGTCTGTCCAGCTCTCTGTCTGTCGGTCTGTCCAGCTCTCTGTCTATCGGTCTGCCCAGCTCTCTGTCTGTCGGTCTGTCCATCTCTCTGTCTGTCGGTCTGTCCAGCTCTCTTGTCTATCAGTCTGTCCAGCTCTCTGTCTATCTGTCTGTCCAGCTCTCTGTCTATCAGTCTGTCCAGCGCTCTGTCTGTCTGTCTGTCCAGCTCTCTGTCTATCGGTCTGTCCAGCTCTCTGTCTATCTGTCTGTCCACTCTCTGTCTATCTGTCTGTCCAGCTCTCTTGTCTATCTGTCTGTCCAGCTCTATGTCTATCTGTCTGTCCAGTTTTCTTGTCTATCGGTCTGTCCAGCTCTCTGTCTATCGGTCTGTCCAGCTCTCTGTCTGTCGGTCTGTCCAGCTCTCTGTCTGTCGGTCTGTCCAGCTCTCTTGTCTATCGGTCTGTCCAGCTCTCTTGTCTATCTGTCTGTCCAGCTCTCTTGTCTATCTGTCTGTCAAGCTCTCTGTGTATCTGTCTGTCCAGCTCTCTGTCTGTCGGTCTGTCCAGCTCTCTGTCTATCGGTCTGTCCAGCTCTCTTGTCTATCTGTCTGTCCAGCTCTCTGTCTATCGGTCTGTCCAGCTCTCTGTCTATCGGTCTGTCCAGCTCTCTTGTCTATCTGTCTGTCCAGCTCTCTGTCTATCGGTCTGTCCAGCTCTCCGTCTATCTGTCTGTCCAGCTCTCTGTCTGTCGGTCTGTCCAGCTCTCCGTCTATCGGTCTGTCCAGCTCTCTGTCTATCGGTCTGTCCAGCTCTCTGTCTATCTGTCTGTCCAGCTCTCTGTCTGTGGGTTTGTCCAGCTCTCTGTCTATCGGTCTGCCCAGCTCTCTGTCTGTCGGTCTGTCCATCTCTCTGTCTGTCGGTCTGTCCAGCTCTCTGTCTGTCGGTCTGTCCAGCTCTCTTGTCTATCAGTCTGTCCAGCTCTCTGTCTATCTGTCTGTCCAGCTCTCTTGTCTATCTGTCTGTCCAGCTCTCTGTCTATCTGTCTGTCCAGCTCTCTTGTCTATCTGTCTGTCCAGCTCTCTGTGTATCTGTCTGTCCAGTTCTCTTGTCTATCGGTCTGTCCAGCTCTCTGTCTATCGGTCTGTCCAGCTCTCTGTCTATCTGTCTGTCCAGCTCTCTGTCTGTCGGTTTGTCCAGCTCTCTGTCTATCGGTCTGCCCAGCTCTCTGTCTGTCGGTCTGTCCAGCTCTCTGTCTATCGGTCTGTCCAGCTCTCTTGTCTATCTGTCTGTCCAGCTCTCTGTCTATCTGTCTGTCCAGCTCTCTGTCTATCTGTCTGTCCAGCTCTCTTGTCTATCTGTCTGTCCAGCTCTATGTCTATCTGTCTGTCCAGTTTTCTTGTCTATCGGTCTGTCCAGCTCTCTGTCTATCGGTCTGTCCAGCTCTCTGTCTGTCGGTCTGTCCAGCTCTCTTGTCTATCGGTCTGTCCAGCTCTCTTGTCTATCTGTCTGTCCAGCTCTCTTGTCTATCTGTCTGTCCAGCTCTCTGTGTATCTGTCTGTCCAGCTCTCTGTCTGTCGGTCTGTCCAGCTCTCTGTCTATCGGTCTGTCCAGCTCTCTTGTCTATCTGTCTGTCCAGCTCTCTGTCTATCGGTCTGTCCAGCTCTCCGTCTATCTGTCTGTCCAGCTCTCTGTCTGTCGGTCTGTCCAGCTCTCTGTCTATCGGTCTGTCCAGCTCTCTGTCTGTCGGTCTGTCCAGCTCTCTGTCTGTCGGTCTGTCCAGTTCTCTGTCTGTCGGTCTGTCCAGCTCTCTGTCTATCGGTCTGTCCAGCTCTCTGTCTGTCGGTCTGTCCAGCTCTCTTGTCTATCGGTCTGTCCAGCTCTCTGTCTGTCGGTCTGTCCAGCTCCCTGTCTATCTGTCTGTCCAGCTCTCTGTCTATCGGTTTGTCCAGCTCTCTGTCTGTCGATCTGTCCAGCTCTCTGTCTGTCGGTCTGTCCAGCTCTCTGTCTGTCGGTCTGTCCAGCTCTCTGTCTATCTGTCTGTCCAGCTCTCTTGTCTATCTGTCTGTCCAGCTCTCTGTGTATCTGTCTGTCCAGCTCTCTGTCTGTCGGTCTGTCCAGCTCTCTGTCTATCGGTCTGTCCAGCTCTCTTCTCTATCTGTCTGTCCAGCTCTCTGTCTATCTGTCTGTCCAGCTCTCTGTCTATCGGTCTGTCCAGCTCTCTGTCTGTCGGTCTGTCCAGCTCTCTTGTCTATCTGTCTGTCCAGCTCTCTGTGTATCTGTCTGTCCAGCTCTCTGTCTGTCGGTCTGTCCAGCTCTCTGTCTATCGGTCTGTCCAGCTCTCTTCTCTATCTGTCTGTCCAGCTCTCTGTCTATCTGTCTGTCCAGCTCTCTGTCTATCAGTCTGTCCAGCTCTCTGTCTGTCGGTCTGTCCAGCTCTCTGTCTGTCGGTCTGTCCAGCTCTCTGTCTATCGGTCTGTCCAGCTCTCTTGTCTATCGGTCTGTCCAGCTCTCTGTCTATCTGTCTGTCCAGCTCTCTGTCTGTCGGTCTGTCCAGCTCTCTGTCTGTCGGTCTGTCCAGCTCTCTGTCTGTCGGTCTGTCCAGCTCTCTGTCTATCGGTCTGTCCAGCTCTCTTGTCTATCTGTCTGTCCAGCTCTCTGTCTATCTGTCTGTCCAGCTCTCTGTCTATCTGTCTGTCCAGCTCTCTGTCTGTCGGTCTGTCCAGCTCTCTGTCTGTCGGTCTGTCCAGCTCTCTGTCTATCTGTCTGTCCAGCTCTCTTGTCTATCTGTCTGTCCAGCTCTCTGTGTATCTGTCTGTCCAGCTCTCTGTCTGTCGGTCTGTCCAGCTCTCTGTCTACCGGTCTGTCCAGCTCTCTTCTCTATCTGTCTGCCCAGCTCTCTGTCTATCTGTCTGTCCAGCTCTCTGTCTATCAGTCTGTCCAGCGCTCTGTCTGTCTGTCTGTCCAGCTCTCTTGTCTATCTGTCTGTCCAGCTCTCTGTGTATCTGTCTGTCCAGCTCTCTGTCTGTCGGTCTGTCCAGCTCTCTGTCTATCGGTCTGTCCAGCTCTCTTCTCTATCTGTCTGTCCAGCTCTCTGTCTATCTGTCTGTCCAGCTCTCTGTCTATCAGTCTGTCCAGCGCTCTGTCTGTCTGTCTGTCCAGCTCTCTGTCTATCGGTCTGTCCAGCTCTCTGTCTATCTGTCTGTCCAGCTCTCTGTCTATCGGTCTGTCCAGCTCTCTGTCTATCTGTCTGTCCAGCTCTCTGTCTATCGGTCTGTCCAGCTCTCTGTCTGTCGGTCTGTCCAGCTCTCTGTCTGTCGGTCTGTCCAGCTCTCTGTCTATCGGTCTGTCCAGCTCTCTTGTCTATCTGTCTGTCCAGCTCTCTGTCTATCTGTCTGTCCAGCTCTCTGTCTATCTGTCTGTCCAGCTCTCTTGTCTATCTGTCTGTCCAGCTCTATGTCTATCTGTCTGTCCAGTTTTCTTGTCTATCGGTCTGTCCAGCTCTCTGTCTGTCGGTCTGTCCAGCTCTCTGTCTGTCGGTCTGTCCAGCTCTCTTGTCTATCGGTCTGTCCAGCTCTCTTGTCTATCTGTCTGTCCAGCTCTCTTGTCTATCTGTCTGTCCAGCTCTCTGTGTATCTGTCTGTCCAGCTCTCTGTCTGTCGGTCTGTCCAGCTCTCTGTCTATCGGTCTGTCCAGCTCTCTTGTCTATCTGTCTGTCCAGCTCTCTGTCTATCGGTCTGTCCAGCTCTCCGTCTATCTGTCTGTCCAGCTCTCTGTCTGTCGGTCTGTCCAGCTCTCCGTCTATCTGTCTGTCCAGCTCTCTGTCTGTCGGTCTGTCCAGCTCTCTGTCTGTCGGTCTGTCCAGCTCTCCGTCTATCGGTCTGTCCAGCTCTCTGTCTGTCGGTCTGTCCAGCTCTCTTGTCTATCGGTCTGTCCAGCTCTCTGTCTATCTCTCTGTCCAGCTCTCTGTCTATCGGTCTGTCCAGCTCTCTGTCTATCTGTCTGTCCAGCTCTCTGTGTATCTGTCTGTCCAGCTCTCTGTCTGTCGGTCTGTCCAGCTCTCTGTCTATCGGTCTGTCCAGCTCTCTGTCTGTCGGTCTGTCCAGCTCTCTGTCTATCGGTCTGTCCAGCTCTCTGTCTGTCGGTCTGTCCAGCTCTCTGTCTGTCGGTCTGTCCAGCTCTCTGTCTATCTGTCTGTCCAGCTCTCTTGTCTATCTGTCTGTCCAGCTCTCTGTGTATCTGTCTGTCCAGCTCTCTGTCTGTCGGTCTGTCCAGCTCTCTGTCTATCGGTCTGTCCAGCTCTCTTCTCTATCTGTCTGCCCAGCTCTCTGTCTATCTGTCTGTCCAGCTCTCTGTCTATCAGTCTGTCCAGCGCTCTGTCTGTCTGTCTGTCCAGCTCTCTTGTCTATCTGTCTGTCCAGCTCTCTGTGTATCTGTCTGTCCAGCTCTCTGTCTGTCGGTCTGTCCAGCTCTCTGTCTATCGGTCTGTCCAGCTCTCTTCTCTATCTGTCTGTCCAGCTCTCTGTCTATCTGTCTGTCCAGCTCTCTGTCTATCAGTCTGTCCAGCGCT
Organism: Lampris megalopsis; assembly: GCA_022114975.2. NCBI lineage: Eukaryota > Metazoa > Chordata > Actinopteri > Lampriformes > Lampridae > Lampris > Lampris megalopsis. Next base: position 10,346,816 of record JAJHIY020000936.1, on the reverse strand, counting down.
CTGTCTGTCTGTCTGTCCAGCTCTCTGTCTATCGGTCTTTCCAGCTCTCTGTCTATCTGTCTGTCCACTCTCTGTCTATCGGTCTGTCCAGCTCTCTGTCTATCTGTCTGTCCAGCTCTCTGTCTGTTGGTCTGTCCAGCTCTCTGTCTGTCGGTCTGTCCAGCTCTCTGTCTGTCGGTCTGTCCAGCTCTCTGTCTATCGGTCTGTCCAGCTCTCTTGTCTATCTGTCTGTCCAGCTCTCTGTCTATCTGTCTGTCCAGCTCTCTGTCTATCTGTCTGTCCAGCTCTCTTGTCTATCTGTCTGTCCAGCTCTATGTCTATCTGTCTGTCCAGTTTTCTTGTCTATCGGTCTGTCCAGCTCTCTGTCTGTCGGTCTGTCCAGCTCTCTGTCTGTCGGTCTGTCCAGCTCTCTTGTCTATCGGTCTGTCCAGCTCTCTGTCTATCTGTCTGTCCAGCTCTCTTGTCTATCTGTCTGTCCAGCTCTCTGTGTATCTGTCTGTCCAGCTCTCTGTCTGTCGGTCTGTCCAGCTCTCTGTCTATCGGTCTGTCCAGCTCTCTTGTCTATCGGTCTGTCCAGCTCTCTGTCTATCTGTCTGTCCAGCTCTCTGTCTATCGGTCTGTCCAGCTCTCTGTCTGTCGGTCTGTCCAGCTCTCTTGTCTATCTGTCTGTCCAGCTCTCTGTCTGTCGGTCTGTCCAGCTCTCTGTCTGTCGGTCTGTCCAGCTCTCTGTCTATCGGTCTGTCCAGCTCTCTGTCTGTCGGTCTGTCCAGCTCTCTGTCTATCGGTCTGTCCAGCTCTCTGTCTATCTGTCTGTCCAGCTCTCTGTCTATCGGTCTGTCCAGCTCTCTGTCTATCGGTCTGTCCAGCTCTCTGTCTGTCGGTCTGTCCAGCTCTCTTGTCTATCGGTCTGTCCAGCTCTCTGTCTATCGGTCTGTCCAGCTCTCTGTCTATCTGTCTGTCCAGCTCTCTGTCTATCTGTCTGTCCAGCTCTCCGTCTATCTGTCTGTCCAGCTCTCTGGCTATCGGTCTGTCCAGCTCTCTGTCTGTCGGTCTGTCCAGCTCTCTTGTCTATCGGTCTGTCCAGCTCTCTTGTCTATCTGTCTGTCCAGCTCTCTATCTATCTGTCTTTCCAGTTCTCTTTTTTATCGGTCTGTCCAGCTCTCTGTCTATCGGTCTGTCCAGCTCTCTGTCTGTCGGTCTGTCCAGCTCTCTGTCTATCGGTCTGTCCAGCTCTCTGTCTGTCGGTCTGTCCAGCTCTCTGTCTATCGGTCTGTCCAGCTCTCTGTCTGTCGGTCTGTCCAGCTCTCTGTCTGTCGGTCTGTCCAGCTCTCTGTCTGTCGGTCTGTCCAGCTCTCTGTCTATCGGTCTGTCCAGCTCTCTGTCTGTCGGTCTGTCCAGCTCTCTGTCTATCAGTCTGTCCAGCTCTCTGTCTGTCGGTCTGTCCAGCTCTCTGTCTATCGGTCTGTCCAGCTCTCTTGTCTATCGGTCTGTCCAGCTCTCTGTCTATCTGTCTGTCCAGCTCTCTTGTCTATCGGTCTGTCCAGCTCTCTGTCTATCGGTCTGTCCAGCTCTCTGTCTGTCGGTCTGTCCAGCTCTCTGTCTATCGGTCTGTCCAGCTCTCTGTCTGTCGGTCTGTCCAGCTCTCTTGTCTATCGGTCTGTCCAGCTCTCTGTCTGTCGGTCTGTCCAGCTCCCTGTCTATCTGTCTGTCCAGCTCTCTGTCTGTCGGTCTGTCCAGCTCTCTGTCTATCGGTCTGTCCAGCTCTCTGTCTGTCGGTCTGTCAAGCTCTCTGTCTGTCGGTCTGTCCAGCTCTCTGTCTATCTGTCTGTCCAGCTCTCTTGTCTATCTGTCTGTCCAGCTCTCTGTGTATCTGTCTGTCCAGCTCTCTGTCTGTCGGTCTGTCCAGCTCTCTGTCTATCGGTCTGTCCAGCTCTCTGTCTATCTGTCTGTCCAGCTCTCTGTCTATCTGTCTGTCCAGCTCTCTGTGTATCTGTCTGTCCAGCTCTCTGTCTGTCTGTCTGTCCAGCTCTCTGTCTATCGGTCTGTCCAGCTCTCCGTCTATCGGTCTGTCCAGCTCTCTGTCTGTCGGTCTGTCCAGCTCTCTTGTCTATCGGTCTGTCCAGCTCTCTGTCTATCTCTCTGTCCAGCTCTCTGTCTGTCGGTCTGTCGAGCTCTCTGTCTGTCGGTCTGTCCAGCTCTCTGTCTATCGGTCTGTCCAGCTCTCTTGTCTATCTGTCTGTCCAGCTCTCTGTCTATCTGTCTGTCCAGCTCTCTGTCTATCTGTCTGTCCAGCTCTCTTGTCTATCTGTCTGTCCAGCTCTATGTCTATCTGTCTGTCCAGTTTTCTTGTCTATCGGTCTGTCCAGCTCTCTGTCTATCGGTCTGTCCAGCTCTCTGTCTGTCGGTCGGTCCAGCTCTCTGTCTGTCGGTCTGTCCAGCTCTCTTGTCTATCGGTCTGTCCAGCTCTCTTGTCTATCTGTCTGTCCAGCTCTCTTGTCTATCTGTCTGTCAAGCTCTCTGTGTATCTGTCTGTCCAGCTCTCTGTCTGTCGGTCTGTCCAGCTCTCTGTCTATCGGTCTGTCCAGCTCTCTTGTCTATCTGTCTGTCCAGCTCTCCGTCTATCTGTCTGTCCAGCTCTCTGTCTGTCGGTCTGTCCAGCTCTCCGTCTATCTGTCTGTCCAGCTCTCCGTCTGTCGGTCTGTCCAGCTCTCTGTCTGTCGGTCTGTCCAGCTCTCCGTCTATCGGTCTGTCCAGCTCTCTGTCTGTCGGTCTGTCCAGCTCTCTTGTCTATCGGTCTGTCCAGCTCTCTGTCTATCTCTCTGTCCAGCTCTCTGTCTATCGGTCTGTCCAGCTCTCTGTCTATCGGTCTGTCCAGCTCTCTGTCTATCGGTCTGTCCAGCTCTCTGTCTGTCGGTCTGTCCAGCTCTCTGTCTGTCGGTCTGTCCAGTTCTCTGTCTGTCGGTCTGTCCAGCTCTCTGTCTATCGGTCTGTCCAGCTCTCTGTCTGTCGGTCTGTCCAGCTCTCTTGTCTATCGGTCTGTCCAGCTCTCTGTCTGTCGGTCTGTCCAGCTCCCTGTCTATCTGTCTGTCCAGCTCTCTGTCTATCGGTCTGTCCAGCTTTCTGTCTGTCGATCTGTCCAGCTCTGTATCTATCGGTCTGTCCAGCTCTCTGTCTGTCGGTCTGTCCAGCTCTCTGACTATCTGTCTGTCCAGCTCTCTTGTCTATCGGTCTGTCCAGCTCTCTATCTATCTGTCTGTCCAGTTCTCTTGTTTATCGGTCTGTCCAGCTCTCTGTCTATCGGTCTGTCCAGCTCTCTGTCTGTCGGTCTGTCCAGCTCTCTGTCTATCGGTCTGTCCAGCTCTCTGTCTGTCGGTCTGTCCAGCTCTCTGTCTATCGGTCTGTCCAGCTCTCTGTCTGTCGGTCTGTCCAGCTCTCTGTCTATCAGTCTGTCCAGCTCTCTGTCTGTCGGTCTGTCCAGCTCTCTGTCTATCGGTCTGTCCAGCTCTCTGTCTGTCGGTCTGTCCAGCTCTCTGTCTATCAGTCTGTCCAGCTCTCTGTCTGTCGGTCTGTCCAGCTCTCTGTCTATCGGTCTGTCCAGCTCTCTTGTCTATCGGTCTGTCCAGCTCTCTGTCTATCTGTCTGTCCAGCTCTCTTGTCTATCGGTCTGTCCAGCTCTCTGTCTATCGGTCTGTCCAGCTCTCTGTCTATCTGTCTGTCCAGCTCTCTGTCTGTCGGTCTGTCCAGCTCTCTGTCTATCGGTCTGCCCAGCTCTCTGTCTGTCGGTCTGTCCATCTCTCTGTCTGTCGGTCTGTCCAGCTCTCTGTCTGTCGGTCTGTCCAGCTCTCTTGTCTATCAGTCTGTCCAGCTCTCTGTCTATCTGTCTGTCCAGCTCTCTTGTCTATCTGTCTGTCCAGCTCTCTGTGTATCTGTCTGTCCAGCTCTCTGTCTGTCTGTCTGTCCAGCTCTCTGTCTATCGGTCTGTCCAGCTCTCTTCTCTATCTGTCTGTCCAGCTCTCTGTCTATCTGTCTGTCCAGCTCTCTGTCTATCTGTCTGTCCAGATCTCTTGTCTATCTGTCTGTCCAGCTCTCTGTCTATCTGTCTGTCCAGCTCTCTTGTCTATCTGTCTGTCCAGCTCTCTGTGTATCTGTCTGTCCAGTTCTCTTGTCTATCGGTCTGTCCAGCTCTCTGTCTATCGGTCTGTCCAGCTCTCTGTCTATCTGTCTGTCCAGCTCTCTGTCTGTGGGTTTGTCCAGCTCTCTGTCTATCGGTCTGCCCAGCTCTCTGTCTGTCGGTCTGTCCATCTCTCTGTCTGTCGGTCTGTCCAGCTCTCTGTCTGTCGGTCTGTCCAGCTCTCTTGTCTATCAGTCTGTCCAGCTCTCTGTCTATCTGTCTGTCCAGCTCTCTTGTCTATCTGTCTGTCCAGCTCTCTGTCTATCTGTCTGTCCAGCTCTCTTGTCTATCTGTCTGTCCAGCTCTCTGTGTATCTGTCTGTCCAGTTCTCTTGTCTATCGGTCTGTCCAGCTCTCTGTCTATCGGTCTGTCCAGCTCTCTGTCTATCTGTCTGTCCAGCTCTCTGTCTGTCGGTCTGTCCAGCTCTCTTGTCTATCAGTCTGTCCAGCTCTCTGTCTATCTGTCTGTCCAGCTCTCTTGTCTATCAGTCTGTCCAGCTCTCTGTCTATCTGTCTGTCCAGCTCTCTTGTCTATCTGTCTGTCCAGCTCTCTGTGTATCTGTCTGTCCAGCTCTCTGTCTGTCGGTCTGTCCAGCTCTCTGTCTATCGGTCTGTCCAGCTCTCTGTCTATCTGTCTGTCCAGCTCTCTGTCTATCTGTCTGTCCTGGTCTCTGTCTATCGGTCTGCCCAGCTCTCTGTCTGTCGGTCTGTCCATCTCTCTGTCTGTCGGTCTGTCCAGCTCTCTGTCTGTCGGTCTGTCCAGCTCTCTTGTCTATCAGTCTGTCCAGCTCTCTGTCTATCTGTCTGTCCAGCTCTCTTGTCTATCTGTCTGTCCAGCTCTCTGTGTATCTGTCTGTCCAGCTCTCTGTCTGTCGGTCTGTCCAGCTCTCTGTCTATCGGTCTGTCCAGCTCTCTTCTCTATCTGTCTGTCCAGCTCTCTGTGTATCTGTCTGTCCAGCTCTCTGTCTGTCGGTCTGTCCAGCTCTCTTGTCTATCTGTCTGTCCAGCTCTCTGTCCAGCTCTCTGTCTATCTGTCTGTCCAGCTCTCTGTCTGTCGGTCTGTCCAGCTCTCTTGTCTATCGGTCTGTCCAGCTCTCTGTCTATCTGTCTGTCCAGCTCTCTGTGTATCTGTCTGTCCAGCTCTCTGTCTGTCTGTCTGTCCAGCTCTCTGTCTATCGGTCTGTCCAGCTCTCTGTCTGTCGGTCTGTCCAGCTCTCTGTCTTTCGGTCTGTCCAGCTCTCTGTCTATCGGTCTGTCCAGCTCTCTGTCTATCTGTCTGTCCAGCTCTCTGTCTATCGGTCTGTCCAGCTCTCTGTCTATCTGTCTGTCCAGCTCTCTGTCTGTCGGTCTGTCCAGCTCTCTGTCTATCGGTCTGTCCAGCTCTCTGTCTATCTGTCTTTCCAGCTCTGTCTATCGGTCTCTCCAGCTCTCTGGCTATCGGTTTGTCCAGCTCTCTGTCTATCGGTCTGTCCAGCTCTCTGTCTATCTGTCGGTCCAGCTCTCTCTCTATCGGTCTGTCCAGCTCTCTGTCTGTCGGTCTGTCCAGCTCTCTGTCTTTCGGTCTGTCCAGCTCTCTGTCTATCAGTCTGTCCAGCTCTCTGTCTGTCGGTCTGTCCAGCTCTCTGTCTATCGGTCTGTCCAGCTCTCTTGTCTATCGGTCTGTCCAGCTCTCTGTCTATTTGTCTGTCCAGCTCTCTTGTCTATCGGTCTGTCCAGCTCTCTGTCTATCGGTCTGCCCAGCTCTCTGTCTGTCGGTCTGTCCATCTCTCTGTCTGTCGGTCTGTCCAGCTCTCTGTCTGTCGGTCTGTCCAGCTCTCTTGTCTATCAGTCTGTCCAGCTCTCTGTCTATCTGTCTGTCCAGCTCTCTTGTCTATCTGTCTGTCCAGCTCTCTGTGTATCTGTCTGTCCAGCTCTCTGTCTGTCTGTCTGTCCAGCTCTCTGTCTATCGGTCTGTCCAGCTCTCTTCTCTATCTGTCTGTCCAGCTCTCTGTCTATCTGTCTGTCCAGCTCTCTGTCTATCTGTCTGTCCAGATCTCTTGTCTATCTGTCTGTCCAGCTCTCTGTCTATCTGTCTGTCCAGCTCTCTTGTCTATCTGTCTGTCCAGCTCTCTGTGTATCTGTCTGTCCAGTTCTCTTGTCTATCGGTCTGTCCAGCTCTCTGTCTATCGGTCTGTCCAGCTCTCTGTCTATCTGTCTGTCCAGCTCTCTGTCTGTGGGTTTGTCCAGCTCTCTGTCTATCGGTCTGCCCAGCTCTCTGTCTGTCGGTCTGTCCATCTCTCTGTCTGTCGGTCTGTCCAGCTCTCTGTCTGTCGGTCTGTCCAGCTCTCTTGTCTATCAGTCTGTCCAGCTCTCTGTCTATCTGTCTGTCCAGCTCTCTTGTCTATCTGTCTGTCCAGCTCTCTGTCTATCTGTCTGTCCAGCTCTCTTGTCTATCTGTCTGTCCAGCTCTCTGTGTATCTGTCTGTCCAGTTCTCTTGTCTATCGGTCTGTCCAGCTCTCTGTCTATCGGTCTGTCCAGCTCTCTGTCTATCTGTCTGTCCAGCTCTCTGTCTGTCGGTTTGTCCAGTTCTCTGTCTATCGGTCTGCCCAGCTCTCTGTCTGTCGGTCTGTCCATCTCTCTGTCTGTCGGTCTGTCCAGCTCTCTGTCTGTCGGTCTGTCCAGCTCTCTTGTCTATCAGTCTGTCCAGCTCTCTGTCTATCTGTCTGTCCAGCTCTCTTGTCTATCTGTCTGTCCAGCTCTCTGTGTATCTGTCTGTCCAGCTCTCTGTCTGTCGGTCTGTCCAGCTCTCTGTCTATCGGTCTGTCCAGCTCTCTTCTCTATCTGTCTGTCCAGCTCTCTGTCTATCTGTCTGTCCTGGTCTCTGTCTATCTGTCTGTCCAGCTCTCTTGTCTATCTGTCTGTCCAGCTCTCTGTGTATCTGTCTGTCCAGCTCTCTGTCTGTCGGTCTGTCCAGCTCTCTGTCTATCGGTCTGTCCAGCTCTCTTCTCTATCTGTCTGTCCAGCTCTCTGTCTATCTGTCTGTCCAGCTCTCTGTCTGTCGGTTTTTCCAGCTCTCTGTCTATCGGTCTGTCCAGGTCTCTGTCTGTCGGTCTTTCCAGCTCTCTGTCTATCGGTCTGTCCAGGTCTCTGTCTGTCGGTCTGTCCAGCTCTCTTGTCTATTGGTCTGTCCAGCTCTCTGTCTGTCGGTCTGTCCAGCTCTCTGTCTATCTGTCTGTCCAGCTCTCTGTCCAGCTCTCTGTCTATCTGTCTGTCCAGCTCTCTGTCTGTCGGTCTGTCCAGCTCTCTTGTCTATCGGTCTGTCCAGCTCTCTGTCTATCTGTCTGTCCAGCTCTCTGTCTATCGGTCTGTCCAGCTCTCTGTCTATCTGTCTGTCCAGCTCTCTCTCTATCGGTCTGTCCAGCTCTCTGTCTGTCGGTCTGTCCAGCTCTCTGTCTTTCGGTCTGTCCAGCTCTCTGTCTATCGGTCTGTCCAGCTCTCTGTCTATCTGTCTGTCCAGCTCTCTGTCTATCGGTCTGTCCAGCTCTCTGTCTATCTGTCTGTCCAGCTCTCTGTCTATAGGTCTGTCCAGCTCTCTGTCTATCGGTCTGTCCAGCTCTCTGTCTATCTGTCTTTCCAGCTCTGTCTATCGGTCTCTCCAGCTCTCTGGCTATCGGTTTGTCCAGCTCTCTGTCTATCGGTCTGTCCAGCTCTCTGTCTATCTGTCGGTCCAGCTCTCTCTCTATCGGTCTGTCCAGCTCTCTGTCTGTCGGTCTGTCCAGCTCTCTGTCTTTCGGTCTGTCCAGCTCTCTGTCTATCAGTCTGTCCAGCTCTCTGTCTGTCGGTCTGTCCAGCTCTCTGTCTATCGGTCTGTCCAGCTCTCTTGTCTATCGGTCTGTCCAGCTCTCTGTCTATTTGTCTGTCCAGCTCTCTTGTCTATCGGTCTGTCCAGCTCTCTGTCTATCGGTCTGTCCAGCTCTCTGTCTATCTGTCTGTCCAGCTCTCTGTCTGTCGGTCTGTCCAGCTCTCTGTCTATCGGTCTGCCCAGCTCTCTGTCTGTCGGTCTGTCCATCTCTCTGTCTGTCGGTCTGTCCAGCTCTCTGTCTGTCGGTCTGTCCAGCTCTCTTGTCTATCAGTCTGTCCAGCTCTCTGTCTATCTGTCTGTCCAGCTCTCTTGTCTATCTGTCTGTCCAGCTCTCTGTGTATCTGTCTGTCCAGCTCTCTGTCTGTCTGTCTGTCCAGCTCTCTGTCTATCGGTCTGTCCAGCTCTCTTCTCTATCTGTCTGTCCAGCTCTCTGTCTATCTGTCTGTCCAGCTCTCTGTCTATCTGTCTGTCCAGATCTCTTGTCTATCTGTCTGTCCAGCTCTCTGTCTATCTGTCTGTCCAGCTCTCTTGTCTATCTGTCTGTCCAGCTCTCTGTGTATCTGTCTGTCCAGTTCTCTTGTCTATCGGTCTGTCCAGCTCTCTGTCTATCGGTCTGTCCAGCTCTCTGTCTATCTGTCTGTCCAGCTCTCTGTCTGTGGGTTTGTCCAGCTCTCTGTCTATCGGTCTGCCCAGCTCTCTGTCTGTCGGTCTGTCCATCTCTCTGTCTGTCGGTCTGTCCAGCTCTCTGTCTGTCGGTCTGTCCAGCTCTCTTGTCTATCAGTCTGTCCAGCTCTCTGTCTATCTGTCTGTCCAGCTCTCTTGTCTATCTGTCTGTCCAGCTCTCTGTCTATCTGTCTGTCCAGCTCTCTTGTCTATCTGTCTGTCCAGCTCTCTGTGTATCTGTCTGTCCAGTTCTCTTGTCTATCGGTCTGTCCAGCTCTCTGTCTATCGGTCTGTCCAGCTCTCTGTCTATCTGTCTGTCCAGCTCTCTGTCTGTCGGTTTGTCCAGTTCTCTGTCTATCGGTCTGCCCAGCTCTCTGTCTGTCGGTCTGTCCATCTCTCTGTCTGTCGGTCTGTCCAGCTCTCTGTCTGTCGGTCTGTCCAGCTCTCTTGTCTATCAGTCTGTCCAGCTCTCTGTCTATCTGTCTGTCCAGCTCTCTTGTCTATCTGTCTGTCCAGCTCTCTGTGTATCTGTCTGTCCAGCTCTCTGTCTGTCGGTCTGTCCAGCTCTCTGTCTATCGGTCTGTCCAGCTCTCTTCTCTATCTGTCTGTCCAGCTCTCTGTCTATCTGTCTGTCCTGGTCTCTGTCTATCTGTCTGTCCAGCTCTCTTGTCTATCTGTCTGTCCAGCTCTCTGTGTATCTGTCTGTCCAGCTCTCTGTCTGTCGGTCTGTCCAGCTCTCTGTCTATCGGTCTGTCCAGCTCTCTTCTCTATCTGTCTGTCCAGCTCTCTGTCTATCTGTCTGTCCAGCTCTCTGTCTGTCGGTTTTTCCAGCTCTCTGTCTATCGGTCTGTCCAGGTCTCTGTCTGTCGGTCTTTCCAGCTCTCTGTCTATCGGTCTGTCCAGGTCTCTGTCTGTCGGTCTGTCCAGCTCTCTTGTCTATTGGTCTGTCCAGCTCTCTGTCTGTCGGTCTGTCCAGCTCTCTGTCTATCTGTCTGTCCAGCTCTCTGTCCAGCTCTCTGTCTATCTGTCTGTCCAGCTCTCTGTCTGTCGGTCTGTCCAGCTCTCTTGTCTATCGGTCTGTCCAGCTCTCTGTCTATCTGTCTGTCCAGCTCTCTGTCTATCGGTCTGTCCAGCTCTCTGTCTATCTGTCTGTCCAGCTCTCTCTCTATCGGTCTGTCCAGCTCTCTGTCTGTCGGTCTGTCCAGCTCTCTGTCTTTCGGTCTGTCCAGCTCTCTGTCTATCGGTCTGTCCAGCTCTCTGTCTATCTGTCTGTCCAGCTCTCTGTCTATCGGTCTGTCCAGCTCTCTGTCTATCTGTCTGTCCAGCTCTCTGTCTATAGGTCTGTCCAGCTCTCTGTCTATCGGTCTGTCCAGCTCTCTGTCTATCTGTCTTTCCAGCTCTGTCTATCGGTCTCTCCAGCTCTCTGGCTATCGGTTTGTCCAGCTCTCTGTCTATCTGTCTGTCCAGCTCTCTGTCTATCTGTCTGTCCAGCTCTCCGTCTATCTGTCTGTCCAGCTCTCTGGCTATCGGTCTGTCCAGCTCTCTGTCTATCTGTCTGTCCAGCTCTCTGTCTATCTGTCTGTCCAGCTCTCCGTCTATCTGTCTGTCCAGCTCTCTGTCTATCAGTCTGTCCAGCTCTCTGTCTATCTGTCTGTATAGCTTTCTATCACGTGAGCCACCTCATCACACATGTTCACTTGTCTACACTATCTTCCTCTAAATTGTTATTACCTCTTAGTATTTTTATGTGAATATTTTACGTTGAATATAATATTAGTATAATTCATAATAGTGGTATAGAATAATATATGATTAATAACGTACATTAGTATATATTAGTGTTAATATAACGGCATCATAGTATACTACTAATAGTGTATTATAGTGTTAGTATATTAGTGTATTGTATTCATGTAAATTTATTTGTACTATATGTTTGAATATGTCATTGACATGTTTTGTCTTTCTGCTTCAAACTGGCTGCTACACAAGAAGTTTCTTTGGGAAAAATAAAGTGATTCTATTCTACTCTGTTTACTGCTACTACTACTAATACTACTACTACTACTACTGGTACTAGTAGTACTTTCGGCTGCTCCCGTTAGGGGTCGCCACAGCGGATCATCTGTTTCCATCTCTGCCTGCTGCGCTGTCAATTAATATGACATATTTCACATCTGTAAATTATTCCTGTCAATTATTCTACCAAATTATGTTTTCATTCAAAATCTGAATTGCTCTGAAAGTACTACTACTACTACTACTACTACTACTACCACTTTTGGCTGCTCCCCTTAGGGGGCGCCACACCAGATCATCCGTTCCCATCTCTTCCTGTCCTCTCCGTCTTCCTCTGTCACACCAGCCACCTGCATGTCCTCCCTCACCACATCCATAAACCTCCTCTTTGGCCTTCCTCTTCTCCTCTTCCCTGGCAGCTCCATATTCAGCATCCTTCTACCAATATACCCAGCATCTCTCCTCCACACATGTCCACACCATCTCAATCTTGCCTCTCTTGCTTTGTCTCCAAACCGTCCAACCTGAGCTGTCCCTCTACTATACTGGTTCCTAATCCTGTCCTTCTTCATCACTCCCAATGAAAATCTTATCATCTTCATCTCTGCCACCTCCAGCTCCTCCTCCTGTCTTTTCATCAGTGCCACTGTCTCCAAACCATACAACATAGCTGGTCTCACTACCATCTTGTAAACCTTCCCTTTAACTCTTGCTGGTACCCTCCTGTCTATTCTACAAGTTGACCGCCAGGTGGCGATAATGCCGCTTGTGGTCTAACGGCAGCGCTGCTGGCGGTGCCGACGCAGAGGAAGTATCGCGGAAGTGGGGAAGGTTTCCTGACGATTCACCAGGCTAAGTGGCTAAGCTAACACACCTGGCCGCATAACAGCGTCACCGGCAAGCTGCGACTGCAGACAGCGAGCAGAACTCGAGAAAAACAGGTAAGTGAGGGGAACATCGAGCGGATTCTGGCGGTGTGTGTGACGGCTGTCGTGGCCATGGTTGGAAATGTGGCCTCCAGTCTCAACTAGCTGTTAGCCGTTAGCTGAAGAGCCGCAGGTCTCCATAGTGGTCTGTCATCTGTTCGCTACCAACGTCTCTCGTCCTCCTGAATCCGTCCACCGTCATGTTGTCCCTGACGCAGGCGGGCTGGCCCTGCTCGACGTCGGGCAGGCAGACTCTGTTTTCCCCGGCTGTTCGTTTCCTCTGTCATCGTTTCCTTTGTTTCATTTCTCAGGACCAAGATGACGGCCGCTCCTTACAACTACTCCTACATCTTCAAATACATCATCATCGGTGAGTCCCGGACCGCGACAGCCCCACAAACCCACGGACACAGAGCCGCGCCCTGACCCGCATCCACACCTACCCCCCCCCCCCCGGAGCTTACCTGTATGACCACAGTCTGTCTACTGCTGGTGGTTACTGGGAGCTGACCAGACCAACCAAGTCTTGTACTGGTGGTAACTGGGAGCTGGGTGATCCTGGATGGTCCAGTTGTGACGGGGTCTGGTTGCAGGTCTCTCTGTTCTGTAAAGCAGAACTGCGAGTTGAATAACGCAGTGTTTTTCACAGACCTCTGCTTGTGTCCTGTTAAGTTACCTAAACTAATAACATGTCCCTCGAGTCAGTTCAGTTCTCTCAATTCAAAGTCTCTCTGTCTCTGTCTCACTCTGTCTCTCCCCGCCTCTTTCTGTGTCTGTGTGTCTGTGTGTGTGTCTCTAGGTGATATGGGAGTAGGGAAGTCTTGTCTCCTCCACCAGTTCACAGAGAAGAAATGTAAGTTCCCCCCCTCCCACTCACCTCTCAGGAGAACATGATATGGTCATTCATAACTTCATAACTGGTATGATTGATGCCACTTTTTGGTGTTTTAATTTCATGTTTCTGTATTTGTGCTATTCAATATTTTTGAGTGGTTTTGTTTATTTATTTTTTATTAAGACTTGTGTGTGGTAATGGCACCGTAGTGTTAAACATTGATATTGAACTTGTTCTTCCAGTCAATACATGTGTAGTTGTAATCTCTGCTACACATTGCAGGGTAGTTTGTGTATGTGTTGTCATTGTGTAGTACTCCCACAAACTGAAGCTCACATCAACATCCAGCTTTCCAGTGACAACTATATTTACATGTATTTTGACTTACGCTTTTCTACCATTACTGCTTTTCTAGTTTTCACACATTTCCTAACTTCACCTTTTGATTTTGAATATCCATTACGTTCTTAACTCTTTTTTTTTTAAATGATACGATAAATAATGATACACTTTCTTTATATCACACCATTCTGCACAGAGCAGTGATGATCTGCAGGCCTGCAACTTTGATTCTGATGTGTGTGTGTGTGTGTGTGTGTGTGTGTGTGGTTTGTGGTGTCCAGTCATGGCAGACTGCCCCCACACCATCGGGGTGGAATTTGGGACGCGGATCATGGAGGTTCATGGTCAGAAGGTGAAGCTGCAGATTTGGGACACAGCGGGTCAGGAGCGCTTCAGGGCCGTCACCCGTTCCTACTACAGAGGTGCTGCTGGAGCCCTCATGGTCTATGACATCACAAGGTGACACATTGTGTGTGTGTGTGTGTGTGTGTGTGTGTGTGTGTGTGTGTGTGTGTGTGTGTGTGTGTGTGTGTTTTCCTGGTATTTGGAAGGGAAAATGTGTAGTCTTGTACATCAGGCCAGTCATGGACCAGAGTGACAGAGTCTGGCTAACTTCTCATTAAAGGAGAAGTTCACTGTTTGTGACCCCTCATTAAAATGTCTGAATCACACAGACCAAAATGTCAGTCAACATTTCACACTTTCCTGAATCTTCTCTCTGGATCTCAACACAGTCCAATGAGACAATAATTGTCATAAAAGAAAAATATAGCAATAGGCAAGGGTGGGGTCCAAGCACTTCTTAGTCTTAGTGTAATGCGCTTTAATACAGAAGCCTAGTGAAAACTCTTGAACATTTGTCTCAAATTTCAGGTTGCTCTCATGAGTTATTGCAAATGTTGGAAAATTAGCTATTTTGATAAAAAACTGATTGGCTTGTATGATTGAAACCATATAGAATATAAAAAATACGAAACTGTAACTTTTTCCAGCTTGGTCCAAAGTGGCTGTGTACCAAATGTGGTGACAATTGCTCAAAATTTGTGGGAGGAATCAGAAATCAGGAACACTTGGTCATTTCATGTCATGTACTTAAAAACAGTACATAGGTAGGGTAATAATAAGATACGTGATGGACTGGCGGCTTGTCCAGGGTGTCTCCCCGCCTGCCGCCCAATGACTGCTGGGATAGGCTCCAGCATCCCCACGACCCTGAGAGCAGGATAAGCGGTTCGGATAATGGATGGATGGGTGGAATATTAGATATTGATAATAGGAGTAGTGAAAAAAAACCGATTTGGACAAAATTTAAAACTGCAGAAAATCTAAAATCTATCAAAAGGCAGTCTTCCACATAATGTGACCTAAAGAAGAACTTGAAAACATGTTGCATGCATAAATTGCCCCAAGGTTGTCAAGTTTGAATTGGACATCTTGGGACTTGAATCAGCTACCTTTTTATACCTAGAGGAGTGAGTGACTTACTGCACCACTGGGAATACATGGTGTTTCACACATCTTACAAGTTGAGGCAATGACATCACGGTTGCCAGACTGGGGTATTTTTGTCTGTGTAAGTTTAAAAAATCCACAACAGTGAAAGTGTCTGATAAAAGTCACACAGTTCTGCCGGCTTCGGGTGTGTTGTCAAATGCTGTGGCGACGTTTGATCCAACATTTCGTGAAATAGAACACTTTTGCATGTAGTACTATAAGACATTGAATGTCACTGCAGACTTGTAATTTGACATATCTGAGCACCATTTGAAACACGTCATATCGAGCATCTGCACTATCTCTGTGTCACTTTTGGTAGCATTTGAACGAAGACTTTTGGAGATGGCTCAACATTCTTAGGAGGATTAGTGGGGAAAAAACAGATTTGGACAAAATTCAAAATGATGGAAAATCTTTCTAGCCTAAAATGGGCGTGGTTTCTATTTATAGATTTTTTTGGACCCCCAGAATCCAAGAAAAAACAAAATATTGTTTCTGAAGACTTACAGTTCAAAAGTTAGAGGCCAAAACATAGTTTGTTGTTAAAGTGCCACCATCTTGCCAATCGATATATACACTCACTGGCCACTTTATTAGGCACACCTGTCCAACTGCTCGTTAACGCAAATTTCTAATCAGTCAATCACATGGCAGCAACTCAATGCATTTAGGCATGTAGACATGGTCAAGACAATCTGCTGCAGTTCAAACCGAGCATCAGAATGGGTAAGAAAGGTGATTTAAGTGACTTTGAACAAAGTGGAATGGAAATAAAAGAGAAGAAGTGCAGTTGGGATATGGGATTATTGTATTACTTCAAGAGCCTGTAGTGAAGAGTTGCCAGATGGCTGGGCAACCACTGCAGAAATAGTGAGGGAGACAGCTAGGAAGGTACTTGGTGTGTCATCAGGACAGAGGAAGGAAGACAAGGAGACTTGGTGGTGGAATGAGGAAGTACAGCAAAGTAAACAGAGGAAGAGGTTGGCAAAGAAGAAGTGGGATAGTCAGAGAGGTGAAGACAGTAGACAGGAGTACAAGGAGATGCCGCGTAAAGAGAAGAGAGAGGTGGCGAAGGCAAAGGAAAGGGGGTATGGTGAGTTGTAAGAGAGCCAGGGGTGGGCAATCTTATCCAGAAAGGGCCGGTGTGGGTGCAGGTCTTTGTTCCAACCAAGCAGTTACATACTTGATCCCACTAATCAACCAGTAGAGTCTTTGCTGAGGAACTTGATTAGGAGACAGGTGTGTAACTGCTTGGTTGGAACAAAGATCTGCGCCCAAACCGGCCCTTTCTGGATAAGATTGCCCACCCCTGGGTTAGACACTAAGGAGGGAGAAAATGACTTGTGCCGATTGGCCTGACAGAGGGACCGAGCTGGGAAGGATGTGCAGCAGGATAGGCCGATCAAGGAAAGAGATGGAAATGTGCTGACAAGCAAGGAGAGTGTGTTGAGAAGGTGGAAGGAGTACTTTGAGGAGCTGATGAATGAAGAAAAAGAGAGAGAGAAGGTTGGATGATGTGGGGAAAGTGAATCAGGAAGTGCAGTGGATCAGTAAGGAGGAAGTGAGGGCAGCTATGAAGAGGATGAAGAGTGGCAAGGCAGTTGGTCCTGATGACATACCTGTGGAGGCATGGAGACGTTTAGGAGAGATGGCAGTGGGGGTTTTTAACTAGATTGTTTAACACAATCTTGGAAAGCAAGAGGATGCCTGAGAAGTGGAGAAGAAGCATACTGGTACATATTTTCAAGAATAAGGGCGATGTGCAGAACTGTAGCAACTACAGAGGTATAAAGTTGATCAGCCACAGCATGAAGATATGGGAAAGAGTAATAGAAGCTAGGTTAAGAGGAGAGGTGATGATCAGCGAGCAGCAGTATGGTTTCATGCCACGAAAGAGCACCACAGATATGATGTTTGCTTTGAGAATGTTGATGGAGAAGTGTAGAGGAGGCCAGAAGGAGTTACATTGTGTCTTTGTAGATTTAGAGAAAGCATACGACAGGGTGCCGAGAGAGGAGGTGTGGTATTGTATGAGGAAGTCGGGAGTTGCAGAGAAGTATGTAGGAGTGGTGCAGGATATGTATGAGGGCAGTGTGACAGTGGTGAGGTGTGCAGTTGGAATGACAGATGGGGTCAAGGTGGAGGTGGGATTACATCAAGGATCGGCTCTGAGCCCTTTCTTGTTTGCAGTGGTGATGGACAGGTTGATGGACAAGATCTAACAGGAGTCTCTATGGACTATGATGTTTGCGGATGACATTGTGATCTGTAGCGAGAGTAGGGAGCAGGTTGAGGAGAGCCTGGAGAGGTGGAGGTGTGCACTGGAGAGACGAGGAATGAAAGTCAGTAGGAGCAAGACGGAATACCTATGCATGAATGAGAGGGAGGACAGCAGAATGGTGAGGATGCAAGGAGTAGAGGTGAAGAAGGTGGATGAGCTTAAATACTTGGGGTCAACTGTTCAAAGTAACGGGGAGTGCAGAAGAGAGGTGAAGAAGAGAGCGCAGGCATGGTGGAGTGGGTGGAGAAGAGTGTCAGGAGTGATGTGTGACAGGAGGGTACCAGCAAGAGTTAAAGGGAAGGTTTACAAGATGGTGGTGAGACCAGCTATGTTATATGGTTTGGAGACAGTGGTACTGATGAAAAGACAGGAGGTGGAGCTGGAGGTGGCATAGTTAAAGATAAGATTTTCACTGGGAGTGATGAAGAAGGACAGGATTAGGAACGAGTATATTAGAGGGACAGCTCAGGTTGGAAGGTTTGAAGACAAAGCTAGAGAGACAAGATGGAGATGGTTTGGACATGTGTGGAGGAGAGATGATGGGTATACTGGGAGAAGGATGCTGAATATGGAGCTGCCAGGGAAGAGGAGAAGAGGAAGGCCAAAGAGGAGGTTTATGGATGTGGTGAGGGAGGACATGCAGTTGGCTAGTGTGACAGAGGAAGATGCAGAAGACAGGAAGAGATGGAAACAATGATCCACTGTGGCGCCCCCTAACGGGAGCAGCCAAAAGTAATAGTAGTAGTAGTAGTAGTATTACTTTCAGAGCACTTCAGATTTTGAATGAAAACATACTGTGGTAGAATAACTGGCAGGAATAACTTACAGATGTGAAATGTGTCATATTGATTGACAGCGCAGCAAGTACGTATGTCTGATTCTGTTTAATGCCTGTTGCTTCGACTCCTCGCATGTCTGCATTACGTTTGCATGTTTATTGACATGATTTTGACATGTCTGTGTAATGGGGAGGGTTCGAGATGAAGGCAAACAGACTAAGTTTTAGGTGATTAACACCGGCTTTATTTAATAATGTCTTGCATTCGTTGACTCGCATGGGCCGGTGTGCTGTGGTGCCGGAGCCGTTTCCTTGCTCTCTCCTTTCAGAGTGTGTAGCTCCCCTTGTATCCGTCTCCCTTCAGCCCCGTATTTCACCCAGGACCGAGCTCCACCGCGGTATATAAGGGACAGGTTGCTAGTTTGTCACACCTGTCACCTGAGGCTCATCACTAATCAGCCTCCATATCGCGTCTGTACTCCCGTGAGCCACACTCCATCCTTTTGCATCTGAGGCTAAACCAAACACCTCCACCCACCAGTGATGTACGTGTTTATTTGCATATAGAGCGGGGACGCGAGAGCTGATGTGGTCACTTCAGACGTATGTGGAGACGCATTCTAATGCCAGGTGTGAACTGAAATAGTTACAGCTGTCCACTTGTGATCGGATCACCCAAGACACATGTTAATGTCAGGTGTAAACTCGCTCTCTCTCTTTCTGTCTGTCTGTCTGTCTCTCTCTCGCTCGCTCTCTCTCTCTCTTTCTGTCTGTCTGTCTGTCTGTCTGTCTGTCTGTCTGTCTGTCTGTCTGTCTGTCTCTCTCTCTAGTGTGGTGTTCCCACCAAATGCAAAGCGAATTTTCACCTCGCTTCACTCATGATGCGAGTTTGATCGCGGGATCATTTGTTTTCATTCACGTTACTCGCGTGAGTTTGGCCGCAGGCTCGAGTACGCAAACCCGCGAATTCTCTTCCGGAAAAGAGGAGAGAAGGAAGGACTACTTCCATGCTTGTTTCCGTCATCAGCCATGACTGACGTAACCACCATTGCTGCCTTGTACCTGTTGTGGAAGTCCGAGATACCTCGGAAAACCGAACGCCGTCGTGTCTGGGTCCATAACATCATCCGGAGGCGCACACAGCTCTGTGAATTTCACCGCCTTCTGCGGGAACTCCATTTTCTGACTTTTTTTATGTTTATTTTTTTAATTAACAATAATACAAACGATACAGCAACATTGTACATATATATCATCAGACCAATCAACTATAAACAACCTTACACCTTTACATTCGATGGTCATAACAAAAGTAAATAAAGAAAATGGATGAACTGTAGTACTAACAAACAATAATAATGACGATAATGTTGAACAAAAAACAAAGCACTTTTGCCAGGGGGTAAATTTGCAGTGTACATTAAGTGAAAATGCAAGCAAGCATTATATGTTTTGACTGCTTTTCTGTTTGTGCTTCTGGAAATGATAGAGATATAGTATTTCTCAATTTCTATAATTAAAGCAGGAAAGAATTGTTTGTTATTTAAAAATGTACTTTTATGGATGTGAAATTTTGCAAAAAAAATAACAAGATTTGTTAAGTAAAACTTATTGTTACTTACACTATTTGTGTCATGGAAAGCAAACAATACATATTCCCATTTAAGGGAAAAATGTATTACAGACTTTAGATATAATAAAAGCATTTAGTTCCTTCCAAAGTTTTCTGGAAAAGGTGCAGTCCCAAAATAAATGTGTGATTGTATCAATTTGAGTTTTGCACAAAGAACAACCGGGGTTCATTGTTTTTACAAATCTTCCCAGGTCTTGACTGGCTGGGTAAAACCTGTGTAATAATTTAAAGGAAACCTCTTTTATTGTGTTATTTATCAAAAATGTATGTGATGGCATCCAAACCTTTTCCCAACAGATATTAGTTATACATTTATTCCAATGAAAAATGACATATGGTAGAGAGACTATATCTTGTTGGAACAAAGCATGAGTAGCTCTGTTTTAATTTTTATGAGATGCAGCAAAACAGATTTTGCCAACTGGAGTGTGAGCAGCGTTCAACAATGGAGAGTCATCTAAGTCCACAGAGGAAGAGTTTTTAAAGAGCATCTCAATCCACAGAGGAAACGTTTTTAATGAGCATCTAAATCCACAGAGGAAGAGTTTTTAAGGCACATCGAAGTCCACAGAGGAAGAGTTTTTAAAGAGCATCTACATCCACAGAGGAAGAGTTTTTAAGGAGCATCTAAATTCAGAGGAAGGGTTTTTAAAGCACATCTAAATCCACATAGGAGTTTTTAAAGAGCATCTAAACCCACAGAGGAAGAGTTTTTAAAGAGCATCTAAATCCACAGAGGAAGAGTTTTTAAAGAGCATCTAAATCCACAGAGGAAGAGTTTTTAAAGAGCATCTAAATCCACAGAGGAAGAGTTTTTAAAGAGCATCTAAATCCACAGAGGAAGAGTTTTTAAAGAGCATCTAAATCCACAGAGGAAGAGTTTGTAAAGAGCATCTAAATCCACAGAGGAATTGTTTTTATAGAGCATCTAAATCCACAGAGGAAGAGTTTTTAAAGAGCATCTAAATCCACAGAGGAAGAGTTTTTAAAGAGCATCTAAATCCACAGAGGAAGAGTTCGTAAAGAGCATCTAAATCCACAGAGGAAGAGTTTTTAAAGACCATCTAAATCCACAGAGGAAGAGTTTTTAAAGAGATCTAAATCCACAGAGGAAGAGTTTTTAAAGAGCATCTGAATCCACAGAGGAAGAGTTTTTAAAGAGCATCTGAATCCACAGAGGAAGAGTTTTTAAAGAGCACACAAACTTGAGCAGAAACAGCATCAGAAATGACAGTGTGTTCTTTACGTGAGACAGCAAAGTTAATTTAAAGTTGAACGGTAAAAGACCCCCCTTGTTGAAGAGCTCGCCCACCAACATTATTCTGTTGTCATACCAGTTCTGCAAAAACAAAGACTTGTTTTCATAAAGTATATATTTGTTGTTCCAAATAAAAAATTTGTGGGGTGAAAAATTGTGTTTGTAGATGAATGCCCACGAGAGAAGTATCTGTTTATGGAATGCTGAAAGTTTCTGAGGGGTTTTATCAACATTATAATTACAAAGAAGAATGAAACTCCATTTTCTGATTCAACAGGACGTCGGTGACGTCAGGAGAATCTCAACGCTGACGGGCTTTCTCGACACAACATCACGAGAATTTCTCGCTCAAGTTGAATATTTTCAGCTCGCGCGAATGATGTGACATGTGCATATTCGCCCCATTTGCGTCGCATCGCATTATTGCCATTATTCACGTCGCCCAGCACGAATACACGCGAATTCGCGTCTATTCACATCTTTGCATTGACTTTATATGTCATCTCACCACATGGAAAACCGCTTTGTGTCTGGTGTGAACACAACACAACAGTTGTACCAGCTGAACAGACCCAGTCTGAACCGAGCTTAACTGACCTGAGATCAAACCGATCAGTCAGTCACTTACTGGTCACCCTCTTTATCTCAGCTGGTCCCAGGGTCTCTGCCTGCAAGCCCCCCTCATCTGTGTGTGTCTGTGTGTTTTCGTATGTGTGCATGTTTGTCTATAGGAGGAGTACCTATAACCATCTGAGCAGCTGGCTAACTGATGCCAGGAACCTGACCAACCCAAACACAGTAAGTCACACACACACACACACACACACACACACACACACACACACACACACACACACACACACACACACCAAATAGATATACTCATTTACAGACTGACCTATCTGTCTCACTGTAGCAGACTTTAATACTGACCTGTCTCTCTCTCTGTAGTAGACTTTTTATACTGACCTGTTTGTCTCACTGTAGCAGACTTTAATACTGACCTGTCTGTCTCTCTGTAGCAGACTTTAATACTGACCTGTCTGTCTCTCTTCAGCAAACTTTAATACTGACCTGTCTGTCTCTCTGTAGCCGCCTTTAATACTGACCTGTCTGTCTCTCTGTAGCAGACTTTAATACTGACCCGTCTTTCTCTCTGTAGCAGACTTTAATACTGACTTGTCTGTCTCTCTGTAGCCGACTTTAATACTGACCTGTCTGTCTCTCTGTAGCAGACTTTAATACTGACCTGTCTGTCTCTCTGTAGCCGACTTTAATACTGACCTGTCTGTCTCTCTGTAGCAAACTTTAATACTGACCTGTCTGTCTCTCTGTAGCCGACTTTAATACTGACCTGTCTGTCTCTCTGTAGCAGACTTTAATACTGACCTGTCTGTCTCGCTGTAGTAGACTTTAATGCTGACCTGTCTGTCTCTCTGTAGCAGACTTTAATACTGACCTGTCTGTCTCTCTGTAGCCGACTTTAATACTGACCTATCTGTCTCTCTGTAGCAGACTTTAATACTGACATGTCTGTCTCTCTGTAGCCAACTTTAATACTGACCTGTCTGTCTCTCTGTAGCAGACTTTAATGCTGACCTGTCTGTCTCTCTGTAGCAGACTTTGATACTGACCTGTCTGTCTCGCTGTAGTAGACTTTAATGCTGACCTGTCTGTCTCTCTGTAGTAGACTTTAATACTGACCTGTCTGTCTCTCTGTAGCAGACTTTAATACTGACCTGTCTGTCTCTCTGTAGGTGATCATTCTTATTGGAAACAAGGCAGACCTGGAGGCGCAGAGAGACGTTACATACGAGGAGGCAAAACAGTTTGCTGATGAGAATGGTGAGGGGTGTGTGTGTGTGTGTGTGTGAGTGTGTGTGTTCAGTGCTTATGTAAGGTGTCAACACCTTTCCACTCGCCGTGTGGTTTTGATTGGAAAGCTGATAACAGCGGCTTTGGAAAGTTCCAGAAACATTAAGCGCCTCTGACCCGACCTTTGACACCAGCCGACCATTCACAGTGCGGAGATCAAGCAGAGAGTTAGCATGGAGAACATCCTGGTAGAATAGTTGGACATGGTTATTTGGTTTGATTTTAATGGTTCGGTTGTCATGGTAACACAGTATGCATCATATGATCCGTTTTTCATGGCACCATACAACACACAACTCCTGATGTGACAACTCGTTGTCCAACCAGCTGGTTCCAGTAAAACTGCTGCTGTGTGATAGGTCAGATCAGTGGCTGTTGTGTTTGGTTAGGTTGATCTTGTTAACGAGATGTACTCTGTTTTTTGTTCTTTATTTTAGACTTATTGTTTTGCCGTTTTTGCCTTTTTACTGGATAGAGGGTAGTGAAGTGGCAGACGGGAAACACGGGGAGAAAGATGGGTGCAACATGCAACTAAGGTCACTGACTGGAATCGAACCAGGGATGTTGCGGTTGTGTGGCCTGTGCCGTAACCATTTGGCTACCCGGGTGCCAGAGGGCTTAACTCTTAAATAAAACCTGAACTACGGCTTAACTTCAATAACAGACAATCTGTCCTTCCATAAAATCACTATCTTTCTTTGTAAATGTTTCCACCTATATGTCGCCCCCTGTTGCTTGAATTCTGCCAAAGATGTGATGTCCCAAATGCCTGCATGTTCAAGTAACTCTGTCCATACACACATCACACTTGCAACATAGAAATATAACCGATAACTCCACCACTGAGCAGAGAGACGGTCTGATCCCCAAAATGTCTTTCAGTACACCATGTCTTGTTTGACACAAAGATTCCCAACAGGGCTCCATTTGAGGCTTCTAACACTTCTGTCTGTCTGTCTGTCTTCAGGTCTGCTGTTCTTAGAGGCTAGCGCCAAGACGTAAGTCCATACACACACACACACACACACATACACACACACACTCATAGGCAACAGACATGAAAACACATCTGTCCATAGTGATGAGCATTAAGCATTACATGACATGGGAGTATTTCTGTTGTGTGTCGTAATGCGATCTGGCGAACTCGGAGCAGTGAGTACATGAATAACATTTCCTCCTTGGTCACGACTGGTCAACCTTCGCTCTCCAGTCAAGTAGATTGTTGTGACTTTGGGGATGAGATAAGAGTGACTGATATCTCCAGTACTTTGATTGGTCACATTCAGTGTGGGAAGATGGCTGTGCGAATTCACATTAGCGACGGTCTCACCCAGTACCGTCCATGCAGTGTCTTTGTCCATGTCTGCGTCTAAGTTTTGTCTTCGTTGGATGGCTGGGAAAGTTGGCGCTGGATCGGCTGGGAGTGCGGGCTAGGCTAAGCTAACTACTAGCCCATGCAGACCGGCAGTTCCGATAACACCGAGGGTGGTCTGGCGGCGGCCTCACCTGGCGTTGACTGTGGTGTTTTTAATGTCGCCGTGAGGAGTGTGGGGAGGTGTGTCAAGGGTGTCTGGCTGGGAGAGAGGATGCTGGATCGGCTGGGAGAGCTTGGTGGGCCCGGGACCTGCCCCTGCCTGGAGCTGCACCCAAGGAAGAAACGCCAAGGGTGGCCTGACGACGCAGAAGCGGGGTGATCTAAGCTAACTGCTAACCCATGCAGACCGGCGGTTCCGACAGTCATCCTGGCTGGCGTTCGT
This sequence comes from Lampris megalopsis, assembly GCA_022114975.2. NCBI lineage: Eukaryota > Metazoa > Chordata > Actinopteri > Lampriformes > Lampridae > Lampris > Lampris megalopsis. The sequence continues at coordinate 10,322,937 of JAJHIY020000936.1, read as the reverse complement.
TCCCTTGGAAAGTGATTTTTTTGTTTAATTTGGATATATGTGTTAGTTTGGATATATGTGTTAGTTTGGATATGTGTGTTAGTTTGGGTATGTGTGTTCTTGTAGTTTTTGGATGTGTTGTCTTTGTGTTGTACTGCTGTGGGCTGGGGGAAATGGCATTTTTTTTAATTTCATGTACGCAAGTGCATGAAGTGAAATGACAAATAAAGTGTTCCTGTTCCTGATTCAGTACCGGCCTTGACTTATGTGATTGGCAGCCTGATAGCAGACACAGCCACGCCGTGCATGCCGGTCAGTGTACAGACACAACAGTCTCCTGCTAAAGAGGCAGCTGCTGCTAATAATGTGGCTGATCCTGTAAGGTTATCATAGCATAAAGTTTGTACTTAAATAATCTGTCATAGTTAAGAATGTAATATGTTACAGAAGCTGCCTTGCTAAAAGTTTTAAGGTTGATCACTTTCAGTACCGGCCTTGACTCGTGCGCTTGGCTGCCTGATAGCAGATACAGCCAAGCCACGCACACTGGTTGGCATGCTGGTTAGCACACTGGTTGGCTGTCGCTGTCACTAACATGGATGATCATGTCAGGTTTTAATTTGGTTGACTCTACTCTAATAATTTGTTATAGGGGAGCATTTACTATGTTACAGAAGCTGCCTTGCTAAAAGTTTTCTACGAGTTAACAGTTTGCCACAGAGGAAAGGAGTTAATCAGCGGTCTTTCCACCACTATTTGAGCAGTTTTTTAAGGCATGAATGAATTTTTTGTTTCGTTGCTTTATGAAGTTAGTTTAGAGCAATGTTTGGTACATTTTTTTAGTGTGTTAAATAAACAGACCTGATGTTTGAAGTGACAAGAGGTTCTCGAAAGTGAGTTGGAACCGACCACTTATTTAGTTCCCCTGGCTTTTAATGTCAAAAAGCCGACACGTTTAAGTGGAAAGACTTTATGGATTAAAGTGGATTTCCTTTACAAAAGAGCCACAGGATTGACGGAATAGAGCAGGGATAGGCAATATGGTCCAGAAAGGTCCAGTGTGGGTGCAGGTCTTTGTTCCAACCAAGAAGTTACACACCTGAGTCTACAAATCAAGGTCCTTAGCAAAGACTATTGGTTGACTAATAGAATCAGGTGTGTGTGTTGGAATGAAGACCTGCACCCACACCAGACCTTTCTGGACCATGTTGCCTATCCCTGGAATAGAGGGAATCGGATATTCTGCAAGCGAGCCCTGGGTAAAATAGACAAAAATCGAGCCGCCACGCTGGTAGTGGATTGCAGTGAATGAAATGCATGTGTGCTCATTCAGTTTGGAATGTCTTTGCTTGCTTCTTAGCAACACGTGACAGTTTTAATGCAGAATGAATAAACTATGTCAACTAAGGTGCTATATGGCTGATGCCGCTGATCCGTCAGATGAGGTAAGGCTGATAAAGACAACTGCAACTCGTGGAGCGAAGCTCGGTGCTTTAAATCAGAAACGGCTAGATTAAGGCTTTACTTGAAGCTGGTGAAAATAGACATAAACAAACATGTGGATGCGTTCGATAACCCTTTGGCTGAGTTGATGGAATTACAAGTGCCTACAAAGTCCCAGAAAGTTGAATCAGTGAGAGAGCCCAATACACTGATTCAGCTTTCTGGGACTTCCTTACCTGGATTATTGAGCATGCATCAAGACTGTACAAAGCCTGTTAAATGAAGATGAAGGAGAAGCTGACCATTTGGATTGGTATGAGCCTAAATTAATCCTCTGCAGAGTTTTTAAAAGGTATTCAAGAATGGATGGAGGATAATGGTCAAGATTACAATTTACAATTTCATTTAGCAGACACTTTTATCCAAAGCGACGTACATCTGACAGTTAATACAACACAAGCAAGGATCTAGTCAGGAGGTGTCAATGCAAGTAAGTGTAAAAAAAAAAAACTAGGTTCAAGTCCAATAGGACGTAGGTGTCACCAGGCAGTGCACAAAGGCAATGCATAGGGTGCATAGAAGCGATTTAAAAAAAAAAAAATTTACTACCATATCAGGTGTGGAGGTGTTGGAGAAAGAGCTGGGTCTTTAGCGTCTTCTTAAAGATGGAGAGGGACTCAGCGGCTCGAATGAAATTTGGTAACTCGTCCCACCTCCGGGGAAATACAGAAGAGAAGAGTCTGGGTAGTGACTTAGGGCCCCGATGTGGCGGGAAGTGCCAGGAGCCTTTCGTTGGCAGAATGTAGTGAATGGGACTCTATGTAGACCTGAATGAGGGAGTTCAGGTAGGTGGTAGTAGTTGTAGTTGCTGTTTTGTAAGCGAGCATCAAGGTTTTGAATTTGATGCGAGCAGAAACTGGGAGCCAGCGGAGGGATATGAACAGCGGAGTGACATGTGCTGTTTTGGGTTGGTTGAAGACCAGACATGCTGCTGCATTATGGATAATTTGCAGAGGTTTGAAAGTGCATGCAGAAAGACCTGCCAGTAAGGAGAGGCAGTATTAATGCGTAATATAACAAGAGTCTGTACCAGGACTTGTGCTGCATGCTCAGACAGGTAGCATCTAATTTTCCTTATGTTGTACAGGGCAAATCGGCATGACAGCGTGATCGAGGCCTTGTGAACCTTCTTCCACGATTCCGGTGTGGGAAGATGGCGGTGCAAATTCATGTTTGCAGCGGCCTCACCCAATACCGGTGTGGGAAGATGGCGGCGCGAATTCACGTTTGCAGCGGCCTCACCCAGTACCATCCATGCAGTGTCTTTGTCCACGTCTGCGTCTAAGTTTGTCTTCGTTTCACGGCTTGGAGAGTTGGCGCTGGATCAGCTGGTAGAGCTTGGTCTGCTGTATGGGCCCAGGGACCGCGGCCCTGCCTTGAGCTGTGCCCGAAGAGGTAACACTGAAGGCAGTCTAACAGGACACGGAAGCAGGGCAGGTTAAGCTAACTGCTAGCTCATGCAGACCGGCAGTTTCGATAACACTGAGGGCGGTCTGGTGGCAGCCTCGCATAGCCTTGACTGTTTATTTAGTGTCGTCGTGTGGAGTGCAGGGAGATGTGTCAAATGTGTCTGACCAAACCTCAGCGGAGTTGCGCCCGAAGCGGAAACACCGAGGACGGTCTGATGGGACGCAGAAGTGGAGCAGGCTAAGATAACTGCTAGCCCATGCAGACCGGCAGTTCCAACAGTCATCCTGGCTGGTGTTCATTCTCCTGGACAGTGATTTTTTTTTTTTTTTTTTAGTTTAGATATATGTGTTAGTTTGGATATTTGTGTTCTTGTAGTTTTTGGATGTGTTTTTGTCTTTGTGTTGCACTGCTGTTGACTGGGGGAAACAATTTTTGTTTCATTTCTTGTGCGCAAGTGCATGAAATGAAATGACAAAGTGTTTCTGATTGTGATGACACCCAGGTTTCGGGCAGACTTTGTGGACATGAGTTGGGTTGATCTGAGCTGGATATTGATCTGTTGTTGTAAGGATGGACTGGCTGGAACGACAAGGAGCTCAGTCATGGATAGGTTAAGCTGAAGGTGGCATTCTTTTATCCATGCAGAGATATCAGATGAGATGATGAACAAAGGTGGGATGAGTTATTGTAAGGGGCTGTTGGGCCTGGTGATAGTGTGTCTATGGTATCACAAAAGGCCTCCAGCAAGGCCTTCAGTGCATCTTCTTCCTATTTAAAGGCTAAAACAGATCATGCTGCTCTGAGAGCAAAAGCTGAAGCATTGGAAATAAGGGCAAGAAATAAGGGCAAGAAAGGAAAAGCTCGCCATGGACGCTGAATTGGCTGCTGCAGATGCCAAAGTAAAAATCTTCCCGGGCTCTGAATCCTTGCATAAGCTCACACTGCCAGAAAGTACAAAGAAACCAAAATCAGAAATGATTTCACCAGATCTTGCTCCAGCAACAACCTTAAAAGGCTCAGAAAGCTCAGACCTCTTAGGAAACAAGCATGCCCCACTAGTCCACCTCATCCTGTAAAACAAAAGGCACAAATGTGAATCATGACCAAAGAATTGGAGAGTCAAATAACAGTGAAGGAAGGGGTCTTACTGATGTCATGAGACAAAATGAAATAACTGAAATGCCGGTTAAGCAACAACAACTATCTTTTCGTTCCACTAGAGAAATTCCTGTATTTGATGATGATGCTCTTCAGTACAGATCATTTATCAAAATCCTTTAGGTAGGAGTAGAACACAAAACGGACAATGTGCAAGATATATTGTTCTAAGAGCAATACACAAAAGGAAAACCTGGACAATTGGTTCATTGCTTCCTGCATATGGACCCAGAAAGGTACTTTAGAAAAGTAAAGGAGACTTGAATGGTATTTTGACAATGAAATGAAGATAACTTCAGCATATATGGATAAAATCCTGAGTTGTTCTTCAGTAAAGGCAGAGGATGGGCCAGCAGTAAGATCTGATGCACTGATTTTTCAAGCTGCTATGATACAAACCCCAATTCCAATGAAGTTGGGATGTTGTGTAAAATGTGAATAAAAACAGAATACAATGATTTGCAAAATCCTCGACCTATATTCAATTGAATACATTACAAAGACAAGCTATTTAATGTTCAAACTGATAAACTTTATTGTTTTTTGCAAATATTCACTCATTTTGAATTTGATGCCTGCAACACGTTCCAAAGAAGCTGGGACAGGGGCAACAAAAGACTGGGAAAGTTGAGGAATGCTCAAAAAACACCTGTTGGGAACATTCCACAGGTGAACAGGTTACTTGGAAACAGGTGAGTGTCATGATTGGGTATAAAAGGAGCATCCCCAAAAGGCTCAGTCGTTCACAAGCAAGGATGGGGCGAGGTTCACAATTGCAAGGAATTTAGGGATTTCATCATCTCCAGTCCATAATATCATCAAAAGATTCAGAGAATCCGGAGAAATCTCTGCACGTAAGCGGCAAGGCTGAAAACCAACACTGAATGCCCGTGACCGACATCATTCTGTAAAGGATATTACCACGTGAGCTCAGGAACACTTGGGAAAACCATCGACGGTTAACACAGTTTGTCGCTACATCTACAAGTGCAAGTTAAAACTCTACCATGCAAAGCCAAAACCAGATATCAACACCACCCAGAAATGCCGCCGGCTTCTCTGGGCCCAAGCTCATCTGAGATGGACTGACGCAAAGTGGAAAAGTGTGCTGTGGTCTGACGAGTCCAAATTTCAAATTGTTTTTGGAAATCATGGACGTTGTGTCCTCCGGGCTAAAGAGGAAAAGGACCATCCAGATTGTTATCAGCGCAAAGTTCAAAAGCTAGCATCTGTGATGGTACGGGGGTGTGTTAGTGCCCATGGCATCATGGGTAACTTGCACATCTGTGAAGGCACCATTAATGCTGAAAGGTACATACAGGTTTTGGAGCAACATATGCTGCCATCCAAGCGACGTCTTTTTCAGGGGCGTCCCTGCTTATTTCAGCAAGACAATGCCAAGCCACATTCTGCATGTGTTCCAACAGCGGGGCTTCGTAGTAAAAGAGTGTGGGTACTAGACTGGCCTGCCTGCAGTCCAGACCTGTCCCCCATTGAACATGTGTGGCGCATTATGAAGCGCAAAATACGACAACGGAGACCCCGGACTGCTGAGCAACTGAAGTCGTCCATCAAGCAAGAATGGGAAAGAATTCCACCTACCAAGCTTCAACAATTAGTGTCCTCAGTTCCCAAACGCTTATTGAGTGTTGTTAAAAGGAAAGGTGGTGTAACACAGTGGTGAACATGCCCCCGTCCCAGCTTCTTTGGAACGTGTTGCAGGCATCAAATTCAAAATGAGTGAATATTTGCAAAAAAACAATAAAGTTTATCAGTTTGAACATTAAATATCTTGTCTTTGTAGTGTATTCAATTGAATATAGGTGGAAAAGGATTTGCAAATCATTGGATTCTGTTTTTATTTACGTTTTACACAACGTCCCAACTTCATTGGAATTGGGGTTTGTACAATGAGAGAAGTTCATTTAATGGAAGAGCTGGAAACCCCCATCTCACTTGAAGACGGTCGTGTCCAAGTTGCCTTTTGAGCTTGGGGACAAATGGAGAACAGTTGTCTGTGACATTCAAGAAATATGCAAAAGGAGAGCAAAGTTTAAAGACCTTTTTGAGTTTATTGAAAGACAGTCGTGAGTTGTTTTGGATCCCGTTTTTGATGACCTTCAAAAATCTGACTGATAACAAGTGATAACAAGGAATGTTAAAAGCAAAATGACCCCAAAGATGACCCCCCTTAAAACCAAATAGTAGAGGATGTAGTTTTGCTACTAAGGCTGCAGCAATGTCAGAGTGATCAGAGCATATTGAAAGTAAATCAAAACTTAACCCAAAAGAGAAATGACCCTAGGATACTTGGTGTTCTTGAGAAGCCCTGTTTATTCTGTCTTGATGCATGCTCAGTAATCCAGGTAAGAAAATCACAGAACGGTGACTCAGTTCATCTGGACACGTTTATTGACAGATGGGTTTCTCAGCTGACTTGCAGGTACCCTGCAGTCAGCTGAGACTGAAGAGGTCACTTAGATGATAATGAAACATCTCTCTCAATAAATGTGCCCAGATGAAATGACTCAACCTTCTGTGACCTGTTTATTCTGTATTAAAGACCACATAATGGAATTTTCTGGAGCCCTTAAGCACAGACCTAACAAAGAAAAGGTGAAGTTCATGAAAAGCAAAGGTCTGAGCTTTGTATGTTTGGGAACGGGGCACATGGGCCAAAACTGTCAAAGCCGAAGCCCTGTCAGATATGTCACCAAAATCACCCAAGCATTCTGCACACACACATGAAAGATAAAACAGTCTCAGAATACTACGAAGGAGTCTTATAAGGACCTGAATATCCAAGTATTCTGATATTTGTTCGTTTGGGTGGGTATTCAGTTTCAATTTTTGGGTTCTGATATTCAGGGGGGGTTTTTTTGTGTGCTAAATGTAGTCTATTAATAACGGTGAACTGAAAAATACATTTGTCAGCCAATTCTAGTACTATATTGATACTTTTTAATTGCTCTGTTAAATGTGGAAATATGTACTGTCTCAGCTGCGGCGCCTGACATCCCTTTCACTCACAGCAGTGACATCACACTTCAGTTCACCTTGGCCTTAACCTTGTGGAGGTATGTGCTTCAGTTCACCTTGGCCATTAAAGGGAAGACAAAATGCTGAGGACCTCAGCTGTGTGGTAACACTTTAAGTTGAGCGATGACAAGGCAGCGTGCCAGATACGTAATTTGAAACTGCCCTACCACAGTGGCATAACAAGCATGATAAGTCACTTGAATGCTGTAAGTAGTAGGCTATTATACAGTGTGAAAAACCCAGACTATACTAGCTAGCAAACTTAGATTAGCTCATGTCTGTTTTCCAGTCGCCATTATCAAGCTGCTCTTACCCGCCATTTAAACAGTAACGTTACACATGATAAAAACGTGCACTTACTTTGCTTAGAAAATAGTTGTAACTGATCCATTGATTCATCATCAGCCGCTCCTCTGGGGTGGGGTCGCGGTGGCAGCAAGCTAAGTAGGGCACTCCAGACGTCCCTCTCCCCAGCAACACCCTCCAGTTCCTCCTGGGGCAAAGGAGCAGTGGCTCTACTCCAAGCTCCCTCTGGATGTCCGAGCTCCTCACCCTATCTCTAAGGCTGAGCCCAGACACCCTAAGGAGGAAACTCATTTCAGCCACTTGTATCTGCGGTCTCACCCTTTCGGTCACTACCCAAAGCTCATGGCCATAGGTGAGGGTTGGATTGCTGCCTACGGGTTGGGGATGAGTTGTTGCCTCAAGTGAAGGAGTTCAAGTATCTCAGGGTCTTGTAACTGATCCGAATAGTTAAAATAAAACATAAGGTGTAATGTGAGAGTATCTGGGGCTAAGGCAATTATGGGCATAAAAAAGCCTAATAATAACTTATCCGTAGATGCATCCCCAGGCATTGCAGCCATCAACATCCTTAACCACACCCAAAACCACACAGCAGACCTTACAGTTCCAAAAACACATCCATTATCTGAACCGCTTATCCTGCTCTCAGCGTTGCGGGGATGCTGGAACCTATCCCAGCAGTCATTGGGCGGCAGGTGGGGAGACACCCTGGACAGGCTGCCAGGCCATCACACAGGGCCCACACACACACACACACACACACACACATTCATACCTAGGGACAATTTAGTATGGCCGATTCACTTGACTTACATGTCTTTGGACTGTGGGAGGAAACCGGAGCCCATGGAGGAAACCCACGCAGACATGGGGAGAACATGCAAACTCCACACAGAGGATGACCCACCAAGGTTGGACTTATTCCGGGCTCAAACCCAGGACCTTCTTGCTGTGAGACGGCCACACTAACCACTGCGTCACTGTGCCGTTCCAAAAACTAATAACAGAAAACAAAGAGAGACGTAACAGGTGCCATAGTAGAGTTCATCACTATGGATATGAGACCCACTAACATAGTCGAAGGCGAAGGCTTCAGAAAATTAATGAAGAAGATGGAGCCCGACTACGCTGTACCCAAACGCTCCATTATTTCACACGCCCTGTTTCTGAAGTACAGCAATGTGCCAGACCACATTTTAACTCTCGTTTGAAAACTCAACTGCCTTAATCGAAGAAGGTTGAATCAGTTCATCTGGACACGACATTTATTGAGAGAAACATTTCATCACTCATCTAAGTGACATCTTCAGTCTAAACTATTTTATACTTATCTGTTGTATTAACCTTTTATTGTCTACCCTGCTTTGTTTTGATTTTATGCTGTCTGACACAGTGCTGCTTGTTTTTTTACTGTGTTCTGTAAGGTGTCCTTGAGTGCTCTTGATGGTGCTCAAAAATAAAATGTATTATTATTAAACTGACTGCAGGTATCCCACCCTTATAAACAATACAGTGGCATAATGACTGAAATCAACGACCGGTTTCATATTCAAATTACCGTGACCATTAACTAGATTTACAATGGCCATGTGTACTATTCACAGACGGTTGGGGAATAGTTGCAATCACACCATTGTAAGATGGTGACAGATGTACTCTTAGGCACCCCCTCAGTTCAGGGATGGTCATTCCCTCTTCACATAGATGGCCTCTTTGACTCCCCGTTCAAACCAGCATTCCTCCCTATCAAGGTCAAGAGGGATATTTTTAGACTTGAAGAGGTCACTTAGTTGAGTGATGAAACATATCTGTCAATAAACCTATCCAGATGAACTGATTCAACCTTCTTTAGTGTTCGTGTGAGTGATTGATTTTATTTTGAACATGATCTATGGTCCTGAGCTTTGGGTAGTGACCGAAAGGGTGAGATCGTGGATACAAGCGGCTGAAATGAGTTTCCTCCGTAGGGTGTCTGGGCTCAGCCTTAGAGATAGGGTGAGGAGCTCGGACATCCGGAGGGAGCTCAGAGTAGATTCGTTGCTCCTTCGCATCGAAAGGAGCTAGTTGAGGTGATTCGGGCATCTGATTAGGTTTGCCTCCTGGGTGCCTTCCTTTGGAGGTTTACCGGGCATGGCCAACTGGGAGGAGACCCAGAACTTGCTGGGAAGACTACATGTCCAATCTGGGCTGGGAACGTGTTACCTCCGGCTTGGTCAGGTGTCCCTTCAGCCACAATTGGCTGTGTCTGCGGGTGGGAAGCCATGTGTGGGTATGTGTCCTGGTTGCTGCACTAGCGCCTACTCTGGTTGGTCGAGGCGCCTGTTCATGGGGGAGGGGGAACTGGGGGGAATAGCGTGATCCTCCCACACACTACATCCCCCTGGTGAAACTCCTCACTGTCAGGTGAAAAGAAGCGGATGGTGACTCCACATGTCTCGGAGGAAGCATGTGGTAGTCTGCAGCCCTCCCCAGTTTGGCAGAGGGGGTGGAGCAGTGATTGGGACAGCTCGGAAGAGTGCGGTAATTGGCCAAGTACAATCGGAGAGAAAAAGGGGCATAAATCCAAGAAAGATATAATCCAACCCCTCTTAGATAATTTCCGTTTTTTTGTTCTTGCTTTGTCTCGTGACGCAGTAACTAGCTAGTATGGCGATCGCCCACATTATGTCGTCATACATAATAAGAAATGTGTTTCTGGTTATCCGTCTGTTTTCACTCACCTCAACCCACCCACCAGTCCTGTCAACCAGTGACATGGCTCTGATTTACCCGCTTTCGAAAAGACCATTCCCTTACGTTCCTTTATGATGAGTCGCACAAATCAGTATGGCGACTGACGCTGGCAAGTAAGGAGCAGGGAGAAGTTAGACCACCATTATGTCGGCCTACCCAGATCTTTGCACTGTGTTAAGTCCACTTTTGTTTTATAGTCGCATGTGTGTCCGGTGAAAAATCATCTCCTCTCATCGTCCCAAGAAATCCATCAAGGATCCAACAGCTAAACAGCTCTGGAGACTCGGCAACAGCTTAATAATCACTCACCAAAGTAACTGAGTCGGCGAAAGCTGGGTGACTGTTTCTTTTTTCTATGCTTTCTTTCCTCTTGACGAAAGCTTTGGGGGTTTGTGGATTTTCGTTTGCGAGTTGACTGAATGGAACTGCGGTTGGGAATACTTCCTTGTTTTGAGTTTTGTTTGTTGGTTAACTGGGACATCCTGAAGTGAGACATGTTTGCTTTTTAAGCTGAGCTGAATTATGTGGAACTTTTTTATTTCCCTTGTCCTATGATATAACCTTTGACCATTGACCGGTGGTGTGGTTGAGTTTATTTAAATTGAACATTTTATTCCCCTGCCTTGCAATTGATTATACATTTGTTTACTGTTGTAAAAACAAAAACAAAAACAAAACAGGAGTCGTTTGTATTCTGAATGCATGTATCCTTTGTGGGGTTTGACATTGACTCAGACTGGTATAAACTTGGTCAAACCACTACACTAGCTAGACACTAGCTAGCTACTACCAGTGTGTGGCTACTACTGCCACGCAAAATCGTGTAATGAAAAATGGAAAGGAAAAAAAAAATGTTAGGACATGGTCAGTGGACATTAAATCACAGTATATCAGAGTAGTTAGTCGTCAATCTGTGGTCTCATACACAAACTCTGCCCCCTGCTAGTGGTTTTGTTTCAGTTTACATTGTATTGATGGCAGATGTTAGGCCTTGTTTAGCCTTTATCAATTCATCTTCCAAAGTTACAATTTCATTTAGCAGACGCTTTTCCAAAACAGTGTTAATACAACACAAGCAAGGATCTAGTCGGGAGACAACAAGGAAACAACAATATAAGTGCTAAAAAAGTAAGTTCAAGTCCGACAGGACATAGGTGTCAACAGGCAGTGCACAAAGGCAATGCATAGGGAGCATAGAAACGGCTTTTATTTTTTGTATTTTTATCAATACCACCAGGTGTGGAGGTGTTCATGAAAGAGCTGGGTCTTTAGTGTCTTCTTAAAGATGGAGAGGGACTCAGCGGATCGAATTTAGCTTGGTAACTTGTTCCACCACCGGGAACTACAGAAGAGAAGAGTCTGGCTAGTGACTTGGGGCCCCATTGTGGTGGAGGTGCCAGGTGCCTTTCATTGGCTCCTGGCACTTCCGCCACAACGGTTGCCTTTTCACTATCCATTAAGTGTAATTGTTCTTTTTGTATGCTTTTGTACAGTTATGGCTGCAGGCTCTCTCCACCTCTATTAACTCCTATTTAGACTGTAATTCATTTGCTAAAAAACAACAACTTAGTTTTGTATAGCACCTTTCAAAGAACCCAAGGACACTTTACACCAGATAATAAAAAAATTAAAACAAAGAATAAAAGACTACAGATCATAGGCCTTATTAAAAAGGTAGGTTTTAAGTAGTCTTTAAAATTGTCCAAATACGCAGCAAAGGAGCTCTGCTGGAATAGACTTCCACAGGGGTGGGGGCTTCCACACTAAAGGCTCCATCCCCAAAAGTCCGCGGGCTGGTGTGGGGGTATAAAGCAAGCCCGTGTCTGCAGACTGCAGATTCTGGGACGGAATATAGGGGCTGATGAGGTCTGATAGGTACTGGAGGGTAAGGGCATGAAGGGATTTATAGGTGAGGAGGAGGATTTTATAAGAAATGTGGGATTTGACTGGGAGCCAGTGAAGGTGGACAAGGGTGAGAGTGATGTTTTGCCAGGGCTTGGAATGGGTGAGCACCCTGGCAGCTGAATTCTGCACACACTGAAGCCTGTCTAGGGCTTTGCTAGGTACCCTAGACAGGACTCCATTGCAATAATCCAGATGGGAGGTGATGACGGCATGGATGTAATAGATAAGTGTAATAGATATTACACTTGTTTTTACACTTAAGCATACATTATATGCTGATTGTGCTGCAAATGTGTTTCTATTTGTATTATGTATTATATATTTATTTTTTTATTTTTATTTTGTACCACTGGGGAGTTGAACTTAATTTCGTTGTACAGCTGTGCAATGACAAATAAAGACATTCATTCATTCATTCATGAGGGTTTCTGCCACGGAGTCTGAGAGTAGTGGCCGGAGTCTGGAGATGTTTTTGAGGTGAAATAAAGAAGATTTGGTGACGGATTTGATGTGTGGCTGGAATGAGAGGGTGGAGTCCAGAATGACACCAAGGTTGCGGACTTCAAGGGATGGGCAGATGGAGCCAGCTATCCACATGGAGGAGAATATCTCCAACCTTCAGGAGCAGTGCCTTAGGATCCAGAACCATGAGCTCAGTCAGTCTTATTGCTATATAGCTTGAGTAGATTTGATGACATCTAGATTTTTATTTCATGGAGGCAGTTGACAAGGCATTGTGGGGGGACCTGAGAGGATGGTCTAGTGCTGAGATAAAGCTCTGTGTCATCAGCATAGCAATGGAAACTTAAACCGTGGTGGCCAATGATCTGACCAAGGGGGAGCATGTAGATAGTAAAGAGGAGGGGTCCAAGTACAGAACCTTGTGGCATGCCTGTTTGACTGGTGCTAGGGTGGAACTTGAGACTTTGATGGTGACAAATTGTTTCCTGTTGGCGAGATATGACTGGAACCAGGAGAGAGCTACACCATTGAGGCCTAGGTATTCAGATAAGCGGTTGAGGAGAATGGTGTGGGAAACAGTGTCGAAGGCTGCAGAGAGGTCCAGGAGGATGAGAATACTGGTGTGGCCTGAATCAGCAGCAATGAGGAGGTCATTGGTGATTTTGGTAAAGGCAGTCTCCATGCTGTGGTGTGCTCTGAAGCCAGATTGTAGGGGTTCATAGAGCTCATGGTGGGACATGTGTTCCAGGATTTTGGCTGGAAGTCCCTTAGGTCATCTGGAGCCAGGCCTGGCTTTTTGGGGATAGGGATGACACATGCAGATTCCAAAGAGGAGTTCATAATGTCCACAATTAGTGAACATTAGATTGTGGCGTAGTAATGCATTTTGGCCTGGGAAAGAGCTTCTTTATATAGGTCTTCATGTGATCTTTAAAGGCCTCGAGGTGGGCAGTGAGGCCAGAACTTTTATAGAGCCTCTTCAGTTGATACACGAGAGTTAGGGGAGGGATAAGGCTGCATTGTAGTGGGCTACCAGGCCATCCATCGTGGTATCGGAGGGATCTGAGGCTAGATTGGACATTATCATGTCAGTCAGGGCTGGTGCACTAAGTTTTGATGTTCCTGAACGTGATGGTACATTTTGTGTGCTGCCTGGGCAAGGGAACAGCAAAGTGGATGGCATGATGGTCGGATAAAGTAAGGTCCAGGCACTTCAAATGGAGGGGAGTTGTACCAGTAGCGCACACCAGAGCCAGAGCGTGACCTTTAGCATGGGTGGAACCTTGAACATGCTGTGTGAAGTTAAAAGTTAAAGCAGTCCAGTAATGACAGGAGTTCAGCAGCAAACATGCAGCTACTGGAGTCCACATCACCTAACAGGAGTGTAGATGGACACAGAGCAGACAGAGGTGAGCAGCTCAGATAGTTCAGACATGAAGGTCGTGGAGGCTTTAGAGGGGTGGTAAACAAGGACCACCTGAAGTTGTGCTGACCCAGCTAGTGTGAAGGCAACACACTCAAACGAGGAGACACTGAGGGCCCGTGGTGGTGTAGTGGTGTAAGCATCGGCTTTGTGTCGATGCAGTTGCCCACTGGGGACCGGGGTTCGTACCCCGGTCTCATCAGATCCGACTATGGCCGGACTCGATGAAGCAGCAACAATTGGCAATGCTGTCTTTGGGAGGGGGCTGAGTTGGCTTGTGTTCGTCACATGAATGCGTCTCTGTGTGTGTGGGGAAAAAGCAGTGGTTCGGCCTGGATTCGCCTTGTGACGAAAGTGACGAGGCGAATCCTTCCAGACTGCTGGCCGGAGAGATGCAGTTGGCGAGCACATGCAGTACGAGGGTGGGTGTTTGAACTAAAATAGGGATTGATTGGCCACTAAATTGGGAGAAAAAGGGAAAAATCAGAAATAAACATTTTTTTAAAAAATGAGTAGACACCGAGTACTGGAAGTTCTTTAACCAGAATGTCAGCTCAGTGTATAATAGCCAGCCCACCACCACGACCCATGGAACGAGGATTCTGCATGTACACATAGCCTGGAGGTGTGGCTTGATTTAACATCACAAAGTCAAAAAACAGACAAAATGCGCATTAAAAGATGAGTTTGACTGATAGAATTATTAAATGTTTTTAGATTATCTATATATATCACGATAATATCTTAATCGTGTATTGCTTTGGCCACGGTAACCGCGTAGTGAAAACCTGATATTGTGACAGCCTTAGTTGGAACCGACCACTTATTCAGTGCCTGCACCTTTTAATATTAAAAAGCTGACAGACCCCTCTAGCCCCCCCAACCAGTCCTAAAGCCTAGGATACTCTTTCATATTCACATTTGTCATTTTTCTTTTCACATTTTAACATGGTTTCTAGCACAGAGCGGACACGGAGAGTAATAATTTTGAAAATAATTGTAATTGGTTGTGTACCGCGGCACAGTGGTTAGCATGGTCATCTCGCAGCAAGAAGGTCCTGGGTTCGAGCCCCGGGGTAGTCCAACCTTAGGGGGGTCATCCCGGGTCGTCCTCTGTGTGGAGTTTGCATGTTCTCCCCATGTCTGTGTGGGTTTCCTCCGGGTGCTCCCACAGTCCAAAGACATGTAGGTCAGGTGAATCGGCTGTACTAAATTGTCCCTAGGTGTGAATGTGTGTGTGTGTGTGTATGGGCCCTGTGTGATAGCCTGTCCAGGGTGTCTCCCTGCCTGCCGTCCGATGACTGCTGGGATAGGCTCCAGTCTCCCTGCGACCCTGAGAGCAGGATAAGTGGTTCAGATAATGGATGGATGGATGGTTGTGTACCTGGTGGGGCTGCCCTTTGTTAGTTTTCTTTGTAAATGTGAACATATCATATGTAAAGGTACAGTTGCACTTAATTAATCATTTGTGCTTTATTTTGGTTAATCTTGTAATTCTGTTAGCTCGTGACCATCACCAGAGTAATCTTAAAAGACGTAAATGAGCATTTTGTAGTTTTTGTTTTGTTTTTTTAAATCTCTGGGGGAGCATACCCCCAGACCTTCCTAGCGGGTCTGTGTTTTTCTCTGCTTACGGGCCCTTCTCACCTTTTTCACCCCTAACCAGTTCGCATGCCTAGTTATTCTGTGAAACCGAATAAAAACTGCATCTTCTGACGCAGTGCTGTGCTTCTGAGCTAGCATTTCTGCTGCTGCGGTCCTGTTCTCATCCAAATATGAAGCGGATGTGCCGTTGAAGACATGTTGGTTTAATTTGAATTACCAGGAAATAATAGAAATAGTGCTGTTTGATATAAAAAACCTTCAAGCTGTTCTTGTGTGACGTGCGCTTGCTGTTGACTTTATAACACATAGCTGATTGGCTGAGAGAATAACCCATGAAGAACCCGAAGAGGTGCGTGCAGCTTTTCATAGATCTGTGCTGTGCAAAACCAAAATTTGGGTTTGGAAAATATTTTTCCTAAACTTTTTGTCAAATTTTGTACATTTTTCAAAAGTTTAAAAATTTGCCAGGTGCGTTTTTATCAATATGTTGTAAGTGATTAAACAAAGCTCCCTGCATGTGGAGCGAACTAGTGCTACACTAACATTTAGCACGTGGTTCACACAGCCGTTGTTGCCCAGTAGTGGTAGCAGAAGTAGGGAGATTCAACACAATGTCAGTGGGGGACAGCAGGGACTGACAGCAGGGGCTGGCCAGAATGAATCCCGTCATCTCCTCACTCCACAACATTAAACTGCCTGTCCACTTGCTAAACAGGAGGGTGGAGCAGCAGCCGATGAGAGAGCAGAGTCCATGTTAACATGTATTGGCGTGCTTCTGAAATAATTTTGCAGATTGGATAACCATTGTTATACCCGAGGGGCAATATGGTTTGCAAACTGTAGTTAACACAACCAATCATGAAATAAATGAAAAGACATAAATACATTTAACATATGGTAACTGTCATCGTGATAAAGTAGTAATGAGCTATAAAATACTTGAATCCATCAGTCCTTGTTTAAATGTGTGTGCAGCGGCAAGTAGGCCTACAGCTTGTTTACAAAGCCAGCATATTACACACAAGTAGGAAAGTCATTCCAGCGAGCGCTTGTCTCAGTAGTGGAAAAAGATGGAAGAGTGACTTATTGTTGTGGTTTCAGATCATCAGATAGTTTATAAATTAAAATGTCAATCTGGAAGATTCTCACTTAAATAAGCATTAAGTTTCTATGTTGTGCTGAGTAAGGTGACACTGACGAGTCAGTCTGTTGGCCGCTGATTAAATCCTTTGCATTTGCAGTAATACAGAGAAATACAAACATGTTTCTGTGGTGACATTCCCACCAACAATCCAAAGCGTCACACAGGAAGTGAAGTGTTCTGTCAGCCAGCAGTGCCTGGTCCACAAAAGAGGATAGCAGGAACACCAAAGAGGGTAGCAGGAACACCAGAGAGGGTAGCAGGAACACCTGAGAGGGTAGCAGGAACACCAGAAATGCCAGAGAGGATAGGCAGAACACCAGAGAGGATAGGCGGAACACCAGAGAGGGTAGCAGGAACACTGGAGAGGGTAGCAGGAACACTGGAGAGGGTAGCAGGGACACTGGAGAGGGTAGCAGGAACACCGGAGAGGGTAGCAGGAACACCGGAGACGCCAGAGAGGATAGCAGGAAACGCCAGAGAAGACAGCAGGAACACCGGAGAAGGTAGCAAGAACACCAGAGACACCAGAGAGGATAGCAGGAACACCAGAGAGGATAGGAGGAACACCAGAGAGAGGATAGGAGGAACACCAGTGAGGGTAGGAGGAACACCAGAGAGGATAGCAGGAACACCAGAGAGGATAGGAGGAACACCAGAGAGAGGCTAGGAGGAACACCAGTGAGGGTAGGAGGAACACCAGAGAGGGTAGGAGGAACACCAGAGAGAGGATAGGAGGAACACCATAGAGGGTAGGAGGAACACCAGAGAGAGGATAGGAGGAACACCAGAGAGAGGGTAGGAGGAACACCAGAGAGAGGATAGGAGGAACACCAGAGAGGGTAGGAGGAACACCAGAGAGAGGATAGGAGGAACACCAGAGAGGGTAGGAGGAACACCAGAGAGGATAGGAGGAACACCAGAGAGAGGATAGGAGGAACACCAGAGAGGGTAGGAGGAACACCAGAGAGAGGATAGGAGGAACACCAGAGAGCATAGGAGGAACACCAGAGAGGGTAGGAGGAACACCAGAGAGGATAGGAGGAACACCAGAGAGGGTAGGAGGAACACCAGAGAGGATAGGAGGAACACCAGAGAGAGGATAAGGAGGAACACCAGAGAGGGTAGGAGGAACACCAGAGAGAGGATAGGAGGAACACCAGAGAGGGTAGGAGGAACACCAGAGAGAGGATAGGAGGAACACCAGAGAGGGTAGGAGGAACACCAGAGAGGGTAGGAGGAACACCAGAGAGAGGATAGGAGGAACACCAGAGAGGATAGGAGGAACACCAGAGAAGGTAGCAGGAACACTGGAGAGGATAGCAGGAACAGGAACACCAGAGAGAGGGTAGCAGGAACACCAGAAAGGACAGCAGGAACACCAATGCTCGTTGTTGTACAGGACAAACTAGTTGGCAGTTTGGAAATGACTCCTGGGAAGTGTATGCCAAAGAACAACACAATGACAATCTGCAGCATTGCCACTTGAAGTCTTTACAATTACAGAGATGTGCATAGAAAACAAAGTGTGGAAAATGATTGCCAATTGCAGGCATTCCCAAAATCCACATACAGGACGTTAACAAATGGCAACCAGTAGGAACAGCAGTACAATGTGGGCTGTTTTGTGTTGTGACACAACAATCCAGAGAACGTCCCGATTTCATTGTACGTGACCAAGAAGCAGCAGCCAGCAGGCTGGCTGCACTGGGCACTGGAGAGAAGAGGTTAACAAGAACATCTGTTTCCATTGCTTTTTACTGAAACGTCTCCTTACCATGTGTTCTGATGGTTCTCTGTGTCCCTCCTGTCTCTTCCTCTCTCTCTCTCTCTGTTTGCCTGTCGTGTCTTTATCTGTCTGTCTGTCTCTCAGTGGGGAGAACGTAGAGGAAGCCTTCCTGGAAGCTGCCAAGAGAATCTACCAGAACATCCAGGATGGCAGTCTGGATCTGAACGCTGCCGAGTCTGGAGTCCAGCATAAACCCTCAGCCCCGCAGGGAGGACGCCTCAACTCCGACTCACAGCCGGCCAAGGAGGGCTGCAGCTGTTAGACACAGACACACGCACAGACACAGACACAGACACAGACACACACACACACACACACGCATATACAAACAGCTTTGGACACACTCACAGATGCATGCTGACTCTATGGCACACACACACACAGGTGCAGACACAGGAACATGGAACTACACACACAGACACACACAGACACATACATCACTGTAACTCAGCTCTGACCTGCTAGACTTTTTTAAGCAATTTTAATTGATATTAAGTTATTGATTGTTGAAGTAAAGATTAATTCTTGACCAATTAAGAGATTAAGCAGACCAGGATCCAAACCACTGTATTGTTGAGGAAGGTGACGATGAGGATGAGTATTGACTTAACAAAACTCATGATTTATATACTGTTACCCACAATCCTTTGCTGTCCCATGATGGCACAGCGCTCCCTGGTGGCCATTTTGCATATCCCTCATAGTCAGTGTTCAGTGTGGGGAAGAAATAACCTTTCTAAGGTGGAAGAGGTGTGTCTGTGTGTGTGTGTGTGTGTGTGTGTGTGTATGTGTGTGTTGGGATGTTCAGTACTCTGAACATCCCATGTCATCCCATCCTATAACCATTTCATCTGATTTAAAGAGGAAGTGATGTCGTGGTCGTGTGTCTGTTCCTTGGTACCCCGGAGCTGCAGGACGCCAGCATCCGACTCTGCAGATGCTTCTCCAGCAGCTGATCTGCATCCAGGCCGGTTGTGATTCCAGCGTTAGTCTCCCATGATGCATTCCACAGCTTAGTGACATCACAACACCATACCACTGTCTTCACATAAAGAGACGATTTAAAACGAGTCACCAGAGTCTGGCGGGTGTTCAGAACTTGTTCTGTTCTCCTGGAAGCAGCCGTCTGGAGGCGCTTCTGTTCTGTTCTGGTTGGACTCGCTGTGTTTTCTGGGTTCTGGGGTTCATTTCTGTGTACATATCTGCTCATCAATGAGGTGGGGTTGAGTTTGTTGTTGTATAAAATCCTGTTCATATGATTGTGAATACACAGACTCGGTCATGTGATCCAGCTGAAACTTTGACAGACAGCAGTCTTCTCCAATCACGGCACTAGATTTGTTAATGAAGCCTCGCCCTCACTCTGGGACAAGGCTGTGTTATTCTCAGTGTGTGTGTGTGTGCTGTCCGTGTGTGTGTGTATGCTCTTTCATGCATGTTGAAACACGAGTGACGTCCGTACACACACACACACACACACACACATTGACAGTCCCACGCTGTGTGTGTGGATGCTCCGCCGCCTCCTCTGGCCTCCTGCTGTATCTCTGCTCTGTATATTTAACTCTTTCTTTTCTCACGTGTGTTTCCTGTAAAGAAAACGTAACGACTGGCTTCTTCTGATTCTTTGATATTTATATTCTAAACCGATCTGTACGGATTCTCCTCAGCTGGGTCTTTCATTGTACAACCAGGAGAAGTCAGCTCATGATGGGGTTTGTAAATAAAGTATATATATATATATATATATATACATATATATATATATAAAAATATACTGATGTGCACGTGGTTTCTAATTTAGTAGATCTAGCTCTGCAAAAACAACTGTATTCTACCAACAAGCCGCTGGAGCCTCTTTCAGCGGCTCGGTGGTAGAAGGTCCCGGCTGGAGTAACAGGTCACACACTAGTGAACACGATAGAAACCGCCGGAAGAGCTGATGGGGAACTGCCAGTGGAGCAGGTTTCCATTCGCACGGATCATTTATTACAACGTTCTTTCACTTGTTTCTGTTCTCATTATCATCAGCATCTCGGGTTTTTGGACCCCCCCCCCATTTTTCTCCCCAGTTGTCTACTACTACTACTACTACTACTACTACCACTACTACTACCACCACTACTACTACTACTACTACCACTACTACTACTACTTTCGGCTGCTCCCGTTAGGGGGCACCACAGCGGATCATCCATTTCCATCTCTTCCTGTCCTCTGCATCTTCCTCTGTCACACCAGCCACCTGCATGTCCTCCCTCACTACATCCATAAACCTCCTCTTTGGCCTTCCTCTTCTCCTCTTCCCTGGCAGCTCCATATTCAGCATCCTTCTCCCAATATACCCAGCATCTCTCCTCCACACATGTCCAAACCATCCCAATCTTGTCTCTCTTGCTTTGTCTGCAAACTGTCCAACCTGAGCTGTCCCTCTAATATACTCCTTCCTAATCCTGTCCTTCTTCATCACTGCCAATGAAAATCTTATCATCTTCATCTCTGCCACCTCCAGTTCCACCTCCTGTCTTTTCGTCAGTGCCACTGTCTCCGAACCATATAACATAGCTGGTCTCACCACCATCTTGTAAACCTTCCCTTTAACTCTTGCTGGTACCCTTCTGTCACACATCACTCCTGACACTCTTCTCCACCCACTCCACCCTGCCTGCGCTCTCTTCTTCACCTCTCTACTGCACTCCCCGTTACTTTGGACAGTTGACCCCAAGTATTTAAACTCATCCGCCTTCGTCACCTCTACTCCTTGCATCCTCACCGTTCCACTGTCCTCCCTCTCATTCATGCATAGGTATTCCGTCTTGCTCCTACTGACTTTCATTCCTCTTCTCTCCAGTGCATACCTCCACCTCTCCAGGCTCTCCTCAGCCTGCACCCTACTCTCACTACACAACACAATGTCATCTGCAAACATCATCATCCATGGAGACACCTGCCTGATCTCGTCCATCAACCTGTCCATCACCACTGCAAACAAGAAAGGGCTCAGAGCCGATCCTTGATGTAATCCCACCTCCACCTTGAACCCATCTGTCATCCAACCACACACCTCACCACTGTCACACTGCCCTCATACATATCCTGCACCACTCCTACATCTCTGCAACTCCTGACTTCCTCATACAATACCACACCTCCTCTCTCGGCACCCTGTCATGTGCTTTCTCTAAATCTACAAAGACACAATGTACCTCCTTCTGGCCTTCTCTATACTTCTCCATCAACATTCTCAAAGCAAACATCTCATCTGTGGTGCTCTTTCATGGCATGAAACCATACTGCTGCTGCTGATCATCACCTCTCCTCTTAACCTAGCTTCTATTACTCTTTTCCAGATCTTCATGCTGTGGCTGATCAACTTTATACCTTTGTAGCTGCTACAGTTCTGCACATCACCCTTGTTCTTGAAAATCGGTACCAGTATGCTTCTTCTCCACTCCTCAGGCATCCTCTTGCTTTCCAAGATTGTGTTAAACAATCTAGTTAAAAACTCCACTGCCATCTCCATGCCTCCACAGATATGTCATCAGGACCAACTGCCTTTCCACTCTTCATCCTCTTCATAGCTGCCCTCACTTCCTCCTTGCTAATCCACCGCACTTCCTGATTCACTATCCCCACATCAGCCACCCTTCTCTCTCTCTTTGTCTTCATTCATCAGCCTTTCAAAGTACTCCTCCCTGAACTCCATACAACAGTCTTCCTTCTTCAACTTCCACCATTTGATTTTCAGCTCTGCCTTCATTCTCTTCCTCTTCTTGGTCTCCAAAGTCATCCTACAGACCACCATCCGATGCTGCCTAGCTACATTCTCCCCCGTCACCACCTTGCAGTCTCCAATCCCTTTTAGATGGCACCTTCTACATAAGATATAGTCCACCTGTGTGCACTTTCCTCCACTCTTGTATGTTACCCTGTCTTCCTCCCTCTTCTTGAAATATGTATTCACCACAGCCATTTCCATCCTTTTCGCAAAATCCACCACCATCTGTCCTTCCACATTTCTCTCCTTGACACCATACCTACCCATCACCTCCTCATCACCTCTGTTCCCTTCACCAACATGTCCATGTTGATGTTACTAGGACGTTTTTCAGGAGACGGGCGTCACCTTTACATAAGTTTTTAGAGGGAACACCAAGATACAGAGAGGAGGAAGACACGTCAATATTAAAGCCCAGGATCCTAGATATCAAACGTCCCACTTTTTCCCAAAAAGGTTGCATATGTGGACACAACCGCAATATGTGGGCATGGTCCACTTGCATTGATGCACACTCTCTCCAGCAAGGGTGCCGAGTCCCAGAGAACGTGGATTTCTGCTTTGGTGTTCTAAAAAACCGAACCAAGGCCTTCCGGCAGAAGTCCCTCCAGGTCAGTGAGTTGGTGGTGGTGCAGTGAATTTCCCGGGCATGGAAGCACACATCCTGAGGTACTTCCACCCTCATAGCTTTTCCCCAATGCTGTCTTACATAATAATAATAATAATTAACTTGTATAAGCGCTTTTCTAACAGTCCAAGTGGCTTTACAATAAACGGTGGTGAAACAAGACAACAGGTCAACACAACATGACATGCAGGGGTGGATGGGAACATAGTCAGTTGAATGTTTGTTCATTGAGGTGATAGTATTGTATAACGTTCCAATGACCCATTTGTTACTTTCGCCCTTTACCAGCAGCTATAAAAATCTGGATAAGTTTTGAAAAAATCTAGGTTGAGGGCCTTTGAGCTCCTTCAGAAAAAAAGTGGCGGACCTGTCAGTACCTATAAAGATCCTGTCTATTATTGAGTTCAAATAACTGGCATAAGTTCTGAAGGCTGGCGGGTTCCCCGTTTGATATGGTTCTGCAGAATGCGGCTATGCCGTGGCGGGTCCATTGCCTGTATCCGTGGTGTAGGGGCTGCTGTAGCTATCCCGAGAAACTAAATAAAAGAGGAGAGCCTCATGGCTGACGCGTGTTCCACTTGTCTGTTTGGTCCAAGAGTAATTCATCCTTTGCGTTTTAAATGTTTATTTAAACTTGCTTGATGACATATATTGAAATAATGAATTGCATCCATGACATAATAACTTTTGACCTGACCTAATACACGTATGCACAGAGCACAAATACACGTAGGCTATGCACGGTCAGAAAAACCGTGTGGCTCCACTCTTCCATTCTAGGCAACTCGCCCTTCCCTTACTTCCTCTTCCGGAGCGCGTTAACCCAGGAACACCCTTCTCCAGGTCTTAAAGTGACATGCACCGATCTAAGACCACACAGCAAACTTAATACATACATAAAGAAAGCAGTTACCTAAAGTATACGATGTGTAAAAAAGTAAGTATTTAAACTAATTATTCAAATTGCTAATTAAAACATTAATTATTAACCATTGGGAGACAATTGGCTCCTACATTACCGGCCCCTAATTGTTCTGATAATGCTAAAGCCTAGAACAATTAGCACATCCATAACAAATTCCATATCAAATTACATCAATACATAAAATGAACAGGCATTTGTATTATCAAACCAAACATCTGATGTTACAAAATGTGAAAAGGAAGTGCTTGGTAAGCACACAGTCCAATATTTCGTCAGTAAGCTTGACAGGTCCGTTTTCTGAAAGAAAAAGAAAGAGCGAGAGAAAGAGAGAGAGAGCGAGAGAGAGAGAGAGACGGGTTTCCAGCACATGGCTCATCGTGGGGACTCAGTCTTTACCACCTGCTCATTCAGATTCCATGAGGAGACAGATCTTTGTGATGGGTCTGTTCAAGATCTTGGTCTTTGTCTTGATGCGAGCTCTGCGAACAAGCCCCTTCTTGTCTGGAATTGCCTCAATGACTTTTCCCATAATCCATGAATTTCTTGGAGCACAGTCATCCGCCAGAAGAACCACGTCTCCTTCTGCAAAGTTTCTTGATGCTGTGGACCATCGTTGCCGCTCCTGGAGCTGAGGTAGGTACTCTTTAATCCATCTCTTCCAAAACAAATCTGACATATATTGCACCTGCCTTCATCTACGCCGTGAGTAGAGATCATCCTTGTCGAATAATCCTGGTGGTAATGATGGTTTCACCTTCAGCAGCAGGAGACGATTGGGCGTCGGTGCCTCCAAGTCATTTGGGTCACTGGATGCCTTTGTGACAGGTCGGCTGTTGATGATCGACTCAACCTCATAAGACTGCGTGAAGGCTTTCTTCATCAAGGACTTGTTCTCTCACAGTGGAATTCAGCACCTTTCTAACTGATCTTATTAACCGCTCCCACACTCCGCCATGATGAGAAGCTGTGGGAGGGTTAAATGTCCATTTAATCCCATATTGATGAAACAAATGCTGAAATTTGGAGGGGTTCCAGTCAGCAATGGCTGCCTTCAGCTCACGATTGGTCCCAACAAAGTTCGTCCCATTATCTGAACGAATCTCTTTCACTTGTCCTCTCCTTGCTATGAAGCGCTGGACTGCGTTTATGCACGAGTCTGTGTCCAATGATGAGGCAAGCTCAATGTGAACTGCGCGAACAGCTAAACAAGTGAATATAACACCATATCTCTTTGTGAGGCTTCTTCCACGTTTCACCTCAAATGGCCCGAAATAGTCCACCCCAACTCTGGTGAAGGGTGGATCATCTGGTATCAACCGATCTCGAGGAAGATCAGCCATTAGTTGTTTCCCAACTGTTCCATGTAAGCGACGGCATGTAACACACTTTGAGAGAACCTTTCGAATGGCTGTGTTGGCACTAGGGATCCAAAATCTCTGCCGCAGTTCGGAGAGCATATGAATGCGGCCTCCGTGTCGTTTCCTCATGGATCTGTCGTAGAATACATCAACGATGGGAAAGTCTCTAGACAGAATGATAGGCTGCTTACAACTTTCTGGCATAGCCGCTCGACATAGCCTTCCACCAACTCGCGACAGACCATCTTGAAACACAGGGTTCAGCTTATACAAGTGGCTACTGCGCTTCACATTTTGTCCCTTGAATAGAGTTAAAATCTCATCGGAGAACTTCTCTTTCTGACAGAATTTGATCACGTCGAGCTCTGCTTCGTTGAAGTCTTCCACTGAAATGCATGTATGCTTGAAGCTTGCTTTAAAACGATCAATATCCCTTTGGATCAGCTGGACTTGTTGACCATTGGCTGCACGCAGCTCTTTACGTTTTCGACAGAGCCCCAAAAGTAAAGCTTCAAGCTTTAAGAACCAAGCCACACTTCGTCTCATCTTCATCCACGATGAGAAATGGTTAATCAGTCTCTTGAATGGAGTCATATTTTCTTCCACCTTGATGGAATTTACCTTGACTCTTTTGATCTCAGGATCATCTGAAGTGATTTCTGTATGACTCACTGGAATCCTGGGCCAGTACTCAACTGGATCGCAGAGGAAATCCGGACCGGACACCCAAGCTTTGTTCTTCATGAATTCTTCCACTTTTTGCCCTCTTGAGGCACAGTCGGCTGGATTCTTATCAGTGGTGACATGT
The DNA here is from genome assembly GCA_022114975.2 of Lampris megalopsis. NCBI lineage: Eukaryota > Metazoa > Chordata > Actinopteri > Lampriformes > Lampridae > Lampris > Lampris megalopsis. Next base: position 10,296,987 of record JAJHIY020000936.1, on the reverse strand, counting down.
CTCCACTGTTCTACTTCAGAGCCTTTCAGAATAGCTGAAACTCTGTTCGCGACGAATGTACGGAAACGCGTGGTCTCATTCTGGAGATACCTGAGTACCACTGTACTGTCAGTCCAAAAGATTGACTCTGCAAGATCCAGTTGTAGCTCTCTTCTCAAAACACCATCCTTTTTCACAGCTACTGTTGCTGCAGTCAGCTCCATACGGGGAATGGTAGGTTGCCTGAGAGGCGCCACTCTGGATTTGCCCATCACAAACGCACAATGCATCTTGTTATCCATGTTCCGCAACAAAAGGTAACTGACTGACCCATATGCGTCTTCACTTGCATCAGCAAAGTGATGTAATTGCGTGAATGCATGAACTCCAAAACTCTCAGGTTTAAGACATCTTGGAACTGAGAAGTGTTCCAAAGCTGGAAGGCCAGCTAACCAGTCAGACCACTGCTTCTTAATGTGTTCAGGTAGGTCGTCATCCCATCCGATCTTCAGTCTGCATAGGTCTTGCAGAATAGTCTTTGCTTACAAAACCACTGGTGCCAGAATGCCTAATGGATCGTAGACTGAACCAACAATGGAAAGCAGTCCTCTTCTGGTAAAAGGGCGATCTCTGATGGTGATCTTAAACTTAAATGTGTCTGACTCAACACACCAGATGAGACCAAGGGCTCTTTCCAGAGGAAGTTCATCCTGGTCCAGGTCTACGTTCTTCATCGCTCCTGCCAGTTCAGACTTTGGAATGGAGTCGAGTTACCTTCCGGCTGTTGCTTACCCATTTGTTGAGACGAAAACCCCCTTTGGCACAGATTTTGATCAGATCCTGACACATTGATATGGCTACTTCATCTGTAGCAACGGATTTCAGGCAGTCATCCATGTAGAAATTCTGCAACACTGTCTCTAACACTTCAGCTTTGAACTGCCCACTCTGGTCTTCAGCATACTTTCTCAGAGCAAAACTGGCACAACTAGGTGAAGACGTAGCCCCAAACAAGTGTACAGTCATTTTGTGCTCAGTCAAGGTTTGGTTATAGTCACCACCTGTCCACCAAAGGAATCTTAGTAAATCAGAGTCGTCATCATGCACTCTAACCTGGTGGAACATTGCTTCTACATCTGCCATTATTGCAACGGGTTCTTGTCTGAATTGGATTAAAATGCCAGTTAGACTACTGGTCAGGTCTGGACCTTGAAGAAGCTGCTCATTTAAGGATGTACCTTGATAGGATGCAGCGCAGTCGAACACAACTCTCAGTTTCTGTTTCACTGGGTGGTATACTGCATGGTGCGATACATACCACACTTTCCCTTCCGTGTGTGTCAATTTTTCATTGGACAACTGCACTGCATAGCCCTTTTGAATAAGCTGTTCCATGAAATCTGTGTATTCCTGTTAAAAGCAGGCATTTCTGATGAACTTCTGCTGTGTGCTCGCTGTTCAGCTATCTTGCGATTATTTGGCATGTTGACCATTTTGCTCTTTAGCAGTAAACATACTATGGTGTAATGACCATCCATCAGTTTAGCCGATTCCATGACCATGTCCATGAACTGATGATCTTCTCTAGACATCTCTACTTCATCATGTTTTACTCCCTCAGGGAAATCCATCTTGAACTGTTAAAGCCACAGGTTCTCTAAACAGGCGACAGATATACGATTCACCGTTGTCTTCATCAGTTTTGTCATATCTGCATGACTGTAGAGTTCCTTTAAGGGCCCATTCACGGTCGAACCTAGTTTGGTTCTTACAGTGTATGGTCCATTACCAACACTGCTCACCACTTCCCATGGCTCCATAGCTTTGGGTACATTTGCTCCAATGAGCAGTCCAATGTCGGCCTCAATTTGAGGGAGATAGATTTCACCTTTCAAGATCCTTCTGCTGGGGTATGTTTTCTTTACCTACAGGTATTGACCTTTGCGTGAAGACATCTGGAAGTTCAAGGAACTCACCACCTGACAAACTGCTGACCTCCAAGCCAGACACCACATAAGTAAATACAGGTTTCTGTTCGTTCATGGTTCTCAGCAATATGTCGGTCTTCCTTCCACTGAGCTTTAACTTATCCATCAATGCCTTCGTACAGAACGTGGCAGAGCTCCCTGAGTCCAGAAAAGCACAAGTCTGCACCACCACACTTCTCTTCTTGGCTTTGATTTGGACAGGAAGTATTGCGAGTGTGCAGTCATCTTCTCCGGCCCCAGTAAAGTCATAACCACCAGACTCTGCACAGACAAATGCACTCAAAACTGTTTGACCTTCACAGTTATCAGTCCTCTTCTTTGGCTCAGCAACCGTGTCCTTTTTCTTAATGTGCAGCCATGTGGGATGAGCTAAGGAACACACCTGACAGCTCACCTTTACTTTACAGGTTTTGCTTATGTGACTATGCTTCAAGCAGCTAAAACACAGTCCTTTGCCTCTCAAAAATTCCAATTTGTCTTTGTGTGGCTTGTCTTTTAGTTTACTACATGACTCTACGGTGTGTTCACCCTTACAGAAGAGACATGTCCTTGTCGTACGTGTGATGGGATTTGTGTGTTCTGTTTGCACTGCATCTTTCGTTTGACGATCCAATGATGTAGCCCTTGTGGTGAACAAATTCTTGATTCCACTTCTTTTCTGTGCTCTGTGATCGTCTTGTTTAGTTGTGGATCCTTTAGCAGTTGTGCCGTCCTTTATATCACCAAAGATTGGATGAAGTGCAATTTTGGCCTGTTTGTTTATGAACTCAACCAGATCTTTAAACCCGACTCGCTTGTCGCATTGCTCCTGTACACTACACACAACAGCTCTCCACCTTTCACGTAGCTTGTATGGAAGCTTTGCTACGATAGCCTTTAAGTTCACAACATTATCCAATTCTTCCATGTAGCTCACTTCAGTCATGATATTACAGCAAGCCGTTAGAATGAGTGAAAATGCATTTGAAGCTTCTCCATCCTCTGGGTTGATAGGTGTCCAGCTCAAGACCTTGTTCATGTAGGCTACAGAAATCTTGTAATCATTCCCAAAATGTTCTTTGAGCAGCTGTTTAGCCCTGCAATAACCTACATCTGACTTCATATGAAGACAACTTTTTATCAACTCTTTAGGTGGACCACTAGTGAACGCTCTAAGAAGTAGAGATGGTCCTTATAGCTTTCAGTGCGGGATTCTACTCCATGCTCAAAGGCTCTTAAAAAAGGTTGTAGTCTCAAGGATCACCGCTGAAGATGGGGATGTCTAACGGTGGCAAGGTCATCATTTTTTGCTGCTTCACCATCAACTCTGTGATGCTGTTCTGGCGTTTCATGACACTGCAGAGCGTTTCTACTGCATGATCATCTGCAATACAGTTACTAGACTGACCTACACCAGTGGGCTGGGGACAAAATGGCCTGAATTCTTCACCTCCGTTTTCTGTGTTGACGATTGGCTCTGCATGTGGTGGTAGAACTCCAGATTCAATAACCATTCGACATGTATGACTTACTTGGGATAAGCGCTCAGTTTCAAAATTTTCTAATACTTTGATTTTAGCGTCAGATGCAGCAATAGCAGTTTGTAGATCTAATGCTTCCCTTTTTGCCTTCAACTCAGCGTCCTGACGTTCAAGATCTTGCTTCTGCTTGAGAGCAGCAGCCTTTGCAAGTAATGTGGCTCTCTCTACCTCAGCCTTGAGGCGCGCTGAGGAAGCACTGGATGACGCCTTGCATCCAATGTCTGACCCACGCCTTCTACTCTTAATGCTCGAAGCAAAGGACGCCATTGATACACTGTCTGTAGGCTTTACCTCTGCATCACAGCGTCTAGCTTGCTCTGCCCGCTCCTCGACTGCCTTTAGCCACGTTTCCACTTCTTGTATAAATCCTCTTATACGACTTATTTTAGGCTCATATGAGTTTTGATCTTCAGAGAACTCGTCGTCATGGATTAATTGTTTTATATTATCATTTAGCTTGTTTATTTCCCCAAGTGAATCCTGATAATCCAAACGTAATTTCCTTTTCACTGCACTGACGTTAGCATCATCTTCCATTAGCCGCTCCAGCTCATTTGCCTGGTTGGTTAGCTGACCTAGCTTAGCTCTTCTAGACTGTGTTAGCCTATGCAGTTTGTCCTCGACAGCCTTTTCCGTCATTTTCGCATTCCTCTTTAGACGAGGTAGCTCCTCAAACCCTTCTTCCATATTTCCACGTTACTTTGAAACGTCTCTAAATTAAACAATGCTAGCCATAAGTTTATTTACTGCTTACCGTGCTGCCTTTCTTTTTACCGTCGCTCACCAGTGCTCGGGTAATCCCCGTCAGCGAGTTTCCTTACTGTCCACAATGCCTTGAATCCGTCTCAATCTTCCTTTCCCTCTTGGAGCAAGAGGGTTTTTCTGATAAAGATGTAGGGGCTGCTATAGCTATCCCGAGAAACTAAATAAGAGAAGAGCCTCATGGCTGATGCGTGTTCCACTTGTCTGTTTGGTCCAAGAATGATTCTTCCTTTGCGTTTTAAATGTTTATTTAAACTTGCTTGATGACATACATTGAAATAATGAATTGCATCCATGACATAATAACTATTAACCTGACCTAATACACGTATGCACAAAGCACAAACACGTGTGCTATGCACGGTCAGAAAAACCGTGTGCCTCCACTCTTCCATTCTAGGCAACTCGCCCTCCCCTTACTTCCTCTTCCGGAGCGCGTTAACCCAGGAACACCCTTCTCCAGGTCTTAAAGTGACATGCACCGATCTAAGACCACACAGCAAACTGAATACATAAAGAAAGCAGTTACCTAAAGTATACGATGTGTAAAAAAGTAAGTATTTAAACTAATTATTCAAATTACTAATTAAAACACGAATTATTAACCATTAGGAGACAATTGGCTCCTACACGTGGTCGTGTGCTGCTGGTGTAAAGTTTGGATGGTAGGCTGGCCAACTTAGTACCTCCATTCCTCTATGAGGCTGGAATCGTTTAACCACCTCGAACCACATCTTAATGGAAAGACCGACACCTTGAGTCTGTAACTGGGGTCTTTCTTTCACCCTACAGAGACAACCCAGAACCGACTGTATTGGTGTATCGGCCAAAGAAAAGTCCATGTCTTTCCGTTTAGCTTCATATGTTGAATTACAGCAAAGCACTGGTGATCGTAACTGAGCAGGTAAGAAATAATCCCTCAGGTCTGGTAGTGCCGCTCCTGCCCTGTCCCTAGGCTCCTGCAGGGTTGAGTATTTTATATGCGCTGATGACAGTCAGCAAAACCTTCGATCTCCAGCTCCATACTCATCGCTCTGTCTGACACTCTCTTCACCTCCAGCACACTCTTGACATACTCTTCCTTCAGAATTACCCCTACCCCATTTCTCCCCCCATCCCCACCATGGTAAACCCGACAGCCTGTGGTTTTCTATTGCTGATTTGGTTAATGCATTTTTTTAGCGTCCCATTGCACCCAGACTCTTCAGGACTAGTTTATTTCCATGTTTCAGGGTATAACATATACATGGACCAGGATGCCACAAGGTTATGTTGAGTCTCCAGCAGTCTACTTTCAGGTTTTCCATGCAAGTCTGGAGAATTTAGGTCTTCCTGGAAGCAGTGCGCTGATACAGTATGTTGGTGATTTAATGACCTGTTCATCAACAAAGCCAGCTTGTGAGATTGGTACCGTGGCATTGCCAGAACATCCGGCAGAGCAGGGCCACAAGGCCGGTCTGAGTGAATTGCATTTTGTCTAGGAAAAAGTCACATTTCCAGGGCACGAGATCTCTCTAAACACCAAAAACCAGAACAAAACACTGAGCTCAAAATGAGTAGAAGCCATCCTCACAATTCCAAGACCTCTCAGTAAGAGGCGATTGATGTCATGTTCAGGAATGACGAGCTACTGTGGACAGTGCATCTCTGGAGTCTCCACTATTATCTGTTATGCATGGCCATGGACTAAAACCAACTGACAATGTCATGTAGACACATAGCAGGCCGCCGATGCAGCTTTCACTCATTTAAACCAGACCGTGTTTACCACACCTACGTTAGGACTGCCCAACCCAGACAAACCACTCACACAGACTGTGCACACACAAGAAAGTTTTGTCCTGATGCGTCCTCAATAATACAGGTAAGAAAATCAAAGAAGGATGAATCAGTTCATCTGACACAACGTTTATTGAGAGAAAAGTTTCACCATCATCTAACTGACCTCTTCAGTCTAAACTGGCTGCAGGTACCCCACCCTTATAAACAATACAGTGACTGCAGGTACCCCCACCCTTATAAACAATACAGTGACTGCAGGTGTCCCCACCCTTATAAACAATACAGTGACTGCATGTACCCCCACCCTTATAAACAATACAGTGACTGCAGGTGTCCCCACCCTTATAAACAATACAGTGACTGCAGGTGTCCCCACCCTTATAAACAATAGCGACTGCAGGTACCCCCACCCTTATAAACAATACAGTGACTGCAGGTGTCCCCACCCTTATAAACAATAGCGACTGCAGGTACCCCAAACCTTATAAACAATACAGTGACTGCAGGTGTCCCCACCCTTATAAACAATAGCGACTGCAGCTACCCCCACCCTTATAAACAATACAGTGACTGCAGGTACCCCCACCCTTATAAACAATACAGTGACTGCAGGTGTCCCCACCCTTATAAACAATACAGTGACTGCAGGTACCCCCACCCTTATAAACATACAGTGACTGCAGGTACCCCCACCCTTATAAACATACAGTGACGGCCGGTACCCCCACCCTTACAAACCATACAGTGACTGCAGGTACCCCCACCCTTATAAACAATACAGTGACTGCAGGTACCCCACCCTTATAAACAATACAGTGACTGCAGGTACCCCACCCTTATAAACAATACAGTGACTGCAGGTACCCCCCCCCCGCCTGTATTAACAATAGCGACTGCAGGTACCCCCACCCTTATAAACAATACAGTGACTGCAGGTGTCCCCACACTTATGAACAATACAGTGACTGCAGGTACCCCACCCTTATGAACAATACAGTGACTGCAGGTACCCCACCCTTATAAACAATACAGTGACTGCAGGTACCCCCACCCGTATTAACAATACACTGACTGGATGAAACTTCCGGTTATGGCGATGGACTAGGGGGTCGCACATCTCAAGCTCTGCAGCTACCGTGTAAATTAATCCTACAATACTAATCCGAATCTTGTCTAAAGTCACGCAATACGTGTATAAGAGTACCCAGAACTAAAATGTCAGGGAAAAACCCGAAAGAAAAGGCAAAGAGAGAAAAAGAGAAGGAGAAAAGGAAATCGCGACACGAGGAAGAGGCCGAGAAGGTTAGCGACGCCATGCAGGTTGAAAATATGGCTAACGAAGGAGACGACCACGAGGAAGATGACGAAATGTTAGACACAGATAAGAATAGCAACCTAGATATCATGAAAGCCATACAGTCTTTGAAAAGTGGACTTTACAAGAAAATTGATGGAGTGCAAGCGACAATTGCGGATGTAAAGAAACAAATACAGGAATGCACGGGCCGCACGGAACAGGCCGAGCAACGGATTTCTGACGTGGAGGACGACGTTAAGAAGCTAACACCCCGAGTTAGCACGCTGGAAAGCACCGTCAAAAGCCTTACTGACAAAGTGGAGGACTTGGAATGCAGGAGTCGGCGAAATAACGTAAGGTTGGTGGGCCTACCGGAGAAAGAAGAGGGCCAGGATGCACCTGCATTTCTGGAGAAGTGGTTGCCGGAGGCTCTGAACATGGATCCGCGGGAGGGCTTGGTGGTGGAGCGGGCTCATAGAATCGGTGCTCCGGTAGACTCTCGCACGGGTCGTCCAAGGACATTGATCATGAGGTTCCTGAACTTTAAGGACAGGGAGCGAGTACTAAAGGCAGCCAAAACCAAGGGACAGGTCCTTTACAAGAACACGCCGGTCCGTTTTCACATCGACCTCTCTGCTGGGGTGCACAAGATGCAGCGCGACTATGACCAGGTCCGGAAGAAGCTGAGAGACCGGGGGATCCACAAGCACAGAATCATCTTTCCAGCCCGGCTCCTGGTAACACACGACGAGAGACCCCACACCTTTCAAACCCCGGCAGAAGTGGAGCGGTTTATTCAATCCCTCGGATAAGGACTGATGCAGTAGGCTATTAAGCTCACTTTATTTTATTTTATTTCCATTTACACGAAAGATGTAGCTACGTGTTCGGGCTGTCGCCATTTTGTTTTTGTTTAGGCTTTATTTTTCTACCTGGACAGGACGGAGTCTGGTTTATAGCTAGACTATTCAGCTTTTGTGAAATGCACTTAACCCTGAATGAGAGACAATGTCCAAGCACCAGCCGAAATGACATGGGCACATCCCAGTAGGCCTAGACCTAAGGGACAGAGAGAGTCATCATCGGTTTATGCGCCTGTCGGAGGAAGGAAGGCCCGATGCATCGCGGACTCTTGTGACCAGGCTACAGACTTTTCCCTCTCCTCGTCTTCCAGTCTGCATGCACGGGTTCCAGGTTTGTGTATGTGCTCGGATGGTTAATGTTATATATGCCTACATGTTGTTGGCGTTGAACAGTTCATTAATGATGTTATGTGTGATTAGTATTTAGAAAAAGTAAGATAGCGAGCTAGAGCGAGAAGAAAAGAAAAGTTAGAGAAACTCGTTTTAGCGGTAGTTAAACGTGGGATGGGAGGGGATGTCCAGAGTTCATGGACTTTAGGTTCGTATGGGGTTGAGGGTGGGTTTTTGTGGTTTCATTTTATTATTTATTCTTTCATCAGTGGGTGTGTTTTGTTAAAGTACTTCTTCACTACGGTTCCTAATATAACATACCGGAATCAATGTCAGAGTTGCAAGGTAAAATTTACTTCGTGGAATTGTAGGGGTTTGATCAAACTCACAAAAGTGAAGCAGGTAATGAGCAGGATAAAATCCTTGAAATCAAAAATCGTTTTTTTACAAGAAACACACATGGTGGATGAGGACGTTCCCAAAATAGCAAGACGATGGCAGGGTCAAGTGTTGTCTGCTCCTTACACCACTCATGCTAGAGGGGTTATGATACTAATTCATAAATCGGTTCCATTACGGGTACAGCATGTAGTCAAGGACCCTGCAGGGAGGTATATTATAGTCCAGGGTAGGTTATTATCTGAAACCTTAACTTTGATAAATGTTTACGGCCCCAATGAAGATGACTCTAAATTCTATAATAGTCTGTTTTTGACTGCTTCAAATCATCCTGGGAAATACATAATAGCTGGCGACTTTAACTGTACGTTAGATCCTTCAAAAGACAGGTCAACTGGTTTAGATGATACCCACAGTAAGTCCAGAAAGACGATACACCATTTTATGAAGGAATTAAATTTGTTTGATGTTTCGAGGCATGGTAAACCGAACGCAGTAGAATATTCCTGCTATTCCGGTACTCATAGAACTCACTCACGCATAGACTACTTTTTGGTTTCAGCGCTACTTGTCTCCAAAATAGATGAATGTCATTATAGTAGTATAGTTCTGTCTGACCACGCTGCAGTATCCTTGACCTATGAAGATAATAACTTAGTGTGCGACCCCCCGAGATGGCGTTTTCAACCCGGGTGGCTTGCGGATCCCACATTCATAGATTTCTTAGATAAGCAGATTGACCTGTATTTTGAATGTAACAAGTCCCAGACTTCTGCTAGCACAAGGTGGGAGGCTTTCAAAGCCTTTATCAGGGGCCAAATAATTTCCTTCACTAGTTCCAAGAAAAAGGCTACACGACTTGAAATGAAGACATTAGATGAGGAAATTAAAAAACTGGAAACAGAAATATATAATAATAGAAATATACCTACAGATGTTCATACAAGACTGCTACTGCTTAGAGCACAGTACAATGAACTGGCAGCTAATAAAGCGGCTGCTGATTTAATGAGACTCAAACAGTCCTACTATGATCAGGGGGAAAAGCCCGGAAAACTTCTAGCATGGCGCATTAAACAACAACAAACAGAAAGGTCTATTAATTGTATTGAAGTCCCAAGTGGTAGAACTATAGTGGACCCGACAGAGATTAATGAAGCCTTTAGAGACTTCTACAGGAAATTATACAGCTCTGAGTGCTCTCCTAATCTGGACACGCAAACACAATTCCTAGACAATCTTAATATTCCTAAAATTTCGGAAGAGGAAAGTAGAGTATTAGATCAAGATGTAACTGCATTGGAAATTGCAGAAGCAATTGGGTGTATGCAGGCTGGAAAATCAGCGGGTCCAGATGGCATCCCTATAGACATTTATAAAAAATTTCAAACCAAATTAATACCACCCCTCTTGGAGATGTTTCAGGAATCCTTTGAGAATGGTCTTCTCCCTACATCTATGAGGGGCGCCCTAATCACTTTACTCCCAAAACCGGGGAAACCAAATACAAAATGTGAAAATATGCGTCCAATTAGTCTCCTAAATTCTGATACAAAAATACTCTGTAAAATTCTTGCAAGAAGATTGGAGGATCTTCTACCTAGAGTAGTGGGAGAAGACCAGAACGGATTCATTCAAGAGAGACAGGGTTTTCATAACGTTAGACGAGTGCTCAATATTTTATACAGTCAGAGGGAGGCGCCTGACACGGCCTTACTTTCACTTGATGCAGAGAAGGCCTTCGACCGTGTTGAATGGCCTTATCTGTTTGAAGTGTTAACACGATTTGGCCTTGGGGATACATTTATCAAATGGGTAAGATTGCTTTGTACAGGGCTTACTGCAGAAGTTTTGACGAATAGTAAGGTTTCTAAACCTTTTAACATTTGTAGAAGTTGCCCTCAAGGGAGCCCTTTATCGCCTTTACTTTTTATCCTAGCGATAGAACCATTTGCTATAGCGGTGAGGACACACAGCGATATTTATGGAATTCGAGAGGGACATCTGGAGCACAGGGTAGCACTCTTCGCCGATGATGTGATATTAATGCTTAAAAATCTGCATAGATCTATCCCAGCGCTCCTAAGCCTTATTGAATCATTTGGGAAAATATCTGGTTATAAAGTTAATTACTCCAAATCATCTATAATGTTACTGAATGAAACAGAGAGGAAGAATGGTCTTGTTTATGCTTCTACCTTCAACCCAACAGACACATTTACATATCTGGGAATAAAAATTGTCCCTGAGGTGAATAAGATTGCTCAGTCAAATTATGAGCCCATCCTGGACGCTAGTATTGCTTCGATAGAGCGTTGGACATCCTTACCTATTTCAATGATCGGCAGGATTAATATCCTAAAGATGAATATACTTCCCAAATTTCTTTATTTGTTCCAGAATATCCCCCTACCCCCTCCTTCATCTTTGTTCACGAAAATCAAGAAACTGTTTACCAACTTTATTTGGCAAAATAAACGTCCTAGATTACGTCTATCTTTACTTTATCTACCATATGATCGAGGAGGCCTGAAATGTCCAAATATCCAATGGTATTACTGGGCAGCACAATTAAGGTCGATTATGTTTTACTTCTCATCTGGAAGTCCCCCAGCTTGGATTGATCTGGAAGCCTGCTCTGTTAAACCAGGCTTACCATTGCACCTGTATTTGTATCCAGCAGACCGTAAATATCTGAAGAAAAATACAGACAACCCTATAATATTGAATATGATTGATGTTTGGTTCGATGCTTGTAAGTATTTGAATATAAATATGTCCCAGTCACGCTTCAGTCCTATTTGGGGTAATGCCAATTTCAAACCAGGGCAAAATGATAGGGGATTTAAATTATGGGCTGAAAAGGGGTTAAGGAAAGTGCAAGACATGTACAGGGAGGAGGATGAAGTATTCATGTCCTTTGAGGAAATATCTACCAAGTATGACATTCCAAGGAATCATTTTTTCAAATATCTTCAGCTAAGGAGTTTTATATCATCCTGTCAAAGCCATTCATTAGACATTCCTACTATTTCTATATTAGAAGTTGCAGTCACAAAACACTGTTATGATAAAGGTTTAATTTCAACTATGTATGACTTATTTGTATCTGGATCTGATGAATCATCAGAGACAAAACTGAGATTATGGGAGGGAGATATAGAGGAGGAAATATCTTTAGAAGAATGGAGGGAGGCATGTAAAGAGGCCCAGAGACAGATAGTTAGCAGCAACCTAAAGCTTCTACAGTATAAATGGCTGATGCGTACATATATAACTCCTGTTAAATTGCACAAGTTTAATGACAATATTCCTGATACCTGTATTAAGTGTAGTGAGGCAAGGGGGACGCTGTTTCACTGTATATGGGAATGTGTGGAAGTGAAAACCTTCTGGCAAGATGTTGTTGATATGATTGATCAAATTTTGTCAAAGAAATTACCATTGAGTCCAAAGCTTTTTATTCTTGGTTTATATCCTACCACCCCACATTTACATAGCAATGAGTTCAGATTTATAGATATGTGTATATTACAAGCAAAACGTGTAATTGCTCTTAATTGGAAAAGTGTTGATGGACCAAGAATTGGTATGTGGGTTAAAGAAATGGCCTCAAACATGTCAATGGAAAAGATAATGTATATTGTTAGACGTAAACAAAGTGTTTTTGATAAAATCTGGGGATTGTTTCTGTACTTCCTAAGACGTAATACTAATGTTAGTAACTTGCTTAATCAAGAACAAGCTCTGGGGGAGTAGAACAACTCTATCTGACTGTTTATATGCGTAAAAGCAACTGAAAAAAAACCACACCCTCTAATCAGTCTGTGAAAGAAATTATTGTTATTATTATTTTATTTTATTATTTTTATTAATTGAATTTTTATCTTTATTATCTTCTTTAACCCTGCTTTGAATTGTATTACTTGTTATAGGGACAGGGTTATGGGGGGGGTAGGGTGAAAATGTTTGCTGCACTGTGCTATTACTTGTTTTGATGTAATTTGCAAACAAAATTCAATAAATATATTGCTTAAAAAAAAACAACAATACACTGACTGCAGGTACCCCACCCTTATAAACAGTACAGTGACTGCAGGTACCCCCACCCTTATGAACAATTCAGTGACTGCATGTGTCCGCACCCTTATAAACAATACAGTGACTGCAGGTGTCCCCACCCTTATAAACAATAGCGACTGCAGGTACCCCCACCCTTATAAACAATACAGTGACTGCAGGTGTCCCCACCCTTATAAACAATAGCGACTGCAGGTACCCCCACCCTTATAAACAATACAGTGACTGCAGGTACCCCCACCCTTATAAACAATACAGTGACTGCAGGTACCCCCACCCTTATAAACAATACAGTGACTGCAGGTGTCCCCACCCTTATAAACAATACAGTGACTGCAGGTACCCCCACCCTTATAAACATACAGTGATTGCAGGTACCCCCACCCTTATAAACATACAGTGACGGCCGGTACCCCCACCCTTATAAACCATACAGTGACTGCAGGTACCCCCACCCTTATAAACAATACAGTGACTGCAGGTGTCCCCACCCTTATAAACAATACAGTGACTGCAGGTGTCCCCACCCTTATGAACAATACAGTGACTGCAGGTACCCCACCCTTATGAACAATACAGTGACTGCAGGTACCCCACGCTTATAAACAATACAGTGACTGCAGGTGTCCCCACCCTTATGAACAATACAGTGACTGCAGGTACCCCACCCTTATAAACAATACAGTGACTGCAGGTACCCCCCCGCCTGTATTAACAATACACTGACTGCAGGTACCCAACCCTTATAAACAATACAGTGACTGCAGGTACCCCCACCCTTATAAACAATACAGTGACTGCATGTGTCCCCACCCTTATGAACAATACAGTCACTGCAGGTACCCCCACCCTTATAAACAATACAGTGCCTGCAGGTGTCCCCACACTTATGAACAATACAGTGACTGCAGGTACCCCACCCTTATAAACAATACAGTGACTGCAGGTACCCCACCCTTATAAACAATACAGTGACTGCAGGTACCCCCACCCGTATTAACAATACACTGACTGCAGGTACCCCACCCTTATAAACAGTACAGTGACTGCAGGTGTACCCACCCTTATAAACAATACAGTGACTGCAGGTGTACCCACCCTTATAAACAATACAGTGACTGCAGGTACCCCCACCCTTATAAACATACAGTGACTGCAGGTACCCCCACCCTTATAAACATACAGTGACGGCCGGTACCCCCACCCTTATAAACAATACAGTGACTGCAGGTGTCCCCACCCTTATGAACAATACAGTGACTGCAGGTACCCCACGCTTATAAACAATACAGTGACTGCAGGTACCCCACCCTTATAAACAATACAGTGACTGCAGGTACCCCCCCGCCTGTATTAACAATACACTGACTGCAGGTACCCCACCCTTATAAACAATACAGTGACTGCAGGTACCCCCACCCTTATAAACAATACAGTGACTGCATGTGTCCCCACCCTTATGAACAATACAGTCACTGCAGGTACCCCCACCCTTATAAACAATACAGTGCCTGCAGGTGTCCCCACACTTATGAACAATACAGTGACTGCAGGTACCCCACCCTTATAAACAATACAGTGACTGCAGGTACCCCCACCCGTATTAACAATACACTGACTGCAGGTACCCCACCCTTATAAACAGTACAGTGACTGCAGGTACCCCCACCCTTATAAACAATTCAGTGACTGCATTTGTCCGCACCCTTATAAACAATACAGTGACTGCAGGTACCTCCACCCTTATGAACAATACAGTGACTGCAGGTACACCCACCCTTATAAACAATACAGTGACTGCAGGAGTCCCCACCCTTATAAACAATACAGTGACTGCAGGTGTCCCCACTCTTATGAACAATACAGTGACTGCAGGTACCCCACCCTTATAAACAATACAGTGACTGCAGGTACCCCACCCTTATAACAATACAGTGACTGCAGGTACCCCCACCCTTATGAACAATACAGTGACTGCAGGTACCCCCACCCTTATGAACAATACAGTGACTGCAGGTACCCCCACCCTTATAAACAATACAGTGACTGCAGGTGTCCCCACCCTTATAAACAATACAGTGACTGCAGGTGTCCCCACCCTTATGAACAATACAGTGACTGCAGGTACCCCACCCTTATAAACTATACAGTGACTGCAGGTACCCCACCCTTATAACAATACAGTGACTGCAGGTACCACACCCTTATAAACATACAGTGACGGCCGGTACCCCCACCCTTATAAACAATACAGTGACTGCAGGTGTCCCCACCCTTATGAACAATACAGTGACTGCAGGTACCCCACGCTTATAAACAATACAGTGACTGCAGGTACCCCACCCTTATAAACAATACAGTGACTGCAGGTACCCCCCCGCCTGTATTAACAATACACTGACTGCAGGTACCCCACCCTTATAAACAATACAGTGACTGCAGGTACCCCCACCCTTATAAACAATACAGTGACTGCATGTGTCCCCACCCTTATGAACAATACAGTCACTGCAGGTACCCCCACCCTTATAAACAATACAGTGCCTGCAGGTGTCCCCACACTTATGAACAATACAGTGACTGCAGGTACCCCACCCTTATAAACAATACAGTGACTGCAGGTACCCCCACCCGTATTAACAATACACTGACTGCAGGTACCCCACCCTTATAAACAGTACAGTGACTGCAGGTACCCCCACCCTTATAAACAATTCAGTGACTGCATTTGTCCGCACCCTTATAAACAATACAGTGACTGCAGGTACCTCCACCCTTATGAACAATACAGTGACTGCAGGTACACCCACCCTTATAAACATACAGTGACGGCCGGTACCCCCACCCTTATAAACCATACAGTGACTGCAGGTACCCCCACCCTTATAAACAATACAGTGACTGCAGGTGTCCCCACCCTTATAAACAATACAGTGACTGCAGGTGTCCCCACCCTTATGAACAATACAGTGACTGCAGGTACCCCACCCTTATGAACAATACAGTGACTGCAGGTACCCCACGCTTATAAACAATACAGTGACTGCAGGTGTCCCCACCCTTATGAACAATACAGTGACTGCAGGTACCCCACCCTTATAAACAATACAGTGACTGCAGGTACCCCCCAACCTGTATTAACAATACACTGACTGCAGGTACCCAACCCTTATAAACAATACAGTGACTGCAGGTACCCCCACCCTTATAAACAATACAGTGACTGCATGTGTCCCCACCCTTATGAACAATACAGTCACTGCAGGTACCCCCACCCTTATAAACAATACAGTGCCTGCAGGTGTCCCCACACTTATGAACAATACAGTGACTGCAGGTACCCCACCCTTATAAACAATACAGTGACTGCAGGTACCCCACCCTTATAAACAATACAGTGACTGCAGGTACCCCCACCCGTATTAACAATACACTGACTGCAGGTACCCCACCCTTATAAACAGTACAGTGACTGCAGGTGTACCCACCCTTATAAACAATACAGTGACTGCAGGTGTACCCACCCTTATAAACAATACAGTGACTGCAGGTACCCCCACCCTTATAAACATACAGTGACTGCAGGTACCCCCACCCTTATAAACATACAGTGACGGCCGGTACCCCCACCCTTATAAACAATACAGTGACTGCAGGTGTCCCCACCCTTATGAACAATACAGTGACTGCAGGTACCCCACGCTTATAAACAATACAGTGACTGCAGGTACCCCACCCTTATAAACAATACAGTGACTGCAGGTACCCCCCCGCCTGTATTAACAATACACTGACTGCAGGTACCCCACCCTTATAAACAATACAGTGACTGCAGGTACCCCCACCCTTATAAACAATACAGTGACTGCATGTGTCCCCATCCTTATGAACAATACAGTCACTGCAGGTACCCCCACCCTTATAAACAATACAGTGCCTGCAGGTGTCCCCACACTTATGAACAATACAGTGACTGCAGGTACCCCACCCTTATAAACAATACAGTGACTGCAGGTACCCCCACCCGTATTAACAATACACTGACTGCAGGTACCCCACCCTTATAAACAGTACAGTGACTGCAGGTACCCCCACCCTTATAAACAATTCAGTGACTGCATTTGTCCGCACCCTTATAAACAATACAGTGACTGCAGGTACCTCCACCCTTATGAACAATACAGTGACTGCAGGTACACCCACCCTTATAAACAATACAGTGACTGCAGGAGTCCCCACCCTTATAAACAATACAGTGACTGCAGGTGTCCCCACTCTTATGAACAATACAGTGACTGCAGGTACCCCACCCTTATAAACAATACAGTGACTGCAGGTACCCCACCCTTATAACAATACAGTGACTGCAGGTACCCCCACCCTTATGAACAATACAGTGACTGCAGGTACCCCCACCCTTATGAACAATACAGTGACTGCAGGTACCCCCACCCTTATAAACAATACAGTGACTGCAGGTGTCCCCACCCTTATAAACAATACAGTGACTGCAGGTGTCCCCACCCTTATGAACAATACAGTGACTGCAGGTACCCCACCCTTATAAACTATACAGTGACTGCAGGTACCCCACCCTTATAACAATACAGTGACTGCAGGTACCACACCCTTATAAACATACAGTGACGGCCGGTACCCCCACCCTTATAAACAATACAGTGACTGCAGGTGTCCCCACCCTTATGAACAATACAGTGACTGCAGGTACCCCACGCTTATAAACAATACAGTGACTGCAGGTACCCCACCCTTATAAACAATACAGTGACTGCAGGTACCCCCCCGCCTGTATTAACAATACACTGACTGCAGGTACCCCACCCTTATAAACAATACAGTGACTGCAGGTACCCCCACCCTTATAAACAATACAGTGACTGCATGTGTCCCCACCCTTATGAACAATACAGTCACTGCAGGTACCCCCACCCTTATAAACAATACAGTGCCTCCAGGTACCCCCACCCTTATAAACAATACAGTGACTGCAGGTACCCCCACCCTTATAAACATACAGTGACTGCAGGTACCCCCACCCTTATAAACATACAGTGACGGCCGGTACCCCCACCCTTATAAACAATACAGTGACTGCAGGTGTCCCCACCCTTATGAACAATACAGTGACTGCAGGTACCCCACGCTTATAAACAATACAGTGACTGCAGGTACCCCACCCTTATAAACAATACAGTGACTGCAGGTACCCCCCCGCCTGTATTAACAATACACTGACTGCAGGTACCCCACCCTTATAAACAATACAGTGACTGCAGGTACCCCCACCCTTATAAACAATACAGTGACTGCATGTGTCCCCATCCTTATGAACAATACAGTCACTGCAGGTACCCCCACCCTTATAAACAATACAGTGCCTGCAGGTGTCCCCACACTTATGAACAATACAGTGACTGCAGGTACCCCACCCTTATAAACAATACAGTGACTGCAGGTACCCCCACCCGTATTAACAATACACTGACTGCAGGTACCCCACCCTTATAAACAGTACAGTGACTGCAGGTACCCCCACCCTTATAAACAATTCAGTGACTGCATTTGTCCGCACCCTTATAAACAATACAGTGACTGCAGGTACCTCCACCCTTATGAACAATACAGTGACTGCAGGTACACCCACCCTTATAAACAATACAGTGACTGCAGGAGTCCCCACCCTTATAAACAATACAGTGACTGCAGGTGTCCCCACTCTTATGAACAATACAGTGACTGCAGGTACCCCACCCTTATAAACAATACAGTGACTGCAGGTACCCCACCCTTATAACAATACAGTGACTGCAGGTACCCCCACCCTTATGAACAATACAGTGACTGCAGGTACCCCCACCCTTATGAACAATACAGTGACTGCAGGTACCCCCACCCTTATAAACAATACAGTGACTGCAGGTGTCCCCACCCTTATAAACAATACAGTGACTGCAGGTGTCCCCACCCTTATGAACAATACAGTGACTGCAGGTACCCCACCCTTATAAACTATACAGTGACTGCAGGTACCCCACCCTTATAACAATACAGTGACTGCAGGTACCACACCCTTATAAACATACAGTGACGGCCGGTACCCCCACCCTTATAAACAATACAGTGACTGCAGGTGTCCCCACCCTTATGAACAATACAGTGACTGCAGGTACCCCACGCTTATAAACAATACAGTGACTGCAGGTACCCCACCCTTATAAACAATACAGTGACTGCAGGTACCCCCCCGCCTGTATTAACAATACACTGACTGCAGGTACCCCACCCTTATAAACAATACAGTGACTGCAGGTACCCCCACCCTTATAAACAATACAGTGACTGCATGTGTCCCCACCCTTATGAACAATACAGTCACTGCAGGTACCCCCACCCTTATAAACAATACAGTGCCTGCAGGTGTCCCCACACTTATGAACAATACAGTGACTGCAGGTACCCCACCCTTATAAACAATACAGTGACTGCAGGTACCCCCACCCGTATTAACAATACACTGACTGCAGGTACCCCACCCTTATAAACAGTACAGTGACTGCAGGTACCCCCACCCTTATAAACAATTCAGTGACTGCATTTGTCCGCACCCTTATAAACAATACAGTGACTGCAGGTACCTCCACCCTTATGAACAATACAGTGACTGCAGGTACACCCACCCTTATAAACAATACAGTGACTGCAGGAGTCCCCACCCTTATAAACAATACAGTGACTGCAGGTGTCCCCACTCTTATGAACAATACAGTGACTGCAGGTACCCCACCCTTATAAACAATACAGTGACTGCAGGTACCCCACCCTTATAACAATACAGTGACTGCAGGTACCCCCACCCTTATGAACAATACAGTGACTGCAGGTACCCCCACCCTTATGAACAATACAGTGACTGCAGGTACCCCCACCCTTATAAACAATACAGTGACTGCAGGTGTCCCCACCCTTATAAACAATACAGTGACTGCAGGTGTCCCCACCCTTATGAACAATACAGTGACTGCAGGTACCCCACCCTTATAAACTATACAGTGACTGCAGGTACCCCACCCTTATAACAATACAGTGACTGCAGGTACCACACCCTTATAAACAATACAGTGACTGCAGGTACCCCCACCCTTATAAACAATACAGTGACTGCATGTGTCCCCACACTTATGAACGATACAGTTAGTGCAGGTACCCCCACCCTTATAAACAATAGCGACTGCAGGTACCCCCTACCTTATAAACAATACAGTGACTGCAGGTGTCCCCACCCTTATAAACATACAGTGACTGCAGGTACCCCCACCCTTATAAACATACAGTGACTGCAGGTACCCCACCCTTATAAACAATAGCGACTGCAGGTACCCCCACCCTTATGAACAATACAGTGACTGCAGGTGACCCCACCCTTATAAACAATACAGTGGCTGCATGTGTCCCCACACTTATGAACGATACAGTTAGTGCAGGTACCCCCACCCTTATAAACAATAGCGACTGCAGGTACCCCCTACCTTATAAACAATACAGTGACTGCAGGTGTCCCCACCCTTATAAACATACAGTGACTGCAGGTACCCCCACCCTTATAAACATACAGTGACTGCAGGTACCCCACCCTTATAAACAATAGCGACTGCAGGTACCCCCACCCTTATGAACAATACAGTGACTGCAGGTGACCCCACCCTTATAAACAATACAGTGGCTGCAGGTACCCCACCCTTATAAACAATACAGTGACTGCAGGTACCCCCACCCTTATAAACATACAGTGACTGCAGGTACCCTCACCCTTATAAACATACAGTGACTGCAGGTACCTCCACCCTTATAAACATACAGTGACTGCAGGTACCCCCACCCTTATAAACAATAGCGACTGCAGGTACCCCCACCCTTATGAACAATACAGTGACTGCAGGTAACCCCACCCTTATAAACAATAGAGTGGCTGCAGATACCCCACCCTTATAAACAATACAGTGACTGCAGGTACCCCCACCCTTATAAACATACAGTGACTGTAGGTACCCTCACCCTTATAAACAATAGCGACTGCAGGTACCCCCACCCTTATGAACAATACAGTGACTGCAGGTGTCCCCACCCTTATAAACAATACAGTGACTGCAAGTGTCCCCACCCTTATAAACAATACAGTGACTGCAGGTACCCCCACCCTTATAAACATACAGTGACTGCAGGTACCCCCACCCTTTTAAACAATAGCGACTGCAGGTACCCCCACCCTTATGAACAATACAGTGACTGCAGGTGTCCCCACCTTTATAAACAATACAGTGACTGCAAGTGTCCCC
The DNA here is from genome assembly GCA_022114975.2 of Lampris megalopsis. Lineage (NCBI taxonomy): Eukaryota > Metazoa > Chordata > Actinopteri > Lampriformes > Lampridae > Lampris > Lampris megalopsis. Next base: position 10,275,633 of record JAJHIY020000936.1, on the reverse strand, counting down.
ACCGTTATAAACAATACAGTGACTGCAGGTACCCCCACCCTTATAAACATACAGTGACTGCAGGTACCCCCACCCTTATAAACAATACAGTGACTGCAGGTACGCCCACCCTTATAAACATACAATGACGGCCGGTACCCCCACCCTTATAAACAATACAGTGACTGCAGGTGTCCCCACTCTTATAAACAATACAGTGACTGCAGGTGTCCCCACCCTTATGAACAATACAGTGACTGCAGCTACCCCACGCTTATAAACAATACAGTGACTGCAGGTACCCCACCCTTATAAACAATACAGTGACTGCAGGTACCCCCCCGCCTGTATTAACAATACACTGACTGCAGGTACCCAACCCTTATAAACAATACAGTGACTGCAGGTACCCTCACCCTTATAAACATACAGTGACTGCAGGTACCTCCACCCTTATAAACATACAGTGACTGCAGGTACCCCCACCCTTATAAACAATAGCGACTGCAGGTGTCCCCACACTTATGAACAATACAGTGACTGCAGGTACCCCACCCTTATAAACAATACAGTGACTGCAGGTACCCCACCCTTATAAACAATACAGTGACTGCAGGTACCCCCACCCGTATTAACAATACACTGACTGCAGGTACCCCACCCTTATAAACAGTACAGTGACTGCAGGTGTCCCCACACTTATGAACAATACAGTGACTGCAGGTACCCCACCCTTATAAACAATACAGTGACTGCAGGTACCCCCACCCGTATTAACAATACACTGACTGCAGGTACCCCACCCTTATAAACAGTACAGTGACTGCAGGTACCCCCACCCTTATAAACAATTCAGTGACTGCATTTGTCCGCACCCTTATAAACAATACAGTGACTGCAGGTACCTCCACCCTTATGAACAATACAGTGACTGCAGGTACACCCACCCTTATAAACAATACAGTGACTGCAGGAGTCCCCACCCTTATAAACAATACAGTGACTGCAGGTGTCCCCACTCTTATGAACAATACAGTGACTGCAGGTACCCCACCCTTATAAACAATACAGTGACTGCAGGTACCCCACCCTTATAACAATACAGTGACTGCAGGTACCCCCACCCTTATGAACAATACAGTGACTGCAGGTACCCCCACCCTTATGAACAATACAGTGACTGCAGGTACCCCCACCCTTATAAACAATACAGTGACTGCAGGTGTCCCCACCCTTATAAACAATACAGTGACTGCAGGTGTCCCCACCCTTATGAACAATACAGTGACTGCAGGTACCCCACCCTTATAAACTATACAGTGACTGCAGGTACCCCACCCTTATAACAATACAGTGACTGCAGGTACCACACCCTTATAAACAATACAGTGACTGCAGGTACCCCCACCCTTATAAACAATACAGTGACTGCATGTGTCCCCACACTTATGAACGATACAGTTAGTGCAGGTACCCCCACCCTTATAAACAATAGCGACTGCAGGTACCCCCTACCTTATAAACAATACAGTGACTGCAGGTGTCCCCACCCTTATAAACATACAGTGACTGCAGGTACCCCCACCCTTATAAACATACAGTGACTGCAGGTACCCCACACTTATAAACAATAGCGACTGCAGGTACCCCCACCCTTATGAACAATACAGTGACTGCAGGTGACCCCACCCTTATAAACAATACAGTGGCTGCATGTGTCCCCACACTTATGAACGATACAGTTAGTGCAGGTACCCCCACCCTTATAAACAATAGCGACTGCAGGTACCCCCTACCTTATAAACAATACAGTGACTGCAGGTGTCCCCACCCTTATAAACATACAGTGACTGCAGGTACCCCCACCCTTATAAACATACAGTGACTGCAGGTACCCCACCCTTATAAACAATAGCGACTGCAGGTACCCCCACCCTTATGAACAATACAGTGACTGCAGGTGACCCCACCCTTATAAACAATACAGTGGCTGCAGGTACCCCACCCTTATAAACAATACAGTGACTGCAGGTACCCCCACCCTTATAAACATACAGTGACTGCAGGTACCCTCACCCTTATAAACATACAGTGACTGCAGGTACCTCCACCCTTATAAACATACAGTGACTGCAGGTACCCCCACCCTTATAAACAATAGCGACTGCAGGTACCCCCACCCTTATGAACAATACAGTGACTGCAGGTAACCCCACCCTTATAAACAATAGAGTGGCTGCAGATACCCCACCCTTATAAACAATACAGTGACTGCAGGTACCCCCACCCTTATAAACATACAGTGACTGTAGGTACCCTCACCCTTATAAACAATAGCGACTGCAGGTACCCCCACCCTTATGAACAATACAGTGACTGCAGGTGTCCCCACCCTTATAAACAATACAGTGACTGCAAGTGTCCCCACCCTTATAAACAATACAGTGACTGCATGTGTCCCCACACTTATGAACGATACAGTTAGTGCAGGTACCCCCACCCTTATAAACAATAGCGACTGCAGGTACCCCCTACCTTATAAACAATACAGTGACTGCAGGTGTCCCCACCCTTATAAACATACAGTGACTGCAGGTACCCCCACCCTTATAAACATACAGTGACTGCAGGTACCCCACCCTTATAAACAATAGCGACTGCAGGTACCCCCACCCTTATGAACAATACAGTGACTGCAGGTGACCCCACCCTTATAAACAATACAGTGGCTGCAGGTACCCCACCCTTATAAACAATACAGTGACTGCAGGTACCCCCACCCTTATAAACATACAGTGACTGCAGGTACCCTCACCCTTATAAACATACAGTGACTGCAGGTACCTCCACCCTTATAAACATACAGTGACTGCAGGTACCCCCACCCTTATAAACAATAGCGACTGCAGGTACCCCCACCCTTATGAACAATACAGTGACTGCAGGTAACCCCACCCTTATAAACAATAGAGTGGCTGCAGATACCCCACCCTTATAAACAATACAGTGACTGCAGGTACCCCCACCCTTATAAACATACAGTGACTGTAGGTACCCTCACCCTTATAAACAATAGCGACTGCAGGTACCCCCACCCTTATGAACAATACAGTGACTGCAGGTGTCCCCACCCTTATAAACAATACAGTGACTGCAAGTGTCCCCACCCTTATAAACAATACAGTGACTGCAGGTACCCCCACCCTTATAAACATACAGTGACTGCAGGTACCCCCACCCTTTTAAACAATAGCGACTGCAGGTACCCCCACCCTTATGAACAATACAGTGACTGCAGGTGTCCCCACCTTTATAAACAATACAGTGACTGCAAGTGTCCCCACCGTTATAAACAATACAGTGACTGCAGGTACCCCCACCCTTATAAACATACAGTGACTGCAGGTACCCCCACCCTTATAAACAATACAGTGACTGCAGGTACGCCCACCCTTATAAACATACAATGACGGCCGGTACCCCCACCCTTATAAACAATACAGTGACTGCAGGTGTCCCCACTCTTATAAACAATACAGTGACTGCAGGTGTCCCCACCCTTATGAACAATACAGTGACTGCAGCTACCCCACGCTTATAAACAATACAGTGACTGCAGGTACCCCACCCTTATAAACAATACAGTGACTGCAGGTACCCCCCCGCCTGTATTAACAATACACTGACTGCAGGTACCCAACCCTTATAAACAATACAGTGACTGCAGGTACCCTCACCCTTATAAACATACAGTGACTGCAGGTACCTCCACCCTTATAAACATACAGTGACTGCAGGTACCCCCACCCTTATAAACAATAGCGACTGCAGGTGTCCCCACACTTATGAACAATACAGTGACTGCAGGTACCCCACCCTTATAAACAATACAGTGACTGCAGGTACCCCACCCTTATAAACAATACAGTGACTGCAGGTACCCCCACCCGTATTAACAATACACTGACTGCAGGTACCCCACCCTTATAAACAGTACAGTGACTGCAGGTGTCCCCACACTTATGAACAATACAGTGACTGCAGGTACCCCACCCTTATAAACAATACAGTGACTGCAGGTACCCCCACCCGTATTAACAATACACTGACTGCAGGTACCCCACCCTTATAAACAGTACAGTGACTGCAGGTACCCCCACCCTTATAAACAATTCAGTGACTGCATTTGTCCGCACCCTTATAAACAATACAGTGACTGCAGGTACCTCCACCCTTATGAACAATACAGTGACTGCAGGTACACCCACCCTTATAAACAATACAGTGACTGCAGGAGTCCCCACCCTTATAAACAATACAGTGACTGCAGGTGTCCCCACTCTTATGAACAATACAGTGACTGCAGGTACCCCACCCTTATAAACAATACAGTGACTGCAGGTACCCCACCCTTATAACAATACAGTGACTGCAGGTACCCCCACCCTTATGAACAATACAGTGACTGCAGGTACCCCCACCCTTATGAACAATACAGTGACTGCAGGTACCCCCACCCTTATAAACAATACAGTGACTGCAGGTGTCCCCACCCTTATAAACAATACAGTGACTGCAGGTGTCCCCACCCTTATGAACAATACAGTGACTGCAGGTACCCCACCCTTATAAACTATACAGTGACTGCAGGTACCCCACCCTTATAACAATACAGTGACTGCAGGTACCACACCCTTATAAACAATACAGTGACTGCAGGTACCCCCACCCTTATAAACAATACAGTGACTGCATGTGTCCCCACACTTATGAACGATACAGTTAGTGCAGGTACCCCCACCCTTATAAACAATAGCGACTGCAGGTACCCCCTACCTTATAAACAATACAGTGACTGCAGGTGTCCCCACCCTTATAAACATACAGTGACTGCAGGTACCCCCACCCTTATAAACATACAGTGACTGCAGGTACCCCACCCTTATAAACAATAGCGACTGCAGGTACCCCCACCCTTATGAACAATACAGTGACTGCAGGTGACCCCACCCTTATAAACAATACAGTGGCTGCATGTGTCCCCACACTTATGAACGATACAGTTAGTGCAGGTACCCCCACCCTTATAAACAATAGCGACTGCAGGTACCCCCTACCTTATAAACAATACAGTGACTGCAGGTGTCCCCACCCTTATAAACATACAGTGACTGCAGGTACCCCCACCCTTATAAACATACAGTGACTGCAGGTACCCCACCCTTATAAACAATAGCGACTGCAGGTACCCCCACCCTTATGAACAATACAGTGACTGCAGGTGACCCCACCCTTATAAACAATACAGTGGCTGCAGGTACCCCACCCTTATAAACAATACAGTGACTGCAGGTACCCCCACCCTTATAAACATACAGTGACTGCAGGTACCCTCACCCTTATAAACATACAGTGACTGCAGGTACCTCCACCCTTATAAACATACAGTGACTGCAGGTACCCCCACCCTTATAAACAATAGCGACTGCAGGTACCCCCACCCTTATGAACAATACAGTGACTGCAGGTAACCCCACCCTTATAAACAATAGAGTGGCTGCAGATACCCCACCCTTATAAACAATACAGTGACTGCAGGTACCCCCACCCTTATAAACATACAGTGACTGTAGGTACCCTCACCCTTATAAACAATAGCGACTGCAGGTACCCCCACCCTTATGAACAATACAGTGACTGCAGGTGTCCCCACCCTTATAAACAATACAGTGACTGCAAGTGTCCCCACCCTTATAAACAATACAGTGACTGCAGGTACCCCCACCCTTATAAACATACAGTGACTGCAGGTACCCCCACCCTTTTAAACAATAGCGACTGCAGGTACCCCCACCCTTATGAACAATACAGTGACTGCAGGTGTCCCCACCTTTATAAACAATACAGTGACTGCAAGTGTCCCCACCGTTATAAACAATACAGTGACTGCAGGTACCCCCACCCTTATAAACATACAGTGACTGCAGGTACCCCCACCCTTATAAACAATACAGTGACTGCAGGTACGCCCACCCTTATAAACATACAATGACGGCCGGTACCCCCACCCTTATAAACAATACAGTGACTGCAGGTGTCCCCACTCTTATAAACAATACAGTGACTGCAGGTGTCCCCACCCTTATGAACAATACAGTGACTGCAGCTACCCCACGCTTATAAACAATACAGTGACTGCAGGTACCCCACCCTTATAAACAATACAGTGACTGCAGGTACCCACCCGCCTGTATTAACAATACACTGACTGCAGGTACCCAACCCTTATAAACAATACAGTGGCTGCAGGTACCCTCACCCTTATAAACATACAGTGACTGCAGGTACCTCCACCCTTATAAACATACAGTGACTGCAGGTACCCCCACCCTTATAAACAATAGCGACTGCAGGTGTCCCCACACTTATGAACAATACAGTGACTGCAGGTACCCCACCCTTATAAACAATACAGTGACTGCAGGTACCCCACCCTTATAAACAATACAGTGACTGCAGGTACCCCCACCCGTATTAACAATACACTGACTGCAGGTACCCCACCCTTATAAACAGTACAGTGACTGCAGGTGTACCCACCCTTATAAACAATACAGTGACTGCAGGTGTACCCACCCTTATAAACAATACAGTGACTGCAGGTACCCCCACCCTTATAAACATACAGTGACTGCAGGTACCCCCACCCTTATAAACATACAGTGACGGCCGGTACCCCCACCCTTATAAACAATACAGTGACTGCAGGTGTCCCCACCCTTATGAACAATACAGTGACTGCAGGTACCCCACGCTTATAAACAATACAGTGACTGCAGGTACCCCACCCTTATAAACAATACAGTGACTGCAGGTACCCCCCCGCCTGTATTAACAATACACTGACTGCAGGTACCCCACCCTTATAAACAATACAGTGACTGCAGGTACCCCCACCCTTATAAACAATACAGTGACTGCATGTGTCCCCACCCTTATGAACAATACAGTCACTGCAGGTACCCCCACCCTTATAAACAATACAGTGCCTGCAGGTGTCCCCACACTTATGAACAATACAGTGACTGCAGGTACCCCACCCTTATAAACAATACAGTGACTGCAGGTACCCCCACCCGTATTAACAATACACTGACTGCAGGTACCCCACCCTTATAAACAGTACAGTGACTGCAGGTACCCCCACCCTTATAAACAATTCAGTGACTGCATTTGTCCGCACCCTTATAAACAATACAGTGACTGCAGGTACCTCCACCCTTATGAACAATACAGTGACTGCAGGTACCCCCACCCTTATAAACAATACAGTGACTGCAGGAGTCCCCACCCTTATAAACAATACAGTGACTGCAGGTGTCCCCACTCTTATGAACAATACAGTGACTGCAGGTACCCCACCCTTATAAACAATACAGTGACTGCAGGTACCCCACCCTTATAACAATACAGTGACTGCAGGTACCCCCACCCTTATGAACAATACAGTGACTGCAGGTACCCCCACCCTTATGAACAATACAGTGACTGCAGGTACCCCCACCCTTATAAACAATACAGTGACTGCAGGTGTCCCCACCCTTATAAACAATACAGTGACTGCAGGTGTCCCCACCCTTATGAACAATACAGTGACTGCAGGTACCCCACCCTTATAAACTATACAGTGACTGCAGGTACCCCACCCTTATAACAATACAGTGACTGCAGGTACCACACCCTTATAAACAATACAGTGACTGCAGGTACCCCCACCCTTATAAACAATACAGTGACTGCATGTGTCCCCACACTTATGAACGATACAGTTAGTGCAGGTACCCCCACCCTTATAAACAATAGCGACTGCAGGTACCCCCTACCTTATAAACAATATAGTGACTGCAGGTGTCCCCACCCTTATAAACATACAGTGACTGCAGGTACCCCCACCCTTATAAACATACAGTGACTGCAGGTACCCCACCCTTATAAACAATAGCGACTGCAGGTACCCCCACCCTTATGAACAATACAGTGACTGCAGGTGACCCCACCCTTATAAACAATACAGTGGCTGCATGTGTCCCCACACTTATGAACGATACAGTTAGTGCAGGTACCCCCACCCTTATAAACAATAGCGACTGCAGGTACCCCCTACCTTATAAACAATACAGTGACTGCAGGTGTCCCCACCCTTATAAACATACAATGACTGCAGGTACCCCCACCCTTATAAACATACAGTGACTGCAGGTACCCCACCCTTATAAACAATAGCGACTGCAGGTACCCCCACCCTTATGAACAATACAGTGACTGCAGGTGACCCCACCCTTATAAACAATACAGTGGCTGCAGGTACCCCACCCTTATAAACAATACAGTGACTGCAGGTACCCCCACCCTTATAAACATACAGTGACTGCAGGTACCCTCACCCTTATAAACATACAGTGACTGCAGGTACCTCCACCCTTATAAACATACAGTGACTGCAGGTACCCCCACCCTTATAAACAATAGCGACTGCAGGTACCCCCACCCTTATGAACAATACAGTGACTGCAGGTAACCCCACCCTTATAAACAATAGAGTGGCTGCAGATACCCCACCCTTATAAACAATACAGTGACTGCAGGTACCCCCACCCTTATAAACATACAGTGACTGTAGGTACCCTCACCCTTATAAACAATAGCGACTGCAGGTACCCCCACCCTTATGAACAATACAGTGACTGCAGGTGTCCCCACCCTTATAAACAATACAGTGACTGCAAGTGTCCCCACCCTTATAAACAATACAGTGACTGCAGGTACCCCCACCCTTATAAACATACAGTGACTGCAGGTACCCCCACCCTTTTAAACAATAGCGACTGCAGGTACCCCCACCCTTATGAACAATACAGTGACTGCAGGTGTCCCCACCTTTATAAACAATACAGTGACTGCAAGTGTCCCCACCGTTATAAACAATACAGTGACTGCAGGTACCCCCACCCTTATAAACATACAGTGACTGCAGGTACCCCCACCCTTATAAACAATACAGTGACTGCAGGTACGCCCACCCTTATAAACATACAATGACGGCCGGTACCCCCACCCTTATAAACAATACAGTGACTGCAGGTGTCCCCACTCTTATAAACAATACAGTGACTGCAGGTGTCCCCACCCTTATGAACAATACAGTGACTGCAGCTACCCCACGCTTATAAACAATACAGTGACTGCAGGTACCCCACCCTTATAAACAATACAGTGACTGCAGGTACCCCCCCGCCTGTATTAACAATACACTGACTGCAGGTACCCAACCCTTATAAACAATACAGTGACTGCAGGTACCCTCACCCTTATAAACATACAGTGACTGCAGGTACCTCCACCCTTATAAACATACAGTGACTGCAGGTACCCCCACCCTTATAAACAATAGCGACTGCAGGTACCCCCACCCTTATGAACAATACAGTGACTGCAGGTAACCCCACCCTTATAAACAATAGAGTGGCTGCAGATACCCCACCCTTATAAACAATACAGTGACTGCAGGTACCCCCACCCTTATAAACATACAGTGACTGTAGGTACCCTCACCCTTATAAACAATAGCGACTGCAGGTACCCCCACCCTTATGAACAATACAGTGACTGCAGGTGTCCCCACCCTTATAAACAATACAGTGACTGCAAGTGTCCCCACCCTTATAAACAATACAGTGACTGCAGGTACCCCCACCCTTATAAACATACAGTGACTGCAGGTACCCCCACCCTTTTAAACAATAGCGACTGCAGGTACCCCCACCCTTATGAACAATACAGTGACTGCAGGTGTCCCCACCTTTATAAACAATACAGTGACTGCAAGTGTCCCCACCGTTATAAACAATACAGTGACTGCAGGTACCCCCACCCTTATAAACATACAGTGACTGCAGGTACCCCCACCCTTATAAACAATACAGTGACTGCAGGTACGCCCACCCTTATAAACATACAATGACGGCCGGTACCCCCACCCTTATAAACAATACAGTGACTGCAGGTGTCCCCACTCTTATAAACAATACAGTGACTGCAGGTGTCCCCACCCTTATGAACAATACAGTGACTGCAGCTACCCCACGCTTATAAACAATACAGTGACTGCAGGTACCCCACCCTTATAAACAATACAGTGACTGCAGGTACCCCCCCGCCTGTATTAACAATACACTGACTGCAGGTACCCAACCCTTATAAACAATACAGTGACTGCAGGTACCCCCACCCTTATGAACAATACAGTGACTGCAGGTGTCCCCACCTTTATAAACAATACAGTGACTGCAAGTGTCCCCACCGTTATAAACAATACAGTGACTGCAGGTACCCCCACCCTTATAAACATACAGTGACTGCAGGTACCCCCACCCTTATAAACAATACAGTGACTGCAGGTACGCCCACCCTTATAAACATACAATGACGGCCGGTACCCCCACCCTTATAAACAATACAGTGACTGCAGGTGTCCCCACTCTTATAAACAATACAGTGACTGCAGGTGTCCCCACCCTTATGAACAATACAGTGACTGCAGCTACCCCACGCTTATAAACAATACAGTGACTGCAGGTACCCCACCCTTATAAACAATACAGTGACTGCAGGTACCCCCCCGCCTGTATTAACAATACACTGACTGCAGGTACCCAACCCTTATAAACAATACAGTGACTGCAGGTACCCTCACCCTTATAAACATACAGTGACTGCAGGTACCTCCACCCTTATAAACATACAGTGACTGCAGGTACCCCCACCCTTATAAACAATAGCGACTGCAGGTACCCCCACCCTTATGAACAATACAGTGACTGCAGGTAACCCCACCCTTATAAACAATAGAGTGGCTGCAGATACCCCACCCTTATAAACAATACAGTGACTGCAGGTACCCCCACCCTTATAAACATACAGTGACTGTAGGTACCCTCACCCTTATAAACAATAGCGACTGCAGGTACCCCCACCCTTATGAACAATACAGTGACTGCAGGTGTCCCCACCCTTATAAACAATACAGTGACTGCAAGTGTCCCCACCCTTATAAACAATACAGTGACTGCAGGTACCCCCACCCTTATAAACATACAGTGACTGCAGGTACCCCCACCCTTTTAAACAATAGCGACTGCAGGTACCCCCACCCTTATGAACAATACAGTGACTGCAGGTGTCCCCACCTTTATAAACAATACAGTGACTGCAAGTGTCCCCACCGTTATAAACAATACAGTGACTGCAGGTACCCCCACCCTTATAAACATACAGTGACTGCAGGTACCCCCACCCTTATAAACAATACAGTGACTGCAGGTACGCCCACCCTTATAAACATACAATGACGGCCGGTACCCCCACCCTTATAAACAATACAGTGACTGCAGGTGTCCCCACTCTTATAAACAATACAGTGACTGCAGGTGTCCCCACCCTTATGAACAATACAGTGACTGCAGCTACCCCACGCTTATAAACAATACAGTGACTGCAGGTACCCCACCCTTATAAACAATACAGTGACTGCAGGTACCCCCCCGCCTGTATTAACAATACACTGACTGCAGGTACCCAACCCTTATAAACAATACAGTGACTGCAGGTACCCCCACCCTTATAAACAATACAGTCACTGCAGGTACCCCCACCCTTATAAACAATACAGTGCCTGCAGGTGTCCCCACACTTATGAACAATACAGTGACTGCAGGTACCCCACCCTTATAAACAATACAGTGACTGCAGGTACCCCACCCTTATAAACAATACAGTGACTGCAGGTACCCCCACCCGTATTAACAATACACTGACTGCAGGTACCCCACCCTTATAAACAGTACAGTGACTGCAGGTGTACCCACCCTTATAAACAATACAGTGACTGCAGGTGTACCCACCCTTATAAACAATACAGTGACTGCAGGTACCCCCACCCTTATAAACATACAGTGACTGCAGGTACCCCCACCCTTATAAACATACAGTGACGGCCGGTACCCCCACCCTTATAAACAATACAGTGACTGCAGGTGTCCCCACCCTTATGAACAATACAGTGACTGCAGGTACCCCACGCTTATAAACAATACAGTGACTGCAGGTACCCCACCCTTATAAACAATACAGTGACTGCAGGTACCCCCCCGCCTGTATTAACAATACACTGACTGCAGGTACCCCACCCTTATAAACAATACAGTGACTGCAGGTACCCCCACCCTTATAAACAATACAGTGACTGCATGTGTCCCCACCCTTATGAACAATACAGTCACTGCAGGTACCCCCACCCTTATAAACAATACAGTGCCTGCAGGTGTCCCCACACTTATGAACAATACAGTGACTGCAGGTACCCCACCCTTATAAACAATACAGTGACTGCAGGTACCCCCACCCGTATTAACAATACACTGACTGCAGGTACCCCACCCTTATAAACAGTACAGTGACTGCAGGTACCCCCACCCTTATAAACAATTCAGTGACTGCATTTGTCCGCACCCTTATAAACAATACAGTGACTGCAGGTACCTCCACCCTTATGAACAATACAGTGACTGCAGGTACCCTCACCCTTATAAACAATACAGTGACTGCAGGAGTCCCCACCCTTATAAACAATACAGTGACTGCAGGTGTCCACACTCTTATGAACAATACAGTGACTGCAGGTACCCCACCCTTATAAACAATACAGTGACTGCAGGTACCCCACCCTTATAACAATACAGTGACTGCAGGTACCCCCACCCTTATGAACAATACAGTGACTGCAGGTACCCCCTCCCTTATGAACAATACAGTGAGTGCAGGTACCCCCACCCTTATAAACAATACAGTGACTGCAGGTGTCCCCACCCTTATAAACAATACAGTGACTGCAGGTGTCCCCACCCTTATGAATAATACAGTGACTGCAGGTACCCCACCCTTATAAACAATACAGTGACTGCAGGTACCCCACCCTTATAACAATACAGTGACTGCAGGTACCCCCACCCGTATTAACAATACACTGACTGCAGGTACCACACCCTTATAAACAATACAGTGACTGCAGGTACCCCCACCCTTATAAACAATACAGTGACTGCATGTGTCCCCACACTTATGAACGATACAGTTAGTGCAGGTACCCCCACCCTTATAAACAATAGCGACTGCAGGTACCCCCTACCTTATAAACAATACAGTGACTGCAGGTGTCCCCACCCTTATAAACATACAGTGACTGCAGGTACCCCCACCCTTATAAACATACAGTGACTGCAGGTACCCCACCCTTATAAACAATAGCGACTGCAGGTACCCCCACCCTTATGAACAATACAGTGACTGCAGGTGACCCCACCCTTATAAACAATACAGTGGCTGCATGTGTCCCCACACTTATGAACGATACAGTTAGTGCAGGTACCCCCACCCTTATAAACAATAGCGACTGCAGGTACCCCCTACCTTATAAACAATACAGTGACTGCAGGTGTCCCCACCCTTATAAACATACAGTGACTGCAGGTACCCCCACCCTTATAAACATACAGTGACTGCAGGTACCCCACCCTTATAAACAATAGCGACTGCAGGTACCCCCACCCTTATGAACAATACAGTGACTGCAGGTGACCCCACCCTTACAAACAATACAGTGGCTGCAGGTACCCCACCCTTATAAACAATACAGTGACTGCAGGTACCCCCACCCTTATAAACATACAGTGACTGCAGGTACCCTCACCCTTATAAACATACAGTGACTGCAGGTACCTCCACCCTTTGTAAACATACAGTGACTGCAGGTACCCCCACCCTTATAAACAATAGCGACTGCAGGTACCCCCACCCTTATGAACAATACATTGACTGCAGGTAACCCCACCCTTATAAACAATAGAGTGGCTGCAGATACCCCACCCTTATAAACAATACAGTGACTGCAGGTACCCCCACCCTTATAAACATACAGTGACTGTAGGTACCCTCACCCTTATAAACAATAGCGACTGCAAGTACCCCCACCCTTATGAACAATACAGTGACTGCAGGTGTCCCCACCCTTATAAACAATACAGTGACTGCAAGTGTCCCCACCCTTATAAACAATACAGTGACTGCAGGTACCCCCACCCTTATAAACATACAGTGACTGCAGGTACCCCCACCCTTTTAAACAATAGCGACTGCAGGTACCCCCACCCTTATGAACAATACAGTGACTGCAGGTGTCCCCACCTTTATAAACAATACAGTGACTGCAAGTGTCCCCACCGTTATAAACAATACAGTGACTGCAGGTACCCCCACCCTTATAAACATACAGTGACTGCAGGTACCCCCACCCTTATAAACAATACAGTGACTGCAAGTACGCCCACCCTTATAAACATACAGTGACTGCAGGTACCCCAACCCTTATAAACAATAGCGACTGCAGGTACCCCCACCCTTATGAACAATACAGTGACTGCAGGTACCCCCACCCTTATAAACATACAGTGACTGCAGGTACCCCCACCCTTATAAACATACAGTGACGGCCGGTACCCCCACCCTTATAAACCATACAGTGACTGCAGGTACCCCCACCCTTATAAACAATACAGTGACTGCAGGTGTCCCCACCCTTATAAACAATACAGTGACTGCAGGTGTCCCCACCCTTATGAACAATACAGTGACTGCAGGTACCCCACCCTTATAAACAATACAGTGACTGCAGGTACCCCACCCTTTTAAACAATACAGTGACTGCAGGTACCCCCCCGACTGTATTAACAATAGCGACTGCAGGTACCCCCACCCTTATAAACAATACAGTGACTGCAGGGACCCCACCCTTATAAACAATACAGTGGATGCAGGTGTCCCCACCCCTATAAACAATACAGTGACTGTAGGTGTCCCCACCCTTATAAACATACAGTGACTGCAGGTACCCCCACCCTTATAAATAATACAGTGACTGCAGGTACCCCCACCCTTATAAACAATACAGTGACTGCAGGTGTCCCCACCCTTATAAACAATAGCGACTGCAGGTACCCCCACCCTTATAAACAATACAGTGACTGCAGGTGTCCCCACCCTTATAAACAATAGCGACTGCAGGTACCCCCGCCCTTATAAACAATACAGTGACTGCAGGTGTCCTCACCCTTATAAACAATACAGTGACTGCAGGTACCCTCACCCTTATAAACAATACAGTGACTGCAGGTACCCCCACCCTTATAAACATACAGTGACTGCAGGTACCCCCACCCTTATAAACAATACAGTGACTGCAGGTACGCCCACCCTTATAAACATACAATGACGGCCGGTACCCCCACCCTTATAAACAATACAGTGACTGCAGGTGTCCCCACTCTTATAAACAATACAGTGACTGCAGGTGTCCCCACCCTTATGAACAATACAGTGACTGCAGCTACCCCACGCTTATAAACAATACAGTGACTGCAGGTACCCCACCCTTATAAACAATACAGTGACTGCAGGTACCCCCCCGCCTGTATTAACAATACACTGACTGCAGGTACCCAACCCTTATAAACAATACAGTGACTGCAGGTACCCCCACCCTTATAAACAATACAGTCACTGCAGGTACCCCCACCCTTATAAACAATACAGTGCCTGCAGGTGTCCCCACACTTATGAACAATACAGTGACTGCAGGTACCCCACCCTTATAAACAATACAGTGACTGCAGGTACCCCACCCTTATAAACAATACAGTGACTGCAGGTACCCCCACCCGTATTAACAATACACTGACTGCAGGTACCCCACCCTTATAAACAGTACAGTGACTGCAGGTGTACCCACCCTTATAAACAATACAGTGACTGCAGGTGTACCCACCCTTATAAACAATACAGTGACTGCAGGTACCCCCACCCTTATAAACATACAGTGACTGCAGGTACCCCCACCCTTATAAACATACAGTGACGGCCGGTACCCCCACCCTTATAAACAATACAGTGACTGCAGGTGTCCCCACCCTTATGAACAATACAGTGACTGCAGGTACCCCACGCTTATAAACAATACAGTGACTGCAGGTACCCCACCCTTATAAACAATACAGTGACTGCAGGTACCCCCCCGCCTGTATTAACAATACACTGACTGCAGGTACCCCACCCTTATAAACAATACAGTGACTGCAGGTACCCCCACCCTTATAAACAATACAGTGACTGCATGTGTCCCCACCCTTATGAACAATACAGTCACTGCAGGTACCCCCACCCTTATAAACAATACAGTGCCTGCAGGTGTCCCCACACTTATGAACAATACAGTGACTGCAGGTACCCCACCCTTATAAACAATACAGTGACTGCAGGTACCCCCACCCGTATTAACAATACACTGACTGCAGGTACCCCACCCTTATAAACAGTACAGTGACTGCAGGTACCCCCACCCTTATAAACAATTCAGTGACTGCATTTGTCCGCACCCTTATAAACAATACAGTGACTGCAGGTACCTCCACCCTTATGAACAATACAGTGACTGCAGGTACCCTCACCCTTATAAACAATACAGTGACTGCAGGAGTCCCCACCCTTATAAACAATACAGTGACTGCAGGTGTCCCCACTCTTATGAACAATACAGTGACTGCAGGTACCCCACCCTTATAAACAATACAGTGACTGCAGGTACCCCACCCTTATAACAATACAGTGACTGCAGGTACCCCCACCCTTATGAACAATACAGTGACTGCAGGTACCCCCTCCCTTATGAACAATACAGTGAGTGCAGGTACCCCCACCCTTATAAACAATACAGTGACTGCAGGTGTCCCCACCCTTATAAACAATACAGTGACTGCAGGTGTCCCCACCCTTATGAATAATACAGTGACTGCAGGTACCCCACCCTTATAAACAATACAGTGACTGCAGGTACCCCACCCTTATAACAATACAGTGACTGCAGGTACCCCCACCCGTATTAACAATACACTGACTGCAGGTACCACACCCTTATAAACAATACAGTGACTGCAGGTACCCCCACCCTTATAAACAATACAGTGACTGCATGTGTCCCCACACTTATGAACGATACAGTTAGTGCAGGTACCCCCACCCTTATAAACAATAGCGACTGCAGGTACCCCCTACCTTATAAACAATACAGTGACTGCAGGTGTCCCCACCCTTATAAACATACAGTGACTGCAGGTACCCCCACCCTTATAAACATACAGTGACTGCAGGTACCCCACCCTTATAAACAATAGCGACTGCAGGTACCCCCACCCTTATGAACAATACAGTGACTGCAGGTGACCCCACCCTTATAAACAATACAGTGGCTGCATGTGTCCCCACACTTATGAACGATACAGTTAGTGCAGGTACCCCCACCCTTATAAACAATAGCGACTGCAGGTACCCCCTACCTTATAAACAATACAGTGACTGCAGGTGTCCCCACCCTTATAAACATACAGTGACTGCAGGTACCCCCACCCTTATAAACATACAGTGACTGCAGGTACCCCACCCTTATAAACAATAGCGACTGCAGGTACCCCCACCCTTATGAACAATACAGTGACTGCAGGTGACCCCACCCTTACAAACAATACAGTGGCTGCAGGTACCCCACCCTTATAAACAATACAGTGACTGCAGGTACCCCCACCCTTATAAACATACAGTGACTGCAGGTACCCTCACCCTTATAAACATACAGTGACTGCAGGTACCTCCACCCTTTGTAAACATACAGTGACTGCAGGTACCCCCACCCTTATAAACAATAGCGACTGCAGGTACCCCCACCCTTATGAACAATACATTGACTGCAGGTAACCCCACCCTTATAAACAATAGAGTGGCTGCAGATACCCCACCCTTATAAACAATACAGTGACTGCAGGTACCCCCACCCTTATAAACATACAGTGACTGTAGGTACCCTCACCCTTATAAACAATAGCGACTGCAAGTACCCCCACCCTTATGAACAATACAGTGACTGCAGGTGTCCCCACCCTTATAAACAATACAGTGACTGCAAGTGTCCCCACCCTTATAAACAATACAGTGACTGCAGGTACCCCCACCCTTATAAACATACAGTGACTGCAGGTACCCCCACCCTTTTAAACAATAGCGACTGCAGGTACCCCCACCCTTATGAACAATACAGTGACTGCAGGTGTCCCCACCTTTATAAACAATACAGTGACTGCAAGTGTCCCCACCGTTATAAACAATACAGTGACTGCAGGTACCCCCACCCTTATAAACATACAGTGACTGCAGGTACCCCCACCCTTATAAACAATACAGTGACTGCAAGTACGCCCACCCTTATAAACATACAGTGACTGCAGGTACCCCAACCCTTATAAACAATAGCGACTGCAGGTACCCCCACCCTTATGAACAATACAGTGACTGCAGGTACCCCCACCCTTATAAACATACAGTGACTGCAGGTACCCCCACCCTTATAAACATACAGTGACGGCCGGTACCCCCACCCTTATAAACCATACAGTGACTGCAGGTACCCCCACCCTTATAAACAATACAGTGACTGCAGGTGTCCCCACCCTTATAAACAATACAGTGACTGCAGGTGTCCCCACCCTTATGAACAATACAGTGACTGCAGGTACCCCACCCTTATAAACAATAGAGTGGCTGCAGATACCCCACCCTTATAAACAATACAGTGACTGCAGGTACCCCCACCCTTATAAACATACAGTGACTGTAGGTACCCTCACCCTTATAAACAATAGCGACTGCAAGTACCCCCACCCTTATGAACAATACAGTGACTGCAGGTGTCCCCACCCTTATAAACAATACAGTGACTGCAAGTGTCCCCACCCTTATAAACAATACAGTGACTGCAGGTACCCCCACCCTTATAAACATACAGTGACTGCAGGTACCCCCACCCTTTTAAACAATAGCGACTGCAGGTACCCCCACCCTTATGAACAATACAGTGACTGCAGGTGTCCCCACCTTTATAAACAATACAGTGACTGCAAGTGTCCCCACCGTTATAAACAATACAGTGACTGCAGGTACCCCCACCCTTATAAACATACAGTGACTGCAGGTACCCCCACCCTTATAAACAATACAGTGACTGCAAGTACGCCCACCCTTATAAACATACAGTGACTGCAGGTACCCCAACCCTTATAAACAATAGCGACTGCAGGTACCCCCACCCTTATGAACAATACAGTGACTGCAGGTACCCCCACCCTTATAAACATACAGTGACTGCAGGTACCCCCACCCTTATAAACATACAGTGACGGCCGGTACCCCCACCCTTATAAACCATACAGTGACTGCAGGTACCCCCACCCTTATAAACAATACAGTGACTGCAGGTGTCCCCACCCTTATAAACAATACAGTGACTGCAGGTGTCCCCACCCTTATGAACAATACAGTGACTGCAGGTACCCCACCCTTATAAACAATACAGTGACTGCAGGTACCCCACCCTTTTAAACAATACAGTGACTGCAGGTACCCCCCCGACTGTATTAACAATAGCGACTGCAGGTACCCCCACCCTTATAAACAATACAGTGACTGCAGGGACCCCACCCTTATAAACAATACAGTGGATGCAGGTGTCCCCACCCCTATAAACAATACAGTGACTGTAGGTGTCCCCACCCTTATAAACATACAGTGACTGCAGGTACCCCCACCCTTATAAATAATACAGTGACTGCAGGTACCCCCACCCTTATAAACAATACAGTGACTGCAGGTGTCCCCACCCTTATAAACAATAGCGACTGCAGGTACCCCCACCCTTATAAACAATACAGTGACTGCAGGTGTCCCCACCCTTATAAACAATAGCGACTGCAGGTACCCCCGCCCTTATAAACAATACAGTGACTGCAGGTGTCCTCACCCTTATAAACAATACAGTGACTGCAGGTACCCTCACCCTTATAAACAATACAGTGACTGCAGGTACCCCCACCCTTATAAACATACAGTGACTGCAGGTACCCCCACCCTTATAAACAATACAGTGACTGCAGGTACGCCCACCCTTATAAACATACAATGACGGCCGGTACCCCCACCCTTATAAACAATACAGTGACTGCAGGTGTCCCCACTCTTATAAACAATACAGTGACTGCAGGTGTCCCCACCCTTATGAACAATACAGTGACTGCAGCTACCCCACGCTTATAAACAATACAGTGACTGCAGGTACCCCACCCTTATAAACAATACAGTGACTGCAGGTACCCCCCCGCCTGTATTAACAATACACTGACTGCAGGTACCCAACCCTTATAAACAATACAGTGACTGCAGGTACCCCCACCCTTATAAACAATACAGTCACTGCAGGTACCCCCACCCTTATAAACAATACAGTGCCTGCAGGTGTCCCCACACTTATGAACAATACAGTGACTGCAGGTACCCCACCCTTATAAACAATACAGTGACTGCAGGTACCCCACCCTTATAAACAATACAGTGACTGCAGGTACCCCCACCCGTATTAACAATACACTGACTGCAGGTACCCCACCCTTATAAACAGTACAGTGACTGCAGGTGTACCCACCCTTATAAACAATACAGTGACTGCAGGTGTACCCACCCTTATAAACAATACAGTGACTGCAGGTACCCCCACCCTTATAAACATACAGTGACTGCAGGTACCCCCACCCTTATAAACATACAGTGACGGCCGGTACCCCCACCCTTATAAACAATACAGTGACTGCAGGTGTCCCCACCCTTATGAACAATACAGTGACTGCAGGTACCCCACGCTTATAAACAATACAGTGACTGCAGGTACCCCACCCTTATAAACAATACAGTGACTGCAGGTACCCCCCCGCCTGTATTAACAATACACTGACTGCAGGTACCCCACCCTTATAAACAATACAGTGACTGCAGGTACCCCCACCCTTATAAACAATACAGTGACTGCATGTGTCCCCACCCTTATGAACAATACAGTCACTGCAGGTACCCCCACCCTTATAAACAATACAGTGCCTGCAGGTGTCCCCACACTTATGAACAATACAGTGACTGCAGGTACCCCACCCTTATAAACAATACAGTGACTGCAGGTACCCCCACCCGTATTAACAATACACTGACTGCAGGTACCCCACCCTTATAAACAGTACAGTGACTGCAGGTACCCCCACCCTTATAAACAATTCAGTGACTGCATTTGTCCGCACCCTTATAAACAATACAGTGACTGCAGGTACCTCCACCCTTATGAACAATACAGTGACTGCAGGTACCCTCACCCTTATAAACAATACAGTGACTGCAGGAGTCCCCACCCTTATAAACAATACAGTGACTGCAGGTGTCCCCACTCTTATGAACAATACAGTGACTGCAGGTACCCCACCCTTATAAACAATACAGTGACTGCAGGTACCCCACCCTTATAACAATACAGTGACTGCAGGTACCCCCACCCTTATGAACAATACAGTGACTGCAGGTACCCCCTCCCTTATGAACAATACAGTGAGTGCAGGTACCCCCACCCTTATAAACAATACAGTGACTGCAGGTGTCCCCACCCTTATAAACAATACAGTGACTGCAGGTGTCCCCACCCTTATGAATAATACAGTGACTGCAGGTACCCCACCCTTATAAACAATACAGTGACTGCAGGTACCCCACCCTTATAACAATACAGTGACTGCAGGTACCCCCACCCGTATTAACAATACACTGACTGCAGGTACCACACCCTTATAAACAATACAGTGACTGCAGGTACCCCCACCCTTATAAACAATACAGTGACTGCATGTGTCCCCACACTTATGAACGATACAGTTAGTGCAGGTACCCCCACCCTTATAAACAATAGCGACTGCAGGTACCCCCTACCTTATAAACAATACAGTGACTGCAGGTGTCCCCACCCTTATAAACATACAGTGACTGCAGGTACCCCCACCCTTATAAACATACAGTGACTGCAGGTACCCCACCCTTATAAACAATAGCGACTGCAGGTACCCCCACCCTTATGAACAATACAGTGACTGCAGGTGACCCCACCCTTATAAACAATACAGTGGCTGCATGTGTCCCCACACTTATGAACGATACAGTTAGTGCAGGTACCCCCACCCTTATAAACAATAGCGACTGCAGGTACCCCCTACCTTATAAACAATACAGTGACTGCAGGTGTCCCCACCCTTATAAACATACAGTGACTGCAGGTACCCCCACCCTTATAAACATACAGTGACTGCAGGTACCCCACCCTTATAAACAATAGCGACTGCAGGTACCCCCACCCTTATGAACAATACAGTGACTGCAGGTGACCCCACCCTTACAAACAATACAGTGGCTGCAGGTACCCCACCCTTATAAACAATACAGTGACTGCAGGTACCCCCACCCTTATAAACATACAGTGACTGCAGGTACCCTCACCCTTATAAACATACAGTGACTGCAGGTACCTCCACCCTTTGTAAACATACAGTGACTGCAGGTACCCCCACCCTTATAAACAATAGCGACTGCAGGTACCCCCACCCTTATGAACAATACATTGACTGCAGGTAACCCCACCCTTATAAACAATAGAGTGGCTGCAGATACCCCACCCTTATAAACAATACAGTGACTGCAGGTACCCCCACCCTTATAAACATACAGTGACTGTAGGTACCCTCACCCTTATAAACAATAGCGACTGCAAGTACCCCCACCCTTATGAACAATACAGTGACTGCAGGTGTCCCCACCCTTATAAACAATACAGTGACTGCAAGTGTCCCCACCCTTATAAACAATACAGTGACTGCAGGTACCCCCACCCTTATAAACATACAGTGACTGCAGGTACCCCCACCCTTTTAAACAATAGCGACTGCAGGTACCCCCACCCTTATGAACAATACAGTGACTGCAGGTGTCCCCACCTTTATAAACAATACAGTGACTGCAAGTGTCCCCACCGTTATAAACAATACAGTGACTGCAGGTACCCCCACCCTTATAAACATACAGTGACTGCAGGTACCCCCACCCTTATAAACAATACAGTGACTGCAAGTACGCCCACCCTTATAAACATACAGTGACTGCAGGTACCCCAACCCTTATAAACAATAGCGACTGCAGGTACCCCCACCCTTATGAACAATACAGTGACTGCAGGTACCCCCACCCTTATAAACATACAGTGACTGCAGGTACCCCCACCCTTATAAACATACAGTGACGGCCGGTACCCCCACCCTTATAAACCATACAGTGACTGCAGGTACCCCCACCCTTATAAACAATACAGTGACTGCAGGTGTCCCCACCCTTATAAACAATACAGTGACTGCAGGTGTCCCCACCCTTATGAACAATACAGTGACTGCAGGTACCCCACCCTTATAAACAATACAGTGACTGCAGGTACCCCACCCTTTTAAACAATACAGTGACTGCAGGTACCCCCCCGACTGTATTAACAATAGCGACTGCAGGTACCCCCACCCTTATAAACAATACAGTGACTGCAGGGACCCCACCCTTATAAACAATACAGTGGATGCAGGTGTCCCCACCCCTATAAACAATACAGTGACTGTAGGTGTCCCCACCCTTATAAACATACAGTGACTGCAGGTACCCCCACCCTTATAAATAATACAGTGACTGCAGGTACCCCCACCCTTATAAACAATACAGTGACTGCAGGTGTCCCCACCCTTATAAACAATAGCGACTGCAGGTACCCCCACCCTTATAAACAATACAGTGACTGCAGGTGTCCCCACCCTTATAAACAATAGCGACTGCAGGTACCCCCGCCCTTATAAACAATACAGTGACTGCAGGTGTCCTCACCCTTATAAACAATACAGTGACTGCAGGTACCCTCACCCTTATAAACAATACAGTGACTGCAGGTACCCCACCCTTATAAACAATACAGTGACTGCAGGTGTACCCACCCTTATAAACAATACAGTGACTGCAGGTGTCCCCACCCTTATAAACATACAGTGACTGCAGGTACCCCCACCCTTATAAACATACAGTGACTGCAGGTACCCCACCCTTATAAACAATAGCGACTGCAGGTACCCCCACCCTTATGAACAATACAGTGACTGCAGGTGTCCCCACCCTTATAAACAATACAGTGGCTGCAGGTACCCCACCCTTATAAACAATACAGTGACTGCAGGTACCCCCACCCTTATAAACATACAGTGACTGCAGGTACCCTCACCCTTATAAACATACAGTGACTGCAGGTACCTCCACCCTTATAAACATACAGTGACTGCAGGTACCCCCACCCTTATAAACAATAGCGACTGCAGGTACCCCCACCCTTATAAACAATACAGTGACTGCAGGTGTCCCCACCCTTATGAACAATACAGTGACTGCAGGTACCCCCACCCTTATAAACAATACAGTGCCTGCAGGTGTCACCACCCTTATAAACAATACAGTGACTGCAGGTACCCCCACCCTTATAAACAATACAGTGACTGCATGTGTCCCCACCCTTATGAACGATACAGTGAGTGCAGGTACCCCCACCCTTATAAACAATAGCGACTGCAGGTACCCCCACTCTTATAAACAATACAGTGACTGCAGGTGTCCCCACCCTTATAAACAATACAGTGGCTGCAGGTACCCCCACCCTTATAAACATAAAGTGACTGCAGGTACCTCCACCATTATAAACATACAGTGACTGCAGGTACCCCCACCCTTATAAACAATAGCGACTGCAGGTACCCCCACCCTTATGAACAATACAGTGACTGCAGGTGTCCCCACCCTTATAAACAGTACTGTGACTGCAAGTGTCCCCACCCTTATAAACAATACAGTGACTGCAGGTACCCCCACCCTTATAAACATACAGTGACTGCAGGTACACCCACCCTTATAAACATACAGTGACTGCAGGTGTCCCCACCCTTATGAACAATACAGTGACTGCAGGTACCCCCACCCTTATAAACAATACAGTGCCTGCAGGTGTCCCCACCCTTATAAACAATACAGTGACTGCAGGTACCCCCACCCTTATAAACAATACAGTGACTGCATGTGTCCCCACTCTTATGAACGATACAGTGAGTGCAGGTACCCCCACCCTTATAAACAATAGCGACTGCAGGTACCCCCACTCTTATGAACAATACAGTGACTGCATGTGTCCCCACTCTTACAAACAATACAGTGGCTGCAGGTACCCCCACCCTTATAAACATAAAGTGACTGCAGGTACCCCCACCCTTATAAACAATAGTGACTGCAGGTACCCCCACCCTTATGAACAATACAGTGACTGCAGGTACCCCTACCCTTATAAACAATAGTGACTGCAGGTACCCCCACCCTTATGAACAATACAGTGACTGTAGGTGACCCCACCCTTATAAACAATACAGTGGCTGCAGGTACCCCACCCTTATAAACATACAGTGACTGCAGGTACCCTCACCCTTATAAACATACAGTGACTGCAGGTACCCCCACCCTTATAAACAATACAGTGACTGCAGGTACCCCCACCCTTATAAACAATAGCGACTGCAGGTACCCCCACCCTTATGAACAATACAGTGACTGCAGGTGTCCCCACCCTTATAAACAGTACAGTGACTGCAAGTGTCCCCACCCTTATAAACAATACAGTGACTGCAGGTACCCCCACCCTTATAAACATACAGTGACTGCAGGTACCCCCACCCTTATAAACATACAGTGACTGCAGGTGTCCACACCCTTATAAACATACAGTGACTGCAGGTGTCCCCACCCTTATGAACAATACAGTGACTGCAGGTACCCCCACCCTTATAAACAATACAGTGCCTGCAGGTGTCCCCACCCTTATAAACAATACAGTGACTGCAGGTACCCCCACCCTTATAAACATACAGTGACTGCAGGTGTCCACACCCTTATAAACAATACAGTGACTGCAGGTGTCCCCACCCTTATGAACAATACAGTGACTGCAGGTACCCCCACCCTTATAAACATACAGTGACTGCAGGTACCCCCACCCTTATAAACATACAGTGACTGCAGGTACCCCCACCCTAATAAACATACAGTGACTGCAGGTGTCCACACCCTTATAAACAATACAGTGACTGCAGGTGTCCCCACCCTTATGAACAATACAGTGACTGCAGGTACCCCCCCGACTGTATTAACAATAGCGACTGCAGGTACCCCCACCCTTATGAACAATACAGTGACTGCAGGTGACCCCACTCTTACAAACAATACAGTGGCTGCAGGTACCCCACCCTTATAAACAATACAGTGACTGCAGGTACCCCCACCCTTATAAACATACAGTGACTGCAGGTACCCTCACCCTTATAAACATACAGTGACTGCAGGTACCTCCACCCTTTGTAAACATACAGTGACTGCAGGTACCCCCACCCTTATAAACAATAGCGACTGCAGGTACCCCCACCCTTATGAACAATACATTGACTGCAGGTAACCCCACCCTTATAAACAATAGAGTGGCTGCAGATACCCCACCCTTATAAACAATACAGTGACTGCAGGTACCCCCACCCTTATAAACATACAGTGACTGTAGGTACCCTCACCCTTATAAACAATAGCGACTGCAAGTACCCCCACCCTTATGAACAATACAGTGACTGCAGGTGTCCCCACCCTTATAAACAATACAGTGACTGCAAGTGTCCCCACCCTTATAAACAATACAGTGACTGCAGGTACCCCCACCCTTATAAACATACAGTGACTGCAGGTACCCCCACCCTTTTAAACAATAGCGACTGCAGGTACCCCCACCCTTATGAACAATACAGTGACTGCAGGTGTCCCCACCTTTATAAACAATACAGTGACTGCAAGTGTCCCCACCGTTATAAACAATACAGTGACTGCAGGTACCCCCACCCTTATAAACATACAGTGACTGCAGGTACCCCCACCCTTATAAACAATACAGTGACTGCAAGTACGCCCACCCTTATAAACATACAGTGACTGCAGGTACCCCAACCCTTATAAACAATAGCGACTGCAGGTACCCCCACCCTTATGAACAATACAGTGACTGCAGGTACCCCCACCCTTATAAACATACAGTGACTGCAGGTACCCCCACCCTTATAAACATACAGTGACGGCCGGTACCCCCACCCTTATAAACCATACAGTGACTGCAGGTACCCCCACCCTTATAAACAATACAGTGACTGCAGGTGTCCCCACCCTTATAAACAATACAGTGACTGCAGGTGTCCCCACCCTTATGAACAATACAGTGACTGCAGGTACCCCACCCTTATAAACAATACAGTGACTGCAGGTACCCCACCCTTTTAAACAATACAGTGACTGCAGGTACCCCCCCGACTGTATTAACAATAGCGACTGCAGGTACCCCCACCCTTATAAACAATACAGTGACTGCAGGGACCCCACCCTTATAAACAATACAGTGGATGCAGGTGTCCCCACCCCTATAAACAATACAGTGACTGTAGGTGTCCCCACCCTTATAAACATACAGTGACTGCAGGTACCCCCACCCTTATAAATAATACAGTGACTGCAGGTACCCCCACCCTTATAAACAATACAGTGACTGCAGGTGTCCCCACCCTTATAAACAATAGCGACTGCAGGTACCCCCACCCTTATAAACAATACAGTGACTGCAGGTGTCCCCACCCTTATAAACAATAGCGACTGCAGGTACCCCCGCCCTTATAAACAATACAGTGACTGCAGGTGTCCTCACCCTTATAAACAATACAGTGACTGCAGGTACCCTCACCCTTATAAACAATACAGTGACTGCAGGTACCCCACCCTTATAAACAATACAGTGACTGCAGGTGTACCCACCCTTATAAACAATACAGTGACTGCAGGTGTCCCCACCCTTATAAACATACAGTGACTGCAGGTACCCCCACCCTTATAAACATACAGTGACTGCAGGTACCCCACCCTTATAAACAATAGCGACTGCAGGTACCCCCACCCTTATGAACAATACAGTGACTGCAGGTGACCCCACCCTTATAAACAATACAGTGGCTGCAGGTACCCCACCCTTATAAACAATACAGTGACTGCAGGTACCCCCACCCTTATAAACATACAGTGACTGCAGGTACCCTCACCCTTATAAACATACAGTGACTGCAGGTACCTCCACCCTTATAAACATACAGTGACTGCAGGTACCCCCACCCTTATAAACAATAGCGACTGCAGGTACCCCCACCCTTATAAACAATACAGTGACTGCAGGTGTCCCCACCCTTATGAACAATACAGTGACTGCAGGTACCCCCACCCTTATAAACAATACAGTGCCTGCAGGTGTCACCACCCTTATAAACAATACAGTGACTGCAGGTACCCCCACCCTTATAAACAATACAGTGACTGCATGTGTCCCCACCCTTATGAACGATACAGTGAGTGCAGGTACCCCCACCCTTATAAACAATAGCGACTGCAGGTACCCCCACTCTTATAAACAATACAGTGACTGCAGGTGTCCCCACCCTTATAAACAATACAGTGGCTGCAGGTACCCCCACCCTTATAAACATAAAGTGACTGCAGGTACCTCCACCATTATAAACATACAGTGACTGCAGGTACCCCCACCCTTATAAACAATAGCGACTGCAGGTACCCCCACCCTTATGAACAATACAGTGACTGCAGGTGTCCCCACCCTTATAAACAGTACTGTGACTGCAAGTGTCCCCACCCTTATAAACAATACAGTGACTGCAGGTACCCCCACCCTTATAAACATACAGTGACTGCAGGTACACCCACCCTTATAAACATACAGTGACTGCAGGTGTCCCCACCCTTATGAACAATACAGTGACTGCAGGTACCCCCACCCTTATAAACAATACAGTGCCTGCAGGTGTCCCCACCCTTATAAACAATACAGTGACTGCAGGTACCCCCACCCTTATAAACAATACAGTGACTGCATGTGTCCCCACTCTTATGAACGATACAGTGAGTGCAGGTACCCCCACCCTTATAAACAATAGCGACTGCAGGTACCCCCACTCTTATGAACAATACAGTGACTGCATGTGTCCCCACTCTTACAAACAATACAGTGGCTGCAGGTACCCCCACCCTTATAAACATAAAGTGACTGCAGGTACCCCCACCCTTATAAACAATAGTGACTGCAGGTACCCCCACCCTTATGAACAATACAGTGACTGCAGGTACCCCTACCCTTATAAACAATAGTGACTGCAGGTACCCCCACCCTTATGAACAATACAGTGACTGTAGGTGACCCCACCCTTATAAACAATACAGTGGCTGCAGGTACCCCACCCTTATAAACATACAGTGACTGCAGGTACCCTCACCCTTATAAACATACAGTGACTGCAGGTACCCCCACCCTTATAAACAATACAGTGACTGCAGGTACCCCCACCCTTATAAACAATAGCGACTGCAGGTACCCCCACCCTTATGAACAATACAGTGACTGCAGGTGTCCCCACCCTTATAAACAGTACAGTGACTGCAAGTGTCCCCACCCTTATAAACAATACAGTGACTGCAGGTACCCCCACCCTTATAAACATACAGTGACTGCAGGTACCCCCACCCTTATAAACATACAGTGACTGCAGGTGTCCACACCCTTATAAACATACAGTGACTGCAGGTGTCCCCACCCTTATGAACAATACAGTGACTGCAGGTACCCCCACCCTTATAAACAATACAGTGCCTGCAGGTGTCCCCACCCTTATAAACAATACAGTGACTGCAGGTACCCCCACCCTTATAAACATACAGTGACTGCAGGTGTCCACACCCTTATAAACAATACAGTGACTGCAGGTGTCCCCACCCTTATGAACAATACAGTGACTGCAGGTACCCCCACCCTTATAAACATACAGTGACTGCAGGTACCCCCACCCTTATAAACATACAGTGACTGCAGGTACCCCCACCCTAATAAACATACAGTGACTGCAGGTGTCCACACCCTTATAAACAATACAGTGACTGCAGGTGTCCCCACCCTTATGAACAATACAGTGACTGCAGGTACCCCCCCGACTGTATTAACAATAGCGACTGCAGGTACCCCCACCCTTATAAACAATACAGTGACTGCAGGGACCCCACCCTTATAAACAATACAGTGGATGCAGGTGTCCCCACCCCTATAAACAATACAGTGACTGTAGGTGTCCCCACCCTTATAAACATACAGTGACTGCAGGTACCCCCACCCTTATAAATAATACAGTGACTGCAGGTACCCCCACCCTTATAAACAATACAGTGACTGCAGGT
Source organism: Lampris megalopsis (assembly GCA_022114975.2). Taxonomy (NCBI): domain Eukaryota; kingdom Metazoa; phylum Chordata; class Actinopteri; order Lampriformes; family Lampridae; genus Lampris; species Lampris megalopsis. Next base: position 10,245,162 of record JAJHIY020000936.1, on the reverse strand, counting down.
GTCCCCACCCTTATAAACAATAGCGACTGCAGGTACCCCCACCCTTATAAACAATACAGTGACTGCAGGTGTCCCCACCCTTATAAACAATAGCGACTGCAGGTACCCCCACCCTTATGAACAATACAGTGACTGCAGGTGACCCCACCCTTATAAACAATACAGTGGCTGCAGGTACCCCACCCTTATAAACAATACAGTGACTGCAGGTACCCCCACCCTTATAAACTTACAGTGACTGCAGGTACCCCCACCCGTATTAACAATACACTGACTGCAGGTACCCCACCCTTATAAACAGTACAGTGACTGCAGGTACCCCCACCCTTATAAACAATTCAGTGACTGCATTTGTCCGCACCCTTATAAACAATACAGTGACTGCAGGTACCTCCACCCTTATGAACAATACAGTGACTGCAGGTACCCTCACCCTTATAAACAATACAGTGACTGCAGGAGTCCCCACCCTTATAAACAATACAGTGACTGCAGGTGTCCCCACTCTTATGAACAATACAGTGACTGCAGGTACCCCACCCTTATAAACAATACAGTGACTGCAGGTACCCCACCCTTATAACAATACAGTGACTGCAGGTACCCCCACCCTTATGAACAATACAGTGACTGCAGGTACCCCCTCCCTTATGAACAATACAGTGAGTGCAGGTACCCCCACCCTTATAAACAATACAGTGACTGCAGGTGTCCCCACCCTTATAAACAATACAGTGACTGCAGGTGTCCCCACCCTTATGAATAATACAGTGACTGCAGGTACCCCACCCTTATAAACAATACAGTGACTGCAGGTACCCCACCCTTATAACAATACAGTGACTGCAGGTACCCCCACCCGTATTAACAATACACTGACTGCAGGTACCACACCCTTATAAACAATACAGTGACTGCAGGTACCCCCAACCTTATAAACAATACAGTGACTGCATGTGTCCCCACACTTATGAACGATACAGTTAGTGCAGGTACCCCCACCCTTATAAACAATAGCGACTGCAGGTACCCCCTACCTTATAAACAATACAGTGACTGCAGGTGTCCCCACCCTTATAAACATACAGTGACTGCAGGTACCCCCACCCTTATAAACATACAGTGACTGCAGGTACCCCACCCTTATAAACAATAGCGACTGCAGGTACCCCCACCCTTATGAACAATACAGTGACTGCAGGTGACCCCACCCTTATAAACAATACAGTGGCTGCATGTGTCCCCACACTTATGAACGATACAGTTAGTGCAGGTACCCCCACCCTTATAAACAATAGCGACTGCAGGTACCCCCTACCTTATAAACAATACAGTGACTGCAGGTGTCCCCACCCTTATAAACATACAGTGACTGCAGGTACCCCCACCCTTATAAACATACAGTGACTGCAGGTACCCCACCCTTATAAACAATAGCGACTGCAGGTACCCCCACCCTTATGAACAATACAGTGACTGCAGGTGACCCCACCCTTACAAACAATACAGTGGCTGCAGGTACCCCACCCTTATAAACAATACAGTGACTGCAGGTACCCCCACCCTTATAAACATACAGTGACTGCAGGTACCCTCACCCTTATAAACATACAGTGACTGCAGGTACCTCCACCCTTTGTAAACATACAGTGACTGCAGGTACCCCCACCCTTATAAACAATAGCGACTGCAGGTACCCCCACCCTTATGAACAATACATTGACTGCAGGTAACCCCACCCTTATAAACAATAGAGTGGCTGCAGATACCCCACCCTTATAAACAATACAGTGACTGCAGGTACCCCCACCCTTATAAACATACAGTGACTGTAGGTACCCTCACCCTTATAAACAATAGCGACTGCAAGTACCCCCACCCTTATGAACAATACAGTGACTGCAGGTGTCCCCACCCTTATAAACAATACAGTGACTGCATGTGTCCCCACCCTTATAAACAATACAGTGACTGCAGGTACCCCCACCCTTATAAACATACAGTGACTGCAGGTACCCCCACCCTTTTAAACAATAGCGACTGCAGGTACCCCCACCCTTATGAACAATACAGTGACTGCAGGTGTCCCCACCTTTATAAACAATACAGTGACTGCAAGTGTCCCCACCGTTATAAACAATACAGTGACTGCAGGTACCCCCACCCTTATAAACATACAGTGACTGCAGGTACCCCCACCCTTATAAACAATACAGTGACTGCAAGTACGCCCACCCTTATAAACATACAGTGACTGCAGGTACCCCAACCCTTATAAACAATAGCGACTGCAGGTACCCCCACCCTTATGAACAATACAGTGACTGCAGGTACCCCCACCCTTATAAACATACAGTGACTGCAGGTACCCCCACCCTTATAAACATACAGTGACGGCCGGTACCCCCACCCTTATAAACCATACAGTGACTGCAGGTACCCCCACCCTTATAAACAATACAGTGACTGCAGGTGTCCCCACCCTTATAAACAATACAGTGACTGCAGGTGTCCCCACCCTTATGAACAATACAGTGACTGCAGGTACCCCACCCTTATAAACAATACAGTGACTGCAGGTACCCCACCCTTTTAAACAATACAGTGACTGCAGGTACCCCCCCGACTGTATTAACAATAGCGACTGCAGGTACCCCCACCCTTATAAACAATACAGTGACTGCAGGGACCCCACCCTTATAAACAATACAGTGGATGCAGGTGTCCCCACCCCTATAAACAATACAGTGACTGTAGGTGTCCCCACCCTTATAAACATACAGTGACTGCAGGTACCCCCACCCTTATAAATAATACAGTGACTGCAGGTACCCCCACCCTTATAAACAATACAGTGACTGCAGGTGTCCCCACCCTTATAAACAATAGCGACTGCAGGTACCCCCACCCTTATAAACAATACAGTGACTGCAGGTGTCCCCACCCTTATAAACAATAGCGACTGCAGGTACCCCCGCCCTTATAAACAATACAGTGACTGCAGGTGTCCTCACCCTTATAAACAATACAGTGACTGCAGGTACCCTCACCCTTATAAACAATACAGTGACTGCAGGTACCCCCACCCTTATAAACATACAGTGACTGCAGGTACCCCCACCCTTATAAACAATACAGTGACTGCAGGTACGCCCACCCTTATAAACATACAATGACGGCCGGTACCCCCACCCTTATAAACAATACAGTGACTGCAGGTGTCCCCACTCTTATAAACAATACAGTGACTGCAGGTGTCCCCACCCTTATGAACAATACAGTGACTGCAGCTACCCCACGCTTATAAACAATACAGTGACTGCAGGTACCCCACCCTTATAAACAATACAGTGACTGCAGGTACCCCCCCGCCTGTATTAACAATACACTGACTGCAGGTACCCAACCCTTATAAACAATACAGTGACTGCAGGTACCCCCACCCTTATAAACAATACAGTCACTGCAGGTACCCCCACCCTTATAAACAATACAGTGCCTGCAGGTGTCCCCACACTTATGAACAATACAGTGACTGCAGGTACCCCACCCTTATAAACAATACAGTGACTGCAGGTACCCCACCCTTATAAACAATACAGTGACTGCAGGTACCCCCACCCGTATTAACAATACACTGACTGCAGGTACCCCACCCTTATAAACAGTACAGTGACTGCAGGTGTACCCACCCTTATAAACAATACAGTGACAGCAGGTGTACCCACCCTTATAAACAATACAGTGACTGCAGGTACCCCCACCCTTATAAACATACAGTGACTGCAGGTACCCCCACCCTTATAAACATACAGTGACGGCCGGTACCCCCACCCTTATAAACAATACAGTGACTGCAGGTGTCCCCACCCTTATGAACAATACAGTGACTGCAGGTACCCCACGCTTATAAACAATACAGTGACTGCAGGTACCCCACCCTTATAAACAATACAGTGACTGCAGGTACCCCCCCGCCTGTATTAACAATACACTGACTGCAGGTACCCCACCCTTATAAACAATACAGTGACTGCAGGTACCCCCACCCTTATAAACAATACAGTGACTGCATGTGTCCCCACCCTTATGAACAATACAGTCACTGCAGGTACCCCCACCCTTATAAACAATACAGTGCCTGCAGGTGTCCCCACACTTATGAACAATACAGTGACTGCAGGTACCCCACCCTTATAAACAATACAGTGACTGCAGGTACCCCCACCCGTATTAACAATACACTGACTGCAGGTACCCCACCCTTATAAACAGTACAGTGACTGCAGGTACCCCCACCCTTATAAACAATTCAGTGACTGCATTTGTCCGCACCCTTATAAACAATACAGTGACTGCAGGTACCTCCACCCTTATGAACAATACAGTGACTGCAGGTACCCTCACCCTTATAAACAATACAGTGACTGCAGGAGTCCCCACCCTTATAAACAATACAGTGACTGCAGGTGTCCCCACTCTTATGAACAATACAGTGACTGCAGGTACCCCACCCTTATAAACAATACAGTGACTGCAGGTACCCCACCCTTATAACAATACAGTGACTGCAGGTACCCCCACCCTTATGAACAATACAGTGACTGCAGGTACCCCCTCCCTTATGAACAATACAGTGAGTGCAGGTACCCCCACCCTTATAAACAATACAGTGACTGCAGGTGTCCCCACCCTTATAAACAATACAGTGACTGCAGGTGTCCCCACCCTTATGAATAATACAGTGACTGCAGGTACCCCACCCTTATAAACAATACAGTGACTGCAGGTACCCCACCCTTATAACAATACAGTGACTGCAGGTACCCCCACCCGTATTAACAATACACTGACTGCAGGTACCCCACCCTTATAAACAGTACAGTGACTGCAGGTACCCCCACCCTTATAAACAATTCAGTGACTGCATTTGTCCGCACCCTTATAAACAATACAGTGACTGCAGGTACCTCCACCCTTATGAACAATACAGTGACTGCAGGTACCCTCACCCTTATAAACAATACAGTGACTGCAGGAGTCCCCACCCTTATAAACAATACAGTGACTGCAGGTGTCCCCACTCTTATGAACAATACAGTGACTGCAGGTACCCCACCCTTATAAACAATACAGTGACTGCAGGTACCCCACCCTTATAACAATACAGTGACTGCAGGTACCCCCACCCTTATGAACAATACAGTGACTGCAGGTACCCCCTCCCTTATGAACAATACAGTGAGTGCAGGTACCCCCACCCTTATAAACAATACAGTGACTGCAGGTGTCCCCACCCTTATAAACAATACAGTGACTGCAGGTGTCCCCACCCTTATGAATAATACAGTGACTGCAGGTACCCCACCCTTATAAACAATACAGTGACTGCAGGTACCCCACCCTTATAACAATACAGTGACTGCAGGTACCCCCACCCGTATTAACAATACACTGACTGCAGGTACCACACCCTTATAAACAATACAGTGACTGCAGGTACCCCCACCCTTATAAACAATACAGTGACTGCATGTGTCCCCACACTTATGAACGATACAGTTAGTGCAGGTACCCCCACCCTTATAAACAATAGCGACTGCAGGTACCCCCTACCTTATAAACAATACAGTGACTGCAGGTGTCCCCACCCTTATAAACATACAGTGACTGCAGGTACCCCCACCCTTATAAACATACAGTGACTGCAGGTACCCCACCCTTATAAACAATAGCGACTGCAGGTACCCCCACCCTTATGAACAATACAGTGACTGCAGGTGACCCCACCCTTATAAACAATACAGTGGCTGCATGTGTCCCCACACTTATGAACGATACAGTTAGTGCAGGTACCCCCACCCTTATAAACAATAGCGACTGCAGGTACCCCCTACCTTATAAACAATACAGTGACTGCAGGTGTCCCCACCCTTATAAACATACAGTGATTGCAGGTACCCCCACCCTTATAAACATACAGTGACTGCAGGTACCCCACCCTTATAAACAATAGCGACTGCAGGTACCCCCACCCTTATGAACAATACAGTGACTGCAGGTGACCCCACCCTTACAAACAATACAGTGGCTGCAGGTACCCCACCCTTATAAACAATACAGTGACTGCAGGTACCCCCACCCTTATAAACATACAGTGACTGCAGGTACCCTCACCCTTATAAACATACAGTGACTGCAGGTACCTCCACCCTTTGTAAACATACAGTGACTGCAGGTACCCCACCCTTATAAACAATACAGTGACTGCAGGGACCCCACCCTTATAAACAATACAGTGGATGCAGGTGTCCCCACCCCTATAAACAATACAGTGACTGTAGGTGTCCCCACCCTTATAAACATACAGTGACTGCAGGTACCCCCACCCTTATAAATAATACAGTGACTGCAGGTACCCCCACCCTTATAAACAATACAGTGACTGCAGGTGTCCCCACCCTTATAAACAATAGCGACTGCAGGTACCCCCACCCTTATAAACAATACAGTGACTGCAGGTGTCCCCACCCTTATAAACAATAGCGACTGCAGGTACCCCCGCCCTTATAAACAATACAGTGACTGCAGGTGTCCTCACCCTTATAAACAATACAGTGACTGCAGGTACCCTCACCCTTATAAACAATACAGTGACTGCAGGTACCCCACCCTTATAAACAATACAGTGACTGCAGGTGTACCCACCCTTATAAACAATACAGTGACTGCAGGTGTCCCCACCCTTATAAACATACAGTGACTGCAGGTACCCCCACCCTTATAAACATACAGTGACTGCAGGTACCCCACCCTTATAAACAATAGCGACTGCAGGTACCCCCACCCTTATGAACAATACAGTGACTGCAGGTGACCCCACCCTTATAAACAATACAGTGGCTGCAGGTACCCCACCCTTATAAACAATACAGTGACTGCAGGTACCCCCACCCTTATAAACATACAGTGACTGCAGGTACCCTCACCCTTATAAACATACAGTGACTGCAGGTACCTCCACCCTTATAAACATACAGTGACTGCAGGTACCCCCACCCTTATAAACAATAGCGACTGCAGGTACCCCCACCCTTATAAACAATACAGTGACTGCAGGTGTCCCCACCCTTATGAACAATACAGTGACTGCAGGTACCCCCACCCTTATAAACAATACAGTGCCTGCAGGTGTCACCACCCTTATAAACAATACAGTGACTGCAGGTACCCCCACCCTTATAAACAATACAGTGACTGCATGTGTCCCCACCCTTATGAACGATACAGTGAGTGCAGGTACCCCCACCCTTATAAACAATAGCGACTGCAGGTACCCCCACTCTTATAAACAATACAGTGACTGCAGGTGTCCCCACCCTTATAAACAATACAGTGGCTGCAGGTACCCCCACCCTTATAAACATAAAGTGACTGCAGGTACCTCCACCATTATAAACATACAGTGACTGCAGGTACCCCCACCCTTATAAACAATAGCGACTGCAGGTACCCCCACCCTTATGAACAATACAGTGACTGCAGGTGTCCCCACCCTTATAAACAGTACTGTGACTGCAAGTGTCCCCACCCTTATAAACAATACAGTGACTGCAGGTACCCCCACCCTTATAAACATACAGTGACTGCAGGTACACCCACCCTTATAAACATACAGTGACTGCAGGTGTCCCCACCCTTATGAACAATACAGTGACTGCAGGTACCCCCACCCTTATAAACAATACAGTGCCTGCAGGTGTCCCCACCCTTATAAACAATACAGTGACTGCAGGTACCCCCACCCTTATAAACAATACAGTGACTGCATGTGTCCCCACTCTTATGAACGATACAGTGAGTGCAGGTACCCCCACCCTTATAAACAATAGCGACTGCAGGTACCCCCACTCTTATGAACAATACAGTGACTGCATGTGTCCCCACTCTTACAAACAATACAGTGGCTGCAGGTACCCCCACCCTTATAAACATAAAGTGACTGCAGGTACCCCCACCCTTATAAACAATAGTGACTGCAGGTACCCCCACCCTTATGAACAATACAGTGACTGCAGGTACCCCTACCCTTATAAACAATAGTGACTGCAGGTACCCCCACCCTTATGAACAATACAGTGACTGTAGGTGACCCCACCCTTATAAACAATACAGTGGCTGCAGGTACCCCACCCTTATAAACATACAGTGACTGCAGGTACCCTCACCCTTATAAACATACAGTGACTGCAGGTACCCCCACCCTTATAAACAATACAGTGACTGCAGGTACCCCCACCCTTATAAACAATAGCGACTGCAGGTACCCCCACCCTTATGAACAATACAGTGACTGCAGGTGTCCCCACCCTTATAAACAGTACAGTGACTGCAAGTGTCCCCACCCTTATAAACAATACAGTGACTGCAGGTACCCCCACCCTTATAAACATACAGTGACTGCAGGTACCCCCACCCTTATAAACATACAGTGACTGCAGGTGTCCACACCCTTATAAACATACAGTGACTGCAGGTGTCCCCACCCTTATGAACAATACAGTGACTGCAGGTACCCCCACCCTTATAAACAATACAGTGCCTGCAGGTGTCCCCACCCTTATAAACAATACAGTGACTGCAGGTACCCCCACCCTTATAAACATACAGTGACTGCAGGTGTCCACACCCTTATAAACAATACAGTGACTGCAGGTGTCCCCACCCTTATGAACAATACAGTGACTGCAGGTACCCCCACCCTTATAAACATACAGTGACTGCAGGTACCCCCACCCTTATAAACATACAGTGACTGCAGGTACCCCCACCCTAATAAACATACAGTGACTGCAGGTGTCCACACCCTTATAAACAATACAGTGACTGCAGGTGTCCCCACCCTTATGAACAATACAGTGACTGCAGGTACCCCCCCGACTGTATTAACAATAGCGACTGCAGGTACCCCCACCCTTATGAACAATACAGTGACTGCAGGTGACCCCACCCTTACAAACAATACAGTGGCTGCAGGTACCCCACCCTTATAAACAATACAGTGACTGCAGGTACCCCCACCCTTATAAACATACAGTGACTGCAGGTACCCTCACCCTTATAAACATACAGTGACTGCAGGTACCTCCACCCTTTGTAAACATACAGTGACTGCAGGTACCCCCACCCTTATAAACAATAGCGACTGCAGGTACCCCCACCCTTATGAACAATACATTGACTGCAGGTAACCCCACCCTTATAAACAATAGAGTGGCTGCAGATACCCCACCCTTATAAACAATACAGTGACTGCAGGTACCCCCACCCTTATAAACATACAGTGACTGTAGGTACCCTCACCCTTATAAACAATAGCGACTGCAAGTACCCCCACCCTTATGAACAATACAGTGACTGCAGGTGTCCCCACCCTTATAAACAATACAGTGACTGCAAGTGTCCCCACCCTTATAAACAATACAGTGACTGCAGGTACCCCCACCCTTATAAACATACAGTGACTGCAGGTACCCCCACCCTTTTAAACAATAGCGACTGCAGGTACCCCCACCCTTATGAACAATACAGTGACTGCAGGTGTCCCCACCTTTATAAACAATACAGTGACTGCAAGTGTCCCCACCGTTATAAACAATACAGTGACTGCAGGTACCCCCACCCTTATAAACATACAGTGACTGCAGGTACCCCCACCCTTATAAACAATACAGTGACTGCAAGTACGCCCACCCTTATAAACATACAGTGACTGCAGGTACCCCAACCCTTATAAACAATAGCGACTGCAGGTACCCCCACCCTTATGAACAATACAGTGACTGCAGGTACCCCCACCCTTATAAACATACAGTGACTGCAGGTACCCCCACCCTTATAAACATACAGTGACGGCCGGTACCCCCACCCTTATAAACCATACAGTGACTGCAGGTACCCCCACCCTTATAAACAATACAGTGACTGCAGGTGTCCCCACCCTTATAAACAATACAGTGACTGCAGGTGTCCCCACCCTTATGAACAATACAGTGACTGCAGGTACCCCACCCTTATAAACAATACAGTGACTGCAGACACCCCACCCTTTTAAACAATACAGTGACTGCAGGTACCCCCCCGACTGTATTAACAATAGCGACTGCAGGTACCCCCACCCTTATAAACAATACAGTGACTGCAGGGACCCCACCCTTATAAACAATACAGTGGATGCAGGTGTCCCCACCCCTATAAACAATACAGTGACTGCAGGTACCCCCACCCTTATAAATAATACAGTGACTGCAGGTACCCCCACCCTTATAAACAATACAGTGACTGCAGGTGTCCCCACCCTTATAAACAATAGCGACTGCAGGTACCCCCACCCTTATAAACAATACAGTGACTGCAGGTGTCCCCACCCTTATAAACAATAGCGACTGCAGGTACCCCCGCCCTTATAAACAATACAGTGACTGCAGGTGTCCTCACCCTTATAAACAATACAGTGACTGCAGGTACCCTCACCCTTATAAACAATACAGTGACTGCAGGTACCCCACCCTTATAAACAATACAGTGACTGCAGGTGTACCCACCCTTATAAACAATACAGTGACTGCAGGTGTCCCCACCCTTATAAACATACAGTGACTGCAGGTACCCCCACCCTTATAAACATACAGTGACTGCAGGTACCCCACCCTTATAAACAATAGCGACTGCAGGTACCCCCACCCTTATGAACAATACAGTGACTGCAGGTGACCCCACCCTTATAAACAATACAGTGGCTGCAGGTACCCCACCCTTATAAACAATACAGTGACTGCAGGTACCCCCACCCTTATAAACATACAGTGACTGCAGGTACCCTCACCCTTATAAACATACAGTGACTGCAGGTACCTCCACCCTTATAAACATACAGTGACTGCAGGTACCCCCACCCTTATAAACAATAGCGACTGCAGGTACCCCCACCCTTATAAACAATACAGTGACTGCAGGTGTCCCCACCCTTATGAACAATACAGTGACTGCAGGTACCCCCACCCTTATAAACAATACAGTGCCTGCAGGTGTCACCACCCTTATAAACAATACAGTGACTGCAGGTACCCCCACCCTTATAAACAATACAGTGACTGCATGTGTCCCCACCCTTATGAACGATACAGTGAGTGCAGGTACCCCCACCCTTATAAACAATAGCGACTGCAGGTACCCCCACTCTTATAAACAATACAGTGACTGCAGGTGTCCCCACCCTTATAAACAATACAGTGGCTGCAGGTACCCCCACCCTTATAAACATAAAGTGACTGCAGGTACCTCCACCATTATAAACATACAGTGACTGCAGGTACCCCCACCCTTATAAACAATAGCGACTGCAGGTACCCCCACCCTTATGAACAATACAGTGACTGCAGGTGTCCCCACCCTTATAAACAGTACTGTGACTGCAAGTGTCCCCACCCTTATAAACAATACAGTGACTGCAGGTACCCCCACCCTTATAAACATACAGTGACTGCAGGTACACCCACCCTTATAAACATACAGTGACTGCAGGTGTCCCCACCCTTATGAACAATACAGTGACTGCAGGTACCCCCACCCTTATAAACAATACAGTGCCTGCAGGTGTCCCCACCCTTATAAACAATACAGTGACTGCAGGTACCCCCACCCTTATAAACAATACAGTGACTGCATGTGTCCCCACTCTTATGAACGATACAGTGAGTGCAGGTACCCCCACCCTTATAAACAATAGCGACTGCAGGTACCCCCACTCTTATGAACAATACAGTGACTGCATGTGTCCCCACTCTTACAAACAATACAGTGGCTGCAGGTACCCCCACCCTTATAAACATAAAGTGACTGCAGGTACCCCCACCCTTATAAACAATAGTGACTGCAGGTACCCCCACCCTTATGAACAATACAGTGACTGCAGGTACCCCTACCCTTATAAACAATAGTGACTGCAGGTACCCCCACCCTTATGAACAATACAGTGACTGTAGGTGACCCCACCCTTATAAACAATACAGTGGCTGCAGGTACCCCCACCCTTTTAAACAATAGCGACTGCAGGTACCCCCACCCTTATGAACAATACAGTGACTGCAGGTGTCCCCACCTTTATAAACAATACAGTGACTGCAAGTGTCCCCACCGTTATAAACAATACAGTGACTGCAGGTACCCCCACCCTTATAAACATACAGTGACTGCAGGTACCCCCACCCTTATAAACAATACAGTGACTGCAAGTACGCCCACCCTTATAAACATACAGTGACTGCAGGTACCCCAACCCTTATAAACAATAGCGACTGCAGGTACCCCCACCCTTATGAACAATACAGTGACTGCAGGTACCCCCACCCTTATAAACATACAGTGACTGCAGGTACCCCCACCCTTATAAACATACAGTGACGGCCGGTACCCCCACCCTTATAAACCATACAGTGACTGCAGGTACCCCCACCCTTATAAACAATACAGTGACTGCAGGTGTCCCCACCCTTATAAACAATACAGTGACTGCAGGTGTCCCCACCCTTATGAACAATACAGTGACTGCAGGTACCCCACCCTTATAAACAATACAGTGACTGCAGGTACCCCACCCTTTTAAACAATACAGTGACTGCAGGTACCCCCCCGACTGTATTAACAATAGCGACTGCAGGTACCCCCACCCTTATAAACAATACAGTGACTGCAGGGACCCCACCCTTATAAACAATACAGTGGATGCAGGTGTCCCCACCCCTATAAACAATACAGTGACTGTAGGTGTCCCCACCCTTATAAACATACAGTGACTGCAGGTACCCCCACCCTTATAAATAATACAGTGACTGCAGGTACCCCCACCCTTATAAACAATACAGTGACTGCAGGTGTCCCCACCCTTATAAACAATAGCGACTGCAGGTACCCCCACCCTTATAAACAATACAGTGACTGCAGGTGTCCCCACCCTTATAAACAATAGCGACTGCAGGTACCCCCGCCCTTATAAACAATACAGTGACTGCAGGTGTCCTCACCCTTATAAACAATACAGTGACTGCAGGTACCCTCACCCTTATAAACAATACAGTGACTGCAGGTACCCCACCCTTATAAACAATACAGTGACTGCAGGTGTACCCACCCTTATAAACAATACAGTGACTGCAGGTGTCCCCACCCTTATAAACATACAGTGACTGCAGGTACCCCCACCCTTATAAACATACAGTGACTGCAGGTACCCCACCCTTATAAACAATAGCGACTGCAGGTACCCCCACCCTTATGAACAATACAGTGACTGCAGGTGACCCCACCCTTATAAACAATACAGTGGCTGCAGGTACCCCACCCTTATAAACAATACAGTGACTGCAGGTACCCCCACCCTTATAAACATACAGTGACTGCAGGTACCCTCACCCTTATAAACATACAGTGACTGCAGGTACCTCCACCCTTATAAACATACAGTGACTGCAGGTACCCCCACCCTTATAAACAATAGCGACTGCAGGTACCCCCACCCTTATAAACAATACAGTGACTGCAGGTGTCCCCACCCTTATGAACAATACAGTGACTGCAGGTACCCCCACCCTTATAAACAATACAGTGCCTGCAGGTGTCACCACCCTTATAAACAATACAGTGACTGCAGGTACCCCCACCCTTATAAACAATACAGTGACTGCATGTGTCCCCACCCTTATGAACGATACAGTGAGTGCAGGTACCCCCACCCTTATAAACAATAGCGACTGCAGGTACCCCCACTCTTATAAACAATACAGTGACTGCAGGTGTCCCCACCCTTATAAACAATACAGTGGCTGCAGGTACCCCCACCCTTATAAACATAAAGTGACTGCAGGTACCTCCACCATTATAAACATACAGTGACTGCAGGTACCCCCACCCTTATAAACAATAGCGACTGCAGGTACCCCCACCCTTATGAACAATACAGTGACTGCAGGTGTCCCCACCCTTATAAACAGTACTGTGACTGCAAGTGTCCCCACCCTTATAAACAATACAGTGACTGCAGGTACCCCCACCCTTATAAACATACAGTGACTGCAGGTACACCCACCCTTATAAACATACAGTGACTGCAGGTGTCCCCACCCTTATGAACAATACAGTGACTGCAGGTACCCCCACCCTTATAAACAATACAGTGCCTGCAGGTGTCCCCACCCTTATAAACAATACAGTGACTGCAGGTACCCCCACCCTTATAAACAATACAGTGACTGCATGTGTCCCCACTCTTATGAACGATACAGTGAGTGCAGGTACCCCCACCCTTATAAACAATAGCGACTGCAGGTACCCCCACTCTTATGAACAATACAGTGACTGCATGTGTCCCCACTCTTACAAACAATACAGTGGCTGCAGGTACCCCCACCCTTATAAACATAAAGTGACTGCAGGTACCCCCACCCTTATAAACAATAGTGACTGCAGGTACCCCCACCCTTATGAACAATACAGTGACTGCAGGTACCCCTACCCTTATAAACAATAGTGACTGCAGGTACCCCCACCCTTATGAACAATACAGTGACTGTAGGTGACCCCACCCTTATAAACAATACAGTGGCTGCAGGTACCCCACCCTTATAAACATACAGTGACTGCAGGTACCCTCACCCTTATAAACATACAGTGACTGCAGGTACCCCCACCCTTATAAACAATACAGTGACTGCAGGTACCCCCACCCTTATAAACAATAGCGACTGCAGGTACCCCCACCCTTATGAACAATACAGTGACTGCAGGTGTCCCCACCCTTATAAACAGTACAGTGACTGCAAGTGTCCCCACCCTTATAAACAATACAGTGACTGCAGGTACCCCCACCCTTATAAACATACAGTGACTGCAGGTACCCCCACCCTTATAAACATACAGTGACTGCAGGTGTCCACACCCTTATAAACATACAGTGACTGCAGGTGTCCCCACCCTTATGAACAATACAGTGACTGCAGGTACCCCCACCCTTATAAACAATACAGTGCCTGCAGGTGTCCCCACCCTTATAAACAATACAGTGACTGCAGGTACCCCCACCCTTATAAACATACAGTGACTGCAGGTGTCCACACCCTTATAAACAATACAGTGACTGCAGGTGTCCCCACCCTTATGAACAATACAGTGACTGCAGGTACCCCCACCCTTATAAACATACAGTGACTGCAGGTACCCCCACCCTTATAAACATACAGTGACTGCAGGTACCCCCACCCTAATAAACATACAGTGACTGCAGGTGTCCACACCCTTATAAACAATACAGTGACTGCAGGTGTCCCCACCCTTATGAACAATACAGTGACTGCAGGTACCCCCCCGACTGTATTAACAATAGCGACTGCAGGTACCCCCACCCTTATGAACAATACAGTGACTGCAGGTGACCCCACCCTTACAAACAATACAGTGGCTGCAGGTACCCCACCCTTATAAACAATACAGTGACTGCAGGTACCCCCACCCTTATAAACATACAGTGACTGCAGGTACCCTCACCCTTATAAACATACAGTGACTGCAGGTACCTCCACCCTTTGTAAACATACAGTGACTGCAGGTACCCCCACCCTTATAAACAATAGCGACTGCAGGTACCCCCACCCTTATGAACAATACATTGACTGCAGGTAACCCCATCCTTATAAACAATAGAGTGGCTGCAGATACCCCACCCTTATAAACAATACAGTGACTGCAGGTACCCCCACCCTTATAAACATACAGTGACTGTAGGTACCCTCACCCTTATAAACAATAGCGACTGCAAGTACCCCCACCCTTATGAACAATACAGTGACTGCAGGTGTCCCCACCCTTATAAACAATACAGTGACTGCAAGTGTCCCCACCCTTATAAACAATACAGTGACTGCAGGTACCCCCACCCTTATAAACATACAGTGACTGCAGGTACCCCCACCCTTTTAAACAATAGCGACTGCAGGTACCCCCACCCTTATGAACAATACAGTGACTGCAGGTGTCCCCACCTTTATAAACAATACAGTGACTGCAAGTGTCCCCACCGTTATAAACAATACAGTGACTGCAGGTACCCCCACCCTTATAAACATACAGTGACTGCAGGTACCCCCACCCTTATAAACAATACAGTGACTGCAAGTACGCCCACCCTTATAAACATACAGTGACTGCAGGTACCCCAACCCTTATAAACAATAGCGACTGCAGGTACCCCCACCCTTATGAACAATACAGTGACTGCAGGTACCCCCACCCTTATAAACATACAGTGACTGCAGGTACCCCCACCCTTATAAACATACAGTGACGGCCGGTACCCCCACCCTTATAAACCATACAGTGACTGCAGGTACCCCCACCCTTATAAACAATACAGTGACTGCAGGTGTCCCCACCCTTATAAACAATACAGTGACTGCAGGTGTCCCCACCCTTATGAACAATACAGTGACTGCAGGTACCCCACCCTTATAAACAATACAGTGACTGCAGGTACCCCACCCTTTTAAACAATACAGTGACTGCAGGTACCCCCCCGACTGTATTAACAATAGCGACTGCAGGTACCCCCACCCTTATAAACAATACAGTGACTGCAGGGACCCCACCCTTATAAACAATACAGTGGATGCAGGTGTCCCCACCCCTATAAACAATACAGTGACTGTAGGTGTCCCCACCCTTATAAACATACAGTGACTGCAGGTACCCCCACCCTTATAAATAATACAGTGACTGCAGGTACCCCCACCCTTATAAACAATACAGTGACTGCAGGTGTCCCCACCCTTATAAACAATAGCGACTGCAGGTACCCCCACCCTTATAAACAATACAGTGACTGCAGGTGTCCCCACCCTTATAAACAATAGCGACTGCAGGTACCCCCGCCCTTATAAACAATACAGTGACTGCAGGTGTCCTCACCCTTATAAACAATACAGTGACTGCAGGTACCCTCACCCTTATAAACAATACAGTGACTGCAGGTACCCCACCCTTATAAACAATACAGTGACTGCAGGTGTACCCACCCTTATAAACAATACAGTGACTGCAGGTGTCCCCACCCTTATAAACATACAGTGACTGCAGGTACCCCCACCCTTATAAACATACAGTGACTGCAGGTACCCCACCCTTATAAACAATAGCGACTGCAGGTACCCCCACCCTTATGAACAATACAGTGACTGCAGGTGACCCCACCCTTATAAACAATACAGTGGCTGCAGGTACCCCACCCTTATAAACAATACAGTGACTGCAGGTACCCCCACCCTTATAAACATACAGTGACTGCAGGTACCCTCACCCTTATAAACATACAGTGACTGCAGGTACCTCCACCCTTATAAACATACAGTGACTGCAGGTACCCCCACCCTTATAAACAATAGCGACTGCAGGTACCCCCACCCTTATAAACAATACAGTGACTGCAGGTGTCCCCACCCTTATGAACAATACAGTGACTGCAGGTACCCCCACCCTTATAAACAATACAGTGCCTGCAGGTGTCACCACCCTTATAAACAATACAGTGACTGCAGGTACCCCCACCCTTATAAACAATACAGTGACTGCATGTGTCCCCACCCTTATGAACGATACAGTGAGTGCAGGTACCCCCACCCTTATAAACAATAGCGACTGCAGGTACCCCCACTCTTATAAACAATACAGTGACTGCAGGTGTCCCCACCCTTATAAACAATACAGTGGCTGCAGGTACCCCCACCCTTATAAACATAAAGTGACTGCCGGTACCTCCACCATTATAAACATACAGTGACTGCAGGTACCCCCACCCTTATAAACAATAGCGACTGCAGGTACCCCCACCCTTATGAACAATACAGTGACTGCAGGTGTCCCCACCCTTATAAACAGTACTGTGACTGCAAGTGTCCCCACCCTTATAAACAATACAGTGACTGCAGGTACCCCCACCCTTATAAACATACAGTGACTGCAGGTACACCCACCCTTATAAACATACAGTGACTGCAGGTGTCCCCACCCTTATGAACAATACAGTGACTGCAGGTACCCCCACCCTTATAAACAATACAGTGCCTGCAGGTGTCCCCACCCTTATAAACAATACAGTGACTGCAGGTACCCCCACCCTTATAAACAATACAGTGACTGCATGTGTCCCCACTCTTATGAACGATACAGTGAGTGCAGGTACCCCCACCCTTATAAACAATAGCGACTGCAGGTACCCCCACTCTTATGAACAATACAGTGACTGCATGTGTCCCCACTCTTACAAACAATACAGTGGCTGCAGGTACCCCCACCCTTATAAACATAAAGTGACTGCAGGTACCCCCACCCTTATAAACAATAGTGACTGCAGGTACCCCCACCCTTATGAACAATACAGTGACTGCAGGTACCCCTACCCTTATAAACAATAGTGACTGCAGGTACCCCCACCCTTATGAACAATACAGTGACTGTAGGTGACCCCACCCTTATAAACAATACAGTGGCTGCAGGTACCCCACCCTTATAAACATACAGTGACTGCAGGTACCCTCACCCTTATAAACATACAGTGACTGCAGGTACCCCCACCCTTATAAACAATACAGTGACTGCAGGTACCCCCACCCTTATAAACAATAGCGACTGCAGGTACCCCCACCCTTATGAACAATACAGTGACTGCAGGTGTCCCCACCCTTATAAACAGTACAGTGACTGCAAGTGTCCCCACCCTTATAAACAATACAGTGACTGCAGGTACCCCCACCCTTATAAACATACAGTGACTGCAGGTACCCCCACCCTTATAAACATACAGTGATTGCAGGTGTCCACACCCTTATAAACATACAGTGACTGCAGGTGTCCCCACCCTTATGAACAATACAGTGACTGCAGGTACCCCCACCCTTATAAACAATACAGTGCCTGCAGGTGTCCCCACCCTTATAAACAATACAGTGACTGCAGGTACCCCCACCCTTATAAACATACAGTGACTGCAGGTGTCCACACCCTTATAAACAATACAGTGACTGCAGGTGTCCCCACCCTTATGAACAATACAGTGACTGCAGGTACCCCCACCCTTATAAACATACAGTGACTGCAGGTACCCCCACCCTTATAAACATACAGTGACTGCAGGTACCCCCACCCTAATAAACATACAGTGACTGCAGGTGTCCACACCCTTATAAACAATACAGTGACTGCAGGTGTCCCCACCCTTATGAACAATACAGTGACTGCAGGTACCCCCCCGACTGTATTAACAATAGCGACTGCAGGTACCCCCACCCTTATAAACAATACAGTGACTGCAGGGACCCCACCCTTATAAACAATACAGTGGATGCAGGTGTCCCCACCCCTATAAACAATACAGTGACTGTAGGTGTCCCCACCCTTATAAACATACAGTGACTGCAGGTACCCCCACCCTTATAAATAATACAGTGACTGCAGGTACCCCCACCCTTATAAACAATACAGTGACTGCAGGTGTCCCCACCCTTATAAACAATAGCGACTGCAGGTACCCCCACCCTTATAAACAATACAGTGACTGCAGGTGTCCCCACCCTTATAAACAATAGCGACTGCAGGTACCCCCACCCTTATGAACAATACAGTGACTGCAGGTGACCCCACCCTTATAAACAATACAATGGCTGCAGGTACCCCACCCTTATAAACAATACAGTGACTGCAGGTACCCCCACCCTTATAAACATACAGTGACTGCAGGTACCCTCACCCTTATAAACATACAGTGACTGCAGGTACCTCCACCCTTATAAACATACAGTGACTGCAGGTACCCCCACCCTTATAAACAATAGCGACTGCAGGTACCCCCACCCTTATAAACAATACAGTGACTGCAGGTGTCCCCACCCTTATGAACAATACAGTGACTGCAGGTACCCCCACCCTTATAAACAATACAGTGCCTGCAGGTGTCACCACCCTTATAAACAATACAGTGACTGCAGGTACCCCCACCCTTATAAACAATACAGTGACTGCATGTGTCCCCACCCTTATGAACGATACAGTGAGTGCAGGTACCCCCACCCTTATAAACAATAGCGACTGCAGGTACCCCCACTCTTATAAACAATACAGTGACTGCAGGTGTCCCCACCCTTATAAACAATACAGTGGCTGCAGGTACCCCCACCCTTATAAACATAAAGTGACTGCAGGTACCTCCACCATTATAAACATACAGTGACTGCAGGTACCCCCACCCTTATAAACAGTAGCGACTGCAGGTACCCCCACCCTTATGAACAATACAGTGACTGCAGGTGTCCCCACCCTTATAAACAGTACTGTGACTGCAAGTGTCCCCACCCTTATAAAGAATACAGTGACTGCAGGTACCCCCACCCTTATAAACATACAGTGACTGCAGGTACACCCACCCTTATAAACATACAGTGACTGCAGGTGTCCCCACCCTTATGAACAATACAGTGACTGCAGGTACCCCCACCCTTATAAACAATACAGTGCCTGCAGGTGTCCCCACCCTTATAAACAATACAGTGACTGCAGGTACCCCCACCCTTATAAACAATACAGTGACTGCATGTGTCCCCACTCTTATGAACGATACAGTGAGTGCAGGTACCCCCACCCTTATAAACAATAGCGACTGCAGGTACCCCCACTCTTATGAACAATACAGTGACTGCATGTGTCCCCACTCTTACAAACAATACAGTGGCTGCAGGTACCCCCACCCTTATAAACATAAAGTGACTGCAGGTACCCCCACCCTTATAAACAATAGTGACTGCAGGTACCCCCACCCTTATGAACAATACAGTGACTGCAGGTACCCCTACCCTTATAAACAATAGTGACTGCAGGTACCCCCACCCTTATGAACAATACAGTGACTGTAGGTGACCCCACCCTTATAAACAATACAGTGGCTGCAGGTACCCCACCCTTATAAACATACAGTGACTGCAGGTACCCTCACCCTTATAAACATACAGTGACTGCAGGTACCCCCACCCTTATAAACAATACAGTGACTGCAGGTACCCCCACCCTTATAAACAATAGCGACTGCAGGTACCCCCACCCTTATGAACAATACAGTGACTGCAGGTGTCCCCACCCTTATAAACAGTACAGTGACTGCAAGTGTCCCCACCCTTATAAACAATACAGTGACTGCAGGTACCCCCACCCTTATAAACATACAGTGACTGCAGGTACCCCCACCCTTATAAACATACAGTGACTGCAGGTGTCCACACCCTTATAAACATACAGTGACTGCAGGTGTCCCCACCCTTATGAACAATACAGTGACTGCAGGTACCCCCACCCTTATAAACAATACAGTGCCTGCAGGTGTCCCCACCCTTATAAACAATACAGTGACTGCAGGTACCCCCACCCTTATAAACATACAGTGACTGCAGGTGTCCACACCCTTATAAACAATACAGTGACTGCAGGTGTCCCCACCCTTATGAACAATACAGTGACTGCAGGTACCCCCACCCTTATAAACATACAGTGACTGCAGGTACCCCCACCCTTATAAACATACAGTGACTGCAGGTACCCCCACCCTAATAAACATACAGTGACTGCAGGTGTCCACACCCTTATAAACAATACAGTGCCTGCAGGTGTCCCCACCCTTATGAACAATACAGTGACTGCAGGTACCCCCACCCTTATAAACAATACAGTGCCTGCAGGTGTCCCCACCCTTATAAACAATACAGTGACTGCAGGTACCCCCATCCTTATAAACAATAGCGACTGCAGGTACCCCCACCCTTATAAACAATACAGTGACTGCAGGTACCCCCACCCTTATAAACATACAGTGACTGCAGGTACCCCCACCCTTATAAACAATAGCGACTGCAGGTACCCCCACCCTTATAAACATACAGTGACTGCAGGTGTCCACACCCTTGTAAACAATACAGTGACTGCAGGTGTCCCCACCCTTATGAACAATACAGTGACTGCAGGTACCCCCACCCTTATAAACAATACAGTGCCTGCAGGTGTCCCCACCCTTATAAACAATACAGTGACTGCAGGTACCCCCACCCTTATAAACAATAGCGACTGCAGGTACCCCCACCCTTATAAACAATACAGTGACTGCAGGTACCCCCACCCTTATAAACATACAGTGACTGCAGGTACCCCCACCCTTATAAACAATAGCGACTGCAGGTACCCCCACCCGTATGAACAATACAGTGAGTGCAGGTACCCCCACCCTTATTAACAATAGCGACTGCAGGTACCCCCACCCTTATGAACAATACAGTGACTGCAGGTACCCCTACCCTTATAAACAATAGTGACTGCAGATACCCCCACCCTTATGAACAATACAGTGACTGCAGGTGACCCCACCCTTATAAACAATACAGTGGCTGCAGGTACCCCACCCTTATAAACATACAGTGACTGCAGGTACGCTCACCCTTATAAACATACAGTGACTGCAGGTACCCCCACCCTTATAAACAATACAGTGACTGCAGGTACCCCCACCCTTATAAACAATAGCGACTGCAGGTACCCCCTCCCTTATGAACAATACAGTGACTGCAGGTGTCCCCACCCTTATAAACAGTACAGTGACTGCAAGTGTCCCCACCCTTATAAACAATACAGTGACTGCAGGTACCCCCACCCTTATAAACATACAGTGACTGCAGGTACCCCCACCCTTATAAACAATAGCGACTGCAGGTACCCCCACCCTTATGAACAATACAGTGACTGCAGGTGTCCCCACCCTTATAAACAGTACTGTGACTGCAAGTGTCCCCACCCTTATAAACAATACAGTGACTGCAGGTACCCCCACCCTTATAAACATACAGTGACTGCAGGTACACCCACCCTTATAAACATACAGTGACTGCAGGTGTCCCCACCCTTATGAACAATACAGTGACTGCAGGTACCCCCACCCTTATAAACAATACAGTGCCTGCAGGTGTCCCCACCCTTATAAACAATACAGTGACTGCAGGTACCCCCACCCTTATAAACAATACAGTGACTGCATGTGTCCCCACTCTTATGAACGATACAGTGAGTGCAGGTACCCCCACCCTTATAAACAATAGCGACTGCAGGTACCCCCACTCTTATGAACAATACAGTGACTGCATGTGTCCCCACCCTTACAAACAATACAGTGGCTGCAGGTACCCCCACCCTTATAAACATAAAGTGACTGCAGGTACCCCCACCCTTATAAACAATAGTGACTGCAGGTACCCCCACCCTTATGAACAATACAGTGACTGCAGGTACCCCTACCCTTATAAACAATAGTGACTGCAGGTACCCCCACCCTTATGAACAATACAGTGACTGCAGGTGTCCCCACCCTTATAAACAGTACAGTGACTGCAAGTGTCCCCACCCTTATAAACAATACAGTGACTGCAGGTACCCCCACCCTTATAAACATACAGTGACTGCAGGTACCTCCACCCTTATAAACATACAGTGACTGCAGGTACCCCCACCCTTATAAACAATAGCGACTGCAGGTACCCCCACCCTTATAAACAATACAGTGACTGCAGGTGTCCCCACCCTTATGAACAATACAGTGACTGCAGGTACCCCCACCCTTATAAACAATACAGTGCCTGCAGGTGTCACCACCCTTATAAACAATACAGTGACTGCAGGTACCCCCACCCTTATAAACAATACAGTGACTGCATGTGTCCCCACCCTTATGAACGATACAGTGAGTGCAGGTACCCCCACCCTTATAAACAATAGCGACTGCAGGTACCCCCACTCTTATAAACAATACAGTGACTGCAGGTGTCCCCACCCTTATAAGCAATACAGTGGCTGCAGGTACCCCCACCCTTATAAACATAAAGTGACTGCAGGTACCTCCACCATTATAAACATACAGTGACTGCAGGTACCCCCACCCTTATAAACAATAGCGACTGCAGGTACCCCCACCCTTATGAACAATACAGTGACTGCAGGTGTCCCCACCCTTATAAACAGTACTGTGACTGCAAGTGTCCCCACCCTTATAAACAATACAGTGACTGCAGGTACCCCCACCCTTATAAACATACAGTGACTGCAGGTACACCCAACCTTATAAACATACAGTGACTGCAGGTGTCCCCACCCTTATGAACAATACAGTGACTGCAGGTACCCCCACCCTTATAAACAATACAGTGCCTGCAGGTGTCCCCACCCTTATAAACAATACAGTGACTGCAGGTACCCCCACCCTTATAAACAATACAGTGACTGCATGTGTCCCCACTCTTATGAACGATACAGTGAGTGCAGGTACCCCCACCCTTATAAACAATAGCGACTGCAGGTACCCCCACTCTTATGAACAATACAGTGACTGCATGTGTCCCCACCCTTACAAACAATACAGTGGCTGCAGGTACCCCCACCCTTATAAACATAAAGTGACTGCAGGTACCCCCACCCTTATAAACAATAGTGACTGCAGGTACCCCCACCCTTATGAACAATACAGTGACTGCAGGTACCCCTACCCTTATAAACAATAGTGACTGCAGGTACCCCCACCCTTATGAACAATACAGTGACTGTAGGTGACCCCACCCTTATAAACAATACAGTGGCTGCAGGTACCCCACCCTTATAAACATACAGTGACTGCAGGTACCCTCACCCTTATAAACATACAGTGACTGCAGGTACCCCCACCCTTATAAACAATACAGTGACTGCAGGTACCCCCACCCTTATAAACAATAGCGACTGCAGGTACCCCCACCCTTATGAACAATACAGTGACTGCAGGTGTCCCCACCCTTATAAACAGTACAGTGACTGCAAGTGTCCCCACCCTTATAAACAATACAGTGACTGCAGGTACCCCCACCCTTATAAACATACAGTGACTGCAGGTACCCCCACCCTTATAAACATACAGTGACTGCAGGTGTCCACACCCTTATAAACATACAGTGACTGCAGGTGTCCCCACCCTTATGAACAATACAGTGACTGCAGGTACCCCCACCCTTATAAACAATACAGTGACTGCAGGTACCCCCACCCTTATAAACATACAGTGACTGCAGGTGTCCACACCCTTATAAACAATACAGTGACTGCAGGTGTCCCCACCCTTATGAACAATACAGTGACTGCAGGTACCCCCACCCTTATAAACATACAGTGACTGCAGGTACCCCCACCCTTATAAACATACAGTGACTGCAGGTACCCCCACCCTAATAAACATACAGTGACTGCAGGTGTCCACACCCTTATAAACAATACAGTGACTGCAGGTGTCCCCACCCTTATGAACAATACAGTGACTGCAGGTACCCCCACCCTTATAAACAATACAGTGCCTGCAGGTGTCCCCACCCTTATAAACAATACAGTGACTGCAGGTACCCCCATCCTTATAAACAATAGCGACTGCAGGTACCCCCACCCTTATAAACAATACAGTGACTGCAGGTACCCCCACCCTTATAAACATACAGTGACTGCAGGTACCCCCACCCTTATAAACAATAGCGACTGCAGGTACCCCCACCCTTATAAACATACAGTGACTGCAGGTGTCCACACCCTTGTAAACAATACAGTGACTGCAGGTGTCCCCACCCTTATGAACAATACAGTGACTGCAGGTACCCCCACCCTTATAAACAATACAGTGCCTGCAGGTGTCCCCACCCTTATAAACAATACAGTGACTGCAGGTACCCCCACCCTTATAAACAATAGCGACTGCAGGTACCCCCACCCTTATAAACAATACAGTGACTGCAGGTACCCCCACCCTTATAAACATACAGTGACTGCAGGTACCCCCACCCTTATAAACAATAGCGACTGCAGGTACCCCCACCCGTATGAACAATACAGTGAGTGCAGGTACCCCCACCCTTATTAACAATAGCGACTGCAGGTACCCCCACCCTTATAAACAATACAGTGACTGCAGGTACCCCCACCCTTATAAACATACAGTGACTGCAGGTACCCCCACCCTTATAAACAATAGCGACTGCAGGTACCCCCACCCTTATGAACAATACAGTGACTGCAGGTGTCCCCACCCTTATAAACAGTACTGTGACTGCAAGTGTCCCCACCCTTATAAACAATACAGTGACTGCAGGTACCCCCACCCTTATAAACATACAGTGACTGCAGGTACACCCACCCTTATAAACATACAGTGACTGCAGGTGTCCCCACCCTTATGAACAATACAGTGACTGCAGGTACCCCCACCCTTATAAACAATACAGTGCCTGCAGGTGTCCCCACCCTTATAAACAATACAGTGACTGCAGGTACCCCCACCCTTATAAACAATACAGTGACTGCATGTGTCCCCACTCTTATGAACGATACAGTGAGTGCAGGTACCCCCACCCTTATAAACAATAGCGACTGCAGGTACCCCCACTCTTATGAACAATACAGTGACTGCATGTGTCCCCACCCTTACAAACAATACAGTGGCTGCAGGTACCCCCACCCTTATAAACATAAAGTGACTGCAGGTACCCCCACCCTTATAAACAATAGTGACTGCAGGTACCCCCACCCTTATGAACAATACAGTGACTGCAGGTACCCCTACCCTTATAAACAATAGTGACTGCAGGTACCCCCACCCTTATGAACAATACAGTGACTGTAGGTGACCCCACCCTTATAAACAATACAGTGGCTGCAGGTACCCCACCCTTATAAACATACAGTGACTGCAGGTACCCTCACCCTTATAAACATACAGTGACTGCAGGTACCCCCACCCTTATAAACAATACAGTGACTGCAGGTACCCCCACCCTTATAAACAATAGCGACTGCAGGTACCCCCACCCTTATGAACAATACAGTGACTGCAGGTGTCCCCACCCTTATAAACAGTACAGTGACTGCAAGTGTCCCCACCCTTATAAACAATACAGTGACTGCAGGTACCCCCACCCTTATAAACATACAGTGACTGCAGGTACCCCCACCCTTATAAACATACAGTGACTGCAGGTGTCCACACCCTTATAAACATACAGTGACTGCAGGTGTCCCCACCCTTATGAACAATACAGTGACTGCAGGTACCCCCACCCTTATAAACAATACAGTGCCTGCAGGTTTCCCCACCCTTATAAACAATACAGTGACTGCAGGTACCCCCACCCTTATAAACATACAGTGACTGCAGGTGTCCACACCCTTATAAACAATACAGTGACTGCAGGTGTCCCCACCCTTATGAACAATACAGTGACTGCAGGTACCCCCACCCTTATAAACATACAGTGACTGCAGGTACCCCCACCCTTATAAACATACAGTGACTGCAGGTACCCCCACCCTAATAAACATACAGTGACTGCAGGTGTCCACACCCTTATAAACAATACAGTGACTGCAGGTGTCCCCACCCTTATGAACAATACAGTGACTGCAGGTACCCCCACCCTTATAAACAATAGCGACTGCAGGTACCCCCACCCTTATAAACAATACAGTGACTGCAGGTACCCCCACCCTTATAAACATACAGTGACTGCAGGTACCCCCACCCTTATAAACAATAGCGACTGCAGGTACCCCCACCCGTATGAACAATACAGTGAGTGCAGGTACCCCCACCCTTATTAACAATAGCGACGGCAGGTACCCCCACCCTTATAAACAATATAGTGACTGCAGGTGTCCCCACCCTTATAAACAATACAGTGGCTGCAGGTACCCCCACCCTTATAAACATACAGTGACTGCAGGTACCCCCAACCTTATAAACATACAGTGACTGCAGGTACCCCCACCCTTAGAAAACAATAGCGACTGCAGGTACCCCCACCCTTATGAACAATACAGTGACTGCAGGTGTCCCCACCCTTATAAACAATACAGTGGCTGCAGGTGTCCCCACCCTTATAAACATACAGTGACTGCAGGTACCCCCAACCTTATAAACATACAGTGACTGCAGGTACCCCCACCCTTAGAAAACAATAGCGACTGCAGGTACCCCCACCCTTATGAACAATACAGTGACTGCAGGTGTCCCCACCCTTATAAACAATACAGTGGCTGCAGGTGTCCCCACCCTTATAAACAATACAGTGACTGCAGGTACCCCCACCCTTATAAACATACAGTGACTGCAGGTACCCCCACCCTTATAAACAATAGCGACTGCAGGTACCCCCACCCTTATAAACATACAGTGACTGCAGGTGTCCACACCCTTGTAAACAATACAGTGACTGCAGGTGTCCCCACCCTTATGAACAATACAGTGACTGCAGGTACCCCCACCCTTATAAACAATACAGTGCCTGCAGGTGTCCCCAGCCTTATAAACAATACAGTGACTGCAGGTACCCCCACCCTTATAAACAATAGCGACTGCAGGTACCCCCACCCTTATAAACAATACAGTGACTGCAGGTACCCCCACCCTTATAAACATACAGTGACTGCAGGTACCCCCCCCCTTATAAACAATAGCGACTGCAGGTACCCCCACCCGTATGAACAATACAGTGAGTGCAGGTACCCCCACCCTTATTAACAATAGCGACTGCAGGTACCCCCACCCTTATAAACAATATAGTGACTGCAGGTGTCCCCACCCTTATAAACAATACAGTGGCTGCAGGTACCCCCACCTTTATAAACATACAGTGACTGCAGGTACCCCCACCCTTATAAACATACAGTGACTGCAGGTACCCCCACCCTTATGAACAATACAGTGACTGCAGGTGTCCCCACCCTTACAAACAATACAGTGGCTGCAGGTACCCCCACCCTTATAAACATAAAGTGACTGCAGGTACCCCCACCCTTATAAACAATAGTGACTGCAGGTACCCCCACCCTTATGAACAATACAGTGACTGCAGGTACCCCTACCCTTATAAACAATAGTGACTGCAGGTACCCCCACCCTTATGAACAATACAGTGACTGCAGGTGACCCCACCCTTATAATACAGTGGCTGCAGGTACCCCACCCTTATAAACATACAGTGACTGCAGGTACCCTCACCCTTATAAACATACAGTGACTGCAGGTACCCCCACCCTTATAAACAATACAGTGACTGCAGGTACCCCCACCCTTATAAACAATAGCGACTGCAGGTACCCCCACCCTTATGAACAATACAGTGACTGCAGGTGTCCCCACCCTTATAAACAGTACAGTGACTGCAAGTGTCCCCACCCTTATAAACAATACAGTGACTGCAGGTACCCCCACCCTTATAAACATACAGTGACTGCAGATACCCCCACCATTATAAACATACAGTGACTGCAGGTGTCCACACCCTTATAAACAATACAGTGACTGCAGGTGTCCCCACCCTTATGAACAATACAGTGACTGCAGGTACCCCCACCCGTATGAACAATACAGTGAGTGCAGGTACCCCCACCCTTATTAACAATAGCGACTGCAGGTACCCCCACCCTTATAAACAATATAGTGACTGCAGGTGTCCCCACCCTTATAAACAATACAGTGGCTGCAGGTACCCCCACCCTTATAAACATACAGTGACTGCAGGTACCCCCACCCTTATAAACATACAGTGACTGCAGGTACCCCCACCCTTATGAACAATACAGTGACTGCAGGTGTCCCCACCCTTACAAACAATACAGTGGCTGCAGGTACCCCCACCCTTATAAACATAAAGTGACTGCAGGTACCCCCACCCTTATAAACAATAGTGACTGCAGGTACCCCCACCCTTATGAACAATACAGTGACTGCAGGTACCCCTACCCTTATAAACAATAGTGACTGCAGGTACCCCCACCCTTATGAACAATACAGTGACTGCAGGTGACCCCACCCTTATAAACAATACAGTGGCTGCAGGTACCCCACCCTTATAAACATACAGTGACTGCAGGTACCCTCACCCTTATAAACATACAGTGACTGCAGGTACCCCCACCCTTATAAACAATACAGTGACTGCAGGTACCCCCACCCTTATAAACAATAGCGACTGCAGGTACCCCCACCCTTATGAACAATACAGTGACTGCAGGTGTCCCCACCCTTATAAACAGTACAGTGACTGCAGGTGTCCCCACCCTTATAAACAATACAGTGACTGCAGGTACCCCCACCCTTATAAACAATAGCGACTGCAGGTACCCCCACCCTTATAAACAATACAGTGACTGCAGGTACCCCCACCCTTATAAACATACAGTGACTGCAGGTACCCCCACCCTTACAAACAATAGCGACTGCAGGTACCCCCACCCTTATAAACATACAGTGACTGCAGGTGTCCACACCCTTGTAAACAATACAGTGACTGCAGGTGTCCCCACCCTTATAAACAATACAGTGACTGCAGGTACCCCCACCCTTATAAACAATAGCGACTGCAGGTACCCCCACCCTTATAAACAATACAGTGACTGCAGGTACCCCCACCCTTATAAACATACAGTGACTGCAGGTACCCCCACCCTTACAAACAATAGCGACTGCAGGTACCCCCACCCTTATAAACATACAGTGACTGCAGGTGTCCACACCCTTGTAAACAATACAGTGACTGCAGGTGTCCCCACCCTTATGAACAATACAGTGACTGCAGGTACCCCCACCCTTATAAACAATACAGTGCCTGCAGGTGTCCCCACCCTTATAAACAATACAGTGACTGCAGGTACCCCCACCCTTATAAACAATAGCGACTGCAGGTACCCCCACCCTTATAAACAATACAGTGACTGCAGGTACCCCCACCCTTATAAACATACAGTGACTGCAGGTACCCCCACCCTTATAAACAATAGCGACTGCAGGTACCCCCACCCGTATGAACAATACAGTGAGTGCAGGTACCCCCACCCTTATTAACAATAGCGACTGCAGGTACCCCCACCCTTATAAACAATATAGTGACTGCAGGTGTCCCCACCCTTATAAACAATACAGTGGCTGCAGGTACCCCCACCCTTATAAACATACAGTGACTGCAGGTACCCCCACCCTTATAAACATACAGTGACTGCAGGTACCCCCACCCTTATAAACAATACAGTGACTGCAGGTACCCCCACCCTTATAAACAATAGCGACTGCAGGTACCCCCACCCTTATAAACAATACAGTGACTGCAGGTACCCCCACCCTTATAAACAATAGCGACTGCAGGTACCCCCACCCTTATGAACAATACAGTGACTGCAGGTGTCCCCACCCTTATAAACAGTACAGTGACTGCAAGTGTCCCCACCCTTATAAACAATACAGTGACTGCAGGTACCCCCACCCTTATAAACATACAGTGACTGCAGATACCCCCACCATTATAAACATACAGTGACTGCAGGTTTCCACACCCTTATAAACAATACAGTGACTGCAGGTGTCCCCACCCTTATGAACAATACAGTGACTGCAGGTACCCCCACCCTTATAAACAATACAGTGCCTGCAGGTGTCCCCACCCTTATAAACAATACAGTGACTGCAGGTACCCCCACCCTTATAAACAATACAGTGACTGCATGTGTCCCCACCCTTATGAACGATAGAGTGAGTGCAGGTACCCCCACCCTTATAAACAATAGCGACTGCAGGTACCCCCACTCTTATAAACAATGCAGTGACTGCAGGTGTCCCCACCCTTATAAACAATACAGTGACTGCAGGTACTCCCACCCTTATAAACATAAAGTGACTGCAGGTACCCCCACCATTATAAACATACAGTGACTGCAGGTACCCCCACCCTTATAAACAATAGCGACTGCAGGTACCCCCACCCTTATGAACAATACAGTGACGCCGGTGTCCCCACCCTTATAAACAATACAGTGACTGCAGGTACGCCCACCCTTATAAACATACAGTGACTGCAGGTACCCCCACCCTTATAAACAACAGCGACTGCAGGTACCCCCACCCTTATAAACAATACAGTGCCTGCAGGTGTCCCCACCCTTATAAACAATACAGTGACTGCAGGTACCCCCACCCTTATAAACATACAGTGACTGCAGGTGTCCACACCCTTATAAACAATACAGTGACTGCAGGTGTCCCCACCCTTATGAACAATACAGTGACTGCAGGTACCCCCACCCTTATAAACATACAGTGACTGTAGGTACCCCCACCCTTATAAACATACAGTGACTGCAGGTACCCCCACCCTTATAAACATACAGTGACTGCAGGTGTCCACACCCTTATAAACAATACAGTGACTGCAGGTGTCCCCACCCTTATGAACAATACAGCGACTGCAGGTACCCCCACCCTTATAAACAATACAGTGCCTGCAGGTGTCCCCACCCTTATAAACAATACAGTGACTGCAGGTACCCCCACCCTTATAAACAATAGCGACTGCAGGTACCCCCACCCTTATAAACAATACAGTGACTGCAGGTACCCCCACCCTTATAAACATACAGTGACTGCAGGTACCCCCACCCTTACAAACTATAGCGACTGCAGGTACCCCCACCCTTATAAACATACAGTGACTGCAGGTGTCCACACCCTTGTAAACAATACAGTGACTGCAGGTGTCCCCACCCTTATGAACAATACAGTGACAGCAGGTACCCCCACCCTTATAAACAATACAGTGCCTGCAGGTGTCCCCACCCTTATAAACAATACAGTGACTGCAGCTACCCCCACCCTTATAAACAATACAGTGAGTGCAGGTACCCCCACCCTTATTAACAATAGCGACTGCAGGTACCCCCACCCTTATAAACAATATAGTGACTGCAGGTGTCCCCACCCTTATAAACAATACAGTGGCTGCAGGTACCCCCACCCTTATAAACATACAGTGACTGCAGGTACCCCCACCCTTATAAACATACAGTGACTGCAGGTACCCCCACCCTTAGAAAACAATAGCGACTGCAGGTACCCCCACCCTTATGAACAATACAGTGACTGCAGGTGTCCCCACCCTTACAAACAATACAGTGGCTGCAGGTACCCCCACCCTTATAAACATAAAGTGACTGCAGGTACCCCCACCCTTATGAACAATACAGTGACTGCAGGTACCCCCACCCTTATAAACAATACAGTGACTGCAGGTGTCCCCACCCTTATAAACAATACAGTGACTGCAGGTGTCCCCACCCTTATGAACAATACAGTGACTGCAGGTACCCCACCCTTATAAACTATACAGTGACTGCAGGTACCCCACCCTTATAACAATACAGTGACTGCAGGTACCACACCCTTATAAACAATACAGTGACTGCAGGTACCCCCACCCTTATAAACAATACAGTGACTGCATGTGTCCCCACACTTATGAACGATACAGTTAGTGCAGGTACCCCCACCCTTATAAACAATAGCGACTGCAGGTACCCCCTACCTTATAAACAATACAGTGACTGCAGGTGTCCCCACCCTTATAAACATACAGTGACTGCAGGTACCCCCACCCTTATAAACATACAGTGACTGCAGGTACCCCACCCTTATAAACAATAGCGACTGCAGGTACCCCCACCCTTATGAACAATACAGTGACTGCAGGTGACCCCACCCTTATAAACAATACAGTGGCTGCATGTGTCCCCACACTTATGAACGATACAGTTAGTGCAGGTACCCCCACCCTTATAAACAATAGCGACTGCAGGTACCCCCTACCTTATAAACAATACAGTGACTGCAGGTGTCCCCACCCTTATAAACATACAGTGACTGCAGGTACCCCCACCCTTATAAACATACAGTGACTGCAGGTACCCCACCCTTATAAACAATAGCGACTGCAGGTACCCCCACCCTTATGAACAATACAGTGACTGCAGGTGACCCCACCCTTATAAACAATACAGTGGCTGCAGGTACCCCATCCTTATAAACAATACAGTGACTGCAGGTACCCCCACCCTTATAAACATACAGTGACTGCAGGTACCCTCACCCTTATAAACATACAGTGACTGCAGGTACCTCCACCCTTATAAACATACAGTGACTGCAGGTACCCCCACCCTTATAAACAATAGCGACTGCAGGTACCCCCACCCTTATGAACAATACAGTGACTGCAGGTAACCCCACCCTTATAAACAATAGAGTGGCTGCAGATACCCCACCCTTATAAACAATACAGTGACTGCAGGTACCCCCACCCTTATAAACATACAGTGACTGTAGGTACCCTCACCCTTATAAACAATAGCGACTGCAGGTACCCCCACCCTTATGAACAATACAGTGACTGCAGGTGTCCCCACCCTTATAAACAATACAGTGACTGCAAGTGTCCCCACCCTTATAAACAATACAGTGACTGCAGGTACCCCCACCCTTATAAACATACAGTGACTGCAGGTACCCCCACCCTTTTAAACAATAGCGACTGCAGGTACCCCCACCCTTATGAACAATACAGTGACTGCAGGTGTCCCCACCTTTATAAACAATACAGTGACTGCAAGTGTCCCCACCGTTATAAACAATACAGTGACTGCAGGTACCCCCACCCTTATAAACATACAGTGACTGCAGGTACCCCCACCCTTATAAACAATACAGTGACTGCAGGTACGCCCACCCTTATAAACATACAATGACGGCCGGTACCCCCACCCTTATAAACAATACAGTGACTGCAGGTGTCCCCACTCTTATAAACAATACAGTGACTGCAGGTGTCCCCACCCTTATGAACAATACAGTGACTGCAGCTACCCCACGCTTATAAACAATACAGTGACTGCAGGTACCCCACCCTTATAAACAATACAGTGACTGCAGGTACCCACCCGCCTGTATTAACAATACACTGACTGCAGGTACCCAACCCTTATAAACAATACAGTGGCTGCAGGTACCCTCACCCTTATAAACATACAGTGACTGCAGGTACCTCCACCCTTATAAACATACAGTGACTGCAGGTACCCCCACCCTTATAAACAATAGCGACTGCAGGTGTCCCCACACTTATGAACAATACAGTGACTGCAGGTACCCCACCCTTATAAACAATACAGTGACTGCAGGTACCCCACCCTTATAAACAATACAGTGACTGCAGGTACCCCCACCCGTATTAACAATACACTGACTGCAGGTACCCCACCCTTATAAACAGTACAGTGACTGCAGGTGTACCCACCCTTATAAACAATACAGTGACTGCAGGTGTACCCACCCTTATAAACAATACAGTGACTGCAGGTACCCCCACCCTTATAAACATACAGTGACTGCAGGTACCCCCACCCTTATAAACATACAGTGACGGCCGGTACCCCCACCCTTATAAACAATACAGTGACTGCAGGTGTCCCCACCCTTATGAACAATACAGTGACTGCAGGTACCCCACGCTTATAAACAATACAGTGACTGCAGGTACCCCACCCTTATAAACAATACAGTGACTGCAGGTACCCCCCCGCCTGTATTAACAATACACTGACTGCAGGTACCCCACCCTTATAAACAATACAGTGACTGCAGGTACCCCCACCCTTATAAACAATACAGTGACTGCATGTGTCCCCACCCTTATGAACAATACAGTCACTGCAGGTACCCCCACCCTTATAAACAATACAGTGCCTGCAGGTGTCCCCACACTTATGAACAATACAGTGACTGCAGGTACCCCACCCTTATAAACAATACAGTGACTGCAGGTACCCCCACCCGTATTAACAATACACTGACTGCAGGTACCCCACCCTTATAAACAGTACAGTGACTGCAGGTACCCCCACCCTTATAAACAATTCAGTGACTGCATTTGTCCGCACCCTTATAAACAATACAGTGACTGCAGGTACCTCCACCCTTATGAACAATACAGTGACTGCAGGTACCCCCACCCTTATAAACAATACAGTGACTGCAGGAGTCCCCACCCTTATAAACAATACAGTGACTGCAGGTGTCCCCACTCTTATGAACAATACAGTGACTGCAGGTACCCCACCCTTATAAACAATACAGTGACTGCAGGTACCCCACCCTTATAACAATACAGTGACTGCAGGTACCCCCACCCTTATGAACAATACAGTGACTGCAGGTACCCCCACCCTTATGAACAATACAGTGACTGCAGGTACCCCCACCCTTATAAACAATACAGTGACTGCAGGTGTCCCCACCCTTATAAACAATACAGTGACTGCAGGTGTCCCCACCCTTATGAACAATACAGTGACTGCAGGTACCCCACCCTTATATTCTATACAGTGACTGCAGGTACCCCACCCTTATAACAATACAGTGACTGCAGGTACCACACCCTTATAAACAATACAGTGACTGCAGGTACCCCCACCCTTATAAACAATACAGTGACTGCATGTGTCCCCACACTTATGAACGATACAGTTAGTGCAGGTACCCCCACCCTTATAAACAATAGCGACTGCAGGTACCCCCTACCTTATAAACAATATAGTGACTGCAGGTGTCCCCACCCTTATAAACATACAGTGACTGCAGGTACCCCCACCCTTATAAACATACAGTGACTGCAGGTACCCCACCCTTATAAACAATAGCGACTGCAGGTACCCCCACCCTTATGAACAATACAGTGACTGCAGGTGACCCCACCCTTATAAACAATACAGTGGCTGCATGTGTCCCCACACTTATGAACGATACAGTTAGTGCAGGTACCCCCACCCTTATAAACAATAGCGACTGCAGGTACCCCCTACCTTATAAACAATACAGTGACTGCAGGTGTCCCCACCCTTATAAACATACAGTGACTGCAGGTACCCCCACCCTTATAAACATACAGTGACTGCAGGTACCCCACCCTTATAAACAATAGCGACTGCAGGTACCCCCACCCTTATGAACAATACAGTGACTGCAGGTGACCCCACCCTTATAAACAATACAGTGGCTGCAGGTACCCCACCCTTATAAACAATACAGTGACTGCAGGTACCCCCACCCTTATAAACATACAGTGACTGCAGGTACCCTCACCCTTATAAACATACAGTGACTGCAGGTACCTCCACCCTTATAAACATACAGTGACTGCAGGTACCCCCACCCTTATAAACAATAGCGACTGCAGGTACCCCCACCCTTATGAACAATACAGTGACTGCAGGTAACCCCACCCTTATAAACAATAGAGTGGCTGCAGATACCCCACCCTTATAAACAATACAGTGACTGCAGGTACCCCCACCCTTATAAACATACAGTGACTGTAGGTACCCTCACCCTTATAAACAATAGCGACTGCAGGTACCCCCACCCTTATGAACAATACAGTGACTGCAGGTGTCCCCACCCTTATAAACAATACAGTGACTGCAAGTGTCCCCACCCTTATAAACAATACAGTGACTGCAGGTACCCCCACCCTTATAAACATACAGTGACTGCAGGTACCCCCACCCTTTTAAACAATAGCGACTGCAGGTACCCCCACCCTTATGAACAATACAGTGACTGCAGGTGTCCCCACCTTTATAAACAATACAGTGACTGCAAGTGTCCCCACCGTTATAAACAATACAGTGACTGCAGGTACCCCCACCCTTATAAACATACAGTGACTGCAGGTACCCCCACCCTTATAAACAATACAGTGACTGCAGGTACGCCCACCCTTATAAACATACAATGACGGCCGGTACCCCCACCCTTATAAACAATACAGTGACTGCAGGTGTCCCCACTCTTATAAACAATACAGTGACTGCAGGTGTCCCCACCCTTATGAACAATACAGTGACTGCAGCTACCCCACGCTTATAAACAATACAGTGACTGCAGGTACCCCACCCTTATAAACAATACAGTGACTGCAGGTACCCCCCCGCCTGTATTAACAATACACTGACTGCAGGTACCCAACCCTTATAAACAATACAGTGACTGCAGGTACCCTCACCCTTATAAACATACAGTGACTGCAGGTACCTCCACCCTTATAAACATACAGTGACTGCAGGTACCCCCACCCTTATAAACAATAGCGACTGCAGGTACCCCCACCCTTATGAACAATACAGTGACTGCAGGTAACCCCACCCTTATAAACAATAGAGTGGCTGCAGATACCCCACCCTTATAAACAATACAGTGACTGCAGGTACCCCCACCCTTATAAACATACAGTGACTGTAGGTACCCTCACCCTTATAAACAATAGCGACTGCAGGTACCCCCACCCTTATGAACAATACAGTGACTGCAGGTGTCCCCACCCTTATAAACAATACAGTGACTGCAAGTGTCCCCACCCTTATAAACAATACAGTGACTGCAGGTACCCCCACCCTTATAAACATACAGTGACTGCAGGTACCCCCACCCTTTTAAACAATAGCGACTGCAGGTACCCCCACCCTTATGAACAATACAGTGACTGCAGGTGTCCCCACCTTTATAAACAATACAGTGACTGCAAGTGTCCCCACCGTTATAAACAATACAGTGACTGCAGGTACCCCCACCCTTATAAACATACAGTGACTGCAGGTACCCCCACCCTTATAAACAATACAGTGACTGCAGGTACGCCCACCCTTATAAACATACAATGACGGCCGGTACCCCCACCCTTATAAACAATACAGTGACTGCAGGTGTCCCCACTCTTATAAACAATACAGTGACTGCAGGTGTCCCCACCCTTATGAACAATACAGTGACTGCAGCTACCCCACGCTTATAAACAATACAGTGACTGCAGGTACCCCACCCTTATAAACAATACAGTGACTGCAGGTACCCCCCCGCCTGTATTAACAATACACTGACTGCAGGTACCCAACCCTTATAAACAATACAGTGACTGCAGGTACCCCCACCCTTATGAACAATACAGTGACTGCAGGTGTCCCCACCTTTATAAACAATACAGTGACTGCAAGTGTCCCCACCGTTATAAACAATACAGTGACTGCAGGTACCCCCACCCTTATAAACATACAGTGACTGCAGGTACCCCCACCCTTATAAACAATACAGTGACTGCAGGTACGCCCACCCTTATAAACATACAATGACGGCCGGTACCCCCACCCTT
This sequence comes from Lampris megalopsis, assembly GCA_022114975.2. Classification (NCBI taxonomy): domain Eukaryota; kingdom Metazoa; phylum Chordata; class Actinopteri; order Lampriformes; family Lampridae; genus Lampris; species Lampris megalopsis. The sequence continues at coordinate 10,205,959 of JAJHIY020000936.1, read as the reverse complement.
ATAAACAATACAGTGACTGCAGGTGTCCCCACTCTTATAAACAATACAGTGACTGCAGGTGTCCCCACCCTTATGAACAATACAGTGACTGCAGCTACCCCACGCTTATAAACAATACAGTGACTGCAGGTACCCCACCCTTATAAACAATACAGTGACTGCAGGTACCCCCCCGCCTGTATTAACAATACACTGACTGCAGGTACCCAACCCTTATAAACAATACAGTGACTGCAGGTACCCTCACCCTTATAAACATACAGTGACTGCAGGTACCTCCACCCTTATAAACATACAGTGACTGCAGGTACCCCCACCCTTATAAACAATAGCGACTGCAGGTACCCCCACCCTTATGAACAATACAGTGACTGCAGGTAACCCCACCCTTATAAACAATAGAGTGGCTGCAGATACCCCACCCTTATAAACAATACAGTGACTGCAGGTACCCCCACCCTTATAAACATACAGTGACTGTAGGTACCCTCACCCTTATAAACAATAGCGACTGCAGGTACCCCCACCCTTATGAACAATACAGTGACTGCAGGTGTCCCCACCCTTATAAACAATACAGTGACTGCAAGTGTCCCCACCCTTATAAACAATACAGTGACTGCAGGTACCCCCACCCTTATAAACATACAGTGACTGCAGGTACCCCCACCCTTTTAAACAATAGCGACTGCAGGTACCCCCACCCTTATGAACAATACAGTGACTGCAGGTGTCCCCACCTTTATAAACAATACAGTGACTGCAAGTGTCCCCACCGTTATAAACAATACAGTGACTGCAGGTACCCCCACCCTTATAAACATACAGTGACTGCAGGTACCCCCACCCTTATAAACAATACAGTGACTGCAGGTACGCCCACCCTTATAAACATACAATGACGGCCGGTACCCCCACCCTTATAAACAATACAGTGACTGCAGGTGTCCCCACTCTTATAAACAATACAGTGACTGCAGGTGTCCCCACCCTTATGAACAATACAGTGACTGCAGCTACCCCACGCTTATAAACAATACAGTGACTGCAGGTACCCCACCCTTATAAACAATACAGTGACTGCAGGTACCCCCCCGCCTGTATTAACAATACACTGACTGCAGGTACCCAACCCTTATAAACAATACAGTGACTGCAGGTACCCCCACCCTTATAAACAATACAGTCACTGCAGGTACCCCCACCCTTATAAACAATACAGTGCCTGCAGGTGTCCCCACACTTATGAACAATACAGTGACTGCAGGTACCCCACCCTTATAAACAATACAGTGACTGCAGGTACCCCACCCTTATAAACAATACAGTGACTGCAGGTACCCCCACCCGTATTAACAATACACTGACTGCAGGTACCCCACCCTTATAAACAGTACAGTGACTGCAGGTGTACCCACCCTTATAAACAATACAGTGACTGCAGGTGTACCCACCCTTATAAACAATACAGTGACTGCAGGTACCCCCACCCTTATAAACATACAGTGACTGCAGGTACCCCCACCCTTATAAACATACAGTGACGGCCGGTACCCCCACCCTTATAAACAATACAGTGACTGCAGGTGTCCCCACCCTTATGAACAATACAGTGACTGCAGGTACCCCACGCTTATAAACAATACAGTGACTGCAGGTACCCCACCCTTATAAACAATACAGTGACTGCAGGTACCCCCCCGCCTGTATTAACAATACACTGACTGCAGGTACCCCACCCTTATAAACAATACAGTGACTGCAGGTACCCCCACCCTTATAAACAATACAGTGACTGCATGTGTCCCCACCCTTATGAACAATACAGTCACTGCAGGTACCCCCACCCTTATAAACAATACAGTGCCTGCAGGTGTCCCCACACTTATGAACAATACAGTGACTGCAGGTACCCCACCCTTATAAACAATACAGTGACTGCAGGTACCCCCACCCGTATTAACAATACACTGACTGCAGGTACCCCACCCTTATAAACAGTACAGTGACTGCAGGTACCCCCACCCTTATAAACAATTCAGTGACTGCATTTGTCCGCACCCTTATAAACAATACAGTGACTGCAGGTACCTCCACCCTTATGAACAATACAGTGACTGCAGGTACCCTCACCCTTATAAACAATACAGTGACTGCAGGAGTCCCCACCCTTATAAACAATACAGTGACTGCAGGTGTCCACACTCTTATGAACAATACAGTGACTGCAGGTACCCCACCCTTATAAACAATACAGTGACTGCAGGTACCCCACCCTTATAACAATACAGTGACTGCAGGTACCCCCACCCTTATGAACAATACAGTGACTGCAGGTACCCCCTCCCTTATGAACAATACAGTGAGTGCAGGTACCCCCACCCTTATAAACAATACAGTGACTGCAGGTGTCCCCACCCTTATAAACAATACAGTGACTGCAGGTGTCCCCACCCTTATGAATAATACAGTGACTGCAGGTACCCCACCCTTATAAACAATACAGTGACTGCAGGTACCCCACCCTTATAACAATACAGTGACTGCAGGTACCCCCACCCGTATTAACAATACACTGACTGCAGGTACCACACCCTTATAAACAATACAGTGACTGCAGGTACCCCCACCCTTATAAACAATACAGTGACTGCATGTGTCCCCACACTTATGAACGATACAGTTAGTGCAGGTACCCCCACCCTTATAAACAATAGCGACTGCAGGTACCCCCTACCTTATAAACAATACAGTGACTGCAGGTGTCCCCACCCTTATAAACATACAGTGACTGCAGGTACCCCCACCCTTATAAACATACAGTGACTGCAGGTACCCCACCCTTATAAACAATAGCGACTGCAGGTACCCCCACCCTTATGAACAATACAGTGACTGCAGGTGACCCCACCCTTATAAACAATACAGTGGCTGCATGTGTCCCCACACTTATGAACGATACAGTTAGTGCAGGTACCCCCACCCTTATAAACAATAGCGACTGCAGGTACCCCCTACCTTATAAACAATACAGTGACTGCAGGTGTCCCCACCCTTATAAACATACAGTGACTGCAGGTACCCCCACCCTTATAAACATACAGTGACTGCAGGTACCCCACCCTTATAAACAATAGCGACTGCAGGTACCCCCACCCTTATGAACAATACAGTGACTGCAGGTGACCCCACCCTTACAAACAATACAGTGGCTGCAGGTACCCCACCCTTATAAACAATACAGTGACTGCAGGTACCCCCACCCTTATAAACATACAGTGACTGCAGGTACCCTCACCCTTATAAACATACAGTGACTGCAGGTACCTCCACCCTTTGTAAACATACAGTGACTGCAGGTACCCCCACCCTTATAAACAATAGCGACTGCAGGTACCCCCACCCTTATGAACAATACATTGACTGCAGGTAACCCCACCCTTATAAACAATAGAGTGGCTGCAGATACCCCACCCTTATAAACAATACAGTGACTGCAGGTACCCCCACCCTTATAAACATACAGTGACTGTAGGTACCCTCACCCTTATAAACAATAGCGACTGCAAGTACCCCCACCCTTATGAACAATACAGTGACTGCAGGTGTCCCCACCCTTATAAACAATACAGTGACTGCAAGTGTCCCCACCCTTATAAACAATACAGTGACTGCAGGTACCCCCACCCTTATAAACATACAGTGACTGCAGGTACCCCCACCCTTTTAAACAATAGCGACTGCAGGTACCCCCACCCTTATGAACAATACAGTGACTGCAGGTGTCCCCACCTTTATAAACAATACAGTGACTGCAAGTGTCCCCACCGTTATAAACAATACAGTGACTGCAGGTACCCCCACCCTTATAAACATACAGTGACTGCAGGTACCCCCACCCTTATAAACAATACAGTGACTGCAAGTACGCCCACCCTTATAAACATACAGTGACTGCAGGTACCCCAACCCTTATAAACAATAGCGACTGCAGGTACCCCCACCCTTATGAACAATACAGTGACTGCAGGTACCCCCACCCTTATAAACATACAGTGACTGCAGGTACCCCCACCCTTATAAACATACAGTGACGGCCGGTACCCCCACCCTTATAAACCATACAGTGACTGCAGGTACCCCCACCCTTATAAACAATACAGTGACTGCAGGTGTCCCCACCCTTATAAACAATACAGTGACTGCAGGTGTCCCCACCCTTATGAACAATACAGTGACTGCAGGTACCCCACCCTTATAAACAATACAGTGACTGCAGGTACCCCACCCTTTTAAACAATACAGTGACTGCAGGTACCCCCCCGACTGTATTAACAATAGCGACTGCAGGTACCCCCACCCTTATAAACAATACAGTGACTGCAGGGACCCCACCCTTATAAACAATACAGTGGATGCAGGTGTCCCCACCCCTATAAACAATACAGTGACTGTAGGTGTCCCCACCCTTATAAACATACAGTGACTGCAGGTACCCCCACCCTTATAAATAATACAGTGACTGCAGGTACCCCCACCCTTATAAACAATACAGTGACTGCAGGTGTCCCCACCCTTATAAACAATAGCGACTGCAGGTACCCCCACCCTTATAAACAATACAGTGACTGCAGGTGTCCCCACCCTTATAAACAATAGCGACTGCAGGTACCCCCGCCCTTATAAACAATACAGTGACTGCAGGTGTCCTCACCCTTATAAACAATACAGTGACTGCAGGTACCCTCACCCTTATAAACAATACAGTGACTGCAGGTACCCCCACCCTTATAAACATACAGTGACTGCAGGTACCCCCACCCTTATAAACAATACAGTGACTGCAGGTACGCCCACCCTTATAAACATACAATGACGGCCGGTACCCCCACCCTTATAAACAATACAGTGACTGCAGGTGTCCCCACTCTTATAAACAATACAGTGACTGCAGGTGTCCCCACCCTTATGAACAATACAGTGACTGCAGCTACCCCACGCTTATAAACAATACAGTGACTGCAGGTACCCCACCCTTATAAACAATACAGTGACTGCAGGTACCCCCCCGCCTGTATTAACAATACACTGACTGCAGGTACCCAACCCTTATAAACAATACAGTGACTGCAGGTACCCCCACCCTTATAAACAATACAGTCACTGCAGGTACCCCCACCCTTATAAACAATACAGTGCCTGCAGGTGTCCCCACACTTATGAACAATACAGTGACTGCAGGTACCCCACCCTTATAAACAATACAGTGACTGCAGGTACCCCACCCTTATAAACAATACAGTGACTGCAGGTACCCCCACCCGTATTAACAATACACTGACTGCAGGTACCCCACCCTTATAAACAGTACAGTGACTGCAGGTGTACCCACCCTTATAAACAATACAGTGACTGCAGGTGTACCCACCCTTATAAACAATACAGTGACTGCAGGTACCCCCACCCTTATAAACATACAGTGACTGCAGGTACCCCCACCCTTATAAACATACAGTGACGGCCGGTACCCCCACCCTTATAAACAATACAGTGACTGCAGGTGTCCCCACCCTTATGAACAATACAGTGACTGCAGGTACCCCACGCTTATAAACAATACAGTGACTGCAGGTACCCCACCCTTATAAACAATACAGTGACTGCAGGTACCCCCCCGCCTGTATTAACAATACACTGACTGCAGGTACCCCACCCTTATAAACAATACAGTGACTGCAGGTACCCCCACCCTTATAAACAATACAGTGACTGCATGTGTCCCCACCCTTATGAACAATACAGTCACTGCAGGTACCCCCACCCTTATAAACAATACAGTGCCTGCAGGTGTCCCCACACTTATGAACAATACAGTGACTGCAGGTACCCCACCCTTATAAACAATACAGTGACTGCAGGTACCCCCACCCGTATTAACAATACACTGACTGCAGGTACCCCACCCTTATAAACAGTACAGTGACTGCAGGTACCCCCACCCTTATAAACAATTCAGTGACTGCATTTGTCCGCACCCTTATAAACAATACAGTGACTGCAGGTACCTCCACCCTTATGAACAATACAGTGACTGCAGGTACCCTCACCCTTATAAACAATACAGTGACTGCAGGAGTCCCCACCCTTATAAACAATACAGTGACTGCAGGTGTCCCCACTCTTATGAACAATACAGTGACTGCAGGTACCCCACCCTTATAAACAATACAGTGACTGCAGGTACCCCACCCTTATAACAATACAGTGACTGCAGGTACCCCCACCCTTATGAACAATACAGTGACTGCAGGTACCCCCTCCCTTATGAACAATACAGTGAGTGCAGGTACCCCCACCCTTATAAACAATACAGTGACTGCAGGTGTCCCCACCCTTATAAACAATACAGTGACTGCAGGTGTCCCCACCCTTATGAATAATACAGTGACTGCAGGTACCCCACCCTTATAAACAATACAGTGACTGCAGGTACCCCACCCTTATAACAATACAGTGACTGCAGGTACCCCCACCCGTATTAACAATACACTGACTGCAGGTACCACACCCTTATAAACAATACAGTGACTGCAGGTACCCCCACCCTTATAAACAATACAGTGACTGCATGTGTCCCCACACTTATGAACGATACAGTTAGTGCAGGTACCCCCACCCTTATAAACAATAGCGACTGCAGGTACCCCCTACCTTATAAACAATACAGTGACTGCAGGTGTCCCCACCCTTATAAACATACAGTGACTGCAGGTACCCCCACCCTTATAAACATACAGTGACTGCAGGTACCCCACCCTTATAAACAATAGCGACTGCAGGTACCCCCACCCTTATGAACAATACAGTGACTGCAGGTGACCCCACCCTTATAAACAATACAGTGGCTGCATGTGTCCCCACACTTATGAACGATACAGTTAGTGCAGGTACCCCCACCCTTATAAACAATAGCGACTGCAGGTACCCCCTACCTTATAAACAATACAGTGACTGCAGGTGTCCCCACCCTTATAAACATACAGTGACTGCAGGTACCCCCACCCTTATAAACATACAGTGACTGCAGGTACCCCACCCTTATAAACAATAGCGACTGCAGGTACCCCCACCCTTATGAACAATACAGTGACTGCAGGTGACCCCACCCTTACAAACAATACAGTGGCTGCAGGTACCCCACCCTTATAAACAATACAGTGACTGCAGGTACCCCCACCCTTATAAACATACAGTGACTGCAGGTACCCTCACCCTTATAAACATACAGTGACTGCAGGTACCTCCACCCTTTGTAAACATACAGTGACTGCAGGTACCCCCACCCTTATAAACAATAGCGACTGCAGGTACCCCCACCCTTATGAACAATACATTGACTGCAGGTAACCCCACCCTTATAAACAATAGAGTGGCTGCAGATACCCCACCCTTATAAACAATACAGTGACTGCAGGTACCCCCACCCTTATAAACATACAGTGACTGTAGGTACCCTCACCCTTATAAACAATAGCGACTGCAAGTACCCCCACCCTTATGAACAATACAGTGACTGCAGGTGTCCCCACCCTTATAAACAATACAGTGACTGCAAGTGTCCCCACCCTTATAAACAATACAGTGACTGCAGGTACCCCCACCCTTATAAACATACAGTGACTGCAGGTACCCCCACCCTTTTAAACAATAGCGACTGCAGGTACCCCCACCCTTATGAACAATACAGTGACTGCAGGTGTCCCCACCTTTATAAACAATACAGTGACTGCAAGTGTCCCCACCGTTATAAACAATACAGTGACTGCAGGTACCCCCACCCTTATAAACATACAGTGACTGCAGGTACCCCCACCCTTATAAACAATACAGTGACTGCAAGTACGCCCACCCTTATAAACATACAGTGACTGCAGGTACCCCAACCCTTATAAACAATAGCGACTGCAGGTACCCCCACCCTTATGAACAATACAGTGACTGCAGGTACCCCCACCCTTATAAACATACAGTGACTGCAGGTACCCCCACCCTTATAAACATACAGTGACGGCCGGTACCCCCACCCTTATAAACCATACAGTGACTGCAGGTACCCCCACCCTTATAAACAATACAGTGACTGCAGGTGTCCCCACCCTTATAAACAATACAGTGACTGCAGGTGTCCCCACCCTTATGAACAATACAGTGACTGCAGGTACCCCACCCTTATAAACAATACAGTGACTGCAGGTACCCCACCCTTTTAAACAATACAGTGACTGCAGGTACCCCCCCGACTGTATTAACAATAGCGACTGCAGGTACCCCCACCCTTATAAACAATACAGTGACTGCAGGGACCCCACCCTTATAAACAATACAGTGGATGCAGGTGTCCCCACCCCTATAAACAATACAGTGACTGTAGGTGTCCCCACCCTTATAAACATACAGTGACTGCAGGTACCCCCACCCTTATAAATAATACAGTGACTGCAGGTACCCCCACCCTTATAAACAATACAGTGACTGCAGGTGTCCCCACCCTTATAAACAATAGCGACTGCAGGTACCCCCACCCTTATAAACAATACAGTGACTGCAGGTGTCCCCACCCTTATAAACAATAGCGACTGCAGGTACCCCCGCCCTTATAAACAATACAGTGACTGCAGGTGTCCTCACCCTTATAAACAATACAGTGACTGCAGGTACCCTCACCCTTATAAACAATACAGTGACTGCAGGTACCCCACCCTTATAAACAATACAGTGACTGCAGGTGTACCCACCCTTATAAACAATACAGTGACTGCAGGTGTCCCCACCCTTATAAACATACAGTGACTGCAGGTACCCCCACCCTTATAAACATACAGTGACTGCAGGTACCCCACCCTTATAAACAATAGCGACTGCAGGTACCCCCACCCTTATGAACAATACAGTGACTGCAGGTGACCCCACCCTTATAAACAATACAGTGGCTGCAGGTACCCCACCCTTATAAACAATACAGTGACTGCAGGTACCCCCACCCTTATAAACATACAGTGACTGCAGGTACCCTCACCCTTATAAACATACAGTGACTGCAGGTACCTCCACCCTTATAAACATACAGTGACTGCAGGTACCCCCACCCTTATAAACAATAGCGACTGCAGGTACCCCCACCCTTATAAACAATACAGTGACTGCAGGTGTCCCCACCCTTATGAACAATACAGTGACTGCAGGTACCCCCACCCTTATAAACAATACAGTGCCTGCAGGTGTCACCACCCTTATAAACAATACAGTGACTGCAGGTACCCCCACCCTTATAAACAATACAGTGACTGCATGTGTCCCCACCCTTATGAACGATACAGTGAGTGCAGGTACCCCCACCCTTATAAACAATAGCGACTGCAGGTACCCCCACTCTTATAAACAATACAGTGACTGCAGGTGTCCCCACCCTTATAAACAATACAGTGGCTGCAGGTACCCCCACCCTTATAAACATAAAGTGACTGCAGGTACCTCCACCATTATAAACATACAGTGACTGCAGGTACCCCCACCCTTATAAACAATAGCGACTGCAGGTACCCCCACCCTTATGAACAATACAGTGACTGCAGGTGTCCCCACCCTTATAAACAGTACTGTGACTGCAAGTGTCCCCACCCTTATAAACAATACAGTGACTGCAGGTACCCCCACCCTTATAAACATACAGTGACTGCAGGTACACCCACCCTTATAAACATACAGTGACTGCAGGTGTCCCCACCCTTATGAACAATACAGTGACTGCAGGTACCCCCACCCTTATAAACAATACAGTGCCTGCAGGTGTCCCCACCCTTATAAACAATACAGTGACTGCAGGTACCCCCACCCTTATAAACAATACAGTGACTGCATGTGTCCCCACTCTTATGAACGATACAGTGAGTGCAGGTACCCCCACCCTTATAAACAATAGCGACTGCAGGTACCCCCACTCTTATGAACAATACAGTGACTGCATGTGTCCCCACTCTTACAAACAATACAGTGGCTGCAGGTACCCCCACCCTTATAAACATAAAGTGACTGCAGGTACCCCCACCCTTATAAACAATAGTGACTGCAGGTACCCCCACACTTATGAACAATACAGTGACTGCAGGTACCCCTACCCTTATAAACAATAGTGACTGCAGGTACCCCCACCCTTATGAACAATACAGTGACTGTAGGTGACCCCACCCTTATAAACAATACAGTGGCTGCAGGTACCCCACCCTTATAAACATACAGTGACTGCAGGTACCCTCACCCTTATAAACATACAGTGACTGCAGGTACCCCCACCCTTATAAACAATACAGTGACTGCAGGTACCCCCACCCTTATAAACAATAGCGACTGCAGGTACCCCCACCCTTATGAACAATACAGTGACTGCAGGTGTCCCCACCCTTATAAACAGTACAGTGACTGCAAGTGTCCCCACCCTTATAAACAATACAGTGACTGCAGGTACCCCCACCCTTATAAACATACAGTGACTGCAGGTACCCCCACCCTTATAAACATACAGTGACTGCAGGTGTCCACACCCTTATAAACATACAGTGACTGCAGGTGTCCCCACCCTTATGAACAATACAGTGACTGCAGGTACCCCCACCCTTATAAACAATACAGTGCCTGCAGGTGTCCCCACCCTTATAAACAATACAGTGACTGCAGGTACCCCCACCCTTATAAACATACAGTGACTGCAGGTGTCCACACCCTTATAAACAATACAGTGACTGCAGGTGTCCCCACCCTTATGAACAATACAGTGACTGCAGGTACCCCCACCCTTATAAACATACAGTGACTGCAGGTACCCCCACTCTTATAAACATACAGTGACTGCAGGTACCCCCACCCTAATAAACATACAGTGACTGCAGGTGTCCACACCCTTATAAACAATACAGTGACTGCAGGTGTCCCCACCCTTATGAACAATACAGTGACTGCAGGTACCCCCCCGACTGTATTAACAATAGCGACTGCAGGTACCCCCACCCTTATGAACAATACAGTGACTGCAGGTGACCCCACCCTTACAAACAATACAGTGGCTGCAGGTACCCCACCCTTATAAACAATACAGTGACTGCAGGTACCCCCACCCTTATAAACATACAGTGACTGCAGGTACCCTCACCCTTATAAACATACAGTGACTGCAGGTACCTCCACCCTTTGTAAACATACAGTGACTGCAGGTACCCCCACCCTTATAAACAATAGCGACTGCAGGTACCCCCACCCTTATGAACAATACATTGACTGCAGGTAACCCCACCCTTATAAACAATAGAGTGGCTGCAGATACCCCACCCTTATAAACAATACAGTGACTGCAGGTACCCCCACCCTTATAAACATACAGTGACTGTAGGTACCCTCACCCTTATAAACAATAGCGACTGCAAGTACCCCCACCCTTATGAACAATACAGTGACTGCAGGTGTCCCCACCCTTATAAACAATACAGTGACTGCAAGTGTCCCCACCCTTATAAACAATACAGTGACTGCAGGTACCCCCACCCTTATAAACATACAGTGACTGCAGGTACCCCCACCCTTTTAAACAATAGCGACTGCAGGTACCCCCACCCTTATGAACAATACAGTGACTGCAGGTGTCCCCACCTTTATAAACAATACAGTGACTGCAAGTGTCCCCACCGTTATAAACAATACAGTGACTGCAGGTACCCCCACCCTTATAAACATACAGTGACTGCAGGTACCCCCACCCTTATAAACAATACAGTGACTGCAAGTACGCCCACCCTTATAAACATACAGTGACTGCAGGTACCCCAACCCTTATAAACAATAGCGACTGCAGGTACCCCCACCCTTATGAACAATACAGTGACTGCAGGTACCCCCACCCTTATAAACATACAGTGACTGCAGGTACCCCCACCCTTATAAACATACAGTGACGGCCGGTACCCCCACCCTTATAAACCATACAGTGACTGCAGGTACCCCCACCCTTATAAACAATACAGTGACTGCAGGTGTCCCCACCCTTATAAACAATACAGTGACTGCAGGTGTCCCCACCCTTATGAACAATACAGTGACTGCAGGTACCCCACCCTTATAAACAATACAGTGACTGCAGGTACCCCACCCTTTTAAACAATACAGTGACTGCAGGTACCCCCCCGACTGTATTAACAATAGCGACTGCAGGTACCCCCACCCTTATAAACAATACAGTGACTGCAGGGACCCCACCCTTATAAACAATACAGTGGATGCAGGTGTCCCCACCCCTATAAACAATACAGTGACTGTAGGTGTCCCCACCCTTATAAACATACAGTGACTGCAGGTACCCCCACCCTTATAAATAATACAGTGACTGCAGGTACGCCCACCCTTATAAACAATACAGTGACTGCAGGTGTCCCCACCCTTATAAACAATAGCGACTGCAGGTACCCCCACCCTTATAAACAATACAGTGACTGCAGGTGTCCCCACCCTTATAAACAATAGCGACTGCAGGTACCCCCGCCCTTATAAACAATACAGTGACTGCAGGTGTCCTCACCCTTATAAACAATACAGTGACTGCAGGTACCCTCACCCTTATAAACAATACAGTGACTGCAGGTACCCCACCCTTATAAACAATACAGTGACTGCAGGTGTACCCACCCTTATAAACAATACAGTGACTGCAGGTGTCCCCACCCTTATAAACATACAGTGACTGCAGGTACCCCCACCCTTATAAACATACAGTGACTGCAGGTACCCCACCCTTATAAACAATAGCGACTGCAGGTACCCCCACCCTTATGAACAATACAGTGACTGCAGGTGACCCCACCCTTATAAACAATACAGTGGCTGCAGGTACCCCACCCTTATAAACAATACAGTGACTGCAGGTACCCCCACCCTTATAAACATACAGTGACTGCAGGTACCCTCACCCTTATAAACATACAGTGACTGCAGGTACCTCCACCCTTATAAACATACAGTGACTGCAGGTACCCCCACCCTTATAAACAATAGCGACTGCAGGTACCCCCACCCTTATAAACAATACAGTGACTGCAGGTGTCCCCACCCTTATGAACAATACAGTGACTGCAGGTACCCCCACCCTTATAAACAATACAGTGCCTGCAGGTGTCACCACCCTTATAAACAATACAGTGACTGCAGGTACCCCCACCCTTATAAACAATACAGTGACTGCATGTGTCCCCACCCTTATGAACGATACAGTGAGTGCAGGTACCCCCACCCTTATAAACAATAGCGACTGCAGGTACCCCCACTCTTATAAACAATACAGTGACTGCAGGTGTCCCCACCCTTATAAACAATACAGTGGCTGCAGGTACCCCCACCCTTATAAACATAAAGTGACTGCAGGTACCTCCACCATTATAAACATACAGTGACTGCAGGTACCCCCACCCTTATAAACAATAGCGACTGCAGGTACCCCCACCCTTATGAACAATACAGTGACTGCAGGTGTCCCCACCCTTATAAACAGTACTGTGACTGCAAGTGTCCCCACCCTTATAAACAATACAGTGACTGCAGGTACCCCCACCCTTATAAACATACAGTGACTGCAGGTACACCCACCCTTATAAACATACAGTGACTGCAGGTGTCCCCACCCTTATGAACAATACAGTGACTGCAGGTACCCCCACCCTTATAAACAATACAGTGCCTGCAGGTGTCCCCACCCTTATAAACAATACAGTGACTGCAGGTACCCCCACCCTTATAAACAATACAGTGACTGCATGTGTCCCCACTCTTATGAACGATACAGTGAGTGCAGGTACCCCCACCCTTATAAACAATAGCGACTGCAGGTACCCCCACTCTTATGAACAATACAGTGACTGCATGTGTCCCCACTCTTACAAACAATACAGTGGCTGCAGGTACCCCCACCCTTATAAACATAAAGTGACTGCAGGTACCCCCACCCTTATAAACAATAGTGACTGCAGGTACCCCCACCCTTATGAACAATACAGTGACTGCAGGTACCCCTACCCTTATAAACAATAGTGACTGCAGGTACCCCCACCCTTATGAACAATACAGTGACTGTAGGTACCCCCACCCTTATAAACATACAGTGACTGCAGGTACCCCCACCCTTATAAACATACAGTGACTGCAGGTACCCCCACCCTAATAAACATACAGTGACTGCAGGTGTCCACACCCTTATAAACAATACAGTGACTGCAGGTGTCCCCACCCTTATGAACAATACAGTGACTGCAGGTACCCCCCCGACTGTATTAACAATAGCGACTGCAGGTACCCCCACCCTTATGAACAATACAGTGACTGCAGGTGACCCCACCCTTACAAACAATACAGTGGCTGCAGGTACCCCACCCTTATAAACAATACAGTGACTGCAGGTACCCCCACCCTTATAAACATACAGTGACTGCAGGTACCCTCACCCTTATAAACATACAGTGACTGCAGGTACCTCCACCCTTTGTAAACATACAGTGACTGCAGGTACCCCCACCCTTATAAACAATAGCGACTGCAGGTACCCCCACCCTTATGAACAATACATTGACTGCAGGTAACCCCACCCTTATAAACAATAGAGTGGCTGCAGATACCCCACCCTTATAAACAATACAGTGACTGCAGGTACCCCCACCCTTATAAACATACAGTGACTGTAGGTACCCTCACCCTTATAAACAATAGCGACTGCAAGTACCCCCACCCTTATGAACAATACAGTGACTGCAGGTGTCCCCACCCTTATAAACAATACAGTGACTGCAAGTGTCCCCACCCTTATAAACAATACAGTGACTGCAGGTACCCCCACCCTTATAAACATACAGTGACTGCAGGTACCCCCACCCTTTTAAACAATAGCGACTGCAGGTACCCCCACCCTTATGAACAATACAGTGACTGCAGGTGTCCCCACCTTTATAAACAATACAGTGACTGCAAGTGTCCCCACCGTTATAAACAATACAGTGACTGCAGGTACCCCCACCCTTATAAACATAAAGTGACTGCAGGTACCCCCACCCTTATAAACAATAGTGACTGCAGGTACCCCCACCCTTATGAACAATACAGTGACTGCAGGTACCCCTACCCTTATAAACAATAGTGACTGCAGGTACCCCCACCCTTATGAACAATACAGTGACTGCAGGTACCCCCACCCTTATAAACATACAGTGAC
This sequence comes from Lampris megalopsis, assembly GCA_022114975.2. Classification (NCBI taxonomy): domain Eukaryota; kingdom Metazoa; phylum Chordata; class Actinopteri; order Lampriformes; family Lampridae; genus Lampris; species Lampris megalopsis. The sequence continues at coordinate 10,190,667 of JAJHIY020000936.1, read as the reverse complement.
TGCAGGTACCCCCACCCTTATAAACATACAGTGACTGCAGGTACCCCCACCCTAATAAACATACAGTGACTGCAGGTGTCCACACCCTTATAAACAATACAGTGACTGCAGGTGTCCCCACCCTTATGAACAATACAGTGACTGCAGGTACCCCCCCGACTGTATTAACAATAGCGACTGCAGGTACCCCCACCCTTATGAACAATACAGTGACTGCAGGTGACCCCACCCTTACAAACAATACAGTGGCTGCAGGTACCCCACCCTTATAAACAATACAGTGACTGCAGGTACCCCCACCCTTATAAACATACAGTGACTGCAGGTACCCTCACCCTTATAAACATACAGTGACTGCAGGTACCTCCACCCTTTGTAAACATACAGTGACTGCAGGTACCCCCACCCTTATAAACAATAGCGACTGCAGGTACCCCCACCCTTATGAACAATACATTGACTGCAGGTAACCCCACCCTTATAAACAATAGAGTGGCTGCAGATACCCCACCCTTATAAACAATACAGTGACTGCAGGTACCCCCACCCTTATAAACATACAGTGACTGTAGGTACCCTCACCCTTATAAACAATAGCGACTGCAAGTACCCCCACCCTTATGAACAATACAGTGACTGCAGGTGTCCCCACCCTTATAAACAATACAGTGACTGCAAGTGTCCCCACCCTTATAAACAATACAGTGACTGCAGGTACCCCCACCCTTATAAACATACAGTGACTGCAGGTACCCCCACCCTTTTAAACAATAGCGACTGCAGGTACCCCCACCCTTATGAACAATACAGTGACTGCAGGTGTCCCCACCTTTATAAACAATACAGTGACTGCAAGTGTCCCCACCGTTATAAACAATACAGTGACTGCAGGTACCCCCACCCTTATAAACATACAGTGACTGCAGGTACCCCCACCCTTATAAACAATACAGTGACTGCAAGTACGCCCACCCTTATAAACATACAGTGACTGCAGGTACCCCAACCCTTATAAACAATAGCGACTGCAGGTACCCCCACCCTTATGAACAATACAGTGACTGCAGGTACCCCCACCCTTATAAACATACAGTGACTGCAGGTACCCCCACCCTTATAAACATACAGTGACGGCCGGTACCCCCACCCTTATAAACCATACAGTGACTGCAGGTACCCCCACCCTTATAAACAATACAGTGACTGCAGGTGTCCCCACCCTTATAAACAATACAGTGACTGCAGGTGTCCCCACCCTTATGAACAATACAGTGACTGCAGGTACCCCACCCTTATAAACAATACAGTGACTGCAGGTACCCCACCCTTTTAAACAATACAGTGACTGCAGGTACCCCCCCGACTGTATTAACAATAGCGACTGCAGGTACCCCCACCCTTATAAACAATACAGTGACTGCAGGGACCCCACCCTTATAAACAATACAGTGGATGCAGGTGTCCCCACCCCTATAAACAATACAGTGACTGTAGGTGTCCCCACCCTTATAAACATACAGTGACTGCAGGTACCCCCACCCTTATAAATAATACAGTGACTGCAGGTACCCCCACCCTTATAAACAATACAGTGACTGCAGGTGTCCCCACCCTTATAAACAATAGCGACTGCAGGTACCCCCACCCTTATAAACAATACAGTGACTGCAGGTGTCCCCACCCTTATAAACAATAGCGACTGCAGGTACCCCCGCCCTTATAAACAATACAGTGACTGCAGGTGTCCTCACCCTTATAAACAATACAGTGACTGCAGGTACCCTCACCCTTATAAACAATACAGTGACTGCAGGTACCCCACGCTTATAAACAATACAGTGACTGCAGGTGTACCCACCCTTATAAACAATACAGTGACTGCAGGTGTCCCCACCCTTATAAACATACAGTGACTGCAGGTACCCCCACCCTTATAAACATACAGTGACTGCAGGTACCCCACCCTTATAAACAATAGCGACTGCAGGTACCCCCACCCTTATGAACAATACAGTGACTGCAGGTGACCCCACCCTTATAAACAATACAGTGGCTGCAGGTACCCCACCCTTATAAACAATACAGTGACTGCAGGTACCCCCACCCTTATAAACATACAGTGACTGCAGGTACCCTCACCCTTATAAACATACAGTGACTGCAGGTACCTCCACCCTTATAAACATACAGTGACTGCAGGTACCCCCACCCTTATAAACAATAGCGACTGCAGGTACCCCCACCCTTATAAACAATACAGTGACTGCAGGTGTCCCCACCCTTATGAACAATACAGTGACTGCAGGTACCCCCACCCTTATAAACAATACAGTGCCTGCAGGTGTCACCACCCTTATAAACAATACAGTGACTGCAGGTACCCCCACCCTTATAAACAATACAGTGACTGCATGTGTCCCCACCCTTATGAACGATACAGTGAGTGCAGGTACCCCCACCCTTATAAACAATAGCGACTGCAGGTACCCCCACTCTTATAAACAATACAGTGACTGCAGGTGTCCCCACCCTTATAAACAATACAGTGGCTGCAGGTACCCCCACCCTTATAAACATAAAGTGACTGCAGGTACCTCCACCATTATAAACATACAGTGACTGCAGGTACCCCCACCCTTATAAACAATAGCGACTGCAGGTACCCCCACCCTTATGAACAATACAGTGACTGCAGGTGTCCCCACCCTTATAAACAGTACTGTGACTGCAAGTGTCCCCACCCTTATAAACAATACAGTGACTGCAGGTACCCCCACCCTTATAAACATACAGTGACTGCAGGTACACCCACCCTTATAAACATACAGTGACTGCAGGTGTCCCCACCCTTATGAACAATACAGTGACTGCAGGTACCCCCACCCTTATAAACAATACAGTGCCTGCAGGTGTCCCCACCCTTATAAACAATACAGTGACTGCAGGTACCCCCACCCTTATAAACAATACAGTGACTGCATGTGTCCCCACTCTTATGAACGATACAGTGAGTGCAGGTACCCCCACCCTTATAAACAATAGCGACTGCAGGTACCCCCACTCTTATGAACAATACAGTGACTGCATGTGTCCCCACTCTTACAAACAATACAGTGGCTGCAGGTACCCCCACCCTTATAAACATAAAGTGACTGCAGGTACCCCCACCCTTATAAACAATAGTGACTGCAGGTACCCCCACCCTTATGAACAATACAGTGACTGCAGGTACCCCTACCCTTATAAACAATAGTGACTGCAGGTACCCCCACCCTTATGAACAATACAGTGACTGTAGGTGACCCCACCCTTATAAACAATACAGTGGCTGCAGGTACCCCACCCTTATAAACATACAGTGACTGCAGGTACCCTCACCCTTATAAACATACAGTGACTGCAGGTACCCCCACCCTTATAAACAATACAGTGACTGCAGGTACCCCCACCCTTATAAACAATAGCGACTGCAGGTACCCCCACCCTTATGAACAATACAGTGACTGCAGGTGTCCCCACCCTTATAAACAGTACAGTGACTGCAAGTGTCCCCACCCTTATAAACAATACAGTGACTGCAGGTACCCCCACCCTTATAAACATACAGTGACTGCAGGTACCCCCACCCTTATAAACATACAGTGACTGCAGGTGTCCACACCCTTATAAACATACAGTGACTGCAGGTGTCCCCACCCTTATGAACAATACAGTGACTGCAGGTACCCCCACCCTTATAAACAATACAGTGCCTGCAGGTGTCCCCACCCTTATAAACAATACAGTGACTGCAGGTACCCCCACCCTTATAAACATACAGTGACTGCAGGTGTCCACACCCTTATAAACAATACAGTGACTGCAGGTGTCCCCACCCTTATGAACAATACAGTGACTGCAGGTACCCCCACCCTTATAAACATACAGTGACTGCAGGTACCCCCACCCTTATAAACATACAGTGACTGCAGGTACCCCCACCCTAATAAACATACAGTGACTGCAGGTGTCCACACCCTTATAAACAATACAGTGACTGCAGGTGTCCCCACCCTTATGAACAATACAGTGACTGCAGGTACCCCCCCGACTGTATTAACAATAGCGACTGCAGGTACCCCCACCCTTATAAACAATACAGTGACTGCAGGGACCCCACCCTTATAAACAATACAGTGGATGCAGGTGTCCCCACCCCTATAAACAATACAGTGACTGTAGGTGTCCCCACCCTTATAAACAATACAGTGGCTGCAGGTACCCCCACCCTTATAAACATAAAGTGACTGCAGGTACCTCCACCATTATAAACATACAGTGACTGCAGGTACCCCCACCCTTATAAACAATAGCGACTGCAGGTACCCCCACCCTTATGAACAATACAGTGACTGCAGGTGTCCCCACCCTTATAAACAGTACTGTGACTGCAAGTGTCCCCACCCTTATAAACAATACAGTGACTGCAGGTACCCCCACCCTTATAAACATACAGTGACTGCAGGTACACCCACCCTTATAAACATACAGTGACTGCAGGTGTCCCCACCCTTATGAACAATACAGTGACTGCAGGTACCCCCACCCTTATAAACAATACAGTGCCTGCAGGTGTCCCCACCCTTATAAACAATACAGTGACTGCAGGTACCCCCACCCTTATAAACAATACAGTGACTGCATGTGTCCCCACTCTTATGAACGATACAGTGAGTGCAGGTACCCCCACCCTTATAAACAATAGCGACTGCAGGTACCCCCACTCTTATGAACAATACAGTGACTGCATGTGTCCCCACTCTTACAAACAATACAGTGGCTGCAGGTACCCCCACCCTTATAAACATAAAGTGACTGCAGGTACCCCCACCCTTATAAACAATAGTGACTGCAGGTACCCCCACCCTTATGAACAATACAGTGACTGCAGGTACCCCTACCCTTATAAACAATAGTGACTGCAGGTACCCCCACCCTTATGAACAATACAGTGACTGTAGGTACCCCCACCCTTATAAACATACAGTGACTGCAGGTACCCCCACCCTTATAAACATACAGTGACTGCAGGTACCCCCACCCTAATAAACATACAGTGACTGCAGGTGTCCACACCCTTATAAACAATACAGTGACTGCAGGTGTCCCCACCCTTATGAACAATACAGTGACTGCAGGTACCCCCCCGACTGTATTAACAATAGCGACTGCAGGTACCCCCACCCTTATGAACAATACAGTGACTGCAGGTGACCCCACCCTTACAAACAATACAGTGGCTGCAGGTACCCCACCCTTATAAACAATACAGTGACTGCAGGTACCCCCACCCTTATAAACATACAGTGACTGCAGGTACCCTCACCCTTATAAACATACAGTGACTGCAGGTACCTCCACCCTTTGTAAACATACAGTGACTGCAGGTACCCCCACCCTTATAAACAATAGCGACTGCAGGTACCCCCACCCTTATGAACAATACATTGACTGCAGGTAACCCCACCCTTATAAACAATAGAGTGGCTGCAGATACCCCACCCTTATAAACAATACAGTGACTGCAGGTACCCCCACCCTTATAAACATACAGTGACTGTAGGTACCCTCACCCTTATAAACAATAGCGACTGCAAGTACCCCCACCCTTATGAACAATACAGTGACTGCAGGTGTCCCCACCCTTATAAACAATACAGTGACTGCAAGTGTCCCCACCCTTATAAACAATACAGTGACTGCAGGTACCCCCACCCTTATAAACATACAGTGACTGCAGGTACCCCCACCCTTTTAAACAATAGCGACTGCAGGTACCCCCACCCTTATGAACAATACAGTGACTGCAGGTGTCCCCACCTTTATAAACAATACAGTGACTGCAAGTGTCCCCACCGTTATAAACAATACAGTGACTGCAGGTACCCCCACCCTTATAAACATAAAGTGACTGCAGGTACCCCCACCCTTATAAACAATAGTGACTGCAGGTACCCCCACCCTTATGAACAATACAGTGACTGCAGGTACCCCTACCCTTATAAACAATAGTGACTGCAGGTACCCCCACCCTTATGAACAATACAGTGACTGCAGGTACCCCCACCCTTATAAACATACAGTGACTGCAGGTACCTCCACCCTTATAAACATACAGTGACTGCAGGTACCCCCACCCTAATAAACATACAGTGACTGCAGGTGTCCACACCCTTATAAACAATACAGTGACTGCAGGTGTCCCCACCCTTATGAACAATACAGTGACTGCAGGTACCCCCCCGACTGTATTAACAATAGCGACTGCAGGTACCCCCACCCTTATGAACAATACAGTGACTGCAGGTGACCCCACCCTTACAAACAATACAGTGGCTGCAGGTACCCCACCCTTATAAACAATACAGTGACTGCAGGTACCCCCACCCTTATAAACATACAGTGACTGCAGGTACCCTCACCCTTATAAACATACAGTGACTGCAGGTACCTCCACCCTTTGTAAACATACAGTGACTGCAGGTACCCCCACCCTTATAAACAATAGCGACTGCAGGTACCCCCACCCTTATGAACAATACATTGACTGCAGGTAACCCCACCCTTATAAACAATAGAGTGGCTGCAGATACCCCACCCTTATAAACAATACAGTGACTGCAGGTACCCCCACCCTTATAAACATACAGTGACTGTAGGTACCCTCACCCTTATAAACAATAGCGACTGCAAGTACCCCCACCCTTATGAACAATACAGTGACTGCAGGTGTCCCCACCCTTATAAACAATACAGTGACTGCAAGTGTCCCCACCCTTATAAACAATACAGTGACTGCAGGTACCCCCACCCTTATAAACATACAGTGACTGCAGGTACCCCCACCCTTTTAAACAATAGCGACTGCAGGTACCCCCACCCTTATGAACAATACAGTGACTGCAGGTGTCCCCACCTTTATAAACAATACAGTGACTGCAAGTGTCCCCACCGTTATAAACAATACAGTGACTGCAGGTACCCCCACCCTTATAAACATACAGTGACTGCAGGTACCCCCACCCTTATAAACAATACAGTGACTGCAAGTACGCCCACCCTTATAAACATACAGTGACTGCAGGTACCCCAACCCTTATAAACAATAGCGACTGCAGGTACCCCCACCCTTATGAACAATACAGTGACTGCAGGTACCCCCACCCTTATAAACATACAGTGACTGCAGGTACCCCCACCCTTATAAACATACAGTGACGGCCGGTACCCCCACCCTTATAAACCATACAGTGACTGCAGGTACCCCCACCCTTATAAACAATACAGTGACTGCAGGTGTCCCCACCCTTATAAACAATACAGTGACTGCAGGTGTCCCCACCCTTATGAACAATACAGTGACTGCAGGTACCCCACCCTTATAAACAATACAGTGACTGCAGGTACCCCACCCTTTTAAACAATACAGTGACTGCAGGTACCCCCCCGACTGTATTAACAATAGCGACTGCAGGTACCCCCACCCTTATAAACAATACAGTGACTGCAGGGACCCCACCCTTATAAACAATACAGTGGATGCAGGTGTCCCCACCCCTATAAACAATACAGTGACTGTAGGTGTCCCCACCCTTATAAACATACAGTGACTGCAGGTACCCCCACCCTTATAAATAATACAGTGACTGCAGGTACCCCCACCCTTATAAACAATACAGTGACTGCAGGTGTCCCCACCCTTATAAACAATAGCGACTGCAGGTACCCCCACCCTTATAAACAATACAGTGACTGCAGGTGTCCCCACCCTTATAAACAATAGCGACTGCAGGTACCCCCGCCCTTATAAACAATACAGTGACTGCAGGTGTCCTCACCCTTATAAACAATACAGTGACTGCAGGTACCCTCACCCTTATAAACAATACAGTGACTGCAGGTACCCCACCCTTATAAACAATACAATGACTGCAGGTGTACCCACCCTTATAAACAATACAGTGACTGCAGGTGTCCCCACCCTTATAAACATACAGTGACTGCAGGTACCCCCACCCTTATAAACATACAGTGACTGCAGGTACCCCACCCTTATAAACAATAGCGACTGCAGGTACCCCCACCCTTATGAACAATACAGTGACTGCAGGTGACCCCACCCTTATAAACAATACAGTGGCTGCAGGTACCCCACCCTTATAAACAATACAGTGACTGCAGGTACCCCCACCCTTATAAACATACAGTGACTGCAGGTACCCTCACCCTTATAAACATACAGTGACTGCAGGTACCTCCACCCTTATAAACATACAGTGACTGCAGGTACCCCCACCCTTATAAACAATAGCGACTGCAGGTACCCCCACCCTTATAAACAATACAGTGACTGCAGGTGTCCCCACCCTTATGAACAATACAGTGACTGCAGGTACCCCCACCCTTATAAACAATACAGTGCCTGCAGGTGTCACCACCCTTATAAACAATACAGTGACTGCAGGTACCCCCACCCTTATAAACAATACAGTGACTGCATGTGTCCCCACCCTTATGAACGATACAGTGAGTGCAGGTACCCCCACCCTTATAAACAATAGCGACTGCAGGTACCCCCACTCTTATAAACAATACAGTGACTGCAGGTGTCCCCACCCTTATAAACAATACAGTGGCTGCAGGTACCCCCACCCTTATAAACATAAAGTGACTGCAGGTACCTCCACCATTATAAACATACAGTGACTGCAGGTACCCCCACCCTTATAAACAATAGCGACTGCAGGTACCCCCACCCTTATGAACAATACAGTGACTGCAGGTGTCCCCACCCTTATAAACAGTACTGTGACTGCAAGTGTCCCCACCCTTATAAACAATACAGTGACTGCAGGTACCCCCACCCTTATAAACATACAGTGACTGCAGATACCCTCACCCTTATAAACATACAGTGACTGCAGGTACCTCCACCCTTATAAACATACAGTGACTGCAGGTACCCCCACCCTTATAAACAATAGCGACTGCAGGTACCCCCACCCTTATAAACAATACAGTGACTGCAGGTGTCCCCACCCTTATGAACAATACAGTGACTGCAGGTACCCCCACCCTTATAAACAATACAGTGCCTGCAGGTGTCACCACCCTTATAAACAATACAGTGACTGCAGGTACCCCCACCCTTATAAACAATACAGTGACTGCATGTGTCCCCACCCTTATGAACGATACAGTGAGTGCAGGTACCCCCACCCTTATAAACAATAGCGACTGCAGGTACCCCCACTCTTATAAACAATACAGTGACTGCAGGTGTCCCCACCCTTATAAACAATACAGTGGCTGCAGGTACCCCCACCCTTATAAACATAAAGTGACTGCAGGTACCTCCACCATTATAAACATACAGTGACTGCAGGTACCCCCACCCTTATAAACAATAGCGACTGCAGGTACCCCCACCCTTATGAACAATACAGTGACTGCAGGTGTCCCCACCCTTATAAACAGTACTGTGACTGCAAGTGTCCCCACCCTTATAAACAATACAGTGACTGCAGGTACCCCCACCCTTATAAACATACAGTGACTGCAGGTACACCCACCCTTATAAACATACAGTGACTGCAGGTGTCCCCACCCTTATGAACAATACAGTGACTGCAGGTACCCCCACCCTTATAAACAATACAGTGCCTGCAGGTGTCCCCACCCTTATAAACAATACAGTGACTGCAGGTACCCCCACCCTTATAAACAATACAGTGACTGCATGTGTCCCCACTCTTATGAACGATACAGTGAGTGCAGGTACCCCCACCCTTATAAACAATAGCGACTGCAGGTACCCCCACTCTTATGAACAATACAGTGACTGCATGTGTCCCCACTCTTACAAACAATACAGTGGCTGCAGGTACCCCCACCCTTATAAACATAAAGTGACTGCAGGTACCCCCACCCTTATAAACAATAGTGACTGCAGGTACCCCCACCCTTATGAACAATACAGTGACTGCAGGTACCCCTACCCTTATAAACAATAGTGACTGCAGGTACCCCCACCCTTATGAACAATACAGTGACTGTAGGTGACCCCACCCTTATAAACAATACAGTGGCTGCAGGTACCCCACCCTTATAAACATACAGTGACTGCAGGTACCCTCACCCTTATAAACATACAGTGACTGCAGGTACCCCCACCCTTATAAACAATACAGTGACTGCAGGTACCCCCACCCTTATAAACAATAGCGACTGCAGGTACCCCCACCCTTATGAACAATACAGTGACTGCAGGTGTCCCCACCCTTATAAACAGTACAGTGACTGCAAGTGTCCCCACCCTTATAAACAATACAGTGACTGCAGGTACCCCCACCCTTATAAACATACAGTGACTGCAGGTACCCCCACCCTTATAAACATACAGTGACTGCAGGTGTCCACACCCTTATAAACATACAGTGACTGCAGGTGTCCCCACCCTTATGAACAATACAGTGACTGCAGGTACCCCCACCCTTATAAACAATACAGTGCCTGCAGGTGTCCCCACCCTTATAAACAATACAGTGACTGCAGGTACCCCCACCCTTATAAACATACAGTGACTGCAGGTGTCCACACCCTTATAAACAATACAGTGACTGCAGGTGTCCCCACCCTTATGAACAATACAGTGACTGCAGGTACCCCCACCCTTATAAACATACAGTGACTGCAGGTACCCCCACCCTTATAAACATACAGTGACTGCAGGTACCCCCACCCTAATAAACATACAGTGACTGCAGGTGTCCACACCCTTATAAACAATACAGTGACTGCAGGTGTCCCCACCCTTATGAACAATACAGTGACTGCAGGTACCCCCCCGACTGTATTAACAATAGCGACTGCAGGTACCCCCACCCTTATAAACAATACAGTGACTGCAGGGACCCCACCCTTATAAACAATACAGTGGATGCAGGTGTCCCCACCCCTATAAACAATACAGTGACTGTAGGTGTCCCCACCCTTATAAACATACAGTGACTGCAGGTACCCCCACCCTTATAAATAATACAGTGACTGCAGGTACCCCCACCCTTATAAACAATACAGTGACTGCAGGTGTCCCCACCCTTATAAACAATAGCGACTGCAGGTACCCCCACCCTTATAAACAATACAGTGACTGCAGGTGTCCCCACCCTTATAAACAATAGCGACTGCAGGTACCCCCACCCTTATGAACAATACAGTGACTGCAGGTGACCCCACCCTTATAAACAATACAGTGGCTGCAGGTACCCCACCCTTATAAACAATACAGTGACTGCAGGTACCCCCACCCTTATAAACTTACAGTGACTGCAGGTACCCCCACCCGTATTAACAATACACTGACTGCAGGTACCCCACCCTTATAAACAGTACAGTGACTGCAGGTACCCCCACCCTTATAAACAATTCAGTGACTGCATTTGTCCCCACCCTTATAAACAATACAGTGACTGCAGGTACCTCCACCCTTATGAACAATACAGTGACTGCAGGTACCCTCACCCTTATAAACAATACAGTGACTGCAGGAGTCCCCACCCTTATAAACAATACAGTGACTGCAGGTGTCCCCACTCTTATGAACAATACAGTGACTGCAGGTACCCCACCCTTATAAACAATACAGTGACTGCAGGTACCCCACCCTTATAACAATACAGTGACTGCAGGTACCCCCACCCTTATGAACAATACAGTGACTGCAGGTACCCCCTCCCTTATGAACAATACAGTGAGTGCAGGTACCCCCACCCTTATAAACAATACAGTGACTGCAGGTGTCCCCACCCTTATAAACAATACAGTGACTGCAGGTGTCCCCACCCTTATGAATAATACAGTGACTGCAGGTACCCCACCCTTATAAACAATACAGTGACTGCAGGTACCCCACCCTTATAACAATACAGTGACTGCAGGTACCCCCACCCGTATTAACAATACACTGACTGCAGGTACCACACCCTTATAAACAATACAGTGACTGCAGGTACCCCCACCCTTATAAACAATACAGTGACTGCATGTGTCCCCACACTTATGAACGATACAGTTAGTGCAGGTACCCCCACCCTTATAAACAATAGCGACTGCAGGTACCCCCTACCTTATAAACAATACAGTGACTGCAGGTGTCCCCACCCTTATAAACATACAGTGACTGCAGGTACCCCCACCCTTATAAACATACAGTGACTGCAGGTACCCCACCCTTATAAACAATAGCGACTGCAGGTACCCCCACCCTTATGAACAATACAGTGACTGCAGGTGACCCCACCCTTATAAACAATACAGTGGCTGCATGTGTCCCCACACTTATGAACGATACAGTTAGTGCAGGTACCCCCACCCTTATAAACAATAGCGACTGCAGGTACCCCCTACCTTATAAACAATACAGTGACTGCAGGTGTCCCCACCCTTATAAACATACAGTGACTGCAGGTACCCCCACCCTTATAAACATACAGTGACTGCAGGTACCCCACCCTTATAAACAATAGCGACTGCAGGTACCCCCACCCTTATGAACAATACAGTGACTGCAGGTGACCCCACCCTTACAAACAATACAGTGGCTGCAGGTACCCCACCCTTATAAACAATACAGTGACTGCAGGTACCCCCACCCTTATAAACATACAGTGACTGCAGGTACCCTCACCCTTATAAACATACAGTGACTGCAGGTACCTCCACCCTTTGTAAACATACAGTGACTGCAGGTACCCCCACCCTTATAAACAATAGCGACTGCAGGTACCCCCACCCTTATGAACAATACATTGACTGCAGGTAACCCCACCCTTATAAACAATAGAGTGGCTGCAGATACCCCACCCTTATAAACAATACAGTGACTGCAGGTACCCCCACCCTTATAAACATACAGTGACTGTAGGTACCCTCACCCTTATAAACAATAGCGACTGCAAGTACCCCCACCCTTATGAACAATACAGTGACTGCAGGTGTCCCCACCCTTATAAACAATACAGTGACTGCATGTGTCCCCACCCTTATAAACAATACAGTGACTGCAGGTACCCCCACCCTTATAAACATACAGTGACTGCAGGTACCCCCACCCTTTTAAACAATAGCGACTGCAGGTACCCCCACCCTTATGAACAATACAGTGACTGCAGGTGTCCCCACCTTTATAAACAATACAGTGACTGCAAGTGTCCCCACCGTTATAAACAATACAGTGACTGCAGGTACCCCCACCCTTATAAACATACAGTGACTGCAGGTACCCCCACCCTTATAAACAATACAGTGACTGCAAGTACGCCCACCCTTATAAACATACAGTGACTGCAGGTACCCCAACCCTTATAAACAATAGCGACTGCAGGTACCCCCACCCTTATGAACAATACAGTGACTGCAGGTACCCCCACCCTTATAAACATACAGTGACTGCAGGTACCCCCACCCTTATAAACATACAGTGACGGCCGGTACCCCCACCCTTATAAACCATACAGTGACTGCAGGTACCCCCACCCTTATAAACAATACAGTGACTGCAGGTGTCCCCACCCTTATAAACAATACAGTGACTGCAGGTGTCCCCACCCTTATGAACAATACAGTGACTGCAGGTACCCCACCCTTATAAACAATACAGTGACTGCAGGTACCCCACCCTTTTAAACAATACAGTGACTGCAGGTACCCCCCCGACTGTATTAACAATAGCGACTGCAGGTACCCCCACCCTTATAAACAATACAGTGACTGCAGGGACCCCACCCTTATAAACAATACAGTGGATGCAGGTGTCCCCACCCCTATAAACAATACAGTGACTGTAGGTGTCCCCACCCTTATAAACATACAGTGACTGCAGGTACCCCCACCCTTATAAATAATACAGTGACTGCAGGTACCCCCACCCTTATAAACAATACAGTGACTGCAGGTGTCCCCACCCTTATAAACAATAGCGACTGCAGGTACCCCCACCCTTATAAACAATACAGTGACTGCAGGTGTCCCCACCCTTATAAACAATAGCGACTGCAGGTACCCCCGCCCTTATAAACAATACAGTGACTGCAGGTGTCCTCACCCTTATAAACAATACAGTGACTGCAGGTACCCTCACCCTTATAAACAATACAGTGACTGCAGGTACCCCCACCCTTATAAACATACAGTGACTGCAGGTACCCCCACCCTTATAAACAATACAGTGACTGCAGGTACGCCCACCCTTATAAACATACAATGACGGCCGGTACCCCCACCCTTATAAACAATACAGTGACTGCAGGTGTCCCCACTCTTATAAACAATACAGTGACTGCAGGTGTCCCCACCCTTATGAACAATACAGTGACTGCAGCTACCCCACGCTTATAAACAATACAGTGACTGCAGGTACCCCACCCTTATAAACAATACAGTGACTGCAGGTACCCCCCCGCCTGTATTAACAATACACTGACTGCAGGTACCCAACCCTTATAAACAATACAGTGACTGCAGGTACCCCCACCCTTATAAACAATACAGTCACTGCAGGTACCCCCACCCTTATAAACAATACAGTGCCTGCAGGTGTCCCCACACTTATGAACAATACAGTGACTGCAGGTACCCCACCCTTATAAACAATACAGTGACTGCAGGTACCCCACCCTTATAAACAATACAGTGACTGCAGGTACCCCCACCCGTATTAACAATACACTGACTGCAGGTACCCCACCCTTATAAACAGTACAGTGACTGCAGGTGTACCCACCCTTATAAACAATACAGTGACTGCAGGTGTACCCACCCTTATAAACAATACAGTGACTGCAGGTACCCCCACCCTTATAAACATACAGTGACTGCAGGTACCCCCACCCTTATAAACATACAGTGACGGCCGGTACCCCCACCCTTATAAACAATACAGTGACTGCAGGTGTCCCCACCCTTATGAACAATACAGTGACTGCAGGTACCCCACGCTTATAAACAATACAGTGACTGCAGGTACCCCACCCTTATAAACAATACAGTGACTGCAGGTACCCCCCCGCCTGTATTAACAATACACTGACTGCAGGTACCCCACCCTTATAAACAATACAGTGACTGCAGGTACCCCCACCCTTATAAACAATACAGTGACTGCATGTGTCCCCACCCTTATGAACAATACAGTCACTGCAGGTACCCCCACCCTTATAAACAATACAGTGCCTGCAGGTGTCCCCACACTTATGAACAATACAGTGACTGCAGGTACCCCACCCTTATAAACAATACAGTGACTGCAGGTACCCCCACCCGTATTAACAATACACTGACTGCAGGTACCCCACCCTTATAAACAGTACAGTGACTGCAGGTACCCCCACCCTTATGAACAATTCAGTGACTGCATTTGTCCGCACCCTTATAAACAATACAGTGACTGCAGGTACCTCCACCCTTATGAACAATACAGTGACTGCAGGTACCCTCACCCTTATAAACAATACAGTGACTGCAGGAGTCCCCACCCTTATAAACAATACAGTGACTGCAGGTGTCCCCACTCTTATGAACAATACAGTGACTGCAGGTACCCCACCCTTATAAACAATACAGTGACTGCAGGTACCCCACCCTTATAACAATACAGTGACTGCAGGTACCCCCACCCTTATGAACAATACAGTGACTGCAGGTACCCCCTCCCTTATGAACAATACAGTGAGTGCAGGTACCCCCACCCTTATAAACAATACAGTGACTGCAGGTGTCCCCACCCTTATAAACAATACAGTGACTGCAGGTGTCCCCACCCTTATGAATAATACAGTGACTGCAGGTACCCCACCCTTATAAACAATACAGTGACTGCAGGTACCCCACCCTTATAACAATACAGTGACTGCAGGTACCCCCACCCGTATTAACAATACACTGACTGCAGGTACCCCACCCTTATAAACAGTACAGTGACTGCAGGTACCCCCACCCTTATAAACAATTCAGTGACTGCATTTGTCCGCACCCTTATAAACAATACAGTGACTGCAGGTACCTCCACCCTTATGAACAATACAGTGACTGCAGGTACCCTCACCCTTATAAACAATACAGTGACTGCAGGAGTCCCCACCCTTATAAACAATACAGTGACTGCAGGTGTCCCCACTCTTATGAACAATACAGTGACTGCAGGTACCCCACCCTTATAAACAATACAGTGACTGCAGGTACCCCACCCTTATAACAATACAGTGACTGCAGGTACCCCCACCCTTATGAACAATACAGTGACTGCAGGTACCCCCTCCCTTATGAACAATACAGTGAGTGCAGGTACCCCCACCCTTATAAACAATACAGTGACTGCAGGTGTCCCCACCCTTATAAACAATACAGTGACTGCAGGTGTCCCCACCCTTATGAATAATACAGTGACTGCAGGTACCCCACCCTTATAAACAATACAGTGACTGCAGGTACCCCACCCTTATAACAATACAGTGACTGCAGGTACCCCCACCCGTATTAACAATACACTGACTGCAGGTACCACACCCTTATAAACAATACAGTGACTGCAGGTACCCCCACCCTTATAAACAATACAGTGACTGCATGTGTCCCCACACTTATGAACGATACAGTTAGTGCAGGTACCCCCACCCTTATAAACAATAGCGACTGCAGGTACCCCCTACCTTATAAACAATACAGTGACTGCAGGTGTCCCCACCCTTATAAACATACAGTGACTGCAGGTACCCCCACCCTTATAAACATACAGTGACTGCAGGTACCCCACCCTTATAAACAATAGCGACTGCAGGTACCCCCACCCTTATGAACAATACAGTGACTGCAGGTGACCCCACCCTTATAAACAATACAGTGGCTGCATGTGTCCCCACACTTATGAACGATACAGTTAGTGCAGGTACCCCCACCCTTATAAACAATAGCGACTGCAGGTACCCCCTACCTTATAAACAATACAGTGACTGCAGGTGTCCCCACCCTTATAAACATACAGTGATTGCAGGTACCCCCACCCTTATAAACATACAGTGACTGCAGGTACCCCACCCTTATAAACAATAGCGACTGCAGGTACCCCCACCCTTATGAACAATACAGTGACTGCAGGTGACCCCACCCTTACAAACAATACAGTGGCTGCAGGTACCCCACCCTTATAAACAATACAGTGACTGCAGGTACCCCCACCCTTATAAACATACAGTGACTGCAGGTACCCTCACCCTTATAAACATACAGTGACTGCAGGTACCTCCACCCTTTGTAAACATACAGTGACTGCAGGTACCCCCACCCTTATAAACAATAGCGACTGCAGGTACCCCCACCCTTATGAACAATACATTGACTGCAGGTAACCCCACCCTTATAAACAATAGAGTGGCTGCAGATACCCCACCCTTATAAACAATACAGTGACTGCAGGTACCCCCACCCTTATAAACATACAGTGACTGTAGGTACCCTCACCCTTATAAACAATAGCGACTGCAAGTACCCCCACCCTTATGAACAATACAGTGACTGCAGGTGTCCCCACCCTTATAAACAATACAGTGACTGCAAGTGTCCCCACCCTTATAAACAATACAGTGACTGCAGGTACCCCCACCCTTATAAACATACAGTGACTGCAGGTACCCCCACCCTTTTAAACAATAGCGACTGCAGGTACCCCCACCCTTATGAACAATACAGTGACTGCAGGTGTCCCCACCTTTATAAACAATACAGTGACTGCAAGTGTCCCCACCGTTATAAACAATACAGTGACTGCAGGTACCCCCACCCTTATAAACATACAGTGACTGCAGGTACCCCCACCCTTATAAACAATACAGTGACTGCAAGTACGCCCACCCTTATAAACATACAGTGACTGCAGGTACCCCAACCCTTATAAACAATAGCGACTGCAGGTACCCCCACCCTTATGAACAATACAGTGACTGCAGGTACCCCCACCCTTATAAACATACAGTGACTGCAGGTACCCCCACCCTTATAAACATACAGTGACGGCCGGTACCCCCACCCTTATAAACCATACAGTGACTGCAGGTACCCCCACCCTTATAAACAATACAGTGACTGCAGGTGTCCCCACCCTTATAAACAATACAGTGACTGCAGGTGTCCCCACCCTTATGAACAATACAGTGACTGCAGGTACCCCACCCTTATAAACAATACAGTGACTGCAGGTACCCCACCCTTTTAAACAATACAGTGACTGCAGGTACCCCCCCGACTGTATTAACAATAGCGACTGCAGGTACCCCCACCCTTATAAACAATACAGTGACTGCAGGGACCCCACCCTTATAAACAATACAGTGGATGCAGGTGTCCCCACCCCTATAAACAATACAGTGACTGTAGGTGTCCCCACCCTTATAAACATACAGTGACTGCAGGTACCCCCACCCTTATAAATAATACAGTGACTGCAGGTACCCCCACCCTTATAAACAATACAGTGACTGCAGGTGTCCCCACCCTTATAAACAATAGCGACTGCAGGTACCCCCACCCTTATAAACAATACAGTGACTGCAGGTGTCCCCACCCTTATAAACAATAGCGACTGCAGGTACCCCCGCCCTTATAAACAATACAGTGACTGCAGGTGTCCTCACCCTTATAAACAATACAGTGACTGCAGGTACCCTCACCCTTATAAACAATACAGTGACTGCAGGTACCCCACCCTTATAAACAATACAGTGACTGCAGGTGTACCCACCCTTATAAACAATACAGTGACTGCAGGTGTCCCCACCCTTATAAACATACAGTGACTGCAGGTACCCCCACCCTTATAAACATACAGTGACTGCAGGTACCCCACCCTTATAAACAATAGCGACTGCAGGTACCCCCACCCTTATGAACAATACAGTGACTGCAGGTGACCCCACCCTTATAAACAATACAGTGGCTGCAGGTACCCCACCCTTATAAACAATACAGTGACTGCAGGTACCCCCACCCTTATAAACATACAGTGACTGCAGGTACCCTCACCCTTATAAACATACAGTGACTGCAGGTACCTCCACCCTTATAAACATACAGTGACTGCAGGTACCCCCACCCTTATAAACAATAGCGACTGCAGGTACCCCCACCCTTATAAACAATACAGTGACTGCAGGTGTCCCCACCCTTATGAACAATACAGTGACTGCAGGTACCCCCACCCTTATAAACAATACAGTGCCTGCAGGTGTCACCACCCTTATAAACAATACAGTGACTGCAGGTACCCCCACCCTTATAAACAATACAGTGACTGCATGTGTCCCCACCCTTATGAACGATACAGTGAGTGCAGGTACCCCCACCCTTATAAACAATAGCGACTGCAGGTACCCCCACTCTTATAAACAATACAGTGACTGCAGGTGTCCCCACCCTTATAAACAATACAGTGGCTGCAGGTACCCCCACCCTTATAAACATAAAGTGACTGCAGGTACCTCCACCATTATAAACATACAGTGACTGCAGGTACCCCCACCCTTATAAACAATAGCGACTGCAGGTACCCCCACCCTTATGAACAATACAGTGACTGCAGGTGTCCCCACCCTTATAAACAGTACTGTGACTGCAAGTGTCCCCACCCTTATAAACAATACAGTGACTGCAGGTACCCCCACCCTTATAAACATACAATGACTGCAGGTACACCCACCCTTATAAACATACAGTGACTGCAGGTGTCCCCACCCTTATGAACAATACAGTGACTGCAGGTACCCCCACCCTTATAAACAATACAGTGCCTGCAGGTGTCCCCACCCTTATAAACAATACAGTGACTGCAGGTACCCCCACCCTTATAAACAATACAGTGACTGCATGTGTCCCCACTCTTATGAACGATACAGTGAGTGCAGGTACCCCCACCCTTATAAACAATAGCGACTGCAGGTACCCCCACTCTTATGAACAATACAGTGACTGCATGTGTCCCCACTCTTACAAACAATACAGTGGCTGCAGGTACCCCCACCCTTATAAACATAAAGTGACTGCAGGTACCCCCACCCTTATAAACAATAGTGACTGCAGGTACCCCCACCCTTATGAACAATACAGTGACTGCAGGTACCCCTACCCTTATAAACAATAGTGACTGCAGGTACCCCCACCCTTATGAACAATACAGTGACTGTAGGTGACCCCACCCTTATAAACAATACAGTGGCTGCAGGTACCCCACCCTTATAAACATACAGTGACTGCAGGTACCCTCACCCTTATAAACATACAGTGACTGCAGGTACCCCCACCCTTATAAACAATACAGTGACTGCAGGTACCCCCACCCTTATAAACAATAGCGACTGCAGGTACCCCCACCCTTATGAACAATACAGTGACTGCAGGTGTCCCCACCCTTATAAACAGTACAGTGACTGCAAGTGTCCCCACCCTTATAAACAATACAGTGACTGCAGGTACCCCCACCCTTATAAACATACAGTGACTGCAGGTACCCCCACCCTTATAAACATACAGTGACTGCAGGTGTCCACACCCTTATAAACATACAGTGACTGCAGGTGTCCCCACCCTTATGAACAATACAGTGACTGCAGGTACCCCCACCCTTATAAACAATACAGTGCCTGCAGGTGTCCCCACCCTTATAAACAATACAGTGACTGCAGGTACCCCCACCCTTATAAACATACAGTGACTGCAGGTGTCCACACCCTTATAAACAATACAGTGACTGCAGGTGTCCCCACCCTTATGAACAATACAGTGACTGCAGGTACCCCCACCCTTATAAACATACAGTGACTGCAGGTACCCCCACCCTTATAAACATACAGTGACTGCAGGTACCCCCACCCTAATAAACATACAGTGACTGCAGGTGTCCACACCCTTATAAACAATACAGTGACTGCAGGTGTCCCCACCCTTATGAACAATACAGTGACTGCAGGTACCCCCCCGACTGTATTAACAATAGCGACTGCAGGTACCCCCACCCTTATGAACAATACAGTGACTGCAGGTGACCCCACCCTTACAAACAATACAGTGGCTGCAGGTACCCCACCCTTATAAACAATACAGTGACTGCAGGTACCCCCACCCTTATAAACATACAGTGACTGCAGGTACCCTCACCCTTATAAACATACAGTGACTGCAGGTACCTCCACCCTTTGTAAACATACAGTGACTGCAGGTACCCCCACCCTTATAAACAATAGCGACTGCAGGTACCCCCACCCTTATGAACAATACATTGACTGCAGGTAACCCCACCCTTATAAACAATAGAGTGGCTGCAGATACCCCACCCTTATAAACAATACAGTGACTGCAGGTACCCCCACCCTTATAAACATACAGTGACTGTAGGTACCCTCACCCTTATAAACAATAGCGACTGCAAGTACCCCCACCCTTATGAACAATACAGTGACTGCAGGTGTCCCCACCCTTATAAACAATACAGTGACTGCAAGTGTCCCCACCCTTATAAACAATACAGTGACTGCAGGTACCCCCACCCTTATAAACATACAGTGACTGCAGGTACCCCCACCCTTTTAAACAATAGCGACTGCAGGTACCCCCACCCTTATGAACAATACAGTGACTGCAGGTGTCCCCACCTTTATAAACAATACAGTGACTGCAAGTGTCCCCACCGTTATAAACAATACAGTGACTGCAGGTACCCCCACCCTTATAAACATACAGTGACTGCAGGTACCCCCACCCTTATAAACAATACAGTGACTGCAAGTACGCCCACCCTTATAAACATACAGTGACTGCAGGTACCCCAACCCTTATAAACAATAGCGACTGCAGGTACCCCCACCCTTATGAACAATACAGTGACTGCAGGTACCCCCACCCTTATAAACATACAGTGACTGCAGGTACCCCCACCCTTATAAACATACAGTGACGGCCGGTACCCCCACCCTTATAAACCATACAGTGACTGCAGGTACCCCCACCCTTATAAACAATACAGTGACTGCAGGTGTCCCCACCCTTATAAACAATACAGTGACTGCAGGTGTCCCCACCCTTATGAACAATACAGTGACTGCAGGTACCCCACCCTTATAAACAATACAGTGACTGCAGACACCCCACCCTTTTAAACAATACAGTGACTGCAGGTACCCCCCCGACTGTATTAACAATAGCGACTGCAGGTACCCCCACCCTTATAAACAATACAGTGACTGCAGGGACCCCACCCTTATAAACAATACAGTGGATGCAGGTGTCCCCACCCCTATAAACAATACAGTGACTGCAGGTACCCCCACCCTTATAAATAATACAGTGACTGCAGGTACCCCCACCCTTATAAACAATACAGTGACTGCAGGTGTCCCCACCCTTATAAACAATAGCGACTGCAGGTACCCCCACCCTTATAAACAATACAGTGACTGCAGGTGTCCCCACCCTTATAAACAATAGCGACTGCAGGTACCCCCGCCCTTATAAACAATACAGTGACTGCAGGTGTCCTCACCCTTATAAACAATACAGTGACTGCAGGTACCCTCACCCTTATAAACAATACAGTGACTGCAGGTACCCCACCCTTATAAACAATACAGTGACTGCAGGTGTACCCACCCTTATAAACAATACAGTGACTGCAGGTGTCCCCACCCTTATAAACATACAGTGACTGCAGGTACCCCCACCCTTATAAACATACAGTGACTGCAGGTACCCCACCCTTATAAACAATAGCGACTGCAGGTACCCCCACCCTTATGAACAATACAGTGACTGCAGGTGACCCCACCCTTATAAACAATACAGTGGCTGCAGGTACCCCACCCTTATAAACAATACAGTGACTGCAGGTACCCCCACCCTTATAAACATACAGTGACTGCAGGTACCCTCACCCTTATAAACATACAGTGACTGCAGGTACCTCCACCCTTATAAACATACAGTGACTGCAGGTACCCCCACCCTTATAAACAATAGCGACTGCAGGTACCCCCACCCTTATAAACAATACAGTGACTGCAGGTGTCCCCACCCTTATGAACAATACAGTGACTGCAGGTACCCCCACCCTTATAAACAATACAGTGCCTGCAGGTGTCACCACCCTTATAAACAATACAGTGACTGCAGGTACCCCCACCCTTATAAACAATACAGTGACTGCATGTGTCCCCACCCTTATGAACGATACAGTGAGTGCAGGTACCCCCACCCTTATAAACAATAGCGACTGCAGGTACCCCCACTCTTATAAACAATACAGTGACTGCAGGTGTCCCCACCCTTATAAACAATACAGTGGCTGCAGGTACCCCCACCCTTATAAACATAAAGTGACTGCAGGTACCTCCACCATTATAAACATACAGTGACTGCAGGTACCCCCACCCTTATAAACAATAGCGACTGCAGGTACCCCCACCCTTATGAACAATACAGTGACTGCAGGTGTCCCCACCCTTATAAACAGTACTGTGACTGCAAGTGTCCCCACCCTTATAAACAATACAGTGACTGCAGGTACCCCCACCCTTATAAACATACAGTGACTGCAGGTACACCCACCCTTATAAACATACAGTGACTGCAGGTGTCCCCACCCTTATGAACAATACAGTGACTGCAGGTACCCCCACCCTTATAAACAATACAGTGCCTGCAGGTGTCCCCACCCTTATAAACAATACAGTGACTGCAGGTACCCCCACCCTTATAAACAATACAGTGACTGCATGTGTCCCCACGCTTATGAACGATACAGTGAGTGCAGGTACCCCCACCCTTATAAACAATAGCGACTGCAGGTACCCCCACTCTTATGAACAATACAGTGACTGCATGTGTCCCCACTCTTACAAACAATACAGTGGCTGCAGGTACCCCCACCCTTATAAACATAAAGTGACTGCAGGTACCCCCACCCTTATAAACAATAGTGACTGCAGGTACCCCCACCCTTATGAACAATACAGTGACTGCAGGTACCCCTACCCTTATAAACAATAGTGACTGCAGGTACCCCCACCCTTATGAACAATACAGTGACTGTAGGTGACCCCACCCTTATAAACAATACAGTGGCTGCAGGTACCCCCACCCTTTTAAACAATAGCGACTGCAGGTACCCCCACCCTTATGAACAATACAGTGACTGCAGGTGTCCCCACCTTTATAAACAATACAGTGACTGCAAGTGTCCCCACCGTTATAAACAATACAGTGACTGCAGGTACCCCCACCCTTATAAACATACAGTGACTGCAGGTACCCCCACCCTTATAAACAATACAGTGACTGCAAGTACGCCCACCCTTATAAACATACAGTGACTGCAGGTACCCCAACCCTTATAAACAATAGCGACTGCAGGTACCCCCACCCTTATGAACAATACAGTGACTGCAGGTACCCCCACCCTTATAAACATACAGTGACTGCAGGTACCCCCACCCTTATAAACATACAGTGACGGCCGGTACCCCCCCCCCCTATAAACCATACAGTGACTGCAGGTACCCCCACCCTTATAAACAATACAGTGACTGCAGGTGTCCCCACCCTTATAAACAATACAGTGACTGCAGGTGTCCCCACCCTTATGAACAATACAGTGACTGCAGGTACCCCACCCTTATAAACAATACAGTGACTGCAGGTACCCCACCCTTTTAAACAATACAGTGACTGCAGGTACCCCCCCGACTGTATTAACAATAGCGACTGCAGGTACCCCCACCCTTATAAACAATACAGTGACTGCAGGGACCCCACCCTTATAAACAATACAGTGGATGCAGGTGTCCCCACCCCTATAAACAATACAGTGACTGTAGGTGTCCCCACCCTTATAAACATACAGTGACTGCAGGTACCCCCACCCTTATAAATAATACAGTGACTGCAGGTACCCCCACCCTTATAAACAATACAGTGACTGCAGGTGTCCCCACCCTTATAAACAATAGCGACTGCAGGTACCCCCACCCTTATAAACAATACAGTGACTGCAGGTGTCCCCACCCTTATAAACAATAGCGACTGCAGGTACCCCCGCCCTTATAAACAATACAGTGACTGCAGGTGTCCTCACCCTTATAAACAATACAGTGACTGCAGGTACCCTCACCCTTATAAACAATACAGTGACTGCAGGTACCCCACCCTTATAAACAATACAGTGACTGCAGGTGTACCCACCCTTATAAACAATACAGTGACTGCAGGTGTCCCCACCCTTATAAACATACAGTGACTGCAGGTACCCCCACCCTTATAAACATACAGTGACTGCAGGTACCCCACCCTTATAAACAATAGCGACTGCAGGTACCCCCACCCTTATGAACAATACAGTGACTGCAGGTGACCCCACCCTTATAAACAATACAGTGGCTGCAGGTACCCCACCCTTATAAACAATACAGTGACTGCAGGTACCCCCACCCTTATAAACATACAGTGACTGCAGGTACCCTCACCCTTATAAACATACAGTGACTGCAGGTACCTCCACCCTTATAAACATACAGTGACTGCAGGTACCCCCACCCTTATAAACAATAGCGACTGCAGGTACCCCCACCCTTATAAACAATACAGTGACTGCAGGTGTCCCCACCCTTATGAACAATACAGTGACTGCAGGTACCCCCACCCTTATAAACAATACAGTGCCTGCAGGTGTCACCACCCTTATAAACAATACAGTGACTGCAGGTACCCCCACCCTTATAAACAATACAGTGACTGCATGTGTCCCCACCCTTATGAACGATACAGTGAGTGCAGGTACCCCCACCCTTATAAACAATAGCGACTGCAGGTACCCCCACTCTTATAAACAATACAGTGACTGCAGGTGTCCCCACCCTTATAAACAATACAGTGGCTGCAGGTACCCCCACCCTTATAAACATAAAGTGACTGCAGGTACCTCCACCATTATAAACATACAGTGACTGCAGGTACCCCCACCCTTATAAACAATAGCGACTGCAGGTACCCCCACCCTTATGAACAATACAGTGACTGCAGGTGTCCCCACCCTTATAAACAGTACTGTGACTGCAAGTGTCCCCACCCTTATAAACAATACAGTGACTGCAGGTACCCCCACCCTTATAAACATACAGTGACTGCAGGTACACCCACCCTTATAAACATACAGTGACTGCAGGTGTCCCCACCCTTATGAACAATACAGTGACTGCAGGTACCCCCACCCTTATAAACAATACAGTGCCTGCAGGTGTCCCCACCCTTATAAACAATACAGTGACTGCAGGTACCCCCACCCTTATAAACAATACAGTGACTGCATGTGTCCCCACTCTTATGAACGATACAGTGAGTGCAGGTACCCCCACCCTTATAAACAATAGCGACTGCAGGTACCCCCACTCTTATGAACAATACAGTGACTGCATGTGTCCCCACTCTTACAAACAATACAGTGGCTGCAGGTACCCCCACCCTTATAAACATAAAGTGACTGCAGGTACCCCCACCCTTATAAACAATAGTGACTGCAGGTACCCCCACCCTTATGAACAATACAGTGACTGCAGGTACCCCTACCCTTATAAACAATAGTGACTGCAGGTACCCCCACCCTTATGAACAATACAGTGACTGTAGGTGACCCCACCCTTATAAACAATACAGTGGCTGCAGGTACCCCACCCTTATAAACATACAGTGACTGCAGGTACCCTCACCCTTATAAACATACAGTGACTGCAGGTACCCCCACCCTTATAAACAATACAGTGACTGCAGGTACCCCCACCCTTATAAACAATAGCGACTGCAGGTACCCCCACCCTTATGAACAATACAGTGACTGCAGGTGTCCCCACCCTTATAAACAGTACAGTGACTGCAAGTGTCCCCACCCTTATAAACAATACAGTGACTGCAGGTACCCCCACCCTTATAAACATACAGTGACTGCAGGTACCCCCACCCTTATAAACATACAGTGACTGCAGGTGTCCACACCCTTATAAACATACAGTGACTGCAGGTGTCCCCACCCTTATGAACAATACAGTGACTGCAGGTACCCCCACCCTTATAAACAATACAGTGCCTGCAGGTGTCCCCACCCTTATAAACAATACAGTGACTGCAGGTACCCCCACCCTTATAAACATACAGTGACTGCAGGTGTCCACACCCTTATAAACAATACAGTGACTGCAGGTGTCCCCACCCTTATGAACAATACAGTGACTGCAGGTACCCCCACCCTTATAAACATACAGTGACTGCAGGTACCCCCACCCTTATAAACATACAGTGACTGCAGGTACCCCCACCCTAATAAACATACAGTGACTGCAGGTGTCCACACCCTTATAAACAATACAGTGACTGCAGGTGTCCCCACCCTTATGAACAATACAGTGACTGCAGGTACCCCCCCGACTGTATTAACAATAGCGACTGCAGGTACCCCCACCCTTATGAACAATACAGTGACTGCAGGTGACCCCACCCTTACAAACAATACAGTGGCTGCAGGTACCCCACCCTTATAAACAATACAGTGACTGCAGGTACCCCCACCCTTATAAACATACAGTGACTGCAGGTACCCTCACCCTTATAAACATACAGTGACTGCAGGTACCTCCACCCTTTGTAAACATACAGTGACTGCAGGTACCCCCACCCTTATAAACAATAGCGACTGCAGGTACCCCCACCCTTATGAACAATACATTGACTGCAGGTAACCCCACCCTTATAAACAATAGAGTGGCTGCAGATACCCCACCCTTATAAACAATACAGTGACTGCAGGTACCCCCACCCTTATAAACATACAGTGACTGTAGGTACCCTCACCCTTATAAACAATAGCGACTGCAAGTACCCCCACCCTTATGAACAATACAGTGACTGCAGGTGTCCCCACCCTTATAAACAATACAGTGACTGCAAGTGTCCCCACCCTTATAAACAATACAGTGACTGCAGGTACCCCCACCCTTATAAACATACAGTGACTGCAGGTACCCCCACCCTTTTAAACAATAGCGACTGCAGGTACCCCCACCCTTATGAACAATACAGTGACTGCAGGTGTCCCCACCTTTATAAACAATACAGTGACTGCAAGTGTCCCCACCGTTATAAACAATACAGTGACTGCAGGTACCCCCACCCTTATAAACATACAGTGACTGCAGGTACCCCCACCCTTATAAACAATACAGTGACTGCAAGTACGCCCACCCTTATAAACATACAGTGACTGCAGGTACCCCAACCCTTATAAACAATAGCGACTGCAGGTACCCCCACCCTTATGAACAATACAGTGACTGCAGGTACCCCCACCCTTATAAACATACAGTGACTGCAGGTACCCCCACCCTTATAAACATACAGTGACGGCCGGTACCCCCACCCTTATAAACCATACAGTGACTGCAGGTACCCCCACCCTTATAAACAATACAGTGACTGCAGGTGTCCCCACCCTTATAAACAATACAGTGACTGCAGGTGTCCCCACCCTTATGAACAATACAGTGACTGCAGGTACCCCACCCTTATAAACAATACAGTGACTGCAGGTACCCCACCCTTTTAAACAATACAGTGACTGCAGGTACCCCCCCGACTGTATTAACAATAGCGACTGCAGGTACCCCCACCCTTATAAACAATACAGTGACTGCAGGGACCCCACCCTTATAAACAATACAGTGGATGCAGGTGTCCCCACCCCTATAAACAATACAGTGACTGTAGGTGTCCCCACCCTTATAAACATACAGTGACTGCAGGTACCCCCACCCTTATAAATAATACAGTGACTGCAGGTACCCCCACCCTTATAAACAATACAGTGACTGCAGGTGTCCCCACCCTTATAAACAATAGCGACTGCAGGTACCCCCACCCTTATAAACAATACAGTGACTGCAGGTGTCCCCACCCTTATAAACAATAGCGACTGCAGGTACCCCCGCCCTTATAAACAATACAGTGACTGCAGGTGTCCTCACCCTTATAAACAATACAGTGACTGCAGGTACCCTCACCCTTATAAACAATACAGTGACTGCAGGTACCCCACCCTTATAAACAATACAGTGACTGCAGGTGTACCCACCCTTATAAACAATACAGTGACTGCAGGTGTCCCCACCCTTATAAACATACAGTGACTGCAGGTACCCCCACCCTTATAAACATACAGTGACTGCAGGTACCCCACCCTTATAAACAATAGCGACTGCAGGTACCCCCACCCTTATGAACAATACAGTGACTGCAGGTGACCCCACCCTTATAAACAATACAGTGGCTGCAGGTACCCCACCCTTATAAACAATACAGTGACTGCAGGTACCCCCACCCTTATAAACATACAGTGACTGCAGGTACCCTCACCCTTATAAACATACAGTGACTGCAGGTACCTCCACCCTTATAAACATACAGTGACTGCAGGTACCCCCACCCTTATAAACAATAGCGACTGCAGGTACCCCCACCCTTATAAACAATACAGTGACTGCAGGTGTCCCCACCCTTATGAACATTACAGTGACTGCAGGTACCCCCACCCTTATAAACAATACAGTGCCTGCAGGTGTCACCACCCTTATAAACAATACAGTGACTGCAGGTACCCCCACCCTTATAAACAATACAGTGACTGCATGTGTCCCCACCCTTATGAACGATACAGTGAGTGCAGGTACCCCCACCCTTATAAACAATAGCGACTGCAGGTACCCCCACTCTTATAAACAATACAGTGACTGCAGGTGTCCCCACCCTTATAAACAATACAGTGGCTGCAGGTACCCCCACCCTTATAAACATAAAGTGACTGCAGGTACCTCCACCATTATAAACATACAGTGACTGCAGGTACCCCCACCCTTATAAACAATAGCGACTGCAGGTACCCCCACCCTTATGAACAATACAGTGACTGCAGGTGTCCCCACCCTTATAAACAGTACTGTGACTGCAAGTGTCCCCACCCTTATAAACAATACAGTGACTGCAGGTACCCCCACCCTTATAAACATACAGTGACTGCAGGTACACCCACCCTTATAAACATACAGTGACTGCAGGTGTCCCCACCCTTATGAACAATACAGTGACTGCAGGTACCCCCACCCTTATAAACAATACAGTGCCTGCAGGTGTCCCCACCCTTATAAACAATACAGTGACTGCAGGTACCCCCACCCTTATAAACAATACAGTGACTGCATGTGTCCCCACTCTTATGAACGATACAGTGAGTGCAGGTACCCCCACCCTTATAAACAATAGCGACTGCAGGTACCCCCACTCTTATGAACAATACAGTGACTGCATGTGTCCCCACTCTTACAAACAATACAGTGGCTGCAGGTACCCCCACCCTTATAAACATAAAGTGACTGCAGGTACCCCCACCCTTATAAACAATAGTGACTGCAGGTACCCCCACCCTTATGAACAATACAGTGACTGCAGGTACCCCTACCCTTATAAACAATAGTGACTGCAGGTACCCCCACCCTTATGAACAATACAGTGACTGTAGGTGACCCCACCCTTATAAACAATACAGTGGCTGCAGGTACCCCACCCTTATAAACATACAGTGACTGCAGGTACCCTCACCCTTATAAACATACAGTGACTGCAGGTACCCCCACCCTTATAAACAATACAGTGACTGCAGGTACCCCCACCCTTATAAACAATAGCGACTGCAGGTACCCCCACCCTTATGAACAATACAGTGACTGCAGGTGTCCCCACCCTTATAAACAGTACAGTGACTGCAAGTGTCCCCACCCTTATAAACAATACAGTGACTGCAGGTACCCCCACCCTTATAAACATACAGTGACTGCAGGTACCCCCACCCTTATAAACATACAGTGATTGCAGGTGTCCACACCCTTATAAACATACAGTGACTGCAGGTGTCCCCACCCTTATGAACAATACAGTGACTGCAGGTACCCCCACCCTTATAAACAATACAGTGCCTGCAGGTGTCCCCACCCTTATAAACAATACAGTGACTGCAGGTACCCCCACCCTTATAAACATACAGTGACTGCAGGTGTCCACACCCTTATAAACAATACAGTGACTGCAGGTGTCCCCACCCTTATGAACAATACAGTGACTGCAGGTACCCCCACCCTTATAAACATACAGTGACTGCAGGTACCCCCACCCTTATAAACATACAGTGACTGCAGGTACCCCCACCCTAATAAACATACAGTGACTGCAGGTGTCCACACCCTTATAAACAATACAGTGACTGCAGGTGTCCCCACCCTTATGAACAATACAGTGACTGCAGGTACCCCCCCGACTGTATTAACAATAGCGACTGCAGGTACCCCCACCCTTATAAACAATACAGTGACTGCAGGGACCCCACCCTTATAAACAATACAGTGGATGCAGGTGTCCCCACCCCTATAAACAATACAGTGACTGTAGGTGTCCCCACCCTTATAAACATACAGTGACTGCAGGTACCCCCACCCTTATAAATAATACAGTGACTGCAGGTACCCCCACCCTTATAAACAATACAGTGACTGCAGGTGTCCCCACCCTTATAAACAATAGCGACTGCAGGTA
Source organism: Lampris megalopsis (assembly GCA_022114975.2). Classification (NCBI taxonomy): domain Eukaryota; kingdom Metazoa; phylum Chordata; class Actinopteri; order Lampriformes; family Lampridae; genus Lampris; species Lampris megalopsis. The sequence continues at coordinate 10,158,918 of JAJHIY020000936.1, read as the reverse complement.
CCCCCACCCTTATAAACAATACAGTGACTGCAGGTGTCCCCACCCTTATAAACAATAGCGACTGCAGGTACCCCCACCCTTATGAACAATACAGTGACTGCAGGTGACCCCACCCTTATAAACAATACAATGGCTGCAGGTACCCCACCCTTATAAACAATACAGTGACTGCAGGTACCCCCACCCTTATAAACATACAGTGACTGCAGGTACCCTCACCCTTATAAACATACAGTGACTGCAGGTACCTCCACCCTTATAAACATACAGTGACTGCAGGTACCCCCACCCTTATAAACAATAGCGACTGCAGGTACCCCCACCCTTATAAACAATACAGTGACTGCAGGTGTCCCCACCCTTATGAACAATACAGTGACTGCAGGTACCCCCACCCTTATAAACAATACAGTGCCTGCAGGTGTCACCACCCTTATAAACAATACAGTGACTGCAGGTACCCCCACCCTTATAAACAATACAGTGACTGCATGTGTCCCCACCCTTATGAACGATACAGTGAGTGCAGGTACCCCCACCCTTATAAACAATAGCGACTGCAGGTACCCCCACTCTTATAAACAATACAGTGACTGCAGGTGTCCCCACCCTTATAAACAATACAGTGGCTGCAGGTACCCCCACCCTTATAAACATAAAGTGACTGCAGGTACCTCCACCATTATAAACATACAGTGACTGCAGGTACCCCCACCCTTATAAACAGTAGCGACTGCAGGTACCCCCACCCTTATGAACAATACAGTGACTGCAGGTGTCCCCACCCTTATAAACAGTACTGTGACTGCAAGTGTCCCCACCCTTATAAAGAATACAGTGACTGCAGGTACCCCCACCCTTATAAACATACAGTGACTGCAGGTACACCCACCCTTATAAACATACAGTGACTGCAGGTGTCCCCACCCTTATGAACAATACAGTGACTGCAGGTACCCCCACCCTTATAAACAATACAGTGCCTGCAGGTGTCCCCACCCTTATAAACAATACAGTGACTGCAGGTACCCCCACCCTTATAAACAATACAGTGACTGCATGTGTCCCCACTCTTATGAACGATACAGTGAGTGCAGGTACCCCCACCCTTATAAACAATAGCGACTGCAGGTACCCCCACTCTTATGAACAATACAGTGACTGCATGTGTCCCCACTCTTACAAACAATACAGTGGCTGCAGGTACCCCCACCCTTATAAACATAAAGTGACTGCAGGTACCCCCACCCTTATAAACAATAGTGACTGCAGGTACCCCCACCCTTATGAACAATACAGTGACTGCAGGTACCCCTACCCTTATAAACAATAGTGACTGCAGGTACCCCCACCCTTATGAACAATACAGTGACTGTAGGTGACCCCACCCTTATAAACAATACAGTGGCTGCAGGTACCCCACCCTTATAAACATACAGTGACTGCAGGTACCCTCACCCTTATAAACATACAGTGACTGCAGGTACCCCCACCCTTATAAACAATACAGTGACTGCAGGTACCCCCACCCTTATAAACAATAGCGACTGCAGGTACCCCCACCCTTATGAACAATACAGTGACTGCAGGTGTCCCCACCCTTATAAACAGTACAGTGACTGCAAGTGTCCCCACCCTTATAAACAATACAGTGACTGCAGGTACCCCCACCCTTATAAACATACAGTGACTGCAGGTACCCCCACCCTTATAAACATACAGTGACTGCAGGTGTCCACACCCTTATAAACATACAGTGACTGCAGGTGTCCCCACCCTTATGAACAATACAGTGACTGCAGGTACCCCCACCCTTATAAACAATACAGTGCCTGCAGGTGTCCCCACCCTTATAAACAATACAGTGACTGCAGGTACCCCCACCCTTATAAACATACAGTGACTGCAGGTGTCCACACCCTTATAAACAATACAGTGACTGCAGGTGTCCCCACCCTTATGAACAATACAGTGACTGCAGGTACCCCCACCCTTATAAACATACAGTGACTGCAGGTACCCCCACCCTTATAAACATACAGTGACTGCAGGTACCCCCACCCTAATAAACATACAGTGACTGCAGGTGTCCACACCCTTATAAACAATACAGTGACTGCAGGTGTCCCCACCCTTATGAACAATACAGTGACTGCAGGTACCCCCACCCTTATAAACAATACAGTGCCTGCAGGTGTCCCCACCCTTATAAACAATACAGTGACTGCAGGTACCCCCATCCTTATAAACAATAGCGACTGCAGGTACCCCCACCCTTATAAACAATACAGTGACTGCAGGTACCCCCACCCTTATAAACATACAGTGACTGCAGGTACCCCCACCCTTATAAACAATAGCGACTGCAGGTACCCCCACCCTTATAAACATACAGTGACTGCAGGTGTCCACACCCTTGTAAACAATACAGTGACTGCAGGTGTCCCCACCCTTATGAACAATACAGTGACTGCAGGTACCCCCACCCTTATAAACAATACAGTGCCTGCAGGTGTCCCCACCCTTATAAACAATACAGTGACTGCAGGTACCCCCACCCTTATAAACAATAGCGACTGCAGGTACCCCCACCCTTATAAACAATACAGTGACTGCAGGTACCCCCACCCTTATAAACATACAGTGACTGCAGGTACCCCCACCCTTATAAACAATAGCGACTGCAGGTACCCCCACCCGTATGAACAATACAGTGAGTGCAGGTACCCCCACCCTTATTAACAATAGCGACTGCAGGTACCCCCACCCTTATGAACAATACAGTGACTGCAGGTACCCCTACCCTTATAAACAATAGTGACTGCAGATACCCCCACCCTTATGAACAATACAGTGACTGCAGGTGACCCCACCCTTATAAACAATACAGTGGCTGCAGGTACCCCACCCTTATAAACATACAGTGACTGCAGGTACGCTCACCCTTATAAACATACAGTGACTGCAGGTACCCCCACCCTTATAAACAATACAGTGACTGCAGGTACCCCCACCCTTATAAACAATAGCGACTGCAGGTACCCCCTCCCTTATGAACAATACAGTGACTGCAGGTGTCCCCACCCTTATAAACAGTACAGTGACTGCAAGTGTCCCCACCCTTATAAACAATACAGTGACTGCAGGTACCCCCACCCTTATAAACATACAGTGACTGCAGGTACCCCCACCCTTATAAACAATAGCGACTGCAGGTACCCCCACCCTTATGAACAATACAGTGACTGCAGGTGTCCCCACCCTTATAAACAGTACTGTGACTGCAAGTGTCCCCACCCTTATAAACAATACAGTGACTGCAGGTACCCCCACCCTTATAAACATACAGTGACTGCAGGTACACCCACCCTTATAAACATACAGTGACTGCAGGTGTCCCCACCCTTATGAACAATACAGTGACTGCAGGTACCCCCACCCTTATAAACAATACAGTGCCTGCAGGTGTCCCCACCCTTATAAACAATACAGTGACTGCAGGTACCCCCACCCTTATAAACAACACAGTGACTGCATGTGTCCCCACTCTTATGAACGATACAGTGAGTGCAGGTACCCCCACCCTTATAAACAATAGCGACTGCAGGTACCCCCACTCTTATGAACAATACAGTGACTGCATGTGTCCCCACCCTTACAAACAATACAGTGGCTGCAGGTACCCCCACCCTTATAAACATAAAGTGACTGCAGGTACCCCCACCCTTATAAACAATAGTGACTGCAGGTACCCCCACCCTTATGAACAATACAGTGACTGCAGGTACCCCTACCCTTATAAACAATAGTGACTGCAGGTACCCCCACCCTTATGAACAATACAGTGACTGCAGGTGTCCCCACCCTTATAAACAGTACAGTGACTGCAAGTGTCCCCACCCTTATAAACAATACAGTGACTGCAGGTACCCCCACCCTTATAAACATACAGTGACTGCAGGTACCTCCACCCTTATAAACATACAGTGACTGCAGGTACCCCCACCCTTATAAACAATAGCGACTGCAGGTACCCCCACCCTTATAAACAATACAGTGACTGCAGGTGTCCCCACCCTTATGAACAATACAGTGACTGCAGGTACCCCCACCCTTATAAACAATACAGTGCCTGCAGGTGTCACCACCCTTATAAACAATACAGTGACTGCAGGTACCCCCACCCTTATAAACAATACAGTGACTGCATGTGTCCCCACCCTTATGAACGATACAGTGAGTGCAGGTACCCCCACCCTTATAAACAATAGCGACTGCAGGTACCCCCACTCTTATAAACAATACAGTGACTGCAGGTGTCCCCACCCTTATAAGCAATACAGTGGCTGCAGGTACCCCCACCCTTATAAACATAAAGTGACTGCAGGTACCTCCACCATTATAAACATACAGTGACTGCAGGTACCCCCACCCTTATAAACAATAGCGACTGCAGGTACCCCCACCCTTATGAACAATACAGTGACTGCAGGTGTCCCCACCCTTATAAACAGTACTGTGACTGCAAGTGTCCCCACCCTTATAAACAATACAGTGACTGCAGGTACCCCCACCCTTATAAACATACAGTGACTGCAGGTACACCCAACCTTATAAACATACAGTGACTGCAGGTGTCCCCACCCTTATGAACAATACAGTGACTGCAGGTACCCCCACCCTTATAAACAATACAGTGCCTGCAGGTGTCCCCACCCTTATAAACAATACAGTGACTGCAGGTACCCCCACCCTTATAAACAATACAGTGACTGCATGTGTCCCCACTCTTATGAACGATACAGTGAGTGCAGGTACCCCCACCCTTATAAACAATAGCGACTGCAGGTACCCCCACTCTTATGAACAATACAGTGACTGCATGTGTCCCCACCCTTACAAACAATACAGTGGCTGCAGGTACCCCCACCCTTATAAACATAAAGTGACTGCAGGTACCCCCACCCTTATAAACAATAGTGACTGCAGGTACCCCCACCCTTATGAACAATACAGTGACTGCAGGTACCCCTACCCTTATAAACAATAGTGACTGCAGGTACCCCCACCCTTATGAACAATACAGTGACTGTAGGTGACCCCACCCTTATAAACAATACAGTGGCTGCAGGTACCCCACCCTTATAAACATACAGTGACTGCAGGTACCCTCACCCTTATAAACATACAGTGACTGCAGGTACCCCCACCCTTATAAACAATACAGTGACTGCAGGTACCCCCACCCTTATAAACAATAGCGACTGCAGGTACCCCCACCCTTATGAACAATACAGTGACTGCAGGTGTCCCCACCCTTATAAACAGTACAGTGACTGCAAGTGTCCCCACCCTTATAAACAATACAGTGACTGCAGGTACCCCCACCCTTATAAACATACAGTGACTGCAGGTACCCCCACCCTTATAAACATACAGTGACTGCAGGTGTCCACACCCTTATAAACATACAGTGACTGCAGGTGTCCCCACCCTTATGAACAATACAGTGACTGCAGGTACCCCCACCCTTATAAACAATACAGTGACTGCAGGTACCCCCACCCTTATAAACATACAGTGACTGCAGGTGTCCACACCCTTATAAACAATACAGTGACTGCAGGTGTCCCCACCCTTATGAACAATACAGTGACTGCAGGTACCCCCACCCTTATAAACATACAGTGACTGCAGGTACCCCCACCCTTATAAACATACAGTGACTGCAGGTACCCCCACCCTAATAAACATACAGTGACTGCAGGTGTCCACACCCTTATAAACAATACAGTGACTGCAGGTGTCCCCACCCTTATGAACAATACAGTGACTGCAGGTACCCCCACCCTTATAAACAATACAGTGCCTGCAGGTGTCCCCACCCTTATAAACAATACAGTGACTGCAGGTACCCCCATCCTTATAAACAATAGCGACTGCAGGTACCCCCACCCTTATAAACAATACAGTGACTGCAGGTACCCCCACCCTTATAAACATACAGTGACTGCAGGTACCCCCACCCTTATAAACAATAGCGACTGCAGGTACCCCCACCCTTATAAACATACAGTGACTGCAGGTGTCCACACCCTTGTAAACAATACAGTGACTGCAGGTGTCCCCACCCTTATGAACAATACAGTGACTGCAGGTACCCCCACCCTTATAAACAATACAGTGCCTGCAGGTGTCCCCACCCTTATAAACAATACAGTGACTGCAGGTACCCCCACCCTTATAAACAATAGCGACTGCAGGTACCCCCACCCTTATAAACAATACAGTGACTGCAGGTACCCCCACCCTTATAAACATACAGTGACTGCAGGTACCCCCACCCTTATAAACAATAGCGACTGCAGGTACCCCCACCCGTATGAACAATACAGTGAGTGCAGGTACCCCCACCCTTATTAACAATAGCGACTGCAGGTACCCCCACCCTTATAAACAATACAGTGACTGCAGGTACCCCCACCCTTATAAACAATACAGTGACTGCAGGTACCCCCACCCTTATAAACATACAGTGACTGCAGGTGCCCCCCCCCCTATAAACAATAGAGACTGCACGTACCCCCACCCTTATGAACAATACAGTGACTGCAGGTGTCCCCACCCTTATAAACAGTACTGTGACTGCAAGTGTCCCCACCCTTATAAACAGTACAGTGACTGCAAGTGTCCCCACCCTTATAAACAATACAGTGACTGCAGGTACCCCCACCCTTATAAACATACAGTGACTGCAGGTACCTCCACCCTTATAAACATACAGTGACTGCAGGTACCCCCACCCTTATAAACAATAGCGACTGCAGGTACCCCCACCCTTATAAACAATACAGTGACTGCAGGTGTCCCCACCCTTATGAACAATACAGTGACTGCAGGTACCCCCACCCTTATAAACAATACAGTGCCTGCAGGTGTCACCACCCTTATAAACAATACAGTGACTGCAGGTACCCCCACCCTTATAAACAATACAGTGACTGCATGTGTCCCCACCCTTATGAACGATACAGTGAGTGCAGGTACCCCCACCCTTATAAACAATAGCGACTGCAGGTACCCCCACTCTTATAAACAATACAGTGACTGCAGGTGTCCCCACCCTTATAAGCAATACAGTGGCTGCAGGTACCCCCACCCTTATAAACATAAAGTGACTGCAGGTACCTCCACCATTATAAACATACAGTGACTGCAGGTACCCCCACCCTTATAAACAATAGCGACTGCAGGTACCCCCACCCTTATGAACAATACAGTGACTGCAGGTGTCCCCACCCTTATAAACAGTACTGTGACTGCAAGTGTCCCCACCCTTATAAACAATACAGTGACTGCAGGTACCCCCACCCTTATAAACATACAGTGACTGCAGGTACACCCAACCTTATAAACATACAGTGACTGCAGGTGTCCCCACCCTTATGAACAATACAGTGACTGCAGGTACCCCCACCCTTATAAACAATACAGTGCCTGCAGGTGTCCCCACCCTTATAAACAATACAGTGACTGCAGGTACCCCCACCCTTATAAACAATACAGTGACTGCATGTGTCCCCACTCTTATGAACGATACAGTGAGTGCAGGTACCCCCACCCTTATAAACAATAGCGACTGCAGGTACCCCCACTCTTATGAACAATACAGTGACTGCATGTGTCCCCACCCTTACAAACAATACAGTGGCTGCAGGTACCCCCACCCTTATAAACATAAAGTGACTGCAGGTACCCCCACCCTTATAAACAATAGTGACTGCAGGTACCCCCACCCTTATGAACAATACAGTGACTGCAGGTACCCCTACCCTTATAAACAATAGTGACTGCAGGTACCTCCACCCTTATGAACAATACAGTGACTGTAGGTGACCCCACCCTTATAAACAATACAGTGGCTGCAGGTACCCCACCCTTATAAACATACAGTGACTGCAGGTACCCTCACCCTTATAAACATACAGTGACTGCAGGTACCCCCACCCTTATAAACAATACAGTGACTGCAGGTACCCCCACCCTTATAAACAATAGCGACTGCAGGTACCCCCACCCTTATGAACAATACAGTGACTGCAGGTGTCCCCACCCTTATAAACAGTACAGTGACTGCAAGTGTCCCCACCCTTATAAACAATACAGTGACTGCAGGTACCCCCACCCTTATAAACATACAGTGACTGCAGGTACCCCCACCCTTATAAACATACAGTGACTGCAGGTGTCCACACCCTTATAAACATACAGTGACTGCAGGTGTCCCCACCCTTATGAACAATACAGTGACTGCAGGTACCCCCACCCTTATAAACAATACAGTGACTGCAGGTACCCCCACCCTTATAAACATACAGTGACTGCAGGTGTCCACACCCTTATAAACAATACAGTGACTGCAGGTGTCCCCACCCTTATGAACAATACAGTGACTGCAGGTACCCCCACCCTTATAAACATACAGTGACTGCAGGTACCCCCACCCTTATAAACATACAGTGACTGCAGGTACCCCCACCCTAATAAACATACAGTGACTGCAGGTGTCCACACCCTTATAAACAATACAGTGACTGCAGGTGTCCCCACCCTTATGAACAATACAGTGACTGCAGGTACCCCCACCCTTATAAACAATACAGTGCCTGCAGGTGTCCCCACCCTTATAAACAATACAGTGACTGCAGGTACCCCCATCCTTATAAACAATAGCGACTGCAGGTACCCCCACCCTTATAAACAATACAGTGACTGCAGGTACCCCCACCCTTATAAACATACAGTGACTGCAGGTACCCCCACCCTTATAAACAATAGCGACTGCAGGTACCCCCACCCTTATAAACATACAGTGACTGCAGGTGTCCACACCCTTGTAAACAATACAGTGACTGCAGGTGTCCCCACCCTTATGAACAATACAGTGACTGCAGGTACCCCCACCCTTATAAACAATACAGTGCCTGCAGGTGTCCCCACCCTTATAAACAATACAGTGACTGCAGGTACCCCCACCCTTATAAACAATAGCGACTGCAGGTACCCCCACCCTTATAAACAATACAGTGACTGCAGGTACCCCCACCCTTATAAACATACAGTGACTGCAGGTACCCCCACCCTTATAAACAATAGCGACTGCAGGTACCCCCACCCGTATGAACAATACAGTGAGTGCAGGTACCCCCACCCTTATTAACAATAGCGACTGCAGGTACCCCCACCCTTATAAACAATACAGTGACTGCAGGTACCCCCACCCTTATAAACAATACAGTGACTGCAGGTACCCCCACCCTTATAAACATACAGTGACTGCAGGTACCCCCACCCTTATAAACAATAGCGACTGCAGGTACCCCCACCCTTATGAACAATACAGTGACTGCAGGTGTCCCCACCCTTATAAACAGTACTGTGACTGCAAGTGTCCCCACCCTTATAAACAATACAGTGACTGCAGGTACCCCCACCCTTATAAACATACAGTGACTGCAGGTACACCCACCCTTATAAACATACAGTGACTGCTGGTGTCCCCACCCTTATGAACAATACAGTGACTGCAGGTACCCCCACCCTTATAAACAATACAGTGCCTGCAGGTGTCCCCACCCTTATAAACAATACAGTGACTGCAGGTACCCCCACCCTTATAAACAATACAGTGACTGCATGTGTCCCCACTCTTATGAACGATACAGTGAGTGCAGGTACCCCCACCCTTATAAACAATAGCGACTGCAGGTACCCCCACTCTTATGAACAATACAGTGACTGCATGTGTCCCCACCCTTACAAACAATACAGTGGCTGCAGGTACCCCCACCCTTATAAACATAAAGTGACTGCAGGTACCCCCACCCTTATAAACAATAGTGACTGCAGGTACCCCCACCCTTATGAACAATACAGTGACTGCAGGTACCCCTACCCTTATAAACAATAGTGACTGCAGGTACCCCCACCCTTATGAACAATACAGTGACTGTAGGTGACCCCACCCTTATAAACAATACAGTGGCTGCAGGTACCCCACCCTTATAAACATACAGTGACTGCAGGTACCCTCACCCTTATAAACATACAGTGACTGCAGGTACCCCCACCCTTATAAACAATACAGTGACTGCAGGTACCCCCACCCTTATAAACAATAGCGACTGCAGGTACCCCCACCCTTATGAACAATACAGTGACTGCAGGTGTCCCCACCCTTATAAACAGTACAGTGACTGCAAGTGTCCCCACCCTTATAAACAATACAGTGACTGCAGGTACCCCCACCCTTATAAACATACAGTGACTGCAGGTACCCCCACCCTTATAAACATACAGTGACTGCAGGTGTCCACACCCTTATAAACATACAGTGACTGCAGGTGTCCCCACCCTTATGAACAATACAGTGACTGCAGGTACCCCCACCCTTATAAACAATACAGTGCCTGCAGGTTTCCCCACCCTTATAAACAATACAGTGACTGCAGGTACCCCCACCCTTATAAACATACAGTGACTGCAGGTGTCCACACCCTTATAAACAATACAGTGACTGCAGGTGTCCCCACCCTTATGAACAATACAGTGACTGCAGGTACCCCCACCCTTATAAACATACAGTGACTGCAGGTACCCCCACCCTTATAAACATACAGTGACTGCAGGTACCCCCACCCTAATAAACATACAGTGACTGCAGGTGTCCACACCCTTATAAACAATACAGTGACTGCAGGTGTCCCCACCCTTATGAACAATACAGTGACTGCAGGTACCCCCACCCTTATAAACAATAGCGACTGCAGGTACCCCCACCCTTATAAACAATACAGTGACTGCAGGTACCCCCACCCTTATAAACATACAGTGACTGCAGGTACCCCCACCCTTATAAACAATAGCGACTGCAGGTACCCCCACCCGTATGAACAATACAGTGAGTGCAGGTACCCCCACCCTTATTAACAATAGCGACGGCAGGTACCCCCACCCTTATAAACAATATAGTGACTGCAGGTGTCCCCACCCTTATAAACAATACAGTGGCTGCAGGTACCCCCACCCTTATAAACATACAGTGACTGCAGGTACCCCCAACCTTATAAACATACAGTGACTGCAGGTACCCCCACCCTTAGAAAACAATAGCGACTGCAGGTACCCCCACCCTTATGAACAATACAGTGACTGCAGGTGTCCCCACCCTTATAAACAATACAGTGGCTGCAGGTGTCCCCACCCTTATAAACATACAGTGACTGCAGGTACCCCCAACCTTATAAACATACAGTGACTGCAGGTACCCCCACCCTTAGAAAACAATAGCGACTGCAGGTACCCCCACCCTTATGAACAATACAGTGACTGCAGGTGTCCCCACCCTTATAAACAATACAGTGGCTGCAGGTGTCCCCACCCTTATAAACAATACAGTGACTGCAGGTACCCCCACCCTTATAAACATACAGTGACTGCAGGTACCCCCACCCTTATAAACAATAGCGACTGCAGGTACCCCCACCCTTATAAACATACAGTGACTGCAGGTGTCCACACCCTTGTAAACAATACAGTGACTGCAGGTGTCCCCACCCTTATGAACAATACAGTGACTGCAGGTACCCCCACCCTTATAAACAATACAGTGCCTGCAGGTGTCCCCAGCCTTATAAACAATACAGTGACTGCAGGTACCCCCACCCTTATAAACAATAGCGACTGCAGGTACCCCCACCCTTATAAACAATACAGTGACTGCAGGTACCCCCACCCTTATAAACATACAGTGACTGCAGGTACCCCCCCCCTTATAAACAATAGCGACTGCAGGTACCCCCACCCGTATGAACAATACAGTGAGTGCAGGTACCCCCACCCTTATTAACAATAGCGACTGCAGGTACCCCCACCCTTATAAACAATATAGTGACTGCAGGTGTCCCCACCCTTATAAACAATACAGTGGCTGCAGGTACCCCCACCTTTATAAACATACAGTGACTGCAGGTACCCCCACCCTTATAAACATACAGTGACTGCAGGTACCCCCACCCTTATGAACAATACAGTGACTGCAGGTGTCCCCACCCTTACAAACAATACAGTGGCTGCAGGTACCCCCACCCTTATAAACATAAAGTGACTGCAGGTACCCCCACCCTTATAAACAATAGTGACTGCAGGTACCCCCACCCTTATGAACAATACAGTGACTGCAGGTACCCCTACCCTTATAAACAATAGTGACTGCAGGTACCCCCACCCTTATGAACAATACAGTGACTGCAGGTGACCCCACCCTTATAAACAATACAGTGGCTGCAGGTACCCCACCCTTATAAACATACAGTGACTGCAGGTACCCTCACCCTTATAAACATACAGTGACTGCAGGTACCCCCACCCTTATAAACAATACAGTGACTGCAGGTACCCCCACCCTTATAAACAATAGCGACTGCAGGTACCCCCACCCTTATGAACAATACAGTGACTGCAGGTGTCCCCACCCTTATAAACAGTACAGTGACTGCAAGTGTCCCCACCCTTATAAACAATACAGTGACTGCAGGTACCCCCACCCTTATAAACATACAGTGACTGCAGATACCCCCACCATTATAAACATACAGTGACTGCAGGTGTCCACACCCTTATAAACAATACAGTGACTGCAGGTGTCCCCACCCTTATGAACAATACAGTGACTGCAGGTACCCCCACCCGTATGAACAATACAGTGAGTGCAGGTACCCCCACCCTTATTAACAATAGCGACTGCAGGTACCCCCACCCTTATAAACAATATAGTGACTGCAGGTGTCCCCACCCTTATAAACAATACAGTGGCTGCAGGTACCCCCACCCTTATAAACATACAGTGACTGCAGGTACCCCCACCCTTATAAACATACAGTGACTGCAGGTACCCCCACCCTTATGAACAATACAGTGACTGCAGGTGTCCCCACCCTTACAAACAATACAGTGGCTGCAGGTACCCCCACCCTTATAAACATAAAGTGACTGCAGGTACCCCCACCCTTATAAACAATAGTGACTGCAGGTACCCCCACCCTTATGAACAATACAGTGACTGCAGGTACCCCTACCCTTATAAACAATAGTGACTGCAGGTACCCCCACCCTTATGAACAATACAGTGACTGCAGGTGACCCCACCCTTATAAACAATACAGTGGCTGCAGGTACCCCACCCTTATAAACATACAGTGACTGCAGGTACCCTCACCCTTATAAACATACAGTGACTGCAGGTACCCCCACCCTTATAAACAATACAGTGACTGCAGGTACCCCCACCCTTATAAACAATAGCGACTGCAGGTACCCCCACCCTTATGAACAATACAGTGACTGCAGGTGTCCCCACCCTTATAAACAGTACAGTGACTGCAGGTGTCCCCACCCTTATAAACAATACAGTGACTGCAGGTACCCCCACCCTTATAAACAATAGCGACTGCAGGTACCCCCACCCTTATAAACAATACAGTGACTGCAGGTACCCCCACCCTTATAAACATACAGTGACTGCAGGTACCCCCACCCTTACAAACAATAGCGACTGCAGGTACCCCCACCCTTATAAACATACAGTGACTGCAGGTGTCCACACCCTTGTAAACAATACAGTGACTGCAGGTGTCCCCACCCTTATAAACAATACAGTGACTGCAGGTACCCCCACCCTTATAAACAATAGCGACTGCAGGTACCCCCACCCTTATAAACAATACAGTGACTGCAGGTACCCCCACCCTTATAAACATACAGTGACTGCAGGTACCCCCACCCTTACAAACAATAGCGACTGCAGGTACCCCCACCCTTATAAACATACAGTGACTGCAGGTGTCCACACCCTTGTAAACAATACAGTGACTGCAGGTGTCCCCACCCTTATGAACAATACAGTGACTGCAGGTACCCCCACCCTTATAAACAATACAGTGCCTGCAGGTGTCCCCACCCTTATAAACAATACAGTGACTGCAGGTACCCCCACCCTTATAAACAATAGCGACTGCAGGTACCCCCACCCTTATAAACAATACAGTGACTGCAGGTACCCCCACCCTTATAAACATACAGTGACTGCAGGTACCCCCACCCTTATAAACAATAGCGACTGCAGGTACCCCCACCCGTATGAACAATACAGTGAGTGCAGGTACCCCCACCCTTATTAACAATAGCGACTGCAGGTACCCCCACCCTTATAAACAATATAGTGACTGCAGGTGTCCCCACCCTTATAAACAATACAGTGGCTGCAGGTACCCCCACCCTTATAAACATACAGTGACTGCAGGTACCCCCACCCTTATAAACATACAGTGACTGCAGGTACCCCCACCCCTATAAACAAAACAGTGACTGCAGGGACCCCCACCCCTATAAACAATATAAACTGCAGCTACACCCACCCTCATAAACAATACAGTGACTGCAGGTACCCCCACCCTTATAAACAATAGCGACTGCAGGTACCCCCACCCTTATGAACAATACAGTGACTGCAGGTGTCCCCACCCTTATAAACAGTACAGTGACTGCAAGTGTCCCCACCCTTATAAACAATACAGTGACTGCAGGTACCCCCACCCTTATAAACATACAGTGACTGCAGATACCCCCACCATTATAAACATACAGTGACTGCAGGTTTCCACACCCTTATAAACAATACAGTGACTGCAGGTGTCCCCACCCTTATGAACAATACAGTGACTGCAGGTACCCCCACCCTTATAAACAATACAGTGCCTGCAGGTGTCCCCACCCTTATAAACAATACAGTGACTGCAGGTACCCCCACCCTTATAAACAATACAGTGACTGCATGTGTCCCCACCCTTATGAACGATAGAGTGAGTGCAGGTACCCCCACCCTTATAAACAATAGCGACTGCAGGTACCCCCACTCTTATAAACAATGCAGTGACTGCAGGTGTCCCCACCCTTATAAACAATACAGTGACTGCAGGTACTCCCACCCTTATAAACATAAAGTGACTGCAGGTACCCCCACCATTATAAACATACAGTGACTGCAGGTACCCCCACCCTTATAAACAATAGCGACTGCAGGTACCCCCACCCTTATGAACAATACAGTGACGCCGGTGTCCCCACCCTTATAAACAATACAGTGACTGCAGGTACGCCCACCCTTATAAACATACAGTGACTGCAGGTACCCCCACCCTTATAAACAACAGCGACTGCAGGTACCCCCACCCTTATAAACAATACAGTGCCTGCAGGTGTCCCCACCCTTATAAACAATACAGTGACTGCAGGTACCCCCACCCTTATAAACATACAGTGACTGCAGGTGTCCACACCCTTATAAACAATACAGTGACTGCAGGTGTCCCCACCCTTATGAACAATACAGTGACTGCAGGTACCCCCACCCTTATAAACATACAGTGACTGTAGGTACCCCCACCCTTATAAACATACAGTGACTGCAGGTACCCCCACCCTTATAAACATACAGTGACTGCAGGTGTCCACACCCTTATAAACAATACAGTGACTGCAGGTGTCCCCACCCTTATGAACAATACAGCGACTGCAGGTACCCCCACCCTTATAAACAATACAGTGCCTGCAGGTGTCCCCACCCTTATAAACAATACAGTGACTGCAGGTACCCCCACCCTTATAAACAATAGCGACTGCAGGTACCCCCACCCTTATAAACAATACAGTGACTGCAGGTACCCCCACCCTTATAAACATACAGTGACTGCAGGTACCCCCACCCTTACAAACTATAGCGACTGCAGGTACCCCCACCCTTATAAACATACAGTGACTGCAGGTGTCCACACCCTTGTAAACAATACAGTGACTGCAGGTGTCCCCACCCTTATGAACAATACAGTGACAGCAGGTACCCCCACCCTTATAAACAATACAGTGCCTGCAGGTGTCCCCACCCTTATAAACAATACAGTGACTGCAGCTACCCCCACCCTTATAAACAATACAGTGAGTGCAGGTACCCCCACCCTTATTAACAATAGCGACTGCAGGTACCCCCACCCTTATAAACAATATAGTGACTGCAGGTGTCCCCACCCTTATAAACAATACAGTGGCTGCAGGTACCCCCACCCTTATAAACATACAGTGACTGCAGGTACCCCCACCCTTATAAACATACAGTGACTGCAGGTACCCCCACCCTTAGAAAACAATAGCGACTGCAGGTACCCCCACCCTTATGAACAATACAGTGACTGCAGGTGTCCCCACCCTTACAAACAATACAGTGGCTGCAGTTACCCCCACCCTTATAAACATAAAGTGACTGCAGGTACCCCCACCCTTATAAACAATAGTGACTGCAGGTACCCCCACCCTTATGAACAATACAGTGACTGCAGGTACCCCTACCCTTATAAACAATAGTGACTGCAGGTACCCCCACTCTTATGAACAATACAGTGACTGCAGGTGACCCCACCCTTATAAACAATACAGTGGCTGCAGGTACCCCACCCTTATAAACATACAGTGACTGCAGGTACCCTCACCCTTATAAACATACAGTGACTGCAGGTACCCCCACCCTTATAAACAATACAGTGACTGCAGATACCCCCACCCTTATAAACAATAGCGACTGCAGGTACCCCCACCCTTATGAACAATACAGTGACTGCAGGTGTCCCCACCCTTATAAACAGTACAGTGACTGCAAGTGTCCCCACCCTTATAAAGAATACGGTGACTGCAGGTACCCCCACCCTTATAAACATACAGTGACTGCAGGTACCCCCACCCTTATAAACATACAGTGACTGCAGGTGTCCACACCCTTATAAACAATACAGTGACTGCAGGTGTCCCCACCCTTATGAACAATACAGTGACTGCAGGTACCCCCACCCTTATAAACAATACAGTGCCTGCAGGTGTCCCCACCCTTATAAACAATACAGTGACTGCAGGTACCCCCACCCTTATAAACAATACAGTGACTGCATGTGTCCCCACCCTTATGAACGATACAGTGAGTGCAGGTACCCCCACCCTTATAAACAATAGCGACTGCAGGTACCCCCACTCTTATAAACAATACAGTGACTGCAGGTGTCCCCACCCTTATAAACAATACAGTGGCTGCAGGTGTCCCCACCCTTATAAACAGTACAGTGACTGCAAGTGTCCCCACCCTTATAAAGAATACGGTGACTGCAGGTACCCCCACCCTTATAAACATACAGTGACTGCAGGTACCCCCACCCTTATAAACATACAGTGACTGCAGGTGTCCACACCCTTATAAACAATACAGTGACTGCAGGTGTCCCCACCCTTATGAACAATACAGTGACTGCAGGTACCCCCACCCTTATAAACAATACAGTGCCTGCAGGTGTCCCCACCCTTATAAACAATACAGTGACTGCAGGTACCCCCACCCTTATAAACAATACAGTGACTGCATGTGTCCCCACCCTTATGAACGATACAGTGAGTGCAGGTACCCCCACCCTTATAAACAATAGCGACTGCAGGTACCCCCACTCTTATAAACAATACAGTGAATGCAGGTTTCCCCGCCCTTATAAACAATACAGTGGCTGCAGGTGTCCCCACCCTTATAAACAGTACAGTGACTGCAAGTGTCCCCACCCTTATAAAGAATACGGTGACTGCAGGTACCCCCACCCTTATAAACATACAGTGACTGCAGGTACCCCCACCCTTATAAACATACAGTGACTGCAGGTGTCCACACCCTTATAAACAATACAGTGACTGCAGGTGTCCCCACCCTTATGAACAATACAGTGACTGCAGGTACCCCCACCCTTATAAACAATACAGTGCCTGCAGGTGTCCCCACCCTTATAAACAATACAGTGACTGCAGGTACCCCCACCCTTATAAACAATACAGTGACTGCATGTGTCCCCACCCTTATGAACGATACAGTGAGTGCAGGTACCCCCACCCTTATAAACAATAGCGACTGCAGGTACCCCCACTTTATAAACAATACAGTGACTGCAGGTGTCCCCACCCTTATAAACAATACAGTGGCTGCAGGTGTCCCCACCCTTATAAACAGTACAGTGACTGCAAGTGTCCCCACCCTTATAAAGAATACGGTGACTGCAGGTACCCCCACCCTTATAAACATACAGTGACTGCAGGTACCCCCACCCTTATAAACATACAGTGACTGCAGGTGTCCACACCCTTATAAACAATACAGTGACTGCAGGTGTCCCCACCCTTATGAACAATACAGTGACTGCAGGTACCCCCACCCTTATAAACAATACAGTGCCTGCAGGTGTCCCCACCCTTATAAACAATACAGTGACTGCAGGTACCCCCACCCTTATAAACAATACAGTGACTGCATGTGTCCCCACCCTTATGAACGATACAGTGAGTGCAGGTACCCCCACCCTTATAAACAATAGCGACTGCAGGTACCCCCACTCTTATAAACAATACAGTGAATGCAGGTTTCCCCGCCCTTATAAACAATACAGTGGCTGCAGGTGTCCCCACCCTTATAAACAGTACAGTGACTGCAAGTGTCCCCACCCTCATAAAGAATACGGTGACTGCAGGTACCCCCACCCTTATAAACATACAGTGACTGCAGGTACCCCCACCCTTATAAACATACAGTGACTGCAGGTGTCCACACCCTTATAAACAATACAGTGACTGCAGGTGTCCCCACCCTTATGAACAATACAGTGACTGCAGGTACCCCCACCCTTATAAACAATACAGTGCCTGCAGGTGTCCCCACCCTTATAAACAATACAGTGACTGCAGGTACCCCCACCCTTATAAACAATACAGTGACTGCATGTGTCCCCACACTTATGAACGATACAGTGAGTGCAGTTACCCCCACCCTTATAAACAATAGCGACTGCAGGTACCCCCACTCTTATAAACAATACAGTGACTGCAGGTGTCCCCACCCTTATAAACAATACAGTGGCTGCAGGTACCCCCACCCTTATAAACATAAAGTGACTGCAGGTACCCCCACCATTATAAACATACAGTGACTGCAGGCACCCCCACCCTTATAAACAATAGCGACTGCAGGTACCCCCACCCTTATGAACAATGCAGTGACGCCGGTGTCCCCACCCTTATAAACAATACAGTGACTGCAGGTACGCCCACCCTTATAAACATACAGTGACTGCAGGTACCCCCACCCTTATAAACAACAGCGACTGCAGGTACCCCCACCTTTATAAACAATACAGTGACTGCAGGTACCCCTTCCCCTTATAAACAATACAGTGACTGCAGGTACCCCACCCTTATAAACAATACAGTGACTGCAGGTGTCCCCACCCTTATAAACATACAGTGACTGCAGGTACCCCCACCCTTATAAACAATGCAGTGACTGCAGGTACCCCACCCTTATAAACAATACAGTGACTGCAGGTACCCCCACCCGTATTAACAATACACTGACTGCAGGTACCCCACCCTTATAAACAATACGGTGACTGCAGGTACCCCCACCCTTATAAACAATACAGTGACTGCATGTGTCCCCACCCTTATGAACAATACAGTGACTGCAGGTACCCCCACCCTTATAAACAATACAGTGCCTGCAGGTGTCCCCACCCTTATGAACGATACAGTGAGTGCAGGTACCCCCACCCTTATAAACAATAGCGACTGCAGGTACCCCCACCCTTATGAACAATACAGTGACTGCAGGTGTCCCCAACCTTATAAACAATACAGTGGCTGCAGGTACCCCCACCCTTATAAACATACAGTGACTGCAGGTACCCCCAAACCTTATAAACATACAGTGACTGCAGGTACCCCCACCCTTATGAACAATACAGTGACTGCAGGTGTCCCCACCCTTATAAACAATACAGTGGCTGCAGCTGTCCCCACCCTTATAAACATACAGTGACTGCAGGTACCCCCACCCTTAGAAAACAATAGCGACTGCAGGTACCCCCACCCTTATGAACAATACAGTGGCTGCAGGTGTCCCAACCCTTATAAACAATACAGTGACTGCAGGTTTCCCCACCCTTATGAAGCAATACAGTGACTGCAGGTGACCCCACCCTTATAAACAATAGTGACTGCAGGTATCCCCACCCTTATGAACAATACAGTGACTGCAGGTGACCCCACCCTTATAAACAATACAGTGGCTGCAGGTACCCCACCCTTATAAACATACAGTGACTGCAGGTACCCTCACCCTTATAAACATACAGTGACTGCAGGTACCCCCACCCTTATAAACAATACAGTGACTGCAGGTACCCCCACCCTTATAAACATACAGAGACTGCAGGTGTCCACACCCTTATAAACAATACAGTGACTGCAGGTGTCCCCACCCTTATAAACAATACAGTGCCTGCAGGTGTCCCCACCCTTATAAACAATACAGTGACTGTAGGTACCCCCACCCTTATAAACAATACAGTGACTGCATGTGTCCCCACCCTTATGAACGATACAGTGAGTGCAGGTACCCCCACCCTTATAAACAATAGCGACTGCAGGTACCCCCACTCTTATAAACAATACAGTGACTGCAGGTGTCCCCACCCTTATAAACAATACAGTGGCTGCAGGTACCCCCACCCTTACAAACAATACAGTGACTGCAGGTACCCCCACCCTTATAAACATACAGTGACTGCAGGTACCCCCACCCTTATAAACAATAGCGACTGCAGGTACCCCCACCCTTATAAACAATACAGTGACTGCAGTTACCCCTTCCCCTTATAAACAATACAGTGACTGCAGGTACCCCACCCTTATAAACAATACAGTGACTGCAGGTGTCCCCACCCTTATAAACATACAGTGACTGCAGGTACCCCCACCCTTATAAACAATGCAGTGACTGCAGGTACCCCACCCTTATGAACAATAAAGTGACTGCAGGTGTCCCCACCCTTATAAACAGTACAGTGACTGCAAGTGTCCCCACCCTTATAAACAATACAGTGACTGCAGTTGTCCCCACCCTTATGAACAATACAGTGACTGCAGTTACCCCCACCCTTATAAACAATACAGTGCCTGCAGGTGTCCCCACCCTTATAAACAATACAGTGACTGCAGGTACCCCCACCCTTATAAACAATAGCGACTGCAGGTACCCCCACCCTTATAAACAATACAGTGACTGCAGGTACCCCCACCCTTATAAACATACAGTGACTGCAGGGAGCCCCCCCCCTATAAACAATAGCGACTGCAGGTACCCCCACCCGGTTGAACAATACAGTGAGTGCAGGTACCCCCACCCTTATTAACAATAGCGACTGCAGGTACCCCCACCCTTATAAACAATATAGTGACTGCAGGTGTCCCCACCCTTATAAACAATACAGTGGCTGCAGGTACCCCCACCCTTATAAACATACAGTGACTGCAGGTACCCCCACCCTTATAAACATACAGTGACTGCTGGTACCCCCACCCTTAGAAAACAATAGCGACTGCAGGTACCCCCACCCTTATGAACAATACAGCGACTGCAGGTGTCCCCACCCTTACAAACAATACAGTGGCTGCAGGTACCCCCACCTTTATAAATATAAAGTGACTGCAGGTACCCCCACCCTTATAAACAATAGTGACTGCAGGTACCCCCACCCTTATAAACAATAGCGACTGCAGGTACCCCCACCCTTATGAACAATACAGTGACTGCAGGTGTCCCCACCCTTATAAACAGTACATTGACTGCAAGTGTCCCCACCCTTATAAAGAATACAGTGACTGCAGGTACCCCCACCCTTATAAACATACAGTGACTGCAGGTACCCCCACCCTTATAAACATACAGTGACTGCAGGTGTCCACACCCTTATAAACAATACAGTGACTGCAGGTGTCCCCACCCTTATGAACAATACAGTGACTGCAGGTACCCCCACCCTTATAAACAATACAGTGCCTGCAGGTGTCCCCACCCTTATAAACAATACAGTGACTGCAGGTACCCCCACCCTTATAAACAATACAGTGACTGCATGTGTCCCCACCCTTATGAACGATACAGTGAGTGCAGGTACCCCCACCCTTATAAACAATAGCGACTGCAGGTACCCCCACTCTTATAAACAATACAGTGACTGCAGGTGTCCCCACCCTTATAAACAATACAGTGGCTGCAGGTACCCCCACCCTTATAAACATAAAGTGACTGCAGGTACCCCCACCATTATAAACATACAGTGACTGCAGGTACCCCCACCCTTATAAACAATAGCGACTGCAGGTACCCCCACCCTTATGAACAATACAGTGACGCCGGTGTCCCCACCCTTATAAACAATACAGTGACTGCAGGTACGCCCACCCTTATAAACATACAGTGACTGCAGGTACCCCTACCCTTATAAACAACAGCGACTGCAGGTACCCCCACCCTTATAAACAATACAGTGACTGCAGGTACCCCTTCCCCTTATAAACAATACAGTGACTGCAGGTACCCCACCCTTATAAACAATACAGTGACTGCAGGTGTCCCCACCCTTATAAACATACAGTGACTGCAGGTACCCCCACCCTTATAAACAATGCAGTGACTGCAGGTACCCCACCCTTATAAACAATACAGTGACTGCAGGTACCCCCACCCGTATTAACAATACACTGACTGCAGGTACCCCACCCTTATAAACAATACGGTGACTGCAGGTACCCCCACCCTTATAAACAATACAGTGACTGCATGTGTCCCCACCCTTATGAACAATACAGTGACTGCAGGTACCCCCACCCTTATAAACAATACAGTGCCTGCAGGTGTCCCCACCCTTATGAACGATACAGTGAGTGCAGGTACGCCCACCCTTATAAACAATAGCGACTGCAGGTACCCCCACCCTTATGAACAATACAGTGACTGCAGGTGTCCCCAACCTTATAAACAATACAGTGGCTGCAGGTACCCCCACCCTTATAAACATACAGTGACTTCAGGTACCCCCACCCTTATAAACATACAGTGACTGCAGGTACCCCCACCCTTATGAACGATACAGTGACTGCAGGTGTCCCCACCCTTATAAACAATACAGTGGCTGCAGCTGTCCCCACCCTTATAAACATACAGTGACTGCAGGTACCCCCACCCTTAGAAAACAATAGCGACTGCATATACCCCCACCCTTATGAACAATACAGTGGCTGCAGGTGTCCCAACCCTTATAAACAATACAGTGACTGCAGGTTTCCCCACCCTTATGAACAATACAGTGACTGCAGGTGACCCCACCCTTATAAACAATAGTGACTGCAGGTATCCCCACCCTTATGAACAATACAGTGACTGCAGGTGACCCCACCCTTATAAACAATACAGTGGCTGCAGGTACCCCACCCTTATAAACATACAGTGACTGCAGGTACCCTCACCGTTATAAACATACAGTGACTGCAGGTACCCCCACCCTTATAAACAATACAGTGACTGCAGGTACCCCCACCCTTATAAACATACAGAGACTGCAGGTGTCCACACCCTTATAAACAATACAGTGACTGCAGGTGTCCCCACCCTTATAAACAATACAGTGCCTGCAGGTGTCCCCACCCTTATAAACAATACAGTGACTGTAGGTACCCCCACCCTTATAAACAATACAGTGACTGCATGTGTCCCCACCCTTATGAACGATACAGTGAGTGCAGGTACCCCCACCCTTATAAACAATACAGTGACTGCAGGTACCCCCACCCTTATAAACATACAGTGACTGCAGGTACCCCCACCCTTATAAACAATACAGTGACTGCAGGTACCCCCACCCTTATAAACATACAGTGACTGCAGGTACCCCCACCCTTATAAACAATAGCGACTGCAGGTACCCCCACCCGTATGAACAATACAGTGAGTGCAGGTACCCCCACCCTTATTAACAATAGCGACTGCAGGTACCCCCACCCTTATAAACACTATAGTGACTGCAGGTGTCCCCACCCTTATAAACAATACAGTGGCTGCAGGTACCCCCACCCTTATAAACAATACAGTGACTGCAGGTACCCCCACCCTTATAAACAATACAGTGACTGCAGGTACCCCCACCCTTATAAACATACAGTGACTGCAGGTACCCCCACCCTTATAAACAATAGCGACTGCAGGTACCCCCACCCGTATGAACAATACAGTGAGTGCAGGTACCCCCACCCTTATTAACAATAGCGACTGCAGGTACCCCCACCCTTATAAACAATATAGTGACTGCAGGTGTCCCCACCCTTATAAACAATACAGTGGCTGCAGGTACCCCCACCCTTATAAACAATACAGTGACTGCAGGTACCCCCACCCTTATAAACATACAGTGACTGCAGGTACCCCCACCCTTAGAAAACAATAGCGACTGCAGGTACCCCCACCCTTATGAACAATACAGTGACTGCAGGTGTCCCCACCCTTACAAACAATACAGTGGCTGCAGGTACCCCCACCCTTATAAATATAAAGTGACTGCAGGTACCCCCACCCTTATAAACAATAGTGACTGCAGGTACCCCCACCCTTATGAACAATACAGTGACTGCAGGTACCCCTACCCTTATAAACAATAGTGACTGCAGGTACCCCCACCCTTATGAACAATACAGTGACTGCAGGTGACCCCACCCTTATAAACAATACAGTGGCTGCAGGTACCCCACCCTTATAAACATACAGTGACTGCAGGTACCCTCACCCTTATAAACATACAGTGACTGCAGGTACCCCCACCCTTATAAACAATACAGTGACTGCAGGTACCCCCACCCTTATAAACAATAGCGACTGCAGGTACCCCCACCCTTATGAACAATACAGTGACTGCAGGTGTCCCCACCCTTATAAACAGTACAGTGACTGCAAGTGTCCCCACCCTTATGAAGAATACAGTGACTGCAGGTACCCCCACCCTTATAAACATACAGTGACTGCAGGTACCCCCACCCTTATAAACATACAGTGACTGCAGGTTTCCACACCCTAATAAACAATACAGTGACTGCAGGTGTCCCCACCCTTATGAACAATACAGTGACTGCAGGTACCCCCACCCTTATAAACAATACAGTGCCTGCAGGTGTCCCCACCCTTATAAACAATACAGTGACTGCAGGTACCCCCACCCTTATAAACAATACAGTGACTGCATGTGTCCCCACCCTTATGAACGATACAGTGAGTGCAGGTACCCCCACCCTTATAAACAATAGCGACTGCAGGTACCCCCACTCTTATAAACAATACAGTGACTGCAGTTTTCCCCACCCTTATAAACAATACAGTGGCTGCAGGTACCCCCACCCTTATAAACATAAAGTGACTGCAGGTACCCCCACCATAATAAACATACAGTGACTGCAGGTACCCCCACCCTTATAAACAATAGCGACTGCAGGTACCCCAACCCTTATGAACAATACAGTGACGCCGGTGTCCCCACCCTTATAAACAATACAGTGACTGCAGGTACGCCCACCCTTATAAACATACAGTGACTGCAGGTACCCCCACCCTTATAAACAATAGCGACTGCAGGTACCCCCACCCGTATGAACAATACAGTGAGTGCAGGTACCCCCACCCTTATTAACAATAGCGACTGCAGGTACCCCCACCCTTATAAACAATATAGTGACTGCAGGTGTCCCCACCCTTATAAACAATACAGTGGCTGCAGGTACCCCCACCCTTATAAACAATACAGTGACTGCAGGTACCCCCACCCTTATAAACAATACAGTGACTGCAGGTACCCCCACCCTTATAAACATACAGTGACTGCAGGTACCCCCACCCTTATAAACAATAGCGACTGCAGGTACCCCCACCCGTATGAACAATACAGTGAGTGCAGGTACCCCCACCCTTATTAACAATAGCGACTGCAGGTACCCCCACCCTTATAAACAATATAGTGACTGCAGGTGTCCCCACCCTTATAAACAATACAGTGGCTGCAGGTACCCCCACCCTTATAAACAATACAGTGACTGCAGGTACCCCCACCCTTATAAACATACAGTGACTGCAGGTACCCCCACCCTTAGAAAACAATAGCGACTGCAGGTACCCCCACCCTTATGAACAATACAGTGACTGCAGGTGTCCCCACCCTTACAAACAATACAGTGGCTGCAGGTACCCCCACCCTTATAAATATAAAGTGACTGCAGGTACCCCCACCCTTATAAACAATAGTGACTGCAGGTACCCCCACCCTTATGAACAATACAGTGACTGCAGGTACCCCTACCCTTATAAACAATAGTGACTGCAGGTACCCCCACCCTTATGAACAATACAGTGACTGCAGGTGACCCCACCCTTATAAACAATACAGTGGCTGCAGGTACCCCACCCTTATAAACATACAGTGACTGCAGGTACCCTCACCCTTATAAACATACAGTGACTGCAGGTACCCCCACCCTTATAAACAATACAGTGACTGCAGGTACCCCCACCCTTATAAACAATAGCGACTGCAGGTACCCCCACCCTTATGAACAATACAGTGACTGCAGGTGTCCCCACCCTTATAAACAGTACAGTGACTGCAAGTGTCCCCACCCTTATGAAGAATACAGTGACTGCAGGTACCCCCACCCTTATAAACATACAGTGACTGCAGGTACCCCCACCCTTATAAACATACAGTGACTGCAGGTTTCCACACCCTAATAAACAATACAGTGACTGCAGGTGTCCCCACCCTTATGAACAATACAGTGACTGCAGGTACCCCCACCCTTATAAACAATACAGTGCCTGCAGGTGTCCCCACCCTTATAAACAATACAGTGACTGCAGGTACCCCCACCCTTATAAACAATACAGTGACTGCATGTGTCCCCACCCTTATGAACGATACAGTGAGTGCAGGTACCCCCACCCTTATAAACAATAGTGACTGCAGGTACCCCCACTCTTATAAACAATACAGTGACTGCAGTTTTCCCCACCCTTATAAACAATACAGTGGCTGCAGGTACCCCCACCCTTATAAACATAAAGTGACTGCAGGTACCCCCACCATAATAAACATACAGTGACTGCAGGTACCCCCACCCTTATAAACAATAGCGACTGCAGGTACCCCCACCCTTATGAACAATACAGTGACGCCGGTGTCCCCACCCTTATAAACAATACAGTGACTGCAGGTACGCCCACCCTTATAAACATACAGTGACTGCAGGTACCCCCACCCTTATAAACAACAGCGACTGCAGGTACCCCCACCCTTATAAACAATACAGTGACTGCAGGTACCCCTTCCCCTTATAAACAATACAGTGACTGCAGGTACCCCACCCTTATAAACAATACAGTGACTGCAGGTGTCCCCACCCTTATAAACATACAGTGACTGCAGGTACCCCCACCCTTATAAACAATGCAGTGACTGCAGGTACCCCACCCTTATAAACAATACAGTGACTGCAGGTACCCCCACCCGTATTAACAATACACTGACTGCAGGTACCCCACCCTTATAAACAATACGGTGACTGCAGGTACCCCCACCCTTATAAACAATACAGTGACTGCATGTGTCCCCACCCTTATGAACAATACAGTGACTGCAGGTACCCCCACCCTTATAAACAATACAGTGCCTGCAGGTGTCCCCACCCTTATGAACGATACAGTGAGTGCAGGTACGCCCACCCTTATAAACAATAGCGACTGCAGGTACCCCCACCCTTATGAACAATACAGTGACTGCAGGTGTCCCCAACCTTATAAACAATACAGTGGCTGCAGGTACCCCCACCCTTATAAACATACAGTGACTGCAGGTACCCCCACCCTTATAAACATACAGTGACTGCAGGTACCCCCACCCTTATGAACGATACAGTGACTGCAGGTGTCCCCACCCTTATAAACAATACAGTGGCTGCAGCTGTCCCCACCCTTATAAACATACAGTGACTGCAGGTACCCCCACCCTTAGAAAACAATAGCGACTGCAGGTACCCCCACCCTTATGAACAATACAGTGGCTGCAGGTGTCCCAACCCTTATAAACAATACAGTGACTGCAGGTTTCCCCACCCTTATGAACAATACAGTGACTGCAGGTGACCCCACCCTTATAAACAATAGTGACTGCAGGTATCCCCACCCTTATGAACAATACAGTGACTGCAGGTGACCCCACCCTTATAAACAATACAGTGGCTGCAGGTACCCCACCCTTATAAACATACAGTGACTGCAGGTACCCTCACCCTTATAAACATACAGTGACTGCAGGTACCCCCACCCTTATAAACAATACAGTGACTGCAGGTACCCCCACCCTTATAAACATACAGAGACTGCAGGTGTCCACACCCTTATAAACAATACAGTGACTGCAGGTGTCCCCACCCTTATAAACAATACAGTGCCTGCAGGTGTCCCCACCCCTATAAACAATACAGTGACTGTAGGTACCCCCACCCTTATAAACAATACAGTGACTGCATGTGTCCCCACCCTTATGAACGATACAGTGAGTGCAGGTACCCCCACCCTTATAAACAATAGCGACTGCAGGTACCCCCACTCTTATAAACAATACAGTGACTGCAGGTGTCCCCACCCTTATAAACAATACAGTGGCTGCAGGTACCCCCACCCTTATAAACAATACAGTGACTGCAGGTACCCCCACCCTTATAAACATACAGTGACTGCAGGTACCCCCACCCTTATAAACAATAGCGACTGCAGGTACCCCCACCCTTATAAACAATACAGTGACTGCAGTTACCCCTTCCCCTTATAAACAATACAGTGACTGCAGGTGTCCCCACCCTTATAAACATACAGTGACTGCAGGTACCCCCACCCTTAGAAAACAATAGCGACTGCAGGTACCCCCACCCTTATGAACAATACAGTGGCTGCAGGTGTCCCAACCCTTATGAACAATACAGTGACTGCAGGTGTCCCCACCCTTATAAACAGTACAGTGACTGCAAGTGTCCCCACCCTTATAAACAATACAGTGACTGCAGGTACCCCCACCCTTATAAACATACAGTGACTGCAGATACCCCCACCATTATAAACATACAGTGACTGCAGGTGTCCACACCCTTATAAACAATACAGTGACTGCAGGTGTCCCCACCCTTATGAACAATACAGTGACTGCAGGTACCCCCACCCTTATAAACAATACAGTGCCTGCAGGTGTCCCCACCCTTATAAACAATACAGTGACTGCAGGTACCCCCACCCTTATAAACAATACAGTGACTGCATGTGTCCCCACCCTTATGAACGATACAGTGAGTGCAGGTACCCCCACCCTTATAAACAATAGCGACTGCAGGTACCCCCACTCTTATAAACAATGCAGTGACTGCAGGTGTCCCCACCCTTATAAACAATACAGTGACTGCAGGTACCCCCACCCTTATAAACATAAAGTGACTGCAGGTACCCCCACCATTATAAACATACAGTGACTGCAGGTACCCCCACCCTTATAAACAATAGCGACTGCAGGTACCCCCACCCTTATGAACAATACAGTGACGCCGGTGTCACCACCCTTATAAACAATACAGTGACTGCAGGTACGCCCACCCTTATAAACATACAGTGACTGCAGGTACCCCCACCCTTATAAACAACAGCGACTGCAGGTACCCCCACCCTTATAAACAATACAGTGCCTGCAGGTGTCCCCACCCTTATAAACAATACAGTGACTGCAGGTACCCCCACCCTTATAAACATACAGTGACTGCAGGTGTCCACACCCTTATAAACAATACAGTGACTGCAGGTGTCCCCACCCTTATGAACAATACAGTGACTGCAGGTACCCCCACCCTTATAAACATACAGTGACTGCAGGTACCCCCACCCTTATAAACATACAGTGACTGCAGGTACCCCCACCCTTATAAACATACAGTGACTGCAGGTGTCCACACCCTTATAAACAATACAGTGACTGCAGGTGTCCCCACCCTTATGAACAATACAGTGACTGCAGGTACCCCCACCCTTATAAACAATACAGTGCCTGCAGGTGTCCCCACCCTTATAAACAATACAGTGACTGCAGGTACCCCCACCCTTATAAACAATAGCGACTGCAGGTACCCCCACCCTTATAAACAATACAGTGACTGCAGGTACCCCCACCCTTATAAACATACAGTGACTGCAGGTACCCCCACCCTTACAAACAATAGCGACTGCAGGTACCCCCACCCTTATAAACATACAGTGACTGCAGGTGTCCACACCCTTGTAAACAATACAGTGACTGCAGGTGTCCCCACCCTTATGAACAATACAGTGACTGCAGGTACCCCCACCCTTATAAACAATACAGTGCCTGCAGGTGTCCCCACCCTTATAAACAATACAGTGACTGCAGGTACCCCCACCCTTATAAACAATAGCGACTGCAGGTACCCCCACCCTTATAAACAATACAGTGACTGCAGGTACCCCCACCCTTATAAACATACAGTGACTGCAGGTACCCCCACCCTTATAAACAATAGCGACTGCAGGTACCCCCACCCGTATGAACAATACAGTGAGTGCAGGTACCCCCACCCTTATTAACAATAGCGACTGCAGGTACCCCCACCCTTATAAACAATATAGTGACTGCAGGTGTCCCCACCCTTATAAACAATACAGTGGCTGCAGGTACCCCCACCCTTATAAACATACAGTGACTGCAGGTACCCCCACCCTTATAAACATACAGTGACTGCAGGTACCCCCACCCTTATAAACAATACAGTGACTGCAGGTACCCCCACCCTTATAAACAATAGCGACTGCAGGTACCCCCACCCTTATAAACAATACAGTGACTGCAGGTACCCCCACCCTTATAAACAATAGCGACTGCAGGTACCCCCACCCTTATGAACAATACAGTGACTGCAGGTGTCCCCACCCTTATAAACAGTACAGTGACTGCAAGTGTCCCCACCCTTATAAACAATACAGTGACTGCAGGTACCCCCACCCTTATAAACATACAGTGACTGCAGATACCCCCACCATTATAAACATACAGTGACTGCAGGTGTCCACACCCTTATAAACAATACAGTGACTGCACGTGTCCCCACCCTTATGAACAATACAGTGACTGCAGGTACCCCCACCCTTATAAACAATAGCGACTGCAGGTACCCCCACCCTTATGAACAATACAATGACGCCGGTGTCCCCACCCTTATAAACAATACAGTGACTGCAGGTACGCCCACCCTTATAAACATACAGTGACTGCAGGTACCCCCACCCTTATAAACAACAGCGACTGCAGGTACCCCCACCCTTATAAACAATACAGTGCCTGCAGGTGTCCCCACCCTTATAAACAATACAGTGACTGCAGGTACCCCCACCCTTATAAACATACAGTGACTGCAGGTGTCCACACCCTTATAAACAATACAGTGACTGCAGGTGTCCCCACCCTTATGAACAATACAGTGACTGCAGGTACCCCCACCCTTATAAACATACAGTGACTGTAGGTACCCCCACCCTTATAAACATACAGTGACTGCAGGTACCCCCACCCTTATAAACAATACAGTGCCTGCAGGTGTCCCCACCCTTATGAACGATACAGTGAGTGCAGGTACCCCCACCCTTATAAACAATAGCGACTGCAGGTACCCCCACCCTTATGAACAATACAGTGACTGCAGGTGTCCACACCCTTATAAACAATACAGTGACTGCAGGTACCCCCACCCTTATAAACAACAGCGACTGCAGGTACCCCCACCCTTATAAACAATACAGTGCCTGCAGGTGTCCCCACCCTTATAAACAATACAGTGACTGCAGGTACCCCCACCCTTATAAACATACAGTGACTGCAGGTGTCCACACCCTTATAAACAATACAGTGACTGCAGGTGTCCCCACCCTTATGAACAATACAGTGACTGCAGGTACCCCCACCCTTATAAACATACAGTGACTGCAGGTACCCCCACCCTTATAAACATACAGTGACTGCAGGTACCCCCACCCTTATAAACATACAGTGACTGCAGGTGTCCACACCCTTATAAACAATACAGTGACTGCAGGTGTCCCCACCCTTATGAACAATACAGTGACTGCAGGTACCCCCACCCTTATAAACAATACAGTGCCTGCAGGTGTCCCCACCCTTATAAACAATACAGTGACTGCAGGTACCCCCACCCTTATAAACAATAGCGACTGCAGGTACCCCCACCCTTATAAACAATACAGTGACTGCAGGTACCCCCACCCTTATAAACATACAGTGACTGCAGGTACCCCCACCCTTACAAACAATAGCGACTGCAGGTACCCCCACCCTTATAAACATACAGTGACTGCAGGTGTCCACACCCTTGTAAACAATACAGTGACTGCAGGTGTCCCCACCCTTATGAACAATACAGTGACTGCAGGTACCCCCACCCTTATAAACAATACAGTGCCTGCAGGTGTCCCCACCCTTATAAACAATACAGTGACTGCAGGTACCCCCACCCTTATAAACAATAGCGACTGCAGGTACCCCCACCCTTATAAACAATACAGTGACTGCAGGTACCCCCACCCTTATAAACATACAGTGACTGCAGGTACCCCCACCCTTATAAACAATAGCGACTGCAGGTACCCCCACCCGTATGAACAATACAGTGAGTGCAGGTACCCCCACCCTTATTAACAATAGCGACTGCAGGTACCCCCACCCTTATAAACAATATAGTGACTGCAGGTGTCCCCACCCTTATAAACAATACAGTGGCTGCAGGTACCCCCACCCTTATAAACATACAGTGACTGCAGGTACCCCCACCCTTATAAACATACAGTGACTGCAGGGACCCCCACCCTTATAAACAATACAGTGACTGCAGGTACCCCCACCCTTATAAACAATAGCGACTGCAGGTACCCCCACCCTTATAAACAATACAGTGACTGCAGGTACCCCCACCCTTATAAACAATAGCGACTGCAGGTACCCCCACCCTTATGAACAATACAGTGACTGCAGGTGTCCCCACCCTTATAAACAGTACAGTGACTGCAAGTGTCCCCACCCTTATAAACAATACAGTGACTGCAGGTACCCCCACCCTTATAAACATACAGTGACTGCAGATACCCCCACCATTATAAACATACAGTGACTGCAGGTGTCCACACCCTTATAAACAATACAGTGACTGCACGTGTCCCCACCCTTATGAACAATACAGTGACTGCAGGTACCCCCACCCTTATAAACAATAGCGACTGCAGGTACCCCCACCCTTATGAACAATACAATGACGCCGGTGTCCCCACCCTTATAAACAATACAGTGACTGCAGGTACGCCCACCCTTATAAACATACAGTGACTGCAGGTACCCCCACCCTTATAAACAACAGCGACTGCAGGTACCCCCACCCTTATAAACAATACAGTGCCTGCAGGTGTCCCCACCCTTATAAACAATACAGTGACTGCAGGTACCCCCACCCTTATAAACATACAGTGACTGCAGGTGTCCACACCCTTATAAACAATACAGTGACTGCAGGTGTCCCCACCCTTATGAACAATACAGTGACTGCAGGTACCCCCACCCTTATAAACATACAGTGACTGTAGGTACCCCCACCCTTATAAACATACAGTGACTGCAGGTACCCCCACCCTTATAAACAATACAGTGCCTGCAGGTGTCCCCACCCTTATGAACGATACAGTGAGTGCAGGTACCCCCACCCTTATAAACAATAGCGACTGCAGGTACCCCCACCCTTATGAACAATACAGTGACTGCAGGTGTCCACACCCTTATAAACAATACAGTGACTGCAGGTGTCCCCACCCTTATGAACAATACAGCGACTGCAGGTACCCCCACCCTTATAAACAATACAGTGCCTGCAGGTGTCTCCACCCTTATAAACAATACAGTGACTGCAGGTACCCCCACCCTTATAAACAATAGCGACTGCAGGTACCCCCACCCTTATAAACAATACAGTGACTGCAGGTACCCCCACCCTTATAAACATACAGTGACTGCAGGTACCCCCACCCTTACAAACTATAGCGACTGCAGGTACCCCCACCCTTATAAACATACAGTGACTGCAGGTGTCCACACCCTTGTAAACAATACAGTGACTGCAGGTGTCCCCACCCTTATGAACAATACAGTGACTGCAGGAGTCCACACCCTTATAAACAATACAGTGACTGCAGGTGTCCCCACCCTTATGAACAATACAGCGACTGCAGGTACCCCCACCCTTATAAACAATACAGTGCCTGCAGGTGTCCCCACCCTTATAAACAATACAGTGACTGCAGGTACCCCCACCCTTATAAACAATAGCGACTGCAGGTACCCCCACCCTTATAAACAATACAGTGACTGCAGGTACCCCCACCCTTATAAACATACAGTGACTGCAGGTACCCCCACCCTTACAAACTATAGCGACTGCAGGTACCCCCACCCTTATAAACATACAGTGACTGCAGGTGTCCACACCCTTGTAAACAATACAGTGACTGCAGGTGTCCCCACCCTTATGAACAATACAGTGACTGCAGGTACCCCCACCCTTATAAACAATACAGTGCCTGCAGGTGTCCCCACCCTTATAAACAATACAGTGACTGCAGGTACCCCCACCCTTATAAACAATACAGTGAGTGCAGGTACCCCCACCCTTATTAACAATAGCGACTGCAGGTACCCCCACCCTTATAAACAATATAGTGACTGCAGGTGTCCCCACCCTTATAAACAATACAGTGGCTGCAGGTACCCCCACCCTTATAAACATACAGTGACTGCAGGTACCCCCACCCTTATAAACATACAGTGACTGCAGGTACCCCCACCCTTAGAAAACAATAGCGACTGCAGGTACCCCCACCCTTATGAACAATACAGTGACTGCAGGTGTCCCCACCCTTACAAACAATACAGTGGCTGCAGGTACCCCCACCCTTATAAACATAAAGTGACTGCAGGTACCCCCACCCTTATAAACAATAGTGACTGCAGGTACCCCCACCCTTATGAACAATACAGTGACTGCAGGTACCCCTACCCTTATAAACAATAGTGACTGCAGGTACCCCCACTCTTATGAACAATACAGTGACTGCAGGTGACCCCACCCTTATAAACAATACAGTGGCTGCAGGTACCCCACCCTTATAAACATACAGTGACTGCAGGTACCCTCACCCTTATAAACATACAGTGACTGCAGGTACCCCCACCCTTATAAACAATACAGTGACTGCAGGTACCCCCACCCTTATAAACAATAGCGACTGCAGGTACCCCCACCCTTATGAACAATACAGTGACTGCAGGTGTCCCCACCCTTATAAACAGTACAGTGACTGCAAGTGTCCCCACCCTTATAAAGAATACGGTGACTGCAGGTACCCCCACCCTTATAAACATACAGTGACTGCAGGTACCCCCACCCTTATAAACATACAGTGACTGCAGGTGTCCACACCCTTATAAACAATACAGTGACTGCAGGTGTCCCCACCCTTATGAACAATACAGTGACTGCAGGTACCCCCACCCTTATAAACAATACAGTGCCTGCAGGTGTCCCCACCCTTATAAACAATACAGTGACTGCAGGTACCCCCACCCTTATAAACAATACAGTGACTGCATGTGTCCCCACCCTTATGAACGATACAGTGAGTGCAGGTACCCCCACCCTTATAAACAATAGCGACTGCAGGTACCCCCACTCTTATAAACAATACAGTGACTGCAGGTGTCCCCACCCTTATAAACAATACAGTGGCTGCAGGTACCCCCACCCTTATAAACATAAAGTGACTGCAGGTACCCCCACCATTATAAACATACAGTGACTGCAGGTACCCCCACCCTTATAAACAATAGCGACTGCAGGTACCCCCACCCTTATGAACAATACAGTGACGCCGGTGTCCCCACCCTTATAAACAATACAGTGACTGCAGGTACGCCCACCCTTATAAACATACAGTGACTGCAGGTACCCCCACCCTTATAAACAACAGCGACTGCAGGTACCCCCACCCTTATAAACAATACAGTGACTGCAGGTACCCCTTCCCCTTATAAACAATACAGTGACTGCAGGTACCCCACCCTTATAAACAATACAGTGACTGCAGGTGTCCCCACCCTTATAAACATACAGTGACTGCAGGTACCCCCACCCTTATAAACAATGCAGTGACTGCAGGTACCCCACCCTTATAAACAATACAGTGACTGCAGGTACCCCCACCCGTATTAACAATACACTGACTGCAGGTACCCCACCCTTATAAACAATACGGTGACTGCAGGTACCCCCACCCTTATAAACAATACAGTGACTGCATGTGTCCCCACCCTTATGAACAATACAGTGACTGCAGGTACCCCCACCCTTATAAACAATACAGTGCCTGCAGGTGTCCCCACCCTTATGAACGATACAGTGAGTGCAGGTACCCCCACCCTTATAAACAATAGCGACTGCAGGTACCCCCACCCTTATGAACAATACAGTGACTGCAGGTGTCCCCAACCTTATAAACAATACAGTGGCTGCAGGTACCCCCACCCTTATAAACATACAGTGACTGCAGGTACCCCCAAACCTTATAAACATACAGTGACTGCAGGTACCCCCACCCTTATGAAAAATACAGTGACTGCAGGTGTCCCCACCCTTATAAACAATACAGTGGCTGCAGCTGTCCCCACCCTTATAAACATACAGTGACTGCAGGTACCCCCACCCTTAGAAAACAATAGCGACTGCAGGTACCCCCACCCTTATGAACAATACAGTGGCTGCAGGTGTCCCAACCCTTATAAACAATACATTGACTGCAGGTTTCCCCACCCTTATGAAGCAATACAGTGACTGCAGGTGACCCCACCCTTATAAACAATAGTGACTGCAGGTATCCCCACCCTTATGAACAATACAGTGACTGCAGGTGACCCCACCCTTATAAACAATACAGTGGCTGCAGGTACCCCACCCTTATAAACATACAGTGACTGCAGGTACCCTCACCCTTATAAACATACAGTGACTGCAGGTACCCCCACCCTTATAAACAATACAGTGACTGCAGGTACCCCAACCCTTATAAACATACAGAGACTGCAGGTGTCCACACCCTTATAAACAATACAGTGACTGCAGGTGTCCCCACCCTTATAAACAATACAGTGCCTGCAGGTGTCCCCACCCTTATAAACAATACAGTGACTGTAGGTACCCCCACCCTTATAAACAATACAGTGACTGCATGTGTCCCCACCCTTATGAACGATACAGTGAGTGCAGGTACCCCCACCCTTATAAACAATAGCGACTGCAGGTACCCCCACTCTTATAAACAATACAGTGACTGCAGGTGTCCCCACCCTTATAAACAATACAGTGGCTGCAGGTACCCCCACCCTTACAAACAATACAGTGACTGCAGGTACCCCCACCCTTATAAACATACAGTGACTGCAGGTACCCCCACCCTTATAAACAATAGCGACTGCAGGTACCCCCACCCTTATAAACAATACAGTGACTGCAGTTACCCCTTCCCCTTATAAACAATACAGTGACTGCAGGTGTCCCCACCCTTATAAACATACAGTGACTGCAGGTACCCCCACCCTTATAAACAATGCAGTGACTGCAGGTACCCCACCCTTATGAACAATACAGTGACTGCAGGTGTCCCCACCCTTATAAACAGTACAGTGACTGCAAGTGTCCCCACCCTTATAAACAATACAGTGACTGCAGTTGTCCCCACCCTTATGAACAATACAGTGACTGCAGTTACCCCCACCCTTATAAACAATACAGTGCCTGCAGGTGTCCCCACCCTTATAAACAATACAGTGACTGCAGGTACCCCCACCCTTATAAACAATAGCGACTGCAGGTACCCCCACCCTTATAAACAATACAGTGACTGCAGGTACCCCCACCCTTATAAACATACAGTGACTGCAGGTACCCCCACCCTTATAAACATACAGTGACTGCAGGTGTCCACACCCTTATAAACAATACAGTGACTGCAGGTGTCCCCACCCTTATGAACAATACAGTGACTGCAGGTACCCCCACCCTTATAAACAATACAGTGCCTGCAGGTGTCCCCACCCTTATAAACAATACAGTGACTGCAGGTACCCCCACCCTTATAAACAATACAGTGACTGCATGTGTCCCCACCCTTATGAACGATACAGTGAGTGCAGGTACCCCCACCCTTATAAACAATAGCGACTGCAGGTACCCCCACTCTTATAAACAATACAGTGACTGCAGGTGTCCCCACCCTTATAAACAATACAGTGGCTGCAGGTACCCCCACCCTTATAAACATAAAGTGACTGCAGGTACCCCCACCATTATAAACATACAGTGACTGCAGGTACCCCCACCCTTATAAACAATAGCGACTGCAGGTACCCCCACCCTTATGAACAATACAGTGACGCCGGTGTCCCCACCCTTATAAACAATACAGTGACTGCAGGTACGCCCACCCTTATAAACATACAGTGACTGCAGGTACCCCCACCCTTATAAACAACAGCGACTGCAGGTACCCCCACCCTTATAAACAATACAGTGACTGCAGGTACCCCTTCCCCTTATAAACAATACAGTGACTGCAGGTACCCCACCCTTATAAACAATACAGTGACTGCAGGTGTCCCCACCCTTATAAACATACAGTGACTGCAGGTACCCCCACCCTTATAAACAATGCAGTGACTGCAGGTACCCCACCCTTATAAACAATACAGTGACTGCAGGTACCCCCACCCGTATTAACAATACACTGACTGCAGGTACCCCACCCTTATAAACAATACGGTGACTGCAGGTACCCCCACCCTTATAAACAATACAGTGACTGCATGTGTCCCCACCCTTATGAACAATACAGTGACTGCAGGTACCCCCACCCTTATAAACAATACAGTGCCTGCAGGTGTCCCCACCCTTATGAACGATACAGTGAGTGCAGGTACCCCCACCCTTATAAACAATAGCGACTGCAGGTACCCCCACCCTTATGAACAATACAGTGACTGCAGGTGTCCCCAACCTTATAAACAATACAGTGGCTGCAGGTACCCCCACCCTTATAAACATACAGTGACTGCAGGTACCCCCAAACCTTATAAACATACAGTGACTGCAGGTACCCCCACCCTTATGAAAAATACAGTGACTGCAGGTGTCCCCACCCTTATAAACAATACAGTGGCTGCAGCTGTCCCCACCCTTATAAACATACAGTGACTGCAGGTACCCCCACCCTTAGAAAACAATAGCGACTGCAGGTACCCCCACCCTTATGAACAATACAGTGGCTGCAGGTGTCCCAACCCTTATAAACAATACATTGACTGCAGGTTTCCCCACCCTTATGAAGCAATACAGTGACTGCAGGTGACCCCACCCTTATAAACAATAGTGACTGCAGGTATCCCCACCCTTATGAACAATACAGTGACTGCAGGTGACCCCACCCTTATAAACAATACAGTGGCTGCAGGTACCCCACCCTTATAAACATACAGTGACTGCAGGTACCCTCACCCTTATAAACATACAGTGACTGCAGGTACCCCCACCCTTATAAACAATACAGTGACTGCAGGTACCCCCACCCTTATAAACATACAGAGACTGCAGGTGTCCACACCCTTATAAACAATACAGTGACTGCAGGTGTCCCCACCCTTATAAACAATACAGTGCCTGCAGGTGTCCCCACCCTTATAAACAATACAGTGACTGTAGGTACCCCCACCCTTATAAACAATACAGTGACTGCATGTGTCCCCACCCTTATGAACGATACAGTGAGTGCAGGTACCCCCACCCTTATAAACAATAGCGACTGCAGGTACCCCCACTCTTATAAACAATACAGTGACTGCAGGTGTCCCCACCCTTATAAACAATACAGTGGCTGCAGGTACCCCCACCCTTACAAACAATACAGTGACTGCAGGTACCCCCACCCTTATAAACATACAGTGACTGCAGGTACCCCCACCCTTATAAACAATAGCGACTGCAGGTACCCCCACCCTTATAAACAATACAGTGACTGCAGTTACCCCTTCCCCTTATAAACAATACAGTGACTGCAGGTACCCCACCCTTATAAACAATACAGTGACTGCAGGTGTCCCCACCCTTATAAACATACAGTGACTGCAGGTACCCCCACCCTTATAAACAATGCAGTGACTGCAGGTACCCCACCCTTATGAACAATACAGTGACTGCAGGTGTCCCCACCCTTATAAACAGTACAGTGACTGCAAGTGTCCCCACCCTTATAAACAATACAGTGACTGCAGTTGTCCCCACCCTTATGAACAATACAGTGACTGCAGTTACCCCCACCCTTATAAACAATACAGTGCCTGCAGGTGTCCCCACCCTTATAAACAATACAGTGACTGCAGGTACCCCCACCCTTATAAACAATAGCGACTGCAGGTACCCCCACCCTTATAAACAATACAGTGACTGCAGGTACCCCCACCCTTATAAACATACAGTGACTGCAGGTACCCCCACCCTTATAAACAATAGCGACTGCAGGTACCCCCACCCGTATGAACAATACAGTGAGTGCAGGTACCCCCACCCTTATTAACAATAGCGACTGCAGGTACCCCCACCCTTATAAACAATATAGTGACTGCAGGTGTCCCCACCCTTATAAACAATACAGTGGCTGCAGGTACCCCCACCCTTATAAACATACAGTGACTGCAGGTACCCCCACCCTTATAAACATACAGTGACTGCAGGTACCCCCACCCTTAGAAAACAATAGCGACTGCAGGTACCCCCACCCTTATGAACAATACAGTGACTGCAGGTGTCCCCACCCTTACAAACAATACAGTGGCTGCAGGTACCCCCACCCTTATAAATATAAAGTGACTGCAGGTACCCCCACCCTTATAAACAATAGTGACTGCAGGTACCCCCACCCTTATGAACAATACAGTGACTGCAGGTACCCCTACCCTTATAAACAATAGTGACTGCAGGTACCCCCACCCTTATGAACAATACAGTGACTGCAGGTGACCCCACCCTTATAAACAATACAGTGGCTGCAGGTACCCCACCCTTATAAACATACAGTGACTGCAGGTACCCTCACCCTTATAAACATACAGTGACTGCAGGTACCCCCACCCTTATAAACAATACAGTGACTGCAGGTACCCCCACCCTTATAAACAATAGCGACTGCAGGTACCCCCACCCTTATGAACAATACAGTGACTGCAGGTGTCCCCACCCTTATAAACAGTACAGTGACTGCAAGTGTCCCCACCCTTATAAAGAATACAGTGACTGCAGGTACCCCCACCCTTATAAACATACAGTGACTGCAGGTACCCCCACCCTTATAAACATACAGTGACTGCAGGTGTCCACACCCTTATAAACAATACAGTGACTGCAGGTGTCCCCACCCTTATGAACAATACAGTGACTGCAGGTACCCCCACCCTTATAAACAATACAGTGCCTGCAGGTGTCCCCACCCTTATAAACAATACAGTGACTGCAGGTACCCCACCCTTATAAACATACAGTGACTGCAGGTACCCTCACCCTTATAAACATACAGTGACTGCAGGTACCCCCACCCTTATAAACAATACAGTGACTGCAGGTACCCCCACCCTTATAAACATACAGAGACTGCAGGTGTCCACACCCTTATAAACAATACAGTGACTGCAGGTGTCCCCACCCTTATAAACAATACAGTGCCTGCAGGTGTCCCCACCCTTA
This sequence comes from Lampris megalopsis, assembly GCA_022114975.2. Taxonomy (NCBI): domain Eukaryota; kingdom Metazoa; phylum Chordata; class Actinopteri; order Lampriformes; family Lampridae; genus Lampris; species Lampris megalopsis. The sequence continues at coordinate 10,116,924 of JAJHIY020000936.1, read as the reverse complement.
TAAACAATACAGTGACTGTAGGTACCCCCACCCTTATAAACAATACAGTGACTGCATGTGTCCCCACCCTTATGAACGATACAGTGAGTGCAGGTACCCCCACCCTTATAAACAATAGCGACTGCAGGTACCCCCACTCTTATAAACAATACAGTGACTGCAGGTGTCCCCACCCTTATAAACAATACAGTGGCTGCAGGTACCCCCACCCTTACAAACAATACAGTGACTGCAGGTACCCCCACCCTTATAAACATACAGTGACTGCAGGTACCCCCACCCTTATAAACAATAGCGACTGCAGGTACCCCCACCCTTATAAACAATACAGTGACTGCAGTTACCCCTTCCCCTTATAAACAATACAGTGACTGCAGGTACCCCACCCTTATAAACAATACAGTGACTGCAGGTGTCCCCACCCTTATAAACATACAGTGACTGCAGGTACCCCCACCCTTATAAACAATGCAGTGACTGCAGGTACCCCACCCTTATGAACAATACAGTGACTGCAGGTGTCCCCACCCTTATAAACAGTACAGTGACTGCAAGTGTCCCCACCCTTATAAACAATACAGTGACTGCAGTTGTCCCCACCCTTATGAACAATACAGTGACTGCAGTTACCCCCACCCTTATAAACAATACAGTGCCTGCAGGTGTCCCCACCCTTATAAACAATACAGTGACTGCAGGTACCCCCACCCTTATAAACAATAGTGACTGCAGGTACCCCCACCCTTATAAACAATACAGTGACTGCAGGTACCCCCACCCTTATAAACATACAGTGACTGCAGGTACCCCCACCCTTATAAACAATAGCGACTGCAGGTACCCCCACCCGTATGAACAATACAGTGAGTGCAGGTACCCCCACCCTTATTAACAATAGCGACTGCAGGTACCCCCACCCTTATAAACAATATAGTGACTGCAGGTGTCCCCACCCTTATAAACAATACAGTGGCTGCAGGTACCCCCACCCTTATAAACATACAGTGACTGCAGGTACCCCCACCCTTATAAACATACAGTGACTGCAGGTACCCCCACCCTTAGAAAACAATAGCGACTGCAGGTACCCCCACCCTTATGAACAATACAGTGACTGCAGGTGTCCCCACCCTTACAAACAATACAGTGGCTGCAGGTACCCCCACCCTTATAAATATAAAGTGACTGCAGGTACCCCCACCCTTATAAACAATAGTGACTGCAGGTACCCCCACCCTTATGAACAATACAGTGACTGCAGGTACCCCTACCCTTATAAACAATAGTGACTGCAGGTACCCCCACCCTTATGAACAATACAGTGACTGCAGGTGACCCCACCCTTATAAACAATACAGTGGCTGCAGGTACCCCACCCTTATAAACATACAGTGACTGCAGGTACCCTCACCCTTATAAACATACAGTGACTGCAGGTACCCCCACCCTTATAAACAATACAGTGACTGCAGGTACCCCCACCCTTATAAACAATAGCGACTGCAGGTACCCCCACCCTTATGAACAATACAGTGACTGCAGGTGTCCCCACCCTTATAAACAGTACAGTGACTGCAAGTGTCCCCACCCTTATAAAGAATACAGTGACTGCAGGTACCCCCACCCTTATAAACATACAGTGACTGCAGGTACCCCCACCCTTATAAACATACAGTGACTGCAGGTGTCCACACCCTTATAAACAATACAGTGACTGCAGGTGTCCCCACCCTTATGAACAATACAGTGACTGCAGGTACCCCCACCCTTATAAACAATACAGTGCCTGCAGGTGTCCCCACCCTTATAAACAATACAGTGACTGCAGGTACCCCCACCCTTATAAACAATACAGTGACTGCATGTGTCCCCACCCTTATGAACGATACAGTGAGTGCAGGTACCCCCACCCTTATAAACAATAGCGACTGCAGGTACCCCCACTCATATAAACAATACAGTGACTGCAGGTGTCCCCACCCTTATAAACAATACAGTGGCTGCAGGTACCCCCACCCTTATAAACATAAAGTGACTGCAGGTACCCCCACCATTATAAACATACAGTGACTGCAGGTACCCCCACCCTTATAAACAATAGCGACTGCAGGTACCCCCACCCTTATGAACAATACAGTGACGCCGGTGTCCCCACCCTTATAAACAATACAGTGACTGCAGGTACGCCCACCCTTATAAACATACAGTGACTGCAGGTACCCCCACCCTTATAAACAACAGCGACTGCAGGTACCCCCACCCTTATAAACAATACAGTGACTGCAGGTACCCCTTCCCCTTATAAACAATACAGTGACTGCAGGTACCCCACCCTTATAAACAATACAGTGACTGCAGGTGTCCCCACCCTTATAAACATACAGTGACTGCAGGTACCCCCACCCTTATAAACAATGCAGTGACTGCAGGTACCCCACCCTTATAAACAATACAGTGACTGCAGGTACCCCCACCCGTATTAACAATACACTGACTGCAGGTACCCCACCCTTATAAACAATACGGTGACTGCAGTTACCCCCACCCTTATAAACAATACAGTGACTGCATGTGTCCCCACCCTTATGAACAATACAGTGGATGCAGGTACCCACCACCCTTATAAACAATACAGTGCCTGCAGGTGTCCCCATCCTTATGAACGATACAGTGAGTGCAGGTACGCCCACCCTTATAAACAATAGCGACTGCAGGTACCCCCACCCTTATGAACAATACAGTGACTGCAGGTGTCCCCAACCTTATAAACAATACAGTGGCTGCAGGTACCCCCACCCTTATAAACATACAGTGACTGCAGGTACCCCCACCCTTATAAACATACAGTGACTGCAGGTACCCCCACCCTTATGAACGATACAGTGACTGCAGGTGTCCCCACCCTTATAAACAATACAGTGGCTGCAGCTGTCCCCACCCTTATAAACATACAGTGACTGCAGGTACCCCCACCCTTAGAAAACAATAGCGACTGCAGGTACCCCCACCCTTATGAACAATACAGTGGCTGCAGGTGTCCCAACCCTTATAAACAATACAGTGACTGCAGGTTTCCCCACCCTTATGAACAATACAGTGACTGCAGGTGACCCCACCCTTATAAACAATAGTGACTGCAGGTATCCCCACCCTTATGAACAATACAGTGACTGCAGGTGACCCCACCCTTATAAACAATACAGTGGCTGCAGGTACCCCACCCTTATAAACATACAGTGACTGCAGGTACCCTCACCCTTATAAACATACAGTGACTGCAGGTACCCCCACCCTTATAAACAATACAGTGACTGCAGGTACCCCCACCCTTATAAACATACAGAGACTGCAGGTGTCCACACCCTTATAAACAATACAGTGACTGCAGGTGTCCCCACCCTTATAAACAATACAGTGCCTGCAGGTGTCCCCACCCTTATAAACAATACAGTGACTGTAGGTACCCCCACCCTTATAAACAATACAGTGACTGCATGTGTCCCCACCCTTATGAACGATACAGTGAGTGCAGGTACCCCCACCCTTATAAACAATAGCGACTGCAGGTACCCCCACTCTTATAAACAATACAGTGACTGCAGGTGTCCCCACCCTTATAAACAATAGCGACTGCAGGTACCCCCACCCTGATAAACAATACAGTGACTGCAGTTACCCCTTCCCCTTATAAACAATACAGTGACTGCAGGTACCCCACCCTTATAAACAATACAGTGACTGCAGGTGTCCCCACCCTTATAAACATACAGTGACTGCAGGTACCCCCAGCCTTATAAACAATGCAGTGACTGCAGGTACCCCACCCTTATGAACAATACAGTGACTGCAGGTGTCCCCACCCTTATAAACAGTACAGTGACTGCAAGTGTCCCCACCCTTATAAACAATACAGTGACTGCAGTTGTCCCCACCCTTATGAACAATACAGTGACTGCAGTTACCCCCACCCTTATAAACAATACAGTGCCTGCAGGTGTCCCCACCCTTATAAACAATACAGTGACTGCAGGTACCCCCACCCTTATAAACAATAGCGACTGCAGGTACCCCCACCCTTATAAACAATACAGTGACTGCAGGTACCCCCACCCTTATAAACATACAGTGACTGCAGGTACCCCCACCCTTATAAACAATAGCGACTGCAGGTACCCCCACCCGTATGAACAATACAGTGAGTGCAGGTACCCCCACCCTTATTAACAATAGCGACTGCAGGTACCCCCACCCTTATAAACAATATAGTGACTGCAGGTGTCCCCACCCTTATAAACAATACAGTGGCTGCAGGTACCCCCACCCTTATAAACATACAGTGACTGCAGGTACCCCCACCCTTATAAACATACAGTGACTGCAGGTACCCCCACCCTTAGAAAACAATAGCGACTGCAGGTACCCCCACCCTTATGAACAATACAGTGACTGCAGGTGTCCCCACCCTTACAAACAATACAGTGGCTGCAGGTACCCCCACCCTTATAAATATAAAGTGACTGCAGGTACCCCCACCCTTATAAACAATAGTGACTGCAGGTACCCCCACCCTTATGAACAATACAGTGACTGCAGGTACCCCTACCCTTATAAACAATAGTGACTGCAGGTACCCCCACCCTTATGAACAATACAGTGACTGCAGGTGACCCCACCCTTATAAACAATACAGTGGCTGCAGGTACCCCACCCTTATAAACATACAGTGACTGCAGGTACCCTCACCCTTATAAACATACAGTGACTGCAGGTACCCCCACCCTTATAAACAATACAGTGACTGCAGGTACCCCCACCCTTATAAACAATAGCGACTGCAGGTACCCCCACCCTTATGAACAATACAGTGACTGCAGGTGTCCCCACCCTTATAAACAGTACAGTGACTGCAAGTGTCCCCACCCTTATAAAGAATACAGTGACTGCAGGTACCCCCACCCTTATAAACATACAGTGACTGCAGGTACCCCCACCCTTATAAACATACAGTGACTGCAGGTGTCCACACCCTTATAAACAATACAGTGACTGCAGGTGTCCCCACCCTTATGAACAATACAGTGACTGCAGGTACCCCCACCCTTATAAACAATACAGTGCCTGCAGGTGTCCCCACCCTTATAAACAATACAGTGACTGCAGGTACCCCCACCCTTATAAACAATACAGTGACTGCATGTGTCCCCACCCTTATGAACGATACAGTGAGTGCAGGTACCCCCACCCTTATAAACAATAGCGACTGCAGGTACCCCCACTCATATAAACAATACAGTGACTGCAGGTGTCCCCACCCTTATAAACAATACAGTGGCTGCAGGTACCCCCACCCTTATAAACATAAAGTGACTGCAGGTACCCCCACCATTATAAACATACAGTGACTGCAGGTACCCCCACCCTTATAAACAATAGCGACTGCAGGTACCCCCACCCTTATGAACAATACAGTGACGCCGGTGTCCCCACCCTTATAAACAATACAGTGACTGCAGGTACGCCCACCCTTATAAACATACAGTGACTGCAGGTACCCCCACCCTTATAAACAACAGCGACTGCAGGTACCCCCACCCTTATAAACAATACAGTGACTGCAGGTACCCCTTCCCCTTATAAACAATACAGTGACTGCAGGTACCCCACCCTTATAAACAATACAGTGACTGCAGGTGTCCCCACCCTTATAAACATACAGTGACTGCAGGTACCCCCACCCTTATAAACAATACAGTGACTGCAGGTACCCCACCCTTATAAACAATACAGTGACTGCAGGTACCCCCACCCGTATTAACAATACACTGACTGCAGGTACCCCACCCTTATAAACAATACGGTGACTGCAGGTACCCCCACCCTTATAAACAATACAGTGCCTGCAGGTGTCCCCACCCTTATGAACGATACAGTGAGTGCAGGTACGCCCACCCTTATAAACAATAGCGACTGCAGGTACCCCCACCCTTATGAACAATACAGTGACTGCAGGTGTCCCCAACCTTATAAACAATACAGTGGCTGCAGGTACCCCCACCCTTATAAACATACAGTGACTGCAGGTACCCCCACCCTTATAAACATACAGTGACTGCAGGTACCCCCACCCTTATGAACGATACAGTGACTGCAGGTGTCCCCACCCTTATAAACAATACAGTGGCTGCAGCTGTCCCCACCCTTATAAACATACAGTGACTGCAGGTACCCCCACCCTTAGAAAACAATAGCGACTGCAGGTACCCCCACCCTTATGAACAATACAGTGGCTGCAGGTGTCCCAACCCTTATAAACAATACAGTGACTGCAGGTTTCCCCACCCTTATGAACAATACAGTGACTGCAGGTGACCCCACCCTTATAAACAATAGTGACTGCAGGTATCCCCACCCTTATGAACAATACAGTGACTGCAGGTGACCCCACCCTTATAAACAATACAGTGGCTGCAGGTACCCCACCCTTATAAACATACAGTGACTGCAGGTACCCTCACCCTTATAAACATACAGTGACTGCAGGTACCCCCACCCTTATAAACAATACAGTGACTGCAGGTACCCCCACCCTTATAAACATACAGAGACTGCAGGTGTCCACACCCTTATAAACAATACAGTGACTGCAGGTGTCCCCACCCTTATAAACAATACAGTGCCTGCAGGTGTCCCCACCCTTATAAACAATACAGTGACTGTAGGTACCCCCACCCTTATAAACAATACAGTGACTGCATGTGTCCCCACCCTTATGAACGATACAGTGAGTGCAGGTACCCCCACCCTTATAAACAATAGCGACTGCAGGTACCCCCACTCTTATAAACAATACAGTGACTGCAGGTGTCCCCACCCTTATAAACAATACAGTGGCTGCAGGTACCCCCACCCTTATAAACAATACAGTGACTGCAGGTACCCCCACCCTTATAAACATACAGTGACTGCAGGTACCCCCACCCTTATAAACAATACAGTGACTGCAGGTACCCCCACCCTTATAAACATACAGTGACTGCAGGTACCCCCACCCTTATAAACAATAGCGACTGCAGGTACCCCCACCCGTATGAACAATACAGTGAGTGCAGGTACCCCCACCCTTATTAAAAATAGCGACTGCAGGTACCCCCACCCTTATAAACAATATAGTGACTGCAGGTGTCCCCACCCTTATAAACAATACAGTGGCTGCAGGTACCCCCACCCTTATAAACATACAGTGACTGCAGGTACCCCCACCCTTATAAACATACAGTGACTGCAGGTACCCCCACCCTTAGAAAACAATAGCGACTGCAGGTACCCCCACCCTTATGAACAATACAGTGACTGCAGGTGTCCCCACCCTTACAAACAATACAGTCGCTGCAGGTACCCCCACCCTTATAAATATAAAGTGACTGCAGGTACCCCCACCCTTATAAACAATAGTGACTGCAGGTACCCCCACCCTTATGAACAATACAGTGACTGCAGGTACCCCTACCCTTATAAAAAATAGTGACTGCAGGTACCCCCACCCTTATGAACAATACAGTGACTGCAGGTGACCCCACCCTTATAAACAATACAGTGGCTACAGGTACCCCACCCTTATAAACATACAGTGACTGCAGGTACCCTCACCCTTATAAACATACAGTGACTGCAGGTACCCCCACCCTTATAAACAATACAGTGACTGCAGGTGCCCCCACCCTTATAAACAATAGCGACTGCAGGTACCCCCACCCTTATGAACAATACAGTGACTGCAGGTGTCCCCACCCTTATAAACAGTACAGTGACTGCAAGTGTCCCCACCCTTATAAAGAATACAGTGACTGCAGGTACCCCCACCCTTATAAACATACAGTGACTGCAGGTACCCCCACCCTTATAAACATACAGTGACTGCAGGTGTCCACACCCTAATAAACAATACAGTGACTGCAGGTGTCCCCACCCTTATGAACAATACAGTGACTGCAGGTACCCCCACCCTTATAAACAATACAGTGCCTGCAGGTGTCCCCACCCTTATAAACAATACAGTGACTGCAGGTACCCCCACCCTTATAAACAATACAGTGACTGCATGTGTCCCCACCCTTATGAACGATACAGTTAGTGCAGGTACCCCCACCCTTATAAACAATAGCGACTGCAGGTACCCCCACTCATATAAACAATACAGTGACTGCAGGTGTCCCCACCCTTATAAACAATACAGTGGCTGCAGGTACCCCCACCCTTATAAACATAAAGTGACTGCAGGTACCCCCACCATTATAAACATACAGTGACTGCAGGTACCCCCACCCTTATAAACAATAGCGACTGCAGGTACCCCCACCCTTATGAACAATACAGTGACGCCGGTGTCCCCACCCTTATAAACAATACAGTGACTGCAGGTACGCCCACCCTTATAAACATACAGTGACTGCAGGTACCCCCACCCTTATAAACAACAGCGACTGCAGGTACCCCCACCCTTATAAACAATACAGTGACTGCAGGTACCCCTTCCCCTTATAAACAATACAGTGACTACAGGTACCCCACCCTTATAAACAATACAGTGACTGCAGGTGTCCCCACCCTTATAAACATACAGTGACTGCAGGTACCCCCACCCTTATAAACAATGCAGTGACTGCAGGTACCCCACCCTTATAAACAATACAGTGACTGCAGGTACCCCCACCCGTATTAACAATACACTGACTGCAGGTACCCCACCCTTATAAACAATACGGTGACTGCAGGTACCCCCACCCTTATAAACAATACATTGACTGCATGTGTCCCCACCCTTATGAACAATACAGTGACTGCAGGTACCCCCACCCTTATAAACAATACAGTGCCTGCAGGTGTCCCCACCCTTATGAACGATACAGTGAGTGCAGGTACGCCCACCCTTATAAACAATAGCGACTGCAGGTACCCCCACCCTTATGAACAATACAGTGACTGCAGGTGTCCCCAACCTTATAAACAATACAGTAGCTGCAGGTACCACCACCCTTATAAACATACAGTGACTGCAGGTACCCCCACCCTTATGAACATACAGTGACTGCAGGTACCCCCACCCTTATGAACGATACAGTGACTGCAGGTGTCCCCACCCTTATAAACAATACAGTGGCTGCAGCTGTCCCCACCCTTATAAACATACAGTGACTGCAGGTACCCCCACCCTTAGAAAACAATAGCGACTGCAGGTACCCCCACCCTTATGAACAATACAGTGGCTGCAGGTGTCCCAACCCTTATAAACAATACAGTGACTGCAGGTTTCCCCACCCTTATGAACAATACAGTGACTGCAGGTGACCCCACCCTTATAAACAATAGTGACTGCAGGTATCCCCACCCTTATGAACAATACAGTGACTGCAGGTGACCCCACCCTTATAAACAATACAGTGGCTGCAGGTACCCCACCCTTATAAACATACAGTGACTGCAGGTACCCTCACCCTTATAAACATACAGTGACTGCAGGTACCCCCACCCTTATAAACAATACAGTGACTGCAGGTACCCCCACCCTTATAAACATACAGAGACTGCAGGTGTCCACACCCTTATAAACAATACAGTGACTGCAGGTGTCCCCACCCTTATAAACAATACAGTGCCTGCAGGTGTCCCCACCCTTATAAACAATACAGTGACTGTAGGTACCCCCACCCTTATAAACAATACAGTGACTGCAGGTGTCCCCACCCTTATGAACGATACAGTGAGTGCAGGTACCCCCACCCTTATAAACAATAGCGACTGCAGGTACCCCCACTCTTATAAACAATACAGTGACTGCAGGTGTCCCCACCCTTATAAACAATACAGTGGCTGCAGGTACCCCCACCCTTATAAACAATACAGTGACTGCAGGTACCCCCACCCTTATAAACATACAGTGACTGCAGGTACCCCCACCCTTATAAACAATACAGTGAGTGCAGGTACCCCCACCCTTATAAACATACAGTGACTGCAGGTACCCCCACCCTTATAAACAATAGCGACTGCAGGTACCCCCACCCGTATGAACAATACAGTGAGTGCAGGTACCCCCACCCTTATTAACAATAGCGACTGCAGGTACCCCCACCCTTATAAACAATATAGTGACTGCAGGTGTCCCCACCCTTATAAACAATACAGTGGCTGCAGGTACCCCCACCCTTATAAACATACAGTGACTGCAGGTACCCCCACCCTTATAAACATACAGTGACTGCAGGTACCCCCACCCTTAGAAAACAATAGCGACTGCAGGTACCCCCACCCTTATGAACAATACAGTGACTGCAGGTGTCCCCACCCTTACAAACAATACAGTGGCTGCATGTACCCCCACCCTTATAAATATAAAGTGACTGCAGGTACCCCCACCCTTATAAACAATAGTGACTGCAGGTACCCCCACCCTTATGAACAATACAGTGACTGCAGGTACCCCTACCCTTATAAACAATAGTGACTGCAGGTACCCCCACCCTTATGAACAATACAGTGACTGCAGGTGACCCCACCCTTATAAACAATACAGTGGCTGCAGGTACCCCACCCTTATAAACATACAGTGACTGCAGGTACCCTCACCCTTATAAACATACAGTGACTGCAGGTACCCCCACCCTTATAAACAATACAGTGACTGCAGGTACCCCCACCCTTATAAACAATAGCGACTGCAGGTACCCCCACCCTTATGAACAATACAGTGACTGCAGGTGTCCCCACCCTTATAAACAGTACAGTGACTGCAAGTGTCCCCACCCTTATAAAGAATACAGTGACTGCAGGTACCCCCACCCTTATAAACATACAGTGACTGCAGGTACCCCCACCCTTATAAACATACAGTGACTGCAGGTGTCCACACCCTAATAAACAATACAGTGACTGCAGGTGTCCCCACCCTTATGAACAATACAGTGACTGCAGGTACCCCCACCCTTATAAACAATACAGTGCCTGCAGGTGTCCCCACCCTTATAAACAATACAGTGACTGCAGGTACCCCCACCCTTATAAACAATACAGTGACTGCATGTGTCCCCACCCTTATGAACGATACAGTGAGTGCAGGTACCCCCACCCTTATAAACAATAGCGACTGCAGGTACCCCCACTCTTATAAACAATACAGTGACTGCAGTTTTCCCCACCCTTATAAACAATACAGTGGCTGCAGGTACCCCCACCCTTATAAACATAAAGTGACTGCAGGTACCCCCACCATTATAAACATACAGTGACTGCAGGTACCCCCACCCTTATAAACAATAGCGACTGCAGGTACCCCCACCCTTATGAACAATACAGTGACGCCGGTGTCCCCACCCTTATAAACAATACAGTGACTGCAGGTACGCCCACCCTTATAAACATACAGTGACTGCAGGTACCCCCACCCTTATAAACAAAAGCGACTGCAGGTACCCCCACCCTTATAAACAATACAGTGACTGCAGGTACCCCTTCCCCTTATAAACAATACAGTGACTGCAGGTACCCCACCCTTATAAACAATACAGTGACTGCAGGTGTCCCCACCCTTATAAACATACAGTGACTGCAGGTACCCCCACCCTTATAAACAATGCAGTGACTGCAGGTACCCCACCCTTATAAACAATACAGTGACTGCAGGTACCCCCACCCGTATTAACAATACACTGACTGCAGGTACCCCACCCTTATAAACAATACGGTGACTGCTTGTACCCCCACCCTTATAAACAATACAGTGACTGCATGTGTCCCCACCCTTATGAACAATACAGTGACTGCAGGTACCCCCACCCTTATAAACAATACAGTGCCTGCAGGTGTCCCCACCCTTATGAACGATACAGTGAGTGCAGGTACGCCCACCCTTATAAACAATAGCGACTGCAGGTACCCCCACCCTTATGAACAATACAGTGACTGCAGGTGTCCCCAACCTTATAAACAATACAGTGGCTGCAGGTACCCCCACCCTTATAAACATACAGTGACTGCAGGTACCCCCACCCTTATAAACATACAGTGACTGCAGGTACCCCCACCCTTATGAACGATACAGTGACTGCAGGTGTCCCCACCCTTATAAACAATACAGTGGCTGCAGCTGTCCCCACCCTTATAAACATACAGTGACTGCAGGTACCCCCACCCTTAGAAAACAATAGCGACTGCAGGTACCCCCACCCTTATGAACAATACAGTGGCTGCAGGTGTCCCAACCCTTATAAACAATACAGTGACTGCAGGTTTCCCCACCCTTATGAACAATACAGTGACTGCAGGTGACCCCACCCTTATAAACAATAGTGACTGCAGGTATCCCCACCCTTATGAACAATACAGTGACTGCAGGTGACCCCACCCTTATAAACAATACAGTGGCTGCAGGTACCCCACCCTTATAAATATACAGTGACTGCAGGTACCCTCACCCTTATAAACATACAGTGACTGCAGGTACCCCCACCCTTATAAACAATACAGTGACTGCAGGTACCCCCACCCTTATAAACATACAGAGACTGCAGGTGTCCACACCCTTATAAACAATACAGTGACTGCAGGTGTCCCCACCCTTATAAACAATACAGTGCCTGCAGGTGTCCCCACCCTTATAAACAATACAGTGACTGTAGGTACCCCCACCCTTATAAACAATACAGTGACTGCATGTGTCCCCACCCTTATGAACGATACAGTGAGTGCAGGTACCCCCACCCTTATAAACAATAGCGACTGCAGGTACCCCCACTCTTATAAACAATACAGTGACTGCAGGTGTCCCCACCCTTATAAACAATACAGTGGCTGCAGGTACCCCCACCCTTATAAACAATACAGTGACTGCAGGTACCCCCACCCCTATAAACATACAGTGACTGCAGGTACCCCCACCCTTATAAACAATAGCGACTGCAGGTACCCCCACCCTTATAAACAATACAGTGACTGCAGTTACCCCTTCCCCTTATAAACAATACAGTGACTGCAGGTGTCCCCACCCTTATAAACATACAGTGACTGCAGGTACCCCCACCCTTATAAACAATGCAGTGACTGCAGGTACCCCACCCTTATGAACAATACAGTGACTGCAGGTGTCCCCACCCTTATAAACAGTACAGTGACTGCAAGTGTCCCCACCCTTATAAACAATACAGTGACTGCAGGTACCCCCACCCTTATAAACATACAGTGACTGCAGGTACCCCCACCATTATAAACATACAGTGACTGCAGGTGTCCACACCCTTATAAACAATACAGTGACTGCAGGTGTCCCCACCCTTATGAACAATACAGTGACTGCAGGTACCCCCACCCTTATAAACAATACAGTGCCTGCAGGTGTCCCCACCCTTATAAACAATACAGTGACTGCAGGTACCCCCACCCTTATAAACAATACAGTGACTGCATGTGTCCCCACCCTTATGAACGATACAGTGAGTGCAGGTACCCCCACCCTTATAAACAATAGCGACTGCAGGTACCCCCACTCTTATAAACAATGCAGTGACTGCAGGTGTCCCCACCCTTATAAACAATACAGTGACTGCAGGTACCCCCACCCTTATAAACATAAAGTGACTGCAGGTACCCCCACCATTATAAACATACAGTGACTGCAGGTACCCCCACCCTTATAAACAATAGCGACTGCAGGTACCCCCACCCTTATGAACAATACAGTGACGCCGGTGTCCCCACCCTTATAAACAATACAGTGACTGCAGGTACGCCCACCCTTATAAACATACAGTGACTGCAGGTACCCCCACCCTTATAAACAACAGCGACTGCAGGTACCCCCACCCTTATAAACAATACAGTGCCTGCAGGTGTCCCCACCCTTATAAACAATACAGTGACTGCAGGTACCCCCACCCTTATAAACATACAGTGACTGCAGGTGTCCACACCCTTATAAACAATACAGTGACTGCAGGTGTCCCCACCCTTATGAACAATACAGTGACTGCAGGTACCCCCACCCTTATAAACATACAGTGACTGCAGGTACCCCCACCCTTATAAACATACAGTGACTGCAGGTACCCCCACCCTTATAAACATACAGTGACTGCAGGTGTCCACACCCTTATAAACAATACAGTGACTGCAGGTGTCCCCACCCTTATGAACGATACAGTGAGTGCAGGTACCCCCACCCTTATAAACAATAGCGACTGCAGGTACCCCCACTCTTATAAACAATACAGTGACTGCAGGTGTCCCCACCCTTATAAACAATACAGTGGCTGCAGGTACCCCCACCCTTATAAACAATACAGTGACTGCAGGTACCCCCACCCTTATAAACATACAGTGACTGCAGGTACCCCCACCCTTATAAACAATAGCGACTGCAGGTACCCCCACCCTTATAAACAATACAGTGACTGCAGTTACCCCTTCCCCTTATAAACAATACAGTGACTGCAGGTGTCCCCACCCTTATAAACATACAGTGACTGCAGGTACCCCCACCCTTATAAACAATGCAGTGACTGCAGGTACCCCACCCTTATGAACAATACAGTGACTGCAGGTGTCCCCACCCTTATAAACAGTACAGTGACTGCAAGTGTCCCCACCCTTATAAACAATACAGTGACTGCAGGTACCCCCACCCTTATAAACATACAGTGACTGCAGGTACCCCCACCATTATAAACATACAGTGACTGCAGGTGTCCACACCCTTATAAACAATACAGTGACTGCAGGTGTCCCCACCCTTATAAACAATAGTGACTGCAGGTATCCCCACCCTTATGAACAATACAGTGACTGCAGGTGACCCCACCCTTATAAACAATACAGTGGCTGCAGGTACCCCACCCTTATAAACATACAGTGACTGCAGGTACCCTCACCCTTATAAACATACAGTGACTGCAGGTACCCCCACCCTTATAAACAATACAGTGACTGCAGGTACCCCCACCCTTATAAACATACAGAGACTGCAGGTGTCCACACCCTTATAAACAATACAGTGACTGCAGGTGTCCCCACCCTTATAAACAATACAGTGCCTGCAGGTGTCCCCACCCTTATAAACAATACAGTGACTGTAGGTACCCCCACCCTTATAAACAATACAGTGACTGCATGTGTCCCCACCCTTATGAACGATACAGTGAGTGCAGGTTCCCCCACCCTTATAAACAATAGCGACTGCAGGTACCCCCACTCTTATAAACAATACAGTGGCTGCAGGTACCCCCACCCTTATAAACAATACAGTGACTGCAGGTACCCCCACCCCTATAAACTTACAGTGACTGCAGGTACCCCCACCCTTATAAACAATAGCGACTGCAGGTACCCCCACCCTTATAAACAATACAGTGACTGCAGTTACCCCTTCCCCTTATAAACAATACAGTGACTGCAGGTGTCCCCACCCTTATAAACATACAGTGACTGCAGGTACCCCCACCCTTATAAACAATGCAGTGACTGCAGGTACCCCACCCTTATGAACAATACAGTGACTGCAGGTGTCCCCACCCTTATAAACAGTACAGTGACTGCAAGTGTCCCCACCCTTATAAACAATACAGTGACTGCAGGTACCCCCACCCTTATAAACATACAGTGACTGCAGGTACCCCCACCATTATAAACATACAGTGACTGCAGGTGTCCACACCCTTATAAACAATACAGTGACTGCAGGTGTCCCCACCCTTATGAACAATACAGTGACTGCAGGTACCCCCATCCTTATAAAGAATACAGTGCCTGCAGGTGTCCCCACCCTTATAAACCATACAGTGACTGCAGGTACCCCCACCCTTATAAACAATACAGTGACTGCATGTGTCCCCACCCTTATGAACGATACAGTGAGTGCAGGTACCCCCACCCTTATAAACAATAGCGACTGCAGGTACCCCCACTCTTATAAACAATGCAGTGACTGCAGGTGTCCCCACCCTTATAAACAATACAGTGACTGCAGGTACCCCCACCCTTATAAACATAAAGTGACTGCAGGTACCCCCACCATTATAAACATACAGTGACTGCAGGTACCCCCACCCTTATAAACAATAGCGACTGCAGGTACCCCCACCCTTATGAACAATACAGTGACGCCGGTGTCCCCACCCTTATAAACAATACAGTGACTGCAGGTACGCCCACCCTTATAAACATACAGTGACTGCAGGTACCCCCACCCTTATAAACAACAGCGACTGCAGGTACCCCCACCCTTATAAACAATACAGTGCCTGCAGGTGTCCACACCCTTATAAACAATACAGTGACTGCAGGTACCCCCACCCTTATAAACATACAGTGACTGCAGGTGTCCACACCCTTATAAACAATACAGTGACTGCAGGTGTCCCCACCCTTATGAACAATACAGTGACTGCAGGTACCCCCACCCTTATAAACATACAGTGACTGCAGGTACCCCCACCCTTATAAACATACAGTGACTGCAGGTACCCCCACCCTTATAAACATACAGTGACTGCAGGTGTCCACACCCTTATAAACAATACAGTGACTGCAGGTGTCCCCACCCTTATGAACGATACAGTGAGTGCAGGTACCCCCACCCTTATAAACAATAGCGACTGCAGGTACCCCCACTCTTATAAACAATACAGTGACTGCAGGTGTCCCCACCGTTATAAACAATACAGTGGCTGCAGGTACCCCCACCCTTATAAACAATACAGTGACTGCAGGTACCCCCACCCTTATAAACATACAGTGACTGCAGGTACCCCCACCCTTATAAACAATAGCGACTGCAGGTACCCCCACCCTTATAAACAATACAGTGACTGCAGTTACCCCTTCCCCTTATAAACAATACAGTGACTGCAGGTGTCCCCACCCTTATAAACATACAGTGACTGCAGGTACCCCCACCCTTATAAACAATGCAGTGACTGCAGGTACCCCACCCTTATGAACAATACAGTGACTGCAGGTGTCCCCACCCTTATAAACAGTACAGTGACTGCAAGTGTCCCCACCCTTATAAACAATACAGTGACTGCAGGTACCCCCACCCTTATAAACATACAGTGACTGCAGGTACCCCCACCATTATAAACATACAGTGACTGCAGGTGTCCACACCCTTATAAACAATACAGTGACTGCAGGTGTCCCCACCCTTATGAACAATACAGTGACTGCAGGTACCCCCACCCTTATAAACAATACAGTGACTGCATGTGTCCCCACCCTTATGAACGATACAGTGAGTGCAGGTACCCCGACCCTTATAAACAATAGCGACTGCAGGTACCCCCACTCTTATAAACAATGCAGTGACTGCAGGTGTCCCCACCCTTATAAACAATACAGTGACTGCAGGTACCCCCACCCTTATAAACATAAAGTGACTGCAGGTACCCCCACCATTATAAACATACAGTGACTGCAGGTACCCCCACCCTTATAAACAATAGCGACTGCAGGTACCCCCACCCTTATGAACAATACAGTGACGCCGGTGTCCCCACCCTTATAAACAATACAGTGACTGCAGGTACGCCCACCCTTATAAACATACAGTGACTGCAGGTACCCCCACCCTTATAAACAACAGCGACTGCAGGTACCCCCACCCTTATAAACAATACAGTGCCTGCAGGTGTCCCCACCCTTATAAACAATACAGTGACTGCAGGTACCCCCACCCTTATAAACATACAGTGACTGCAGGTGTCCACACCCTTATAAACAATACAGTGACTGCAGGTGTCCCCACCCTTATGAACAATACAGTGACTGCAGGTACCCCCACCCTTATAAACATACAGTGACTGCAGGTACCCCCACCCTTATAAACATACAGTGACTGCAGGTACCCCCACCCTTATAAACATACAGTGACTGCAGGTGTCCGCACCCTTATAAACAATACAGTGACTGCAGGTGTCCCCACCCTTATGAACAATACAGTGACTGCAGGTACCCCCACCCTTATAAACAATACAGTGCCTGCAGGTGTCCCCACCCTTATAAACAATACAGTGACTGCAGGTACCCCCACCCTTATAAACAATAGCGACTGCAGGTACCCCCACCCTTATAAACAATACAGTGACTGCAGGTACCCCCACCCTTACAAACAATAGCGACTGCAGGTACCCCGACCCTTATAAACATACAGTGACTGCAGGTGTCCACACCCTTGTAAACAATACAGTGACTGCAGGTGTCCCCACCCTTATAAACAATACAGTGGCTGCAGGTACCCCCACCCTTATAAACAATACAGTGGCTGCAGGTACCCCCACCCTTATAAACATACAGTGACTGCAGGTACCCCCACCCTTATAAACATACAGTGACTGCAGGTACCCCCACCCTTAGAAAACAATAGCGACTGCAGGTACCCCCACCCTTATGAACAATACAGTGACTGCAGGTGTCCCCACCCTTACAAACAATACAGTGGCTGCAGGTACCCCCACCCTTATAAACATAAAGTGACTGCAGGTACCCCCACCCTTATGAAGAATACAGTGACTGCAGGTACCCCTACCCTTATAAACAATAGTGACTGAAGGTACCTCCACCCTTACGAACAATACAGTGACTGCAGGTGACCCCACCCTTATAAACAATACAGTGGCTGCAGGTACCCCACCCTTATAAACATACAGTGACTGCAGGTACCCTCACCCTTATAAACATACAGTGACTGCAGGTACCCCCACCCTTATAAACAATGCAGTGACTGCAGGTACCCCACACTTATAAACAATACAGTGACTGCAGGTACCCCCATCCGTATTAACAATACACTGACTGCAGGTACACCACCCTTATAAACAATACAGTGACTGCATGTGTCCCCAACCCTTATGAACAAAACAGTAACTGCAGGTACCCCCACCCTTATAAACAATACAGTGCCTGCAGGTGTCCCCACCCTTATGAACGATACAGTGAGTGCAGGTACCCCCACCCTTATAAACAATAGCGACTGCAGGTACCCCCACCCTTATGAACAATACAGTGACTGCAGGTGTCCCCAACCTTATAAACAATACAGTGGCTGCAGGTACCCCCACCCTTATAAACATACAGTGACTGCAGGTACCCCCACCCTTATAAACATACAGTGACTGCAGGTACCCACACCCTTATAAACAATAGCGACTGAGGTACCCCCACCCTTATGAACAATACAGTGCCTGCAGGTGTCCCCACCCTTATAAACAATACAGTGGCTGCAGCTGTCCCCACCCTTATAAACAATACAGTGACTGCAGGTACCCCCGCCCTTATAAATATACAGTGACTTCAGGTACCTCCACCCTTATAAACAATAGCGACTGCAGGTACCCCCACCCTTATAAACAATACAGTGACTGCAGGTACCCCCACCCTTATAAACAATAGCGACTGCAGGTACCCCCACCCTTATGAACAATACAGTGATTGCAGGTGACCCCACCCTTATAAACAATAAAGTGGCTGCAGGTACCCCACCCTTATAAACATACAGTGACTGCAGGTACCCCACCCTTATAAACAATAGTGACTGCAGGTACCCCCACGCTTATGAACAATACAGTGACTGCAGGTGAGCCCACCCTTATAAACAATACAGTGGCTGCAGGTACCCCACCCTTATAAACATACAGTGACTGCAGGTACCCTCACCCTTATAAACATACAGTGACTGCAGGTACCCCCACCCTTATAAACAATACAGTGACTGCACGTACCCCCACCCTTATAAACAATAGCGACTGCAGGTACCCCCACCCTTATGAACAATACAGTGACTGCAGGTGTCGCCACCCTTATAAACAGTACAGTGACTGCAAGTGTCCCCACCCTTATAAACAATACAGTGACTGCAGGTACCCCCACCCTTATAAACATACAGTGACTGCAGGTACCCCCACCCTTATAAACATACAGTGACTGCAGGTGTCCACACCCTTATAAACAATACAGTGACTGCAGGTGTCCCCACCCTTATGAACAATACAGTGACTGCAGGTGTCCCCACCCTTATAAACAATACAGTGCCTGCAGGTGTCCCCACCCTTATAAACAATACAGTGACTGCAGGTACCCCCACCCTTATAAACAATACAGTGACTGCAGGTACCCCCACCATTATAAACATACAGTGACTGCAGGTGTCCACACCCTTATAAACAATACAGTGACTGCAGGTGTCCCCACCCTTATGAACAATACAGTGACTGCAGGTACCCCCACCCTTATAAACAATACAGTGACTGCATGTGTCCCCACCCTTATGAACGATACAGTGAGTGCAGGTACCCCGACCCTTATAAACAATAGCGACTGCAGGTACCCCCACTCTTATAAACAATGCAGTGACTGCAGGTGTCCCCACCCTTATAAACAATACAGTGACTGCAGGTACCCCCACCCTTATAAACATAAAGTGACTGCAGGTACCCCCACCATTATAAACATACAGTGACTGCAGGTACCCCCACCCTTATAAACAATAGCGACTGCAGGTACCCCCACCCTTATGAACAATACAGTGACGCCGGTGTCCCCACCCTTATAAACAATACAGTGACTGCAGGTACGCCCACCCTTATAAACATACAGTGACTGCAGGTACCCCCACCCTTATAAACAACAGCGACTGCAGGTACCCCCACCCTTATAAACAATACAGTGCCTGCAGGTGTCCCCACCCTTATAAACAATACAGTGACTGCAGGTACCCCCACCCTTATAAACATACAGTGACTGCAGGTGTCCACACCCTTATAAACAATACAGTGACTGCAGGTGTCCCCACCCTTATGAACAATACAGTGACTGCAGGTACCCCCACCCTTATAAACATACAGTGACTGCAGGTACCCCCACCCTTATAAACATACAGTGACTGCAGGTACCCCCACCCTTATAAACATACAGTGACTGCAGGTGTCCGCACCCTTATAAACAATACAGTGACTGCAGGTGTCCCCACCCTTATGAACAATACAGTGACTGCAGGTACCCCCACCCTTATAAACAATACAGTGCCTGCAGGTGTCCCCACCCTTATAAACAATACAGTGACTGCAGGTACCCCCACCCTTATAAACAATAGCGACTGCAGGTACCCCCACCCTTATAAACAATACAGTGACTGCAGGTACCCCCACCCTTACAAACAATAGCGACTGCAGGTACCCCGACCCTTATAAACATACAGTGACTGCAGGTGTCCACACCCTTGTAAACAATACAGTGACTGCAGGTGTCCCCACCCTTATAAACAATACAGTGGCTGCAGGTACCCCCACCCTTATAAACAATACAGTGGCTGCAGGTACCCCCACCCTTATAAACATACAGTGACTGCAGGTACCCCCACCCTTATAAACATACAGTGACTGCAGGTACCCCCACCCTTAGAAAACAATAGCGACTGCAGGTACCCCCACCCTTATGAACAATACAGTGACTGCAGGTGTCCCCACCCTTACAAACAATACAGTGGCTGCAGGTACCCCCACCCTTATAAACATAAAGTGACTGCAGGTACCCCCACCCTTATGAAGAATACAGTGACTGCAGGTACCCCTACCCTTATAAACAATAGTGACTGAAGGTACCTCCACCCTTACGAACAATACAGTGACTGCAGGTGACCCCACCCTTATAAACAATACAGTGGCTGCAGGTACCCCACCCTTATAAACATACAGTGACTGCAGGTACCCTCACCCTTATAAACATACAGTGACTGCAGGTACCCCCACCCTTATAAACAATGCAGTGACTGCAGGTACCCCACACTTATAAACAATACAGTGACTGCAGGTACCCCCATCCGTATTAACAATACACTGACTGCAGGTACACCACCCTTATAAACAATACAGTGACTGCATGTGTCCCCAACCCTTATGAACAAAACAGTAACTGCAGGTACCCCCACCCTTATAAACAATACAGTGCCTGCAGGTGTCCCCACCCTTATGAACGATACAGTGAGTGCAGGTACCCCCACCCTTATAAACAATAGCGACTGCAGGTACCCCCACCCTTATGAACAATACAGTGACTGCAGGTGTCCCCAACCTTATAAACAATACAGTGGCTGCAGGTACCCCCACCCTTATAAACATACAGTGACTGCAGGTACCCCCACCCTTATAAACATACAGTGACTGCAGGTACCCACACCCTTATAAACAATAGCGACTGAGGTACCCCCACCCTTATGAACAATACAGTGCCTGCAGGTGTCCCCACCCTTATAAACAATACAGTGGCTGCAGCTGTCCCCACCCTTATAAACAATACAGTGACTGCAGGTACCCCCGCCCTTATAAATATACAGTGACTTCAGGTACCTCCACCCTTATAAACAATAGCGACTGCAGGTACCCCCACCCTTATAAACAATACAGTGACTGCAGGTACCCCCACCCTTATAAACAATAGCGACTGCAGGTACCCCCACCCTTATGAACAATACAGTGATTGCAGGTGACCCCACCCTTATAAACAATAAAGTGGCTGCAGGTACCCCACCCTTATAAACATACAGTGACTGCAGGTACCCCACCCTTATAAACAATAGTGACTGCAGGTACCCCCACGCTTATGAACAATACAGTGACTGCAGGTGAGCCCACCCTTATAAACAATACAGTGGCTGCAGGTACCCCACCCTTATAAACATACAGTGACTGCAGGTACCCTCACCCTTATAAACATACAGTGACTGCAGGTACCCCCACCCTTATAAACAATACAGTGACTGCACGTACCCCCACCCTTATAAACAATAGCGACTGCAGGTACCCCCACCCTTATGAACAATACAGTGACTGCAGGTGTCGCCACCCTTATAAACAGTACAGTGACTGCAAGTGTCCCCACCCTTATAAACAATACAGTGACTGCAGGTACCCCCACCCTTATAAACATACAGTGACTGCAGGTACCCCCACCCTTATAAACATACAGTGACTGCAGGTGTCCACACCCTTATAAACAATACAGTGACTGCAGGTGTCCCCACCCTTATGAACAATACAGTGACTGCAGGTGTCCCCACCCTTATAAACAATACAGTGCCTGCAGGTGTCCCCACCCTTATAAACAATACAGTGACTGCAGGTACCCCCACCCTTATAAACAATACAGTGACTGCATGTGTCCCCACCCTTTTGAACGATACAGTGAGTGCAGGTACCCCCACCCTTACAAACAATAGCGACTGCAGGTAACCCCACTCTTATAAACAATACAGTGACTGCAGGTGTCCCCACCCTTATAAACAATACAGTGGCTGCAGGTACCCCCACCCTTATAAACATAAAGTGACTGCAGGTACCCCCACCCTTATAAACATACAGTGACTGCAGGTACCCCCACCCTTATAAACCATAGCGACTGCAGGTACCCCCACCCTTATGAACAATACAGTGACGCCGGTGTCCCCACCCTTATAAACAATACAGTGGCTGCAGGTGTCCCCACCCTTATAAACAATACAGTGACTGCAGGTACCCCCACCCTTATAAACATACAGTGACTGTAGGTACCCCCACCCTTATAAACAATAGCGACTGCAGGTACCCCCACCCTTATAAACAATACAGTGACTGCAGGTACCCCTTCCCCTTATAAACAATACAGTGACTGCAGGTACCCCACCCTTATAAACAATACAGTGACTGCAGGTGTCCCCACCCTTATAAACATACAGTGACTGCAGGTACCCCCACCCTTATAAACAATGCAGTGACTGCAGGTACCCCACCCTTATAAACAATACAGTGACTGCAGGTACCCCCACCCTTATGAACAATACAGTGACTGCAGGTACCC
This sequence comes from Lampris megalopsis, assembly GCA_022114975.2. Taxonomy (NCBI): domain Eukaryota; kingdom Metazoa; phylum Chordata; class Actinopteri; order Lampriformes; family Lampridae; genus Lampris; species Lampris megalopsis. The sequence goes on along the minus strand of JAJHIY020000936.1, from coordinate 10,093,056 downwards.
CCACCCTTATAAACATACAGTGACTGCAGGTGTCCACACCCTTATAAACAATACAGTGACTGCAGGTGTCCCCACCCTTGTGAACAATACAGTGACTGCAGGTGTCCCCACCCTTATAAACAATACAGTGCCTGCAGGTGTCCCCACCCTTATAAACAATACAATGACTGCAGGTTCCCCCACCCTTATAAACAATACAGTGACTGCATGTGTCCCCACCCTTTTGAACGATACAGTGAGTGCAGGTACCCCCACCCTTATAAACAATAGCGACTGCAGGTAACCCCACTCTTATAAACAATACAGTGACTGCAGGTGTCCCCACCCTTATAAACAATACAGTGGCTGCAGGTACCCCCACCCTTATAAACATAAAGTGACTGCAGGTACCCCCACCCTTATAAACATACAGTGACTGCAGGTACCCCCACCCTTATAAACAATAGCGACTGCAAGTACCCCCACCCTTATGAACAATACAGTGACGCCGGTGTCCCCACCCTTATAAACAATACAGTGGCTGCAGGTGTCCCCACCCTTATAAACAATACAGTGACTGCAGGTACCCCCACCCTTATAAACATACAGTGACTGTAGGTACCCCCACCCTTATAAACAATAGCGACTGCAGGTACCCCCACCCTTATAAAAAATACAGTGACTGCAGGTACCCCTTCCCCTTATAAACAATACAGTGACTGCAGGTACCCCACCCTTATAAACAATACAGTGACTGCAGGTGTCCCCACCCTTATAAACATACAGTGACTGCAGGTACCCCCACCCTTATAAACAATGCAGTGACTGCAGGTACCCCACCCTTATAAACAATACAGTGACTGCAGGTACCCCCACCCTTATGAACAATACAGTGACTGCAGGTACCCCCACCCTTATAAACATACAGTGACTGCAGGTGTCCACACCCTTATAAACAATACAGTGACTGCAGGTGTCCCCACCCTTATGAACAATACAGTGACTGCAGGTGTCCCCACCCTTATAAACAATACAGTGCCTGCAGGTGTCCCCACCCTTATAAACAATACAATGACTGCAGGTACCCCCACCCTTATAAACAATACAGTGACTGCATGTGTCCCCACCCTTTTGAACGATACAGTGAGTGCAGGTACCCCCACCCTTATAAACAATAGCGACTGCAGGTAACCCCACTCTTATAAACAATACAGTGACTGCAGGTGTCCGCACCCTTATAAACAATAAAGTGGCTGCAGGTACCCCCACCCTTATAAACATAAAGTGACTGCAGGTACCCCCACCCTTATAAACATACAGTGACTGCAGGTACCCCCACCCTTATAAACAATAGCGACTGCAGGTACCCCCACCCTTATGAACAATACAGTGACGCCGGTGTCCCCACCCTTATAAACAATACAGTGGCTGCAGGTGTCCCCACCCTTATAAACAATACAGTGACTGCAGGTACCCCCACCCTTATAAACATACAGTGACTGCAGGTACCCCCACCCTTATAAACAATAGCGACTGCAGGTACCCCCACCCTTATAAACAATACAGTGACTGCAGGTACCCCTTCCCCTTATAAACAATACAGTGACTGCAGGTACCCCACCCTTATAAACAATACAGTGACTGCAGGTGTCCCCACCCTTATAAACATACAGTGACTGCAGGTACCCCCACCCTTATAAACAATGCAGTGACTGCAGGTACCCCACCCTTATAAACAATACAGTGACTGCAGGTACCCCCACCCTTATGAACAATACAGTGACTGCAGGTGACCCCACCCTTATAAACAATACAGTGACTGCAGCTACCCCCACCCTTATAAACATAAAGTGACTGCAGGTACCCCCACCCTTATAAACATACAGTGACTGCAGGTACCCCCACCCTTATAAACAATAGCGACTGCAGGTACCCCCACCCTTATGAACAATACAGTGACGCCGGTGTCCCCACCCTTATAAACAATACAGTGGCTGCAGGTGTCCCACCCTTATAAACAATACAGTGACTGCAGGTACCCCCACCCTTATAAACATACAGTGACTGCAGGTACCCCCACCCTTATAAACAATAGCGACTGCAGGTACCCCCACCCTTATAAACAATACAGTGACTGCAGGTACCCCTTCCCCTTGTAAACAATACAGTGACTGCAGGTGTCCCCACCCTTACAAACAATACAGTGGCTGCAGGTACCCCCACCCTTATAAATATAAAGTGACTGCAGGTACCCCCACCCTTATAAACAATAGTGACTGCAAGTACCCCCACCCTTATGAACAATACAGTGACGCCGGTGTCCCCACCCTTATAAACATACAGTGACTGTAGGTACCCCCACCCTTATAAACAATAGCGACTGCAGGTACCCCCACCCTTATAAAAAATACAGTGACTGCAGGTACCCCTTCCCCTTATAAACAATACAGTGACTGCAGGTACCCCACCCTTATAAACAATACAGTGACTGCAGGTGTCCCCACCCTTATAAACATACAGTGACTGCAGGTACCCCCACCCTTATAAACAATGCAGTGACTGCAGGTACCCCACCCTTATAAACAATACAGTGACTGCAGGTACCCCCACCCTTATGAACAATACAGTGACTGCAGGTACCCCCACCCTTATAAACATACAGTGACTGCAGGTGTCCACACCCTTATAAACAATACAGTGACTGCAGGTGTCCCCACCCTTATGAACAATACAGTGACTGCAGGTGTCCCCACCCTTATAAACAATACAGTGCCTGCAGGTGTCCCCACCCTTATAAACAATACAATGACTGCAGGTACCCCCACCCTTATAAACAATACAGTGACTGCATGTGTCCCCACCCTTTTGAACGATACAGTGAGTGCAGGTACCCCCACCCTTATAAACAATAGCGACTGCAGGTAACCCCACTCTTATAAACAATACAGTGACTGCAGGTGTCCGCACCCTTATAAACAATAAAGTGGCTGCAGGTACCCCCACCCTTATAAACATAAAGTGACTGCAGGTACCCCCACCCTTATAAACATACAGTGACTGCAGGTACCCCCACCCTTATAAACAATAGCGACTGCAGGTACCCCCACCCTTATGAACAATACAGTGACGCCGGTGTCCCCACCCTTATAAACAATACAGTGGCTGCAGGTGTCCCCACCCTTATAAACAATACAGTGACTGCAGGTACCCCCACCCTTATAAACATACAGTGACTGCAGGTACCCCCACCCTTATAAACAATAGCGACTGCAGGTACCCCCACCCTTATAAACAATACAGTGACTGCAGGTACCCCTTCCCCTTATAAACAATACAGTGACTGCAGGTACCCCACCCTTATAAACAATACAGTGACTGCAGGTGTCCCCACCCTTATAAACATACAGTGACTGCAGGTACCCCCACCCTTATAAACAATGCAGTGACTGCAGGTACCCCACCCTTATAAACAATACAGTGACTGCAGGTACCCCCACCCTTATGAACAATACAGTGACTGCAGGTGACCCCACCCTTATAAACAATACAGTGACTGCAGCTACCCCCACCCTTATAAACATAAAGTGACTGCAGGTACCCCCACCCTTATAAACATACAGTGACTGCAGGTACCCCCACCCTTATAAACAATAGCGACTGCAGGTACCCCCACCCTTATGAACAATACAGTGACGCCGGTGTCCCCACCCTTATAAACAATACAGTGGCTGCAGGTGTCCCACCCTTATAAACAATACAGTGACTGCAGGTACCCCCACCCTTATAAACATACAGTGACTGCAGGTACCCCCACCCTTATAAACAATAGCGACTGCAGGTACCCCCACCCTTATAAACAATACAGTGACTGCAGGTACCCCTTCCCCTTGTAAACAATACAGTGACTGCAGGTACCCCACCCTTATAAACAATACAGTGGCTGCAGCTGTCCGCACCCTTATAAACGTACAGTGACTGCAGGTACCCCCACCCTTAGAAAACAATAGCGACTGCAGGTACTCCCACCCTTATGAACAATACAGTGACTGCAGGTGTCCCCACCCTTATAAACAATACAGTGGCTGCAGGTGTCCCCACCCTTATAAACAATACAGTGACTGCAGGTACCCCACCCTTATAAACATACAGTGACTGCAGGTACCCCACCCTTATAAACAATAGCGACTGCAGGTACCCCCACCCTTATGAACAATACAGTGATTGCAGGTGACCCCACCCCTATAAACAATAAAGTGGCTGCAGGAATCCCACCCTTATAAACATACAGTGACTGCAGGTACCCCACCCTTATAATCAATAGTGACTGCAGGTACCCCCACGCTTATGAACAATACAGTGACTGCAGGTGAGCCCACCCTTATAAACAATACAGTGGCTGCAGGTACCCCACCCTTATAAACATACAGTGACTGCAGGTACCCTCACCCTTATAAACATACAGTGACTGCAGGTACCCCCACCCTTATAAACAATACAGTGACTGCAGGTACCCCCACCCTTATAAACAATAGCGACTGCAGGTAACCCCACCCTTATGAACAATACAGTGACTGCAGGTGTCGCCACCCTTATAAACAGTACAGTGACTGCAAGTGTCCCCACCCTTATAAACAATACAGTGACTGCAGGTACCCCCACCCTTATAAACATACAGTGACTGCAGGTACCCCCACCCTTATAAACATACAGTGACTGCAGGTGTCCACACCCTTATAAACAATACAGTGACTGCAGGTGTCCCCACCCTTATGAACAATACAGTGACTGCAGGTGTCCCCACCCTTATAAACAATACAGTGACTGCAGGTGTCCCCACCCTTATAAACAATACAGTGGCTGCAGGTACCCCCACCCTTATAAACATAAAGTGACTGCAGGTACCCCCACCATTATAAACATACAGTGACTGCAGGTACCCCCACCCTTATAAACAATAGCGACTGCAGGTACCCCCACCCTTATGAACAATACAGTGACGCCGGTGTCCCCACCCTTATAAACAATACAGTGACTGCAGGTACGCCCACCCTTATAAACATACAGTGACTGCAGGTACCCCCACCCTTATAAACAACAGCGACTGCAGGTACCCCCACCCTTATAAACAATACAGTGACTGCAGGTACCCCTTCCCCTTATAAACAATACAGTGACTGCAGGTACCCCACCCTTATAAACAATACAGTGACTGCAGGTGTCCCCACCCTTATAAACATACAGTGACTGCAGGGACCCCCACCCTTATAAACAATGCAGTGACTGCAGGTACCCCACCCTTATAAACAATACAGTGACTGCAGGTACCCCCACCCATATTAACAATACACTGACTGCAGGTACCCCCACCCTTATGAACAATACAGTGACGCCGGGGTCCCCACCCTTATAAACAATACAGTGGCTGCAGGTGTCCCCACCCTTATAAACAATACAGTGACTGCAGGTACCCCCACCCTTATAAACATACAGTGACTGCAGGTACCCCCACCCTTATAAACAATAGCGACTGCAGGTACCCCCACCCTTATAAACAATACAGTGACTGCATGTGTCCCCACCCTTATGAACGATACAGTGAGTGCAGGTACCCCCACCCTTATAAACAATAGCGACTGCAGGTACCCCCACTCTTATAAACAATGCAGTGACTGCAGGTGTCCCCACCCTTATAAACAATACAGTGACTGCAGGTACCCCCACCCTTATAAACATAAAGTGACTGCACGTACCCCCACCATTATAAACATACAGTGACTGCAGGTACCCCCACCCTTATAAACAATAGCGACTGCAGGTACCCCCACCCTTATGAACAATACAGTGACGCCGGTGTCCCCACCCTTATAAACAATACAGTGACTGCAGGTACGCCCACCCTTATAAACATACAGTGACTGCAGGTACCCCCACCCTTATAAACAACAGCGACTGCAGGTACCCCCACCCTTATAAACAATACAGTGCCTGCAGTTGTCCCCACCCTTATAAACAATACAGTGACTGCAGGTACCCCCACCCTTATAAACATACAGTGACTGCAGGTGTCCACACCCTTATAAACAATACAGTGACTGCAGGTGTCCCCACCCTTATGAACAATACAGTGACTGCAGGTACCCCCACCCTTATAAACATACAGTGACTGCAGGTACCCCCACCCTTATAAACATACAGTGACTGCAGGTGTCCACACCCTTATAAACAATACAGTGACTGCAGGTGTCCCCACCCTTATGAACAATACAGTGACTGCAGGTACCCCCACCCTTATAAACAATACAGTGCCTGCAGGTGTCCCCACCCTTATAAACAATACAGTGACTGCAGGTACCCCCACCCTTATAAACAATAGCGACTGCAGGTACCCCCACCCTTATAAACAATACAGTGACTGCAGGTACCCCCACCCTTATAAACATACAGTGACTGCAGGTACCCCCACCCTTACAAACAATAGCGACTGCAGGTACCCCCACCCTTATAAACATACAGTGACTGCAGGTGTCCACACCCTTGTAAACAATACAGTGACTGCAGGTGTCCCCACCCTTATAAACAATACAGTGACTGCAGGTACCCCCACCCTTATAAACAATACAGTGCCTGCAGGTGTCACCACCCTTATAAACAATACAGTGACTGCAGGTACCCCCACCCTTATAAACAATAGCGACTGCAGGTACCCCCACCCTTATAAACAATACAGTGACTGCAGGTACCCCCACCCTTATAAACATACAGTGACTGCAGGTACCCCCACCCTTATAAACAATAGCGACTGCAGGTACCCCCACGCGTATGAACAATACAGTGAGTTCAGGTACCCCCACCCTTATTAACAATAGCGACTGCAGGTACCCCCACCCTTATAAACAATATAGTGACTGCAGGTGTCCCCACCCATATAAACAATACAGTTGCTGCAGGTACCCCCACCCTTATAAACATACAGTGACTGCAGGTACCCCCACCCTTATAAACATACAGTGACTGCAGGTACCCCCACCCTTATAAACAATAGCGACTGCAGGTACCCCCACCCTTATAAACAATACAGTGACTGCATGTGTCCCCACCCTTATGAACGATACAGTGAGTGCAGGTACCCCCACCCTTATAAACAATAGCGACTGCAGGTACCCCCACTCTTATAAACAATGCAGTGACTGCAGGTGTCCCCACCCTTATAAACAATACAGTGACTGCAGGTACCCCCACCCTTATAAACATAAAGTGACTGCAGGTACCCCCACCATTATAAACATACAGTGACTGCAGGTACCCCCACCCTTATAAACAATAGCGACTGCAGGTACCCCCACCCTTATGAACAATACAGTGACGCCGGTGTCCCCACCCTTATAAACAATACAGTGACTGCAGGTACGCCCACCCTTATAAACATACAGTGACTGCAGGTACCCCCACCCTTATAAACAACAGCGACTGCAGGTACCCCCACCCTTATAAACAATACAGTGCCTGCAGGTGTCCCCACCCTTATAAACAATACAGTGACTGCAGGTACCCCCACCCTTATAAACATACAGTGACTGCAGGTGTCCACACCCTTATAAACAATACAGTGACTGCAGGTGTCCCCACCCTTATGAACAATACAGTGACTGCAGGTACCCCCACCCTTATAAACATACAGTGACTGCAGGTACCCCCACCCTTATAAACATACAGTGACTGCAGGTGTCCACACCCTTATAAACAATACAGTGACTGCAGGTGTCCCCACCCTTATGAACAATACAGTGACTGCAGGTACCCCCACCCTTATAAACAATACAGTGCCTGCAGGTGTCCCCACCCTTATAAACAATACAGTGACTGCAGGTACCCCCACCCTTATAAACAATAGCGACTGCAGGTACCCCCACCCTTATAAACAATACAGTGACTGCAGGTACCCCCACCCTTATAAACATACAGTGACTGCAGGTACCCCCACCCTTACAAACAATAGCGACTGCAGGTACCCCCACCCTTATAAACATACAGTGACTGCAGGTGTCCACACCCTTGTAAACAATACAGTGACTGCAGGTGTCCCCACCCTTATGAACAATACAGTGACTGCAGGTACCCCCACCCTTATAAACAATACAGTGCCTGCAGGTGTCACCACCCTTATAAACAATACAGTGACTGCAGGTACCCCCACCCTTATAAACAATAGCGACTGCAGGTACCCCCACCCTTATAAACAATACAGTGACTGCAGGTACCCCCACCCTTATAAACATACAGTGACTGCAGGTACCCCCACCCTTATAAACAATAGCGACTGCAGGTACCCCCACGCGTATGAACAATACAGTGAGTTCAGGTACCCCCACCCTTATTAACAATAGCGACTGCAGGTACCCCCACCCTTATAAACAATATAGTGACTGCAGGTGTCCCCACCCATATAAACAATACAGTTGCTGCAGGTACCCCCACCCTTATAAACATACAGTGACTGCAGGTACCCCCACCCTTATAAACATACAGTGACTGCAGGTACCCCCACCCTTAGAAAACAATAGCGACTGCAGGTACCCCCACCCTTATGAACAATACAGTGACTGCAGGTGTCCCCACCCTTACAAACAATACAGTGGCTGCAGGTACCCCCACCCTTATAAACATAAAGTGACTGCAGGTACCCCCACCCTTATAAACAATAGTGACTGCAGGTACCCCCACCCTTATGAACAATACAGTGACTGCAGGTACCCCTACCCTTATAAACAATAGTGACTGCAGGTACCTCCACCCTTATGAACAATACAGTGACTGCAGGTACCCCCACCCTTATAAACAATACAGTGACTGCAGGTACGCCCACCCTTATAAACATACAGTGACTGCAGGTACCCCCACCCTTATAAACAACAGCGACTGCAGGTACCCCCACCCTTATAAACAATACAGTGCCTGCAGGTGTCCCCACCCTTATAAACAATACAGTGACTGCAGGTACCCCCACCCTTATAAACATACAGTGACTGCAGGTGTCCACACCCTTATAAACAATACAGTGACTGCAGGTGTCCCCACCCTTATGAACAATACAGTGACTGCAGGTACCCCCACCCTTATAAACATACAGTGACTGCAGGTACCCCCACCCTTATAAACATACAGTGACTGCAGGTGTCCACACCCTTATAAACAATACAGTGACTGCAGGTGTCCCCACCCTTATGAACAATACAGTGACTGCAGGTACCCCCACCCTTATAAACAATACAGTGCCTGCAGGTGTCCCCACCCTTATAAACAATACAGTGACTGCAGGTACCCCCACCCTTATAAACAATAGCGACTGCAGGTACCCCCACCCTTATAAACAATACAGTGACTGCAGGTACCCCCACCCTTATAAACATACAGTGACTGCAGGTACCCCCACCCTTACAAACAATAGCGACTGCAGGTACCCCCACCCTTATAAACATACAGTGACTGCAGGTGTCCACACCCTTGTAAACAATACAGTGACTGCAGGTGTCCCCACCCTTATGAACAATACAGTGACTGCAGGTACCCCCACCCTTATAAACAATACAGTGCCTGCAGGTGTCCCCACCCTTATAAACAATACAGTAACTGCAGGTACCCCCACCCTTATAAACAATAGCGACTGCAGGTACCCCCACCCTTATAAACAATACAGTGACTGCAGGTACCCCCACCCTTATAAACATACAGTGACTGCAGGTACCCCCACCCTTATAAACAATAGCGACTGCAGGTACCCCCACGCGTATGAACAATACAGTGAGTTCAGGTACCCCCACCCTTATTAACAATAGCGACTGCAGGTACCCCCACCCTTATAAACAATATAGTGACAGCAGGTGTCCCCACCCTTATAAACAATACAGTGGCTGCAGGTACCCCCACCCTTATAAACATACAGTGACTGCAGGTGCCCCCCCCCTTATAAACATACAGCGACAGCAGTGACCCCCACGCTTAGAAAACAATAGTGACTGCAGGTACCCCCACCCTTATGAACAATACAGTGACTGCAGGTGTCCCCACCCTTACAAACAATACAGTGGCTGCAGGTACCCCCACCCTTATAAACATAAAGTGACTGCAGGTACCCCCACCCTTATAAACAATAGTGACTGCAGGTACCCCCACCCTTATGAACAATACAGTGACTGCAGGTACCCCTACCCTTATAAACAATAGTGACTGCAGGTACCTCCACCCTTATGAACAATACAGTGACTGCAGGTGACCCCACCCTTATAAACAATACAGTGGCTGCAGGTACCCCACCCTTATAAACATACAGTGACTGCAGGTACCCTCACCCTTATAAACATACAGTGACTGCAGGTACCCCCACCCTTATAAACAATACAGTGACTGCAGGTACCCCCACCCTTATAAACAATAGCGACTGCAGGTACCCCCACCCTTATGAACAATACAGTGACTGCAGGTGTCCCCACCCTTATAAACAGTACAGTGACTGCAAGTGTCCCCACCCTTATAAAGAATACAGTGACTGCAGGTACCCCCACCCTTATAAACATACAGTGACTGCAGGTACCCCCACCCTTATAAACATACAGTGACTGCAGGTGTCCACACCCTTATAAACAATACAGTGACTGCAGGTGTCCCCACCCTTATGAACAATACAGTGACTGCAGGTACCCCCACCCTTATAAACAATACAGTGCCTGCAGGTGTCCCCACCCTTATAAACAATACAGTGACTGCATGTGTCCCCACCCTTATGAACGATACAGTGAGTGCAGGTACCCCCACCCTTATAAACAATAGCGACTGCAGGTACCCCCACTCTTATAAACAATACAGTGACTGCAGGTGTCCCCACCCTTATAAACAATACAGTGGCTGCAGGTACCCCCACCCTTATAAACATAAAGTGACTGCAGGTACCCCCACCATTATAAACATACAGTGACTGCAGGTACCCCCACCCTTATAAACAATAGCGACTGCAGGTACCCCCACCCTTATGAACAATACAGTGACGCCGGTGTCCCCACCCTTATAAACAATACAGTGACTGCAGGTACGCCCACCCTTATAAACATACATTGACTGCAGGTACCCCCACCCTTATAAACAACAGCGACTGCAGGTACCCCCACCCTTATAAACAATACAGTGACTGCAGGTACCCCTTCCCCTTATAAACAATACAGTGACTGCAGGTACCCCACCCTTATAAACAATACAGTGACTGCAGGTGTCCCCACCCTTATAAACATACAGTGACTGCAGGGACCCCCACCCTTATAAACAATGCAGTGACTGCAGGTACCCCACCCTTATAAACAATACAGTGACTGCAGGTACCCCCACCCATATTAACAATACACTGACTGCAGGTACCCCCACCCTTATGAACAATACAGTGACGCCGGGGTCCCCACCCTTATAAACAATACAGTGGCTGCAGGTGTCCCCACCCTTATAAACAATACAGTGACTGCAGGTACCCCCACCCTTATAAACATACAGTGACTGCAGGTACCCCCACCCTTATAAACAATAGCGACTGCAGGTACCCCCACCCTTATAAACAATACAGTGACTGCAGGTACCCCTTCCCCTTATAAACAATACAGTGACTGCAGGTACCCCACCCTTATAAACAATACAGTGACTGCAGGTACCCCCACCCTTATAAACAATAGCGACTGCAGGTACCCCCACCCTTATAAACAATAGCGACTGCAGGTACCCCCACCCTTATGAACAATACAGTGACGCCGGTGTCCCCACCCTTATAAACAATACAGTGGCTGCAGGTGTCCCCACCCTTATAAACAATACAGTGACTGCAGGTACCCCCACCCTTATAAACATACAGTGACTGTAGGTACCCCCACCCTTATAAACAATAGCGACTGCAGGTACCCCCACCCTTATAAACAATACAGTGACTGCAGGTACCCCTTCCCCTTATAAACAATACAGTGACTGCAGGTACCCCACCCTTATAAACAATACAGTGACTGCAGGTGTCCCCACCCTTATAAACATACAGTGACTGCAGGTACCCCCACCCTTATAAACAATGCAGTGACTGCAGGTACCCCACCCTTATAAACAATACAGTGACTGCAGGTACCCCCACCCTTATGAACAATACAGTGACTGCAGGTACCCCCACCCTTATAAACATACAGTGACTGCGGGTGTCCACACCCTTATAAACAATACAGTGACTGCAGGTGTCCCCACCCTTATGAACAATACAGTGACTGCAGGTGTCCCCACCCTTATAAACAATACAGTGCCTGCAGGTGTCCCCACCCTTATAAACAATACAATGACTGCAGGTACCCCCACCCTTATAAACAATACAGTGACTGCATGTGTCCCCACCCTTTTGAACGATACAGTGAGTGCAGGTACCCCCACCCTTATAAACAATAGCGACTGCAGGTAACCCCACTCTTATAAACAATACAGTGACTGCAGGTGTCCCCACCCTTATAAACAATACAGTGGCTGCAGGTACCCCCACCCTTATAAACATAAAGTGACTGCAGGTACCCCCACCCTTATAAACATACAGTGACTGCAGGTACCCCCACCCTTATAAACAATAGCGACTGCAGGTACCCCCACCCTTATGAACAATACAGTGACGCCGGTGTCCCCACCCTTATAAACAATACAGTGGCTGCAGGTGTCCCCACCCTTATAAACAATACAGTGACTGCAGGTACCCCCACCCTTATAAACATACAGTGACTGTAGGTACCCCCACCCTTATAAACAATAGCGACTGCAGGTACCCCCACCCTTATAAACAATACAGTGACTGCAGGTACCCCTTCCCCTTATAAACAATACAGTGACTGCAGGTACCCCACCCTTATAAACAATACAGTGACTGCAGGTGTCCCCACCCTTATAAACATACAGTGACTGCAGGTACCCCTACCCTTATAAACAATGCAGTGACTGCAGGTACCCCACCCTTATAAACAATACAGTGACTGCAGGTACCCCCACCCTTATGAACAATACAGTGACTGCAGGTACCCCCACCCTTATAAACATACAGTGACTGCAGGTGTCCACACCCTTATAAACAATACAGTGACTGCAGGTGTCCCCACCCTTATGAACAATACAGTGACTGCAGGTGTCCCCACCCTTATAAACAATACAGTGCCTGCAGGTGTCCCCACCCTTATAAACAATACAATGACTGCAGGTACCCCCACCCTTATAAACAATACAGTGACTGCATGTGTCCCCACCCTTTTGAACGATACAGTGAGTGCAGGTACCCCCACCCTTATAAACAATAGCGACTGCAGGTAACCCCACTCTTATAAACAATACAGTGACTGCAGGTGTCCGCACCCTTATAAACAATACAGTGGCTGCAGGTACCCCCACCCTTATAAACATAAAGTGACTGCAGGTACCCCCACCCTTATAAACATACAGTGACTGCAGGTACCCCCACCCTTATAAACAATAGCGACTGCAGGTACCCCCACCCTTATTAACAATACAGTGACGCCGGTGTCCCCACCCTTATAAACAATACAGTGGCTGCAGGTGTCCCCACCCTTATAAACAATACAGTGACTGCAGGTACCCCCACCCTTATAAACATACAGTGACTGCAGGTACCCCCACCCTTATAAACAATAGCGACTGCAGGTACCCCCACCCTTATAAACAATACAGTGACTGCAGGTACCCCTTCCCCTTATAAACAATACAGTGACTGCAGGTACCCCACCCTTATAAACAATACAGTGACTGCAGGTGTCCCCACCCTTATAAACATACAGTGACTGCAGGTACCCCCACCCTTATAAACAATACAGTGACTGCAGGTACCCCCACCCTTATGAACAATACAGTGACTGCAGGTGACCCCACCCTTATAAACAATACAGTGACTGCAGGTACCCCCACCCTTATAAACATAAAGTGACTGCAGGTACCCCCACCCTTATAAACATACAGTGACTGCAGGTACCCCCACCCTTATAAACAATAGCGACTGCAGGTACCCCCACCCTTATGAACAATACAGTGACGCCGGTGTCCCCACCCTTATAAACAATACAGTGGCTGCAGGTGTCCCACCCTTATAAACAATACAGTGACTGCAGGTACCCCCACCCTTATAAACATACAGTGACTGCAGGTACCCCCACCCTTATAAACAATAGCGACTGCAGGTACCCCCACCCTTATAAACAATACAGTGACTGCAGGTACCCCTTCCCCTTGTAAACAATACAGTGACTGCAGGTACCCCACCCTTATAAACAATACAGTGACTGCAGGTGTCCCCACCCTTATAAACAATGCAGTGACTGCAGGTACCCCATACTTATAAACAATACAGTGACTGTAGGTACCCCCATCCGTATTAACAATACACTGACTGCAGGTACACCACCCTTATAAACAATACAGTGACTGCAGGTACCCCCACCCTTATAAACAATACAGTGACTGCATGTGTCCCCAACCCTTATGAACAATACAGTAACTGCAGGTACCCCCACCCTTATAAACAATACAGTGCCTGCAGGTGTCCCCACCCTTATGAACGATACAGTGAGTGCAGGTACCCCCACCCTTATAAACAATAGCGACTGCAGGTACCCCCACCCTTATGAACAATACAGTGACTGCAGGTATCCCCAACCTTATAAACAATACAGTGGCTGCAGGTACCCCCACCCTTATAAACATACAGTGACTGCAGGTACCCCCACCCTTATAAACATACAGTGACTGCAGGTACCCACACCCTTATAAACAATAGCGACTGAGGTACCCCCACCCTTATGAACAATACAGTGCCTGCAGGTGTCCCCACCCTTATAAACAATACAGTGGCTGCAGCTGTCCCCACCCTTATAAACAATACAGTGACTGCAGGTACCCCCACCCTTATAAATATACAGTGACTTCAGGTACCCCCACCCTTATAAACAATAGCGACTGCAGGTACCCCCACCCTTATAAACAATACAGTGACTGCAGGTACCCCCACCCTTATAAACAATAGCGACTGCAGGTACCCCCACCCTTATGAACAATACAGTGACTGCAGGTGTCCCCACCCTTATAAACAATACAGTGGCTGCAGCTGTCCCCACCCTTATAAACATACAGTGACTGCAGGTACCCGCACCCTTATAAACAATGCAGTGACTGCAGGTACCCCACCCTTATAAACAATACAGTGACTGCAGGTACCCCCACCCTTATGAACAATACAGTGACTGCAGGTACCCCCACCCTTATAAACATACAGTGACTGCAGGTGTCCACACCCTTATAAACAATACAGTGACTGCAGGTGTCCCCACCCTTATGAACAATACAGTGACTGCAGGTGTCCCCACCCTTATAAACAATACAGTGCCTGCAGGTGTCCCCACCCTTATAAACAATACAATGACTGCAGGTACCCCACCCTTATAAACAATACAGTGACTGCAGGTGTCCCCACCCTTATAAACAATGCAGTGACTGCAGGTACCCCATACTTATAAACAATACAGTGACTGTAGGTACCCCCATCCGTATTAACAATACACTGACTGCAGGTACACCACCCTTATAAACAATACAGTGACTGCAGGTACCCCCACCCTTATAAACAATACAGTGACTGCATGTGTCCCCAACCCTTATGAACAATACAGTAACCGCAGGTACCCCCACCCTTATAAACAATACAGTGCCTTCAGGTGTCCCCACCCTTATGAACGATACAGTGAGTGCAGGTACCCCCACCCTTATAAACAATAGCGACTGCAGGTACCCCCACCCTTATGAACAATACAGTGACTGCAGGTGTCCCCAACCTTATAAACAATACAGTGGCTGCAGGTACCCCCACCCTTATAAACATACAGTGACTGCAGGTACCCCCACCCTTATAAACATACAGTGACTGCAGGTACCCACACCCTTATAAACAATAGCGACTGAGGTACCCCCACCCTTATGAACAATACAGTGCCTGCAGGTGTCCCCACCCTTATAAACAATACAGTGGCTGCAGCTGTCCCCACCCTTATAAACAATACAGTGACTGCAGGTACCCCCGCCCTTATAAATATACAGTGACTTCAGGTACCCCCACCCTTATAAACAATAGCGACTGCAGGTACCCCCACCCTTATAAACAATACAGTGACTGCAGGTACCCCCACCCTTATAAACAATAGCGACTGCAGGTACCCCCACCCTTATGAACAATACAGTGACTGCAGGTGTCCCCACCCTTATAAACAATACAGTGGCTGCAGCTGTCCCCACCCTTATAAACATACAGTGACTGCAGGTACCCCCACCCTTATAAACAATGCAGTGACTGCAGGTACCCCACCCTTATAAACAATACAGTGACTGCAGGTACCCCCACCCTTATGAACATACAGTGACTGCAGGTACCCCCACCCTTATAAACATACAGTGACTGCAGGTGTCCACACCCTTATAAACAATACAGTGACTGCAGGTGTCCCCACCCTTATGAACAATACAGTGACTGCAGGTGTCCCCACCCTTATAAACAATACAGTGCCTGCAGGTGTCCCCACCCTTATAAACAATACAATGACTGCAGGTACCCCCACCCTTATAAACAATACAGTGACTGCATGTGTCCCCACCCTTTTGAACGATACAGTGAGTGCAGGTACCCCCACCCTTATAAACAATAGCGACTGCAGGTAACCCCACTCTTATAAACAATACAGTGACTGCAGGTGTCCCCACCCTTATAAACAATACAGTGGCTGCAGGTACCCCCACCCTTATAAACATAAAGTGACTGCAGGTACCCCCACCCTTATAAACATACAGTGACTGCAGGTACCCCCACCCTTATAAACAATAGCGACTGCAGGTACCCCCACCCTTATGAACAATACAGTGACGCCGGTGTCCCCACCCTTATAAACAATACAGTGGCTGCAGGTGTCCCCACCCTTATAAACAATACAGTGACTGCAGGTACCCCCACCCTTATAAACATACAGTGACTGTAGGTACCCCCACCCTTATAAACAATAGCGACTGCAGGTACCCCCACCCTTATAAACAATACAGTGACTGCAGGTACCCCTTCCCCTTATAAACAATACAGTGACTGCAGGTACCCCACCCTTATAAACAATACAGTGACTGCAGGTGTCCCCACCCTTATAAACATACAGTGACTGCAGGTACCCCCACCCTTATAAACAATGCAGTGACTGCAGGTACCCCACCCTTATAAACAATACAGTGACTGAAGGTACCCCCACCCTTATGAACAATACAGTGACTGCAGGTACCCCCACCCTTATAAACATACAGTGACTGCAGGTGTCCACACCCTTATAAACAATACAGTGACTGCAGGTGTCCCCACCCTTATGAACAATACAGTGACTGCAGGTGTCCCCACCCTTATAAACAATACAGTGCCTGCAGGTGTCCCCACCCTTATAAACAATACAATGACTGCAGGTACCCCCACCCTTATAAACAATACAGTGACTGCATGTGTCCCCACCCTTTTGAACGATACAGTGAGTGCAGGTACCCCCACCCTTATAAACAATAGCGACTGCAGGTAACCCCACTCTTATAAACAATACAGTGACTGCAGGTGTCCGCACCCTTATAAACAATACAGTGGCTGCAGGTACCCCCACCCTTATAAACATAAAGTGACTGCAGGTACCCCCACCCTTATAAACATACAGTGACTGCAGGTACCCCCACCCTTATAAACAATAGCGACTGCAGGTACCCCCACCCTTATTAACAATACAGTGACGCCGGTGTCCCCACCCTTATAAACAATACAGTGGCTGCAGGTGTCCCCACCCTTATAAACAATACAGTGACTGTAGGTACCCCCACCCTTATAAACATACAGTGACTGCAGGTACCCCCACCCTTATAAACAATAGCGACTGCAGGTACCCCCACCCTTATAAACAATACAGTGACTGCAGGTACCCCTTCCCCTTATAAACAATACAGTGACTGCAGGTACCCCACCCTTATAAACAATACAGTGACTGCAGGTGTCCCCACCCTTATAAACATACAGTGACTGCAGGTACCCCCACCCTTATAAACAATACAGTGACTGCAGGTACCCCACCCTTATAAACAATACAGTGACTGCAGGTACCCCCACCCTTATGAACAATACAGTGACTGCAGGTGACCCCACCCTTATAAACAATACAGTGACTGCAGGTACCCCCACCCTTATAAACATAAGGTGACTGCAGGTACCCCCACCCTTATAAACATACAGTGACTGCAGGTACCCCCACCCTTATAAACAATAGCGACTGCAGGTACCCCCACCCTTATGAACAATACAGTGACGCCGGTGTCCCCACCCTTATAAACAATACAGTGGCTGCAGGTGTCCCACCCTTATAAACAATACAGTGACTGCAGGTACCCCCACCCTTATAAACATACAGTGACTGCAGGTACCCCCACCCTTATAAACAATAGCGACTGCAGGTACCCCCACCCTTATAAACAATACAGTGACTGCAGGTACCCCTTCCCCTTGTAAACAATACAGTGACTGCAGGTACCCCACCCTTATAAACAATACAGTGACTGCAGGTGTCCCCACCCTTATAAACAATGCAGTGACTGCAGGTACCCCATACTTATAAACAATACAGTGACTGTAGGTACCCCCATCCGTATTAACAATACACTGACTGCAGGTACACCACCCTTATAAACAATACAGTGACTGCAGGTACCCCCACCCTTATAAACAATACAGTGACTGCATGTGTCCCTAACCCTTATGAACAATACAGTAACTGCAGGTACCCCCACCCTTATAAACAATACAGTGCCTGCAGGTGTCCCCACCCTTATGAACGATACAGTGAGTGCAGGTACCCCCACCCTTATAAACAATAGCGACTGCAGGTACCCCCACCCTTATGAACAATACAGTGACTGCAGGTATCCCCAACCTTATAAACAATACAATGGCTGCAGGTACCCCCACCCTTATAAACATACAGTGACTGCAGGTACCCCCACCCTTATAAACATACAGTGACTGCAGGTACCCACACCCTTATAAACAATAGCGACTGAGGTACCCCCACCCTTATGAACAATACAGTGCCTGCAGGTGTCCCCACCCTTATAAACAATACAGTGGCTGCAGCTGTCCCCACCCTTATAAACAATACAGTGACTGCAGGTACCCCCGCCCTTATAAATATACAGTGACTTCAGGTACCCCCACCCTTATAAACAATAGCGACTGCAGGTACCCCCACCCTTATAAACAATACAGTGACTGCAGGTACCCCCACCCTTATAAACAATAGCGACTGCAGGTACCCCCACCCTTATGAACAATACAGTGACTGCAGGTGTCCCCACCCTTATAAACAATACAGTGGCTGCAGCTGTCCCCACCCTTATAAACATACAGTGACTGCAGGTACCCGCACCCTTATAAACAATGCAGTGACTGCAGGTACCCCACCCTTATAAACAATACAGTGACTGCAGGTACCCCCACCCTTATGAACAATACAGTGACTGCAGGTACCCCCACCCTTATAAACATACAGTGACTGCAGGTGTCCACACCCTTATAAACAATACAGTGACTGCAGGTGTCCCCACCCTTATGAACAATACAGTGACTGCAGGTGTCCCCACCCTTATAAACAATACAGTGCCTGCAGGTGTCCCCACCCTTATAAACAATACAATGACTGCAGGTACCCCACCCTTATAAACAATACAGTGACTGCAGGTGTCCCCACCCTTATAAACAATGCAGTGACTGCAGGTACCCCATACTTATAAACAATACAGTGACTGTAGGTACCCCCATCCGTATTAACAATACACTGACTGCAGGTACACCACCCTTATAAACAATACAGTGACTGCAGGTACCCCCACCCTTATAAACAATACAGTGACTGCATGTGTCCCCAACCCTTATGAACAATACAGTAACTGCAGGTACCCCCACCCTTATAAACAATACAGTGCCTTCAGGTGTCCCCACCCTTATGAACGATACAGTGAGTGCAGGTACCCCCACCCTTATAAACAATAGCGACTGCAGGTACCCCCACCCTTATGAACAATACAGTGACTGCAGGTGTCCCCAACCTTATAAACAATACAGTGGCTGCAGGTACCCCCACCCTTATAAACATACAGTGACTGCAGGTACCCCCACCCTTATAAACATACAGTGACTGCAGGTACCCACACCCTTATAAACAATAGCGACTGAGGTACCCCCACCCTTATGAACAATACAGTGCCTGCAGGTGTCCCCACCCTTATAAACAATACAGTGGCTGCATCTGTCCCCACCCTTATAAACAATACAGTGACTGCAGGTACCCCCGCCCTTATAAATATACAGTGACTTCAGGTACCCCCACCCTTATAAACAATAGCGACTGCAGGTACCCCCACCCTTATAAACAATACAGTGACTGCAGGTACCCCCACCCTTATAAACAATAGCGACTGCAGGTACCCCCACCCTTATGAACAATACAGTGACTGCAGGTGTCCCCACCCTTATAAACAATACAGTGGCTGCAGCTGTCCCCACCCTTATAAACATACAGTGACTGCAGGTACCCCCACCCTTATAAACAATGCAGTGACTGCAGGTACCCCACCCTTATAAACAATACAGTGACTGCAGGTACCCCCACCCTTATGAACAATACAGTGACTGCAGGTACCCCCACCCTTATAAACATACAGTG
This sequence comes from Lampris megalopsis, assembly GCA_022114975.2. Lineage (NCBI taxonomy): Eukaryota > Metazoa > Chordata > Actinopteri > Lampriformes > Lampridae > Lampris > Lampris megalopsis. The sequence continues at coordinate 10,072,258 of JAJHIY020000936.1, read as the reverse complement.
ACTGCAGGTGTCCACACCCTTATAAACAATACAGTGACTGCAGGTGTCCCCACCCTTATGAACAATACAGTGACTGCAGGTGTCCCCACCCTTATAAACAATACAGTGCCTGCAGGTGTCCCCACCCTTATAAACAATACAATGACTGCAGGTACCCCACCCTTATAAACAATACAGTGACTGCAGGTGTCCCCACCCTTATAAACAATGCAGTGACTGCAGGTACCCCATACTTATAAACAATACAGTGACTGTAGGTACCCCCATCCGTATTAACAATACACTGACTGCAGGTACACCACCCTTATAAACAATACAGTGACTGCAGGTACCCCCACCCTTATAAACAATACAGTGACTGCATGTGTCCCCAACCCTTATGAACAATACAGTAACTGCAGGTACCCCCACCCTTATAAACAATACAGTGCCTTCAGGTGTCCCCACCCTTATGAACGATACAGTGAGTGCAGGTACCCCCACCCTTATAAACAATAGCGACTGCAGGTACCCCCACCCTTATGAACAATACAGTGACTGCAGGTGTCCCCAACCTTATAAACAATACAGTGGCTGCAGGTACCCCCACCCTTATAAACATACAGTGACTGCAGGTACCCCCACCCTTATAAACATACAGTGACTGCAGGTACCCACACCCTTATAAACAATAGCGACTGAGGTACCCCCACCCTTATGAACAATACAGTGCCTGCAGGTGTCCCCACCCTTATAAACAATACAGTGGCTGCATCTGTCCCCACCCTTATAAACAATACAGTGACTGCAGGTACCCCCGCCCTTATAAATATACAGTGACTTCAGGTACCCCCACCCTTATAAACAATAGCGACTGCAGGTACCCCCACCCTTATAAACAATACAGTGACTGCAGGTACCCCCACCCTTATAAACAATAGCGACTGCAGGTACCCCCACCCTTATGAACAATACAGTGACTGCAGGTGTCCCCACCCTTATAAACAATACAGTGGCTGCAGCTGTCCCCACCCTTATAAACATACAGTGACTGCAGGTACCCCCACCCTTATAAACAATGCAGTGACTGCAGGTACCCCACCCTTATAAACAATACAGTGACTGCAGGTACCCCCACCCTTATGAACAATACAGTGACTGCAGGTACCCCCACCCTTATAAACATACAGTGACTGCAGGTGTCCACACCCTTATAAACAATACAGTGACTGCAGGTGTCCCCACCCTTATGAACAATACAGTGACTGCAGGTGTCCCCACCCTTATAAACAATACAGTGCCTGCAGGTGTCCCCACCCTTATAAACAATACAATGACTGCAGGTACCCCCACCCTTATAAACAATACAGTGACTGCATGTGTCCCCACCCTTTTGAACGATACAGTGAGTGCAGGTACCCCCACCCTTATAAACAATAGCGACTGCAGGTAACCCCACTCTTATAAACAATACAGTGACTGCAGGTGTCCCCACCCTTATAAACAATACAGTGGCTGCAGGTACCCCCACCCTTATAAACATAAAGTGACTGCAGGTACCCCCACCCTTATAAACATACAGTGACTGCAGGTACCCCCACCCTTATAAACAATAGCGACTGCAGGTACCCCCACCCTTATGAACAATACAGTGACGCCGGTGTCCCCACCCTTATAAACAATACAGTGGCTGCAGGTGTCCCCACCCTTATAAACAATACAGTGACTGCAGGTACCCCCACCCTTATAAACATACAGTGACTGTAGGTACCCCCACCCTTATAAACAATAGCGACTGCAGGTACCCCCACCCTTATAAACAATACAGTGACTGCAGGTACCCCTTCCCCTTATAAACAATACAGTGACTGCAGGTACCCCACCCTTATAAACAATACAGTGACTGCAGGTGTCCCCACCCTTATAAACATACAGTGACTGCAGGTACCCCCACCCTTATAAACAATGCAGTGACTGCAGGTACCCCACCCTTATAAACAATACAGTGACTGAAGGTACCCCCACCCTTATGAACAATACAGTGACTGCAGGTACCCCCACCCTTATAAACATACAGTGACTGCAGGTGTCCACACCCTTATAAACAATACAGTGACTGCAGGTGTCCCCACCCTTATGAACAATACAGTGACTGCAGGTGTCCCCACCCTTATAAACAATACAGTGCCTGCAGGTGTCCCCACCCTTATAAACAATACAATGACTGCAGGTACCCCCACCCTTATAAACAATACAGTGACTGCATGTGTCCCCACCCTTTTGAACGATACAGTGAGTGCAGGTACCCCCACCCTTATAAACAATAGCGACTGCAGGTAACTCCACTCTTATAAACAATACAGTGACTGCAGGTGTCCCCACCCTTATAAACAATACAGTGCCTGCAGGTGTCCCCACCCTTATAAACAATACAATGACTGCAGGTACCCCCACCCTTATAAACATAAAGTGACTGCAGGTACCCCCACCCTTATAAACATACAGTGACTGCAGGTACCCCCACCCTTATAAACAATAGCGACTGCAGGTAGCCCCACCCTTATGAACAATACAGTGACGCCGGTGTCCCCACCCTTATAAACAATACAGTGGCTGCAGGTGTCCCCACCCTTATAAACAATACAGTGACTGCAGGTACCCCCACCCTTATAAACATACAGTGACTGCAGGTACCCCCACCCTTATAAACAATAGCGACTGCAGGTACCCCCACCCTTATAAACAATACAGTGACTGCAGGTACCCCACCCTTATAAACAATACAGTGACTGCAGGTGTCCCCACCCTTATAAACATACAGTGACTGCAGGTACCCCCACCCTTATAAACAATACAGTGACTGCAGGTACCCCACCCTTATAAACAATACAGTGACTGCAGGTACCCCCACCCTTATGAACAATACAGTGACTGCAGGTGACCCCACCCTTATAAACAATACAGTGACTGCAGGTACCCCCACCCTTATAAACATAAAGTGACTGCAGGTACCCCCACCCTTATAAACATACAGTGACTGCAGGTACCCCCACCCTTATAAACAATAGCGACTGCAGGTACCCCCACCCTTATGAACAATACAGTGACGCCGGTGTCCCCACCCTTATAAACAATACAGTGGCTGCAGGTGTCCCACCCTTATAAACAATACAGTGACTGCAGGTACCCCCACCCTTATAAACATACAGTGACTGCAGGTACCCCCACCCTTATAAACAATAGCGACTGCAGGTACCCCCACCCTTATAAACAATACAGTGACTGCAGGTACCCCTTCCCCTTGTAAACAATACAGTGACTGCAGGTACCCCACCCTTATAAACAATACAGTGACTGCAGGTGTCCCCACCCTTATAAACAATGCAGTGACTGCAGGTACCCCATACTTATAAACAATACAGTGACTGTAGGTACCCCCATCCGTATTAACAATACACTGACTGCAGGTACACCACCCTTATAAACAATACAGTGACTGCAGGTACCCCCACCCTTATAAACAATACAGTGACTGCATGTGTCCCCAACCCTTATGAACAATACAGTAACTGCAGGTACCCCCACCCTTATAAACAATACAGTGCCTGCAGGTGTCCCCACCCTTATGAAAGATACAGTGAGTGCAGGTACCCCCACCCTTATAAACAATAGCGACTGCAGGTACCCCCACCCTTATGAACAATACAGTGACTGCAGGTGTCCCCAACCTTATAAACAATACAGTGGCTGCAGGTACCCCCACCCTTATAAACATACAGTGACTGCAGGTACCCCCACCCTTATAAACATACAGTGACTGCAGGTACCCACACCCTTATAAACAATAGCGACTGAGGTACCCCCACCCTTATGAACAATACAGTGCCTGCAGGTGTCCCCACCCTTATAAACAATACAGTGGCTGCAGCTGTCCCCACCCTTATAAACAATACAGTGACTGCAGGTACCCCCGCCCTTATAAATATACAGTGACTTCAGGTACCCCCACCCTTATAAACAATAGCGACTGCAGGTACCCCCACCCTTATAAACAATACAGTGACTGCAGGTACCCCCACCCTTATAAACAATAGCGACTGCAGGTACCCCCACCCTTATGAACAATACAGTGACTGCAGGTGTCCCCACCCTTATAAACAATACAGTGGCTGCAGCTGTCCCCACCCTTATAAACGTACAGTGACTGCAGGTACCCCCACCCTTAGAAAACAATAGCGACTGCAGGTACTCCCACCCTTATGAACAATACAGTGACTGCAGGTGTCCCCACCCTTATAAACAATACAGTGGCTGCAGGTGTCCCCACCCTTATAAACAATACAATGACTGCAGGTACCCCACCCTTATAAACATACAGTGACTGCAGGTACCCCACCCTTATAAACAATAGCGACTGCAGGTACCCCCACCCTTATGAACAATACAGTGATTGCAGGTGACCCCACCCTTATAAACAATAAAGTGGCTGCAGGTACCCCACCCTTATAAACATACAGTGACTGCAGGTACCCCACCCTTATAAACAATAGTGACTGCAGGTACCCCCACGCTTATGAACAATACAGTGACTGCAGGTGAGCCCACCCTTATAAACAATACAGTGGCTGCAGGTACCCCACCCTTATAAACATACAGTGACTGCAGGTACCCTCACCCTTATAAACATACAGTGACTGCAGGTACCCCCACCCTTATAAACAATACAGTGACTGCAGGTACCCCCACCCTTATAAACAATAGCGACTGCAGGTACCCCCACCCTTATGAACAATACAGTGACTGCAGGTGTCCCCACCCTTATAAACAATACAGTGACTGCAGGTACCCCCACCCTTATAAACATACAGTGACTGCAGGTACCCCCACCCTTATAAACAGTACAGTGACTGCAAGTGTCCCCACCCTTATAAACAATACAGTGACTGCAGGTACCCCCACCCTTATAAACATACAGTGACTGCAGGTACCCCCACCCTTATAAACATACAGTGACTGCAGGTGTCCACACCCTTATAAACAATACAGTGACTGCAGGTGTCCCCACCCTTATGAACAATACAGTGACTGCAGGTGTCCCCACCCTTATAAACAATACAGTGCCTGCAGGTGTCCCCACCCTTATAAACAATACAGTGACTGCAGGTACCCCCACCCTTATAAACATACAGTGACTGCAGGTACCCCCACCCTTATAAACAATAGCGACTGAAGGTACCCCCACCCTTATGAACAATACAGTGACGCCGGTGTCCCCACCCTTATAAACAATACAGTGGCTGCAGGTGTCCCCACCCTTATAAACAATACAGTGACTGCAGGTACCCCCACCCTTATAAACATACAGTGACTGTAGGTACCCCCACCCTTATAAACAATAGCGACTGCAGGTACCCCCACCCTTATAAACAATACAGTGACTGCAGGTACCCCTTCCCCTTATAAACAATACAGTGACTGCAGGTACCCCACCCTTATAAACAATACAGTGACTGCAGGTGTCCCCACCCTTATAAACATACAGTGACTGCAGGTACCCCCACCCTTATAAACAATGCAGTGACTGCAGGTACCCCACCCTTATAAACAATACAGTGACTGCAGGTACCCCCACCCTTATAAACAATACAGTGACTGCAGGTACCCCCGCCCTTATAAATATACAGTGACTTCAGGTACCCCCACCCTTATAAACAATACAGTGGCTGCAGGTACCCCCACCCTTATAAACATACAGTGACTGCAGGTACCCCCACCCTTATAAACATACAGTGACTGCAGGTACCCACACCCTTATAAACAATAGCGACTGAGGTACCCCCACCCTTATGAACAATACAGTGCCTGCAGGTGTCCCCACCCTTATAAACAATACAGTGGCTGCAGCTGTCCCCACCCTTATAAACAATACAGTGACTGCAGGTACCCCCGCCCTTATAAATATACAGTGACTTCAGGTACCCCCACCCTTTTAAACAATAGCGACTGCAGGTACCCCCACCCTTATAAACAATACAGTGACTGCAGGTACCCCCACCCTTATAAACAATAGCGACTGCAGGTACCCCCACCCTTATGAACAATACAGTGACTGCAGGTGTCCCCACCCTTATAAACAATACAGTGGCTGCAGCTGTCCCCACCCTTATAAACGTACAGTGACTGCAGGTACCCCCACCCTTAGAAAACAATAGCGACTGCAGGTACTCCCACCCTTATGAACAATACAGTGACTGCAGGTGTCCCCACCCTTATAAACAATACAGTGGCTGCAGGTGTCCCCACCCTTATAAACAATACAGTGACTGCAGGTACCCCACCCTTATAAACAATAGCGACTGCAGGTACCCCACCCTTATAAACAATAGCGACTGCAGGTACCCCCACCCTTATGAACAATACAGTGATTGCAGGTGACCCCACCCTTATAAACAATAAAGTGGCTGCAGGTACCCCACCCTTATAAACATACAGTGACTGCAGGTACCCCACCCTTATAAACAATAGTGACTGCAGGTACCCCCACGCTTATGAACAATACAGTGACTGCAGGTGAGCCCACCCTTATAAACAATACAGTGGCTGCAGGTACCCCACCCTTATAAACATACAGTGACTGCAGGTACCCTCACCCTTATAAACATACAGTGACTGCAGGTACCCCCACCCTTATAAACAATACAGTGACTGCAGGTACCCCCACCCTTATAAACAATAGCGACTGCAGGTACCCCCACCCTTATGAACAATACAGTGACTGCAGGTGTCCCCACCCTTATAAACAATACAGTGACTGCAGGTACCCCCACCCTTATAAACATACAGTGACTGCAGGTACCCCCACCCTTATAAACAGTACAGTGACTGCAAGTGTCCCCACCCTTATAAACAATACAGTGACTGCAGGTACCCCCACCCTTATAAACATACAGTGACTGCAGGTACCCCCACCCTTATAAACATACAGTGACTGCAGGTGTCCACACCCTTATAAACAATACAGTGACTGCAGGTGTCCCCACCCTTATGAACAATACAGTGACTGCAGGTGTCCCCACCCTTATAAACAATACAGTGGCTGCAGGTGTCCCCACCCTTATTAACAATACAGTGACTGCAGGTACCCCCACCCTTATAAACATACAGTGACTGTAGGTACCCCCACCCTTATAAACAATAGCGACTGCAGGTACCCCCACCCTTATAAACAATACAGTGACTGCAGGTACCCCTTCCCCTTATAAACAATACAGTGACTGCAGGTACCCCACCCTTATAAACAATACAGTGACTGCAGGTGTCCCCACCCTTATAAACATACAGTGACTGCAGGTACCCCCACCCTTATAAACAATGCAGTGACTGCAGGTACCCCACCCTTATAAACAATACAGTGACTGCAGGTACCCCCACCCTTATGAACAATACAGTGACTGCAGGTGACCCCACCCTTATAAACAATACAGTGACTGCACGTGTCCCCACCCTTATAAACAATACAGTGGCTGCAGGTACCCCCACCCTTATAAACATAAAGTGACTGCAGGTACCCCCACCCTTATAAACATACAGTGACTGCAGGTACCCCCACCCTTATAAACAATAGCGACTGCAGGTACCCCCACCCTTATGAACAATACAGTGAGTGCAGGTACCCCCACCCTTATAAACAATAGCGACTGCAGGTACCCCCACCCTTATGAACAATACAGTGACTGCAGGTGTCCCCACCCTTATAAACAATACAGTGGCTGCAGCTGTCCCCACCCTTATAAACAATACAGTGACTGCAGTTACCCCCGCCCTTATAAATATACAGTGACTTCAGGTACCCCCACCCTTATAAACAATAGCGACTGCAGGTACCCCCACCCTTATAAACAATACAGTGACTGCAGGTACCCCCACCCTTATAAACAATACAGTGACTGCAGTTACCCCACCCTTATAAACAATACAGTGGATGCAGGTGTCCCCACCCTTATAAACAATACAGTGACTGCAGGTGTCCCCACCCTTATAAACATACAGTGACTGCAGGTACCCCCACCCTTGTAAACAATACAGTGACTGCAGGTACCCCCACCCTTATAAACAATACAGTGACTGCAGGTACCCCCACCCTTATAAACATACAGTGACTGTAGGTACCCCCACCCTTATAAACAATAGCGACTGCAGGTACCCCCACCCTTATAAACAATACAGTGACTGCAGGTACCCCTTCCCCTTATAAACAATACAGTGACTGCAGGTACCCCACCCTTATAAACAATACAGTGACTGCAGGTGTCCCCACCCTTATAAACATACAGTGACTGCAGGTACCCCCACCCTTATAAACAATGCAGTGACTGCAGGTACCCCACCCTTATAAACAATACAGTGACTGAAGGTACCCCCACCCTTATGAACAATACAGTGACTGCAGGTACCCCCACCCTTATAAACATACAGTGACTGCAGGTGTCCACACCCTTATAAACAATACAGTGACTGCAGGTGTCCCCACCCTTATGAACAATACAGTGACTGCAGGTGTCCCCACCCTTATAAACAATACAGTGCCTGCAGGTGTCCCCACCCTTATAAACAATACAATGACTGCAGGTACCCCCACCCTTATAAACAATACAGTGACTGCATGTGTCCCCACCCTTTTGAACGATACAGTGAGTGCAGGTACCCCCACCCTTATAAACAATAGCGACTGCAGGTAACCCCACTCTTATAAACAATACAGTGACTGCAGGTGTCCGCACCCTTATAAACAATACAGTGGCTGCAGGTACCCCCACCCTTATAAACATAAAGTGACTGCAGGTACCCCCACCCTTATAAACATACAGTGACTGCAGGTACCCCCACCCTTATAAACAATAGCGACTGCAGGTAGCCCCACCCTTATGAACAATACAGTGACGCCGGTGTCCCCACCCTTATAAACAATACAGTGGCTGCAGGTGTCCCCACCCTTATAAACAATACAGTGACTGCAGGTACCCCCACCCTTATAAACATACAGTGACTGCAGGTACCCCCACCCTTATAAACAATAGCGACTGCAGGTACCCCCACCCTTATAAACAATACAGTGACTGCAGGTACCCCACCCTTATAAACAATACAGTGACTGCAGGTGTCCCCACCCTTATAAACATACAGTGACTGCAGGTACCCCCACCCTTATAAACAATACAGTGACTGCAGGTACCCCACCCTTATAAACAATACAGTGACTGCAGGTACCCCCACCCTTATGAACAATACAGTGACTGCAGGTGACCCCACCCTTATAAACAATACAGTGACTGCAGGTACCCCCACCCTTATAAACATAAAGTGACTGCAGGTACCCCCACCCTTATAAACATACAGTGACTGCAGGTACCCCCACCCTTATAAACAATAGCGACTGCAGGTACCCCCACCCTTATAAACAATACAGTGCCTGCAGGTGTCCCCACCCTTATAAACAATACAGTGGCTGCAGGTGTCCCACCCTTATAAACAATACAGTGACTGCAGGTACCCCCACCCTTATAAACATACAGTGACTGCAGGTACCCCCACCCTTATAAACAATAGCGACTGCAGGTACCCCCACCCTTATAAACAATACAGTGACTGCAGGTACCCCTTCCCCTTGTAAACAATACAGTGACTGCAGGTACCCCACCCTTATAAACAATACAGTGACTGCAGGTGTCCCCACCCTTATAAACAATGCAGTGACTGCAGGTACCCCATACTTATAAACAATACAGTGACTGTAGGTACCCCCATCCGTATTAACAATACACTGACTGCAGGTACACCACCCTTATAAACAATACAGTGACTGCAGGTACCCCCACCCTTATAAACAATACAGTGACTGCATGTGTCCCCAACCCTTATGAACAATACAGTAACTGCAGGTACCCCCACCCTTATAAACAATACAGTGCCTGCAGGTGTCCCCACCCTTATGAAAGATACAGTGAGTGCAGGTACCCCCACCCTTATAAACAATAGCGACTGCAGGTACCCCCACCCTTATGAACAATACAGTGACTGCAGGTGTCCCCAACCTTATAAACAATACAGTGGCTGCAGGTACCCCCACCCTTATAAACATACAGTGACTGCAGGTACCCCCACCCTTATAAACATACAGTGACTGCAGGTACCCACACCCTTATAAACAATAGCGACTGAGGTACCCCCACCCTTATGAACAATACAGTGCCTGCAGGTGTCCCCACCCTTATAAACAATACAGTGGCTGCAGCTGTCCCCACCCTTATAAACAATACAGTGACTGCAGGTACCCCCGCCCTTATAAATATACAGTGACTTCAGGTACCCCCACCCTTATAAACAATAGCGACTGCAGGTACCCCCACCCTTATAAACAATACAGTGACTGCAGGTACGCCCACCCTTATAAACAATAGCGACTGCAGGTACCCCCACCCTTATGAACAATACAGTGACTGCAGGTGTCCCCACCCTTATAAACAATACAGTGGCTGCAGCTGTCCCCACCCTTATAAACGTACAGTGACTGCAGGTACCCCCACCCTTAGAAAACAATAGCGACTGCAGGTACTCCCACCCTTATGAACAATACAGTGACTGCAGGTGTCCCCACCCTTATAAACAATACAGTGGCTGCAGGTGTCCCCACCCTTATAAACAATACAGTGACTGCAGGTACCCCACCCTTATAAACATACAGTGACTGCAGGTACCCCACCCTTATAAACAATAGCGACTGCAGGTACCCCCACCCTTATGAACAATACAGTGATTGCAGGTGACCCCACCCTTATAAACAATAAAGTGGCTGCAGGTACCCCACCCTTATAAACATACAGTGACTGCAGGTACCCCACCCTTATAAACAATAGTGACTGCAGGTACCCCCACGCTTATGAACAATACAGTGACTGCAGGTGAGCCCACCCTTATAAACAATACAGTGGCTGCAGGTACCCCACCCTTATAAACATACAGTGACTGCAGGTACCCTCACCCTTATAAACATACAGTGACTGCAGGTACCCCCACCCTTATAAACAATACAGTGACTGCAGGTACCCCCACCCTTATAAACAATAGCGACTGCAGGTACCCCCACCCTTATGAACAATACAGTGACTGCAGGTGTCCCCACCCTTATAAACAATACAGTGACTGCAGGTACCCCCACCCTTATAAACATACAGTGACTGCAGGTACCCCCACCCTTATAAACAGTACAGTGACTGCAAGTGTCCCCACCCTTATAAACAATACAGTGACTGCAGGTACCCCCACCCTTATAAACATACAGTGACTGCAGGTACCCCCACCCTTATAAACAATACAGTGGCTGCAGGTGTCCCCACCCTTATAAACAATACAGTGACTGCAGGTACCCCCACCCTTATAAACATACAGTGACTGTAGGTACCCCCACCCTTATAAACAATAGCGACTGCAGGTACCCCCACCCTTATAAACAATACAGTGACTGCAGGTACCCCTTCCCCTTATAAACAATACAGTGACTGCAGGTACCCCACCCTTATAAACAATACAGTGACTGCAGGTGTCCCCACCCTTATAAACATACAGTGACTGCAGGTACCCCCACCCTTATAAACAATGCAGTGACTGCAGGTACCCCACCCTTATAAACAATACAGTGACTGCAGGTACCCCCACCCTTATGAACAATACAGTGACTGCAGGTGACCCCACCCTTATAAACAATACAGTGACTGCACGTGTCCCCACCCTTATAAACAATACAGTGGCTGCAGGTACCCCCACCCTTATAAACATAAAGTGACTGCAGGTACCCCCACCCTTATAAACATACAGTGACTGCAGGTGTCCCCACCCTTATAAACAATAGCGACTGCAGGTACCCCCACCCTTATGAACAATACAGTGAGTGCAGGTACCCCCACCCTTATAAACAATAGCGACTGCAGGTACCCCCACCCTTATAAACAATACAGTGACTGCAGTTACCCCACCCTTATAAACAATACAGTGGATGCAGGTGTCCCCACCCTTATAAACAATACAGTGACTGCAGGTGTCCCCACCCTTATAAACATACAGTGACTGCAGGTACCCCCACCCTTGTAAACAATACAGTGACTGCAGGTGTCCCCACCCTTATAAACAATACAGTGACTGCAGGTACCCCCACCCTTATAAACAATACAGTGACTGCAGGTACCCCCACCCTTATAAACAATACAGTGACTGCAGGTACCCCCACTCTTATAAACATACAGTGACTGCAGCTGTCCCCACCCTTATAAACAATACAGTGACTGCAGTTACCCCCGCCCTTATAAATATACAGTGACTTCAGGTACCCCCACCCTTATAAACAATAGCGACTGCAGGTACCCCCACCCTTATGAACAATACAGTGAGTGCAGGTACCCCTACCCTTATAAACAATACAGTGACTGCAGGTACCCCCACCCTTATAAACAATACAGTGACTGCAGGTGTCCCCACCCTTATAAACAATACAGTGGCTGCAGGTACCCCCACCCTTATAAACATACAGTGACTGCAGGTACCCCCTCCCTTATAAACATACAGTGACTGCAGGTACCCCCACCCTTATAAACAATAGCGACTGCAGGTACCCCCACCCTTATGAACAATACAGTGACTGCAGGTGTCCCCACCCTTATAAACATACAGTGACTGCAGGTACCCCATCCTTATAAACATACAGTGACTGCAGGTACCCCCACCCTTATAAACAATACAGTGACTGCAGGTACCCCACCCTTATGAACAATACAGTGAGTGCAGGTACCCCCACCCTTATAAACAATACAGTGACTGCAGGTACCCCCACCCTTATAAACAATACAGTGACTGCAGGTGTCCCCACCCTTATAAACAATACAGTGGCTGCAGGTACCCCCACCCTTATAAACATACAGTGACTGCAGGTACCCCCTCCCTTATAAACATACAGTGACTGCAGGTACCCCCACCCTTATAAACAATAGCGACTGCAGGTACCCCCACCCTTATGAACAATACAGTGACTGCAGGTGTCCCCACCCTTATAAACATACAGTGACTGCAGGTACCCCATCCTTATAAACATACAGTGACTGCAGGTACCCCCACCCTTATAAACAATAGCGACTGCAGGTACCCCCACCCTTAAAAACAATACAGTGACTGCAGGTGACCCCACCCTTATAAACAATACAGTCGCTGCAGGTACCACACCCTTATAAACATACAGTGACTGCAGGTACCCCACCCTTATAAACAATAGTGACTGCAGGTACCCCCACCCTTATGAACAATACAGTGACTGCAGGTGACTCCACCCTTATAAACAATACAGTGGCTGCAGGTACCCCACCCTTATAAACAATACAGTGACTGCAGGTACCCCACCCTTATAAACAATACAGTGACTGCAGGTACCCCCACCCTTATAAACAATACAGTGACTGCATGTGTCCCCACCCTTATGAACAATACAGTGACTGCAAGTACCCCCACCCTTATAAACAATACAGTGTCTGCAGGTGTCCCCACCCTTATAAACAATGCAGTGACTGCAGGTACCCCCACCCTTATAAACAATACAGTGACTGCAGGTACCCCACCCTTATAAACAATACAGTGACTGCAGGTACCCCCAACCTTATAAACAATACAGTGACTGCAGGTGTCCCCACCCTTATAAACATACAGTGACTGCAGGTACCCCCACCCTTATAAACAATACAGTGACTGCAGGTGTCCCCACCCTTATGAACAATACAGCCGCATAACGACCCAAATCAACGATCAGCTTCATATGCAAATTGCCATGAGTATTAACTGGAGTTACAATGACCATGTGTACTATTCACAGAGGATTGGGGAATGGTTGTAATCACAGCATTGTAAGATGGTGAGAGATGTACTCTTAGCCCCCCCCCCTCCCAGTTCAGGAATGGTTGTTCCCGCTTCACATAGATGGCCTCTTTGACTCCCCGTTCAAACCAGCGTTCCTCCCTATCCAGGATGTGCACATCCTCCTCCTTGAAAGAGTGGCCACTGGCCTGTAGATGGTGTAGACTGTGTAGATGGTGTAGATGATGTAGATGGTGTAGATGGTGTAGACTGTAGAGTTCTGGCCTGATGTGTTTGCTGGCCATCCTCTTGGCCAGCGTCTGTTTAACAGCAAGGTTGGCGGTTGTTGGTAGCCCAGGCCTCGACCAGTCCGGTATGGAGATATGATTTATGATCCGCATATTTGATTTGGAAAATCAGGAGATGTATCAGGAGATGCAGGGTACAGCGAAGAGAGAGGTGGCAAAGGCAAAGGAAAAGGCGTACGGTGAGTTGTATGAGAGGTTACACCCTCAGGAAGGAGAAACGGACTTGTACCGATTGGCTAGACCAGGGGTTTTCAAAGTGTGAGGCGCGCCTCCCCTGGGGGGCGCCAGAGAGCTTCGTGGGAGGCGCAGCTGAGAAGAAAAAGTCTAGCTACATTTAGTTAACTTCAGCAATGCTTGGAGCAAAAGGGGTGGGTTTTCAGTAACATGACTACAGTGAGAAAGGAGGCAGCGTCTGGGGCAAGCAGGACACGGAGGAAGTAGGGCCACCAGGATTATTTACAGTTTGGATTTTCATGGCTTGGTCCTGATGGCGCCCCACTGCCGCAGGGTGTCATCTGCCGTTATAGTCCATGGGCCAGACGATATTTCGGTACACTCAAGGTGGCAAAACTTACTTATAATTTTTGAAAGGATCCATGTCTGTAGATGATATTTTGGTATGATAACCATTCCTGAGTGGCAGCTGTATCACAGTTATCAGCTCATGAAGTTAACCACCCGCTAAACTAAATTGCATTTTAGACGCTGGTGCATATCCTGGTTTAGCCTCATGGTCAGGACATTTTTCAATGTTCTATAATATTGTCTTTGGTATCATTTTAAAGGGGACCTTCTTAGCTTTCATTCAAGCCCTGTTGTGGATATTTCTCACAAATATAGAGGTCACTTGAGCTCTTCAACCCGTCAATAACACACATCTTTCTGCAATTTTCGCCTAAACTATATACTTTCTTTTAGCCTTGTGGCATCTAGGAATATCAGGGACACAAAACACAAAAACTGGAATACTCACAGGACTGTAAAGATTCAGGAAATGTATAATATACCCATACTATTTCATTGTGTGAGGTGATTGTGAGCCTTAAATGAGAACTAGACCAAAGCCAGTTAGGTCACAAACTGGTCTCTATACATTTGTTTAAATACACAATCAAAATACATGATAAAAAGGAATACCATAGTGAGGTAATGAACTATTTTAATATTTTAAACAACATTGACATTTACATATACTTAGTCAATGATACATGTAATCCCATATCATTAGTGGGTATATGTAATGGTAATGGGTAGGGTAATGGGTATATGTGAATATGGTTACATTATTGTTATCAAGCTCTGGGTAACCAAGTCCAGAATCAACACCCTGTGCATCAATAGACTACTACCACAGTAATACCATCAGAATCATCACACTGTCATTCATCAAACTGCTCGTTTTTCTCATCATCTGACTCCCCAAGTTCAAAGTCCAGTTCTGGACCATCCTGCTGTTTTTGGTTACTGCAGGTCTGTAACCTGCACATGTCTGTGCATGGAAGTCCATTTGACAGGCACATGCAGCTTGGCATTTTGCATGAATGCACACACTTGCATGTTAGCATTTCCAAGACCACATCTGGTGCAGGTGGGGAGCGCATCCAGTAAATGGCCAGCTTGCCTTCATCGTCTGTCCATCCATACTCAGTAGGGCTTGGCACCACAGGGTTAGCCTGCAGACAGCACTTCCATATTGCTGCCTGATAGTTGGCTCGTTGAACATGCATAAAGAGACAGTCTCTACATGGTGGCAGCTGGCTGGACTCAACCTCTCCCCTTTTGGTGCAGAAGAGCTGGTAACGCAGTTTGTTCACCTCAGCAGTGCTGCTATTAGCAACATACATCCGACAGGTGAACTGCTCAATTTTCTGGAACAGCTCATCACTCACATTCCATGTCTGTCCCAGTTGACTAAAAGTCTCTTGGCAGGAAGTGTGCTTTCTCACTATCTTCAGGGCATTCAGCTTCCCTCGACCAGCGAATGCACTGACAGTGTCGCAGCCTGTGAAGGCATGTAAGCCAATTAGGCTGTCACAGATGCTGTCTCCAAGTGAACTTGCCAGTTTGGTGATGTCGACAAACCGTGTGCGGTTCTGAGTCCCACACTTCTGGTAGATGGGACAGGTGATGTCCTTCTGGAAGCCAAGACAAAGCACCATGACATCAGTCTCCTCAGCTGTGATGATAACTGACTTTGAGCCCGCATTTGCTGCATGCAATGCATGCAGGAGCAGACGGGTGTCAGCTTCTTCATGTGTGGAGTGCAGTTCTGCTGCTTCCTCACACCCATCTTCTGTCAACTTGTAGCAGGTTTCCTCACAGGTCATGTACAACACCTTGCCATGCAGCATAGCTCTGTATCGTGGGAGTTTCCACTCTTCCACCAGAAACTTGATGAGACTGGTCTTGTTGGAGGAACTGCACAGAAATTTTCTCCACTGCTGGACGTGGTGTCCCCCTGCAAGATTCTTGTACTGGAGAGTGATGTCTCCACCCCGGTTCAGTCGTTCAGCATCTTTGATCGAAGTCTGGTGATAGACATCAAAAACAACATCAATCCTCCCACTCTGTGCTCCCTCATGGAGGACCTGGGTCAAGGCTGACTCTGCCACCTGTGCAAAGGTTTTGTTGTTGCCATTCATTTTTTGGACCAGGCTCATCCCATCAATGATGGAAGTAGATGGGATTGGGATGTCTTCTGTAGGAGATACATTCTTTTCAAGCTCTCTGGCAAGTGCAGCCTTGTTTGTTTTTCGTAAGGACCCATCAGCATTTGCCAGTGCCCATGGTAGTGGGCCCAATGGGTAGGCAAGGACATCCTTCAGATTCACCTTCCTGCTTTCAGCCACCAGGATCATGTGACTGAAAAGGTTTCTATCTGCCTTCAGAACCACATCCTGTGCTTTCTTTCCATGAGCTTGTTTTGTGCTGACATTGGAGAATGTTTTCAGACTTTGCTTGGTCATCTTGTCGTGGAATTTCACAGGTGGTGGGTCTGCATCTAACCTTGTTTGCTGGAATGCTTGGTAGGCCTCTTCTCCTTTCTCAAGAGCTCTCAAGAGATCTATGGTCACATCAGGTGGAGCCATGTTGCCAGTGGAGAGGCTAACCAAATCAATCTCATCAGGGGACATAGGATTGAGCCAGTTATTCTCCATAAGGTCCATGAGAGACTGGACATCTGCTTCATCTCTCTTGATCCTTGGACTCTGTAGATCTGGATGAGACCATTTGCACCTGCCTTGACCTGTCAGGTCTCTCAGCTGTCTGAGGTACATGCTTCTATACTCAGCTGTGAGATAATATTTGGTCACAGCTCCTGGCTTCAAGCTGAATCCCTTTGTCCCTCCGGCTGTTTGGGTGTCTTTGTTCACCGTTTCTTCTATAGCTTGGTCAACAGGGATTCGGCCAAAGGGATTGGTGGAGCCCAGTTGGACTGAGAAGCCTCCTTCCATGAATTCTGTGTACACATCTGGGTGTGTGATGGGCAGCTCAGACATCTGGGCGTAGTAGTAGGGGAGGTAGCGTGCATAATTCATCCTGTCATAAGCAAAGCACCATGGGATCATTGCTCGAATGCTAGCCAAGTGTAGCATCCAGTCTCCCTCTCTGGATGCGCGGATGAGCCCCAACAAGATTTCAACCATGTCCAAATAGGACATCCAGAAGTTCGAGAGGCTGCCGTTTCCACCTCTAAGGAACTCACGGTAGACTTCAAATAGATCCATGATGCATGTACAAGAGCTGTTCTCGAGGACCTCCTTCAAAGCATGTTGTGAGACTTCTTTCCCAAGGCTGTCAATGGTCTTCAGTGTCTCATTCAGGTGAACCATGTCATTCCTGTGAGTTTCTTCCAACCAGGACAGGAAACCATTCAAGGTCAGTCGCATGAGAGCCTCATACAGGAGCTTGTGTAGTCGCACTGCCCTGTTGTACTTGCGGCCATCCATAACACCAGCAATTGAGCCTTCTGCAATCATGCCAGACTCAATGCAGAGGTCTTTGAGTCCAGCATCTTGGAAACGCTTTCCTATTATTGCCAGCAGTGTGCAGATGGTGTGGAATACCCCAAGCCTAACGATGATATCATGGAACTTGTCATGGTGTTTCCATGTGATCTCGACAGCCTTCGCATACAGGGCTTGGTCAAAGACACAGACAATCTTCCTCAGGCCTAAGCACTGCATGATGCTCAGTGACTGGTTAAGCACCTCGTTGACAGTAGACATTTGTGTCGCTGGAGCATTGATGGTAGGCAGATAGCCTATATTGTCGGGGAGGACCGTCATCTCTCCTCGAGTCAGGATGTTGAAGCCTGTCCAGCTGCTGACTGACTGTTCTTCTTGTTGTGACATGCGTGCTAGGACCCAAAGAAAGTTTTTCTCTCTGGCAAGCTTAGTATTGGCTGCAGTATCGGCATCTGACTTTTTGCTTTGTGGTGGCCCTACCCGTTGTCCAGCATTGTAAGTTGGTAACATTGGTGGGGGTCCATCAATGCTTCTCTTCTTTGTTTTGGGAACAGTGGGCATGGGTTGGACAGGAAGTGGGTTGACTGGCTTTGCTTGCACAGCAATCCCATTGACTCTGTGAGATGTTCCCTCACCACTGACAGTTTCTTCAAGACGGTCGATATTGTCCCAGGCTAAAGTTGTGAATATGCCAGGATGGATGTTAGCTGGAAGGGCAATGCCACTCCCTGATGATGAGAGTTTCTGGAGACACAGGGCAGTGTTGATCTCTTCCATCTGTGAATAGGACACACTGTGACCAAGTCGGTTGAGGATGTTTATCAACTCTACATTTCCTGTCAACGATTTGACACTGAATGGCAGAACAATGTGCTTGGAAGGCTTGGTATTTCCACATGTCACTGCATATACTATGTCATGGCCAAATGACTGCAGAAGGCACTGCACTCTCTGGGATGCATGATCAGGATCATTTGAGCCTGTGAGTAGAGAGTACAGGAAGATAATGAGCGACTCTGGAATGGTAGGACATTCTGCTTCTGGTTTGACTTCAGGCGGCCAGGTTTGAGGAACATCTTGACTTTTAATGTCTGCTCTCAATTTGATGGCTGCTTTGGCTATAACATCTTGTGCACTGACACTTTTCAGGGTCTGCAGCTCCCTTTTGAGAGACTGATTTTCTTTGGCAAGTTCCCTCATGGACAAGTTATCGGGATAGAGGAGGAATTTTCCTTTCTCATCAGGGAATATCTGCAAGGCTCGAGCAAACTCACTCTCCAGGTTTCGCCTTATGTGCTTCTTGGTTGATTCCTTGACTTGGGCAATGCCTTGGGAGTTCATTGAAGCTACCAGTCTAGAAGAGAGATCAGTCATTGTCATCACTTGAGGATTGCCAAAAAGCTCCATCCTGATGAAGAGGAACAGCTCATTGTATGCCTTATTCACAGCAGCTTCATACTGGGCTGCAGCATCATCATCTTCATTGCTGGCAACCTCTCCTTTGGAAACCTCTTCTTTGGTGTAAAGTCTATAGCATGACCTTTGGTAGTGCCCTTCAGCTGCTACAAGGTCTCTACTCACAATGGCAAGGATTCTGCTGTCCCTTTTCTTTGTGGCTGCACTCCTGATCTTTGCATCAGTTCGCAGTTCTCGACACTGCACCAGTACTTCTCTCGTATTCTGTCTCTTGGAATATTTGCTGTTTTTCTGACAAAATATGCACTCTGCATCATAAGTCCTAGATGTACTTGGAGCATGTCGAGCTACTCTCTTAGATTGTTTCTCTTCAGCAGAGACACAACTTTTCTTTTCTTTTGCAAGGAGGCCATCAAGAATTTGCTTCATAGTGAAGATACTGCGACACTTTCTGTGGTAGTAGATTGCTGGAATCTGTCCCTCAGGAATGTCTTTTGCCAGTTTCAAAACTGGTGCATGATTTCGTATCTGAGCTGCCCTGAGCAGAGTTCTCCATGAGTCGACACTTTGTAGTGAAACCAGCTTATCTGTATCATCAGAACAGTGGATAATGCACTCCACCCGTGGGCGCTTTGGTATTGGGTAAAAACTTGCTTGTTCACCAGTGGCCATATTCAGTCAGTTTTCACCTGCCACATACAAACAAATACATGTAACTTAGGTGTATGAACACTACTAAAACAAAGTTTACTTTGCTTCACCAGCGTCATATTACCATTATTTATCTTACATAGCCACAAATAGATACATTACCTAGTTGCTATGCAACAGCTGTATTTTGTCCACATGAGGCCGCTAAAATCAACACAAGATGAAAGTTCCTCGTAGCCACTTTAACTAATCATATTAACATATACATTAAAAGAACATGCTAACATTATGGGAAATTAGCTTACAATCTTCTTCAGAGTGAGACAAGACGATAGATACCAGTTTCCTCTATATGTGTTTAGTAGAAAGCTATCTGGCTGCACGTTAGCCTAGCTTAGCACAATGAATGGAAGTACACAGTACTGGTTATCCTTGGTTGTTGGCCAACTAAGAACTGTCTCAGAGTTTAAGCTAGGCTAATCAGTACCAGGGGTGTTGAAATGCTATATTTGTAAAAATCTGGGCAAATACACAATCGTGAGAGGCACAGAAACAGGTTTCCTGAAAGAAAAATGAAATAGCTGCTCATTTGGAAAGGTTATCATGTATTATTTTACTTCTGTTAGTGTACCAAATAAAATGGCACCAGTGAAGTTGTGTCACCTTGGGTGATATCGATATCTGGTCTGACCCATGGACTAACTGGCTTTGGTCTAGTTAGTTTCTTAGTAATAATGCCCTTCTAATTTAAGGTTCACAATCACCTCACACAATGAAATAGTATGGGTATATTATACATTTCCTGAATCTTTACAGTCCTGTGAGTATTCCAGTTTTTGTGTTTTGTGTCCCTGATATTCCTAGATGCCACAGAGCTAAAAGAAAGTATATAGTTTAGGCGAAAATTGCAGAAAGATGTGTGTTATTGACGGGTTGAAGAGCTCAAGTGACCTCTATATTTGTGAGAAATATCCACAACAGGGCTTGAATGAAAGCTAAGAAGGTCCCCTTTAAAATGATACCAAAGACAATATTATAGAACATTGGAAAAAGTCCTGACCATGAGGCTAAACCAGGATATGCACCAGCGTCTAAAATGCAATTTACTTTAGGGGGTGGTTAACTTCATGAGCTGATAACTGTGATACAGCTGCCACTCAGGAATGGTTATCATACCAAAATATCATCTACAGACATGGATCCTTTCAAAAATTATAAGTAAGTTTTGCCACCTTGAGTGTACCGAAATAGGAAATTTTGGGCTCTGGCCCATGGACTATTAGAGAGGAGCTAGCTAGCTAGCTAGCTGACGGCAGTATGAGACCGTGTAAACTCCGGCGTCATATTGATGCCAAGCCCCCAGGTGTGGTGACCAAGCCACAGCAGGAGGTGCTGGATAGGAAGCTGAAGGAACTGCGGTGACAGAAGAAAGCCAGTGACACATTTAGCGCCGTAAATACCATGGCAACCGCAGCATCATGCCGAGTGGCGCTGCGCATAGCTAAGGCAGGTAAACCCCACTTTAAAAAGATGTTTACAACGTTTAAAAAGATGTTTAAAACGTTTTTAAAAATTTAAAAAGATGTTTAAAATGTTTAAAAAGATGTTTAAAACGTTTTTAAAAATATGTTTAAAATGTTTAAAAAGATGTTTTTAAAATTTTAAAAAGATGTTTAAAACGTTTTTAAAAATGTAAAAAGATGTTTAAAACGTTTTTTAAAATTTAAAAAGACGTTTAAAACATAAAGATAAAGATGTTTAAAAATGTTTGAAAAAGATGTTTAAAACGTTTGCAAATGTTTGAAAAAGCTCTTTAAAAATATGTTTAAAAGTGTTTAAAAAGATGTTTAAAACATAAATATGTTTGAAAATGTTTGAAAAAGATGTTTAAAAAAAAATAAAAGATCATCATCAAAGATAAATCATTTACTGTTGAAATCCGTTTTTATACCTGAGAGGAACAGACATTATAGCACCAACAATAATAGTAATAATAGCAATAATAATTGGGAGGGGGGCGCAGCTATTTTTATGTTCTCTGAGGGGAGGCTCACTTTCCTACACTTTGAAAACCCCTGGGCTAGACGGAGGGACCGAGCTGGGGAGGATGTGCAGCAGGTTAGGGTGATCAAGGATAGAGATGGAAATGTGGTGACAAGCGAGGAGAGTGTGCTGAGAAGGTGGAAGGAGTACTTTGAGGAGCTGATGAATGAAGACAATGAGAGAGAGAGAAGGTTGGATGATGTAGGGATAGTGAATCAGGAAGAGCAGTGGATTAGCAAGGAGGAAGTGAGGGCAGCTATGAAGAGGATGAAGAGTGGAAAGGCAGTTGGTCCTGATGACATACCTGTGGAGGCATGGAGGTGTTTAGGAGAGATGGCAGTGGGGTTTTTAACTAGATTGTTTAACACAATCCTGGAAAGTGAGAGGATGCCTGAGGAGTGGAGAAGAAGCATACTGGTACCGATTTTCAAGAACAAGGGTGATGTGCAGAACTGTAGCAACTACAGAGGTATAAAGTTGATCAGCCACAGCATGAAGATTTGGGAAAGAGTAATAGAAGCTAGGTTAAGAGGAGGAGAGGTGATGATCAGCAGCAGCAGTATGGTTTCATGCCATGAAAGAGCACCACAGATGTGATGTTTGCTTTGAGAATGTTGATGGAGAAGTATAGAGAAGGCCAGAAGGAGTTGCACTGTATCTTTGTGGATTTAGAGAAAGCTTATGACAGGGTGCCGAGAGAGGAGGTGTGGTATTGTATGAGGAAGTCAGGAGTTGCAGAGAAGTATGTAGGAGTGGTGCAGGATATGTATGAGGGCAGTGTGACAGTGGTGAGGTGTGTGGTTGGAATGACAGATGGGTTCAAGGTGGAGCTGGGATTACATCAAGGATCGGCTCTGAGCCCTTTCTTGTTTGCAATGGTGATGGACAGGTTGACGGACGAGATCAGGCAGGAGTCTCCATGGACGATGATGTTTGCGGTTGACATTGTTGTAAAGTTTTAAAATAATAACTCAAATACCACGAAGCTGCGTTTTGGAATCTTGAGTGAAACGTGTAGAACAACAACGGTATATCTGCTGGTGTATTCGCTAGTCATGGCATACTAACACTCCTCCCTTACTCTCCTACTTCCGGGCTTAACACTTAAGTTAGAGCGCCCCCTAGAGCGCCCCTTTGTGACCAGAATAAACATTAAAACTAACACCAGAAACATTACTAAACATCCAAAGGAGTTGAATCAAGTGCAACTGGACTTGATATATATCCGTGAAGACGTTTCGCCTCTCATCCAAGAGGCTTCCTCAGTTCGGGCCTTCCTGACTAGACCAAGCTAGTCTGACTGGCTGCTGATGAGACTCAGAATTTATCCTCTAGGAGTCGTTGTCAGAGCTATAGATATCCATGGCTCTTTGTGTCCCGATGTTTACCAACGCCCGTCGCTAACAGAGCCATAGATATGCGTGGCTCTTTTGTGTACCGATGTTTGGCCGCGCCCGTCGCCATCGGAGCTATTGATTTGCATTTGTTTAGCAGCGACGGTCGTTGGGGGGGTTAGTTTCGACTTCATTATTCAGTGGTCATGGGAGTCGTTGGAGCCGTATGTGACCGACTGTTGTTTTTGGAGGCTAGGCTTCTTGAGTCTCATGGGTAGAGATGAAAGGACGGCGTTGTAAGTGGGAGATAGGTGGTGTCGCAGGCCTCCTCCTCTGTTGAGGGATGGTTTTCCAGTTTCACATAGATGGCTTCCTTCACCCCTCTTTCAAACCATCTATCTTCTCTGTCCAAAATGTGTACGTTGCTGTCCTCGAAGGAGTGTGTCTTCTCCTTTAGGTGTAGATAGACTGCTGAGTCTTGTTCTGAGGAGTGTGGCCTTCTGTGTTGAGCCATCCGTTTGTGTCGTGGTTGTTTGGTTTCTCCTATGTATAGGTCAGTGCAATCCTCATTGCATTGTACAGCATACACCAGATTGCTTTTTCGGGTGTGTGGTACACGGTCTTTGGGATGAACCAGTCTTTGTCAGAGTGTGTTGCTGGGTTTGAAGTATACCGGGATGCGGTGTTTGTTGAAAATTCTCCTGAGTTTCCCGGAGACCCCAGAATCATACGGGATGACTGTGTTATTCCTTCTGTTCCTTTTCTCCTCATCGCGCACCTGGTTGGTCTTTTTGGAACGTGTTGCAGTTTTCACAAAGGTCCAACTGGGGTAGCCGCAGGTTTTTAAAGCTCCCCTCAGGTGTTTGTGTTCTTCCCGTTGGGCCTGAGTGCTGCTGGGCACATTGTCAGCTTTGTGTTGCAGAGTTCTGATGACGTCCAGTTTGTGTTCCAGAGGGTGGTGTGAGTTGAAAAGTAGATATTGGTCTGTGTGTGTAGGTTTCCTGTAAACCCCAATGTGGAGGCTCCTGTCTTCCCCAATGTGGACGTCACAGTACAAGAAGAGCAAACTGTTGTTCTTTACGTCTTCCCTTGTGAACTTAATGTTCTTGTCCACTGAGTTGATGTGTACATCGAAGACACATCGGAGCACAGGAGAGCCACGCATATCAATAGCTCCGATGGCGACGGGCGCGGCCAAACATCGGTACACAAAAGAGCCACTCGTATTTATGGCTCTGATAGCGACGGGCGTTGGTAAACATCGGGACACAAAGAGCCATGGACATCTATAGCTCTGGCAACGACTCCAAGAGGATACATTCTGAGTCTCATCAGCAGCCAGTCAGACTAGCTTGGTCTAGTCAGAAAGGCATGAACTGAGGAAGCCTCTTGGATGAGAGGCGAAACGTCTTCACGGATATATACCAAGTCCAGTTGCACTTGATTCAACTCCTTTGGATAACCATGACCTGGATGAATGAGAACATTCACAGACACATTACTAAAGATGTTAAAAAGCATGGACATTACAATTGTGATCTGTAGTGAGAGTAGGGTGCAGGTTGAGGAGAGCCTGGAGAGGTGGAGGTATGCACTGGAGAGAAGAGGAATGAAAGTCGGTAGGAGCAAGATGGAATACCTATGCGTGAATGAGAGGGAGGACAGCGGAATAGTGAGGACGCAAGGAGTAGAGGTGACGAAGGCATATGAGTTTAAATACTTGGGGTCAACTGTCCAAAGTAACGGGGAGTGCAGAAGAGAGGTGAAGAAGAGAGTGCAGGCAGGGTGGAGTGGGTGGAGAAGAGTGTCAGGAGTGATGTGTGACAGAAGGGTACCAGCAAGAGTTAAAGGGAAGGTTTACAAGATGGTTGTGAGACCAGCTATGTTGTATGGTTTGGAGACAGTGGCACTGATTAAAAGACAGGAGGTGGAGCTGGAGGTGGCAGAGATGAAGATGATAAGATTTTCACTGGGAGTGATGAAGAAGGACAGGATTAGGAACGAGTATATTAGAGGGACAGCTCAGGTTGGATGGTTTGGAGACAAAGCAAGAGAGACAAGATTGAGATGGTTTGGACATGTGTGGAGGAGAGATGCTGGGTATACTGGGCGAAGGATGCTGAATATGGAGCTGCCAGGGAAGAGGAGAAGAGGAAGGACAAAGAGGAGGTTTATGGATGTGGTGAGGGAGGACATGCAGGTGGCTGGTGTGACAGAGGAAGATGCAGACGACAGGAAAAGATGGAAACAGATGATCCGATGTGGCGCCCCCTAACGGGAGCAGCCAAAAGTAGTAGTAGTAGCAGCAGCAGCAGCAGTAGTAGTGGTAGTAGTAGCAGTAGTAGTAGCAGTAGCAATAGTAGCAGCAGTAGTAGTAGTAGCAGCAGTAGCAGTAGCAGTAGTAGCAGCAGTAGCAGTAGTAGTAGTAGTAGCAGTAGTAGTAGCAGCAGTAGCAGTAGTAGCAGTAGCAGTAGTAGTAGCAGCAGTAGTAGTAACAGTAGCAGTAGTAGTAGCAGTAGTAGCAGCAGTAGTAGTAGCAGTAGCAGTAGTAGTAGCAGCAGTAGTAGTAGTAGTAGTAGTAGCAGTAGTAGTAGCAGTCGTAGTAGTAGCAGCAGCAGTAGCAGCAGTGGTAGCAGTAGTAGTAACTGTAGTAGCCGTAGTAGTAGCAGTAGCAGTAGTAGCAGCAGTAGTAGTAGCAGCAGTAGTAGTAGTAGCAGTACCAGCAGCAGTAGTAGCAACAGTAGTAGTAGCAGTAGTAGTAGTAGTAGCAGCAGTAGTAGCAGTAGCAGCAGTAGTAGTACCAGCAGTAGCAGTAGCAGTAGTAGCAGTAGTAGTAGTAGCAGTAGCAGTAGTAGCAGCAGTAGTGGTAGTGTATTGTGCTGATCGGTGCACTTGGGTAGCTAGGCTTGTGCATCTGTTCATGAACATGTTTAAGCGGGGCAATACTGTAAGTGATGTTTGTCTCGCTCCTCATGTAATGTCAGAGTGCAAATGAATAACTGCCCCGGCAGCATACAAACTGCCCTCCTGAGTAAAGACAAAAGCTAGAAGTGTCTGAAATAGTGATGGGGTTTCTAAACATGTAACCAGTCTCATCTCTGTCTTCAGTTGGTCCCTGGGCACAGATCCCGAGGGGGGGGGGGGTCAGAGGAGACGTGTCCCCTCCAACTTCTGAAAAACATGAAGTTGCCCGCCCCCAAACTGTTTCTAAATAACTTATGTAATTGCAAATAAGTATTTCATAGAAGCCGACTCTACTTTTTAAATAATTCACACATAAACACAACACCTTTTGAAGATTTTTATATCCCCCCCCATGTATCCTGCTCAGGGGTCGGAACCATTGCATATTTTGTATACCCCCCCCCCATGTATTCTGCTCAGGGGTTGGAACCATTGCATATTTTGTATATGCCCCCCCCCCATGTATTCTGCTCAGGGGTCGGAACCATTGCACATTTTGTATATGCCCCCCCCATGTATCCTGCTCAGGGGTCGGAACCATTGCATATTTTGTATATGCCCCCCCCCCCATGTATCCTGCTCAGGGGTCGGATCCATTTCAGATACTATATTCATGTGGGACTTTGGGGGCTGAAGGGCATTATGAGCCCCGCGCTCACAGGCGCAGTTTCTTTCAGTCCCCGCGTGACAGCAACATCCTGCCATGCTTGCTTGCTGCATCGTATCAGGGTCGGACCCTTTAGTCGACTGGTTAGCATGGTCGCCCGTGGTGCGGGAGACTCGGGTTCGCGTCCTGGCTGCAGCGGTTCCCGGGCTGCCCCTCTGAATTCGCCACATTGGTGTCAGAGGTGGGATCGGATCCCACTTCTGAGATTGCCACTGGACAGCATTTCCCAGATTCCTTCTCTGCCACGTCAGAGTTGCGTCATCAGTGAGTAAGTCTAGTGGCTGGGGAAACAGGTCAGATGCCTTGTGAGTTGTTCTGCTCCAAGACCAAGTCCAGCCAGCAGCACAATAAAAGGTTCAACACGTAACCAGACCCACTGCGCTCACTGCCTCCAGTGAATAAACGGATCCACAGCCACATCCAGATGTCAGGTAGTTTGCTAGCCAGCGGTGCATGGATCGTACCCGTAAGACTCCCAACAACAGCACATAGTATTTGTTTGAACACTCACACCTGCACAAACAATGCAGGCCGAGAGGTCTGACGGGTAACTGGAGGGTTGCTCGTGTCATCCTCGGCTCCTCCTGGCAAAAATGACGGAGTCCCCGAGCAAGACCCCGAACTCCTCACTGCTCCCAATGAGCAGCTGTTACCTTGCATACCTACCTTGCGTAGCTGACATACCATCAATGTGTGTGCGTGCGTGCGTGTGTGTGTGTGTGTGTGTGTGAGAGAGAGAGAATTGTAAAGGCTTTGAGTGACTTGCAGCTAGAAACGTGCTGTGAATGAAATGCAACTTGATTGGTTGAACAGCGTAGCACAGCGTATCAGAGACAGGCGTTGATGTTGTAGTTATATTACTTCCAAAATTCAGACACTAGGGCGTCAGGTGGCGTAGCGGTGTGTTCTGTTGCCTACCAACACGGGGATCCCGGTTCGAATCCCCGTCTTACCTCCGGCTTGGTCGGGCGTCCCTACAGACACAATTGGCCGTGTCTGCGGGTGGGAAGCCGGTTGTGGGTATGTGTCCTGGTCGCCGCACTAGCGCCTCCTTTGGTCAGTCGGGCGCTTGTTCGGGGGGGGGGTTGGAATTGGGGGAATAGCATGAGCGTGATCCTCCCACGCGCTACGTTCCCCTGGTGAAACTCCTCACTGTCAGGTGAAAAGAAGCAGCACATGTATGGGAGTAGGCATGTGGTAGTCTGCAGCCCTCCCCGGGTCAGCAGAGGGGGTGGAGCAGAGACCGGGACGGCTCGGAAGAGTGGGGTAATTGGCCGGATATAATTGGGGAGAAAAAGGGGGGAAAATTTAGAGACTCATTCAGGTTTCCAACGGTGAGTTTTTAGGGTGGATGTGGAGGAGCTACGTCTTACATGCTAACGACTGCCTAGCTAACATGAACCTTGTGTTGGCTAGACAGATGTGTGCCAGCTCACAACAAAATACACATCAGGTTATTTCTGTAGGCTCAAAACGCCAGTGAGCAAGTAGGAGGACCCCTGTAGGAAGACCCCTGTAGGAGGACCCCTGTAGAAGGACCCCTGTAGGAGGACCCCTGTAGGAAGACCCCTGCAAGAAAGACCCCTGTAGAAGGACCCCTGTAGGAAGACCCCTGTAGGAGGACCCCTGTAGGAGGACCCCTGTAGAAAGACCCCTGTAGAAGACCCCTGTAGGAGGACCCCTGTAGAAGGACCCCTGCAGCCACACACACAGAGGGACAGAGACGGGGTGGGGGGGGGGGGGTTCACAGTTGTAGTCTTGACAAAATTCCATGTTTGTGCCCCCCCCCCCAATTCGTAATGACATCTGCACCCTTCAGACTGTCTCACACCTGAAGCTTTGCCCTCTGCTGCCCTGCCTCTCTTTGACGTAACCCCGCCCCCTCTTCGAGTGATTCAACTTCCTGTTGGAGTGCCATCTGTCATCTCTTCCTGCTTCTGGTCTAGTTCTTCCTACTTGCTGTCCATCATTCCTTGTTTCCTCTGCAGTTCTTCCTGCTTCCTGTCCAGTTGTTCCTGCTTCCTGTCCAGTTGTTTCTGCTTCCTGTGGAGCTGCTGCTGACTCTGAGTTAGTTCGGTTTTCACTCCCTTCAACCTCTGCTGCTCCTCCAGTACTTGCTGCAACACTTGTTTAAGCTCTGGAGAAACACACACACACACACACGCACACGCACACACACACACGCACCTTATGTAAACACACATATGTACATCTAAGGGCGTATGACAGCTGTAGTGCGCTAGCGTTGTCCCGTCACAGGGTTCGGTTCGGTTTGTTGTCACACAGAAATAGTAACACACGGACCAAAGGTTGGAAAACAAACGCCACGCTCGAGCGCGCTGTTCCCTCATTGGTCAGAATGTTCATGCAGGACTTCCATCGCTTCGGCAAAACACGGGAACGACGCATGGAAACTGGAGCGAACTCACAAGTCCGTCATCGCAGCTGCCGCGGTTGTGTGGCTGCTGCAGCAGCAGCGTCGTCAGTACGAGTATCAGTCACCGTGACCTGAACCCGCACTTGGTCTTGACAATAACGTGTTGATGCGTTGGGTAAGACGCGCGACTGACGTCAGCACACTCCAGTAGGAGGCACCCTTTAAATGATGCACACAGTTACACTCACCCAACAATTTCTTTTCCCCCCTTTCCCCCCTTTTTCTCCCCAATTGCATTTGGCCAGTTACTCCACTGTTCCGAGCCGTCCCGGTCTCTGCTCCACCCCCTCTGCCGACCCGGGGAGGGCTGCAGACTACCACATGCCTCCTCCCATACATGTGGAGTCACCAGCCGCTTCTTTTCACCTGACAGTGAGGAGTTTCACCAGGGGGACGTAGCGCGTGGGAGGATCACGCTATTCCCCCCCAGTTCCCCCTCCCCCCCGAACAGGTGCCTCGACCGACCAGAGGAGGCACTAGTGCAGCGACCAGGACACATACCCACATCCGGCTTCCCACCCGCAGACACGGCCAATTGTGTCTGGAGGGATGCCCGACCAAGCCGGAGGTAAGACGGGGATTCGAACGCCCCTCACCCAACAACGTCTGTTCCGAAGACACAGCGGGTAAGCTTGTTTTGGTCCGTTGGGTCGGATGACGTTCTCACTGCGAACTAACCGCCCCACGGTTCGATAGGCAGCGGGCTGAACTCGCCCTTCCTTGGCGAGCTCAGCCCGCTTGTTTTGTCCCGCATCCAACTGTGACTGCTGGGTTCACGTACGCCCAAACGAGGCAGGTGTGGAAGCACCCTAAAGGAAAAGAACGTAGGCACACATGTACACACGAACGGACACACACATTACACACAGTATACTGATGTCTGAACTCTTGTGGCATCTTGTGTGCAACAGAACAACAGATGTCTGGCTACGGCTTGTTGGAGGTGTATTTGTTTTGGTGAGTGGGTCGGACCTGTTCCGTCTGAAGTTGGGTCGGACTGCAGCGCCCCCAGTCTGTGCTCCTCCCCTCTCAGACTGAATAATACACACCTCCTCTCACTAAGCAGCACGCACAGCTCCTACATACATACATGCACATAGTCACACCGAACACACACACACACACAGACATACACAACAACAAACACAGCACGGACACACAATCACAGAATACACACACACAAAGGAAACAGAACAAGTTGTGATGAACAACAGAAAACATGTTTATGTGCTGTCTTAATCCAGAACATTTAAAGTTCCAAACTGCTCTTTTTCACATAACTCCCCAAAGTTCTTAAGATCTCCCTTGAGAACTTAAGAACTTTCTCGGGTTTTGCCTGTTCTGGTTCTTCTTAGAGGAGAACAAGCAGAACTTTCTCGGTTTTTGTCTGTTCTGGTTCTTCTTAGAAGAGAACAAGCAGAACTTTCTCGGGTTTTGCCTGTTCTGGTTCTTATTAGAGGAGAACAAGCAGAAGTTTGTCGGGTTTTGCCTGTTCTGGTTCTTCTCAGAGGAGAACAAGCAGAACTTTCTCGGGTTTTGCCTGTTCTGGTTCTTGTTAGAAGAGAACAAGCAGAACTTTCTCGAGTTTTGCCTGTTCTGGTTCTTCTTAGAGGAGAACAAGCAGAACTTTATCAGGTTTTGCGTGTTCTGGTACTTCTCAGAGGAGAACAAGCAGAATTCCCAAAGTTTTGTTTGTTCAGACTTGAGCGGAATCAGGTGACAGTTCAGGATGATGTCCTGTGGGGGGCGCTGTGAAAAAATGCTATGGTTCAGGATTTTTGTTGTATACAGTGAAAGGTTCCCCTGAAGTAAAAATGACCTATATTAGAAACCTTCATATGGGATCCTGATGCATAAATGGGTGGAACTTTCCTTTATTCAGGCGACCCCTGTAGGTAAAAACACAGAAGAAGCAGAGCCGCAAGCAGCAGCTCCAGGGTTCAAGCCAACACAGACTGCTAGAAGCTGAAGCTTCAACAGCTTAAGGTAAAATAGCCACCAAGTGTGATGATGGATTTGGACAAACCGTCACTGATTTATGACCAAATTTGCGCCAGGCCCATGCACGTCTTTGCAACTGGTGCGCCCCCTATTGAGCGATTTGAAAATAGTTTTTAGACACGTAGTTCAACATTGGTATGAAACATATCCTGTGAGTTTTGTAATGATTGGACAAACAATTTCTGATTTATATTCTGATTTGTGTTATGCCACACCCATTTTTTGCATTTGTATCGCCCCCTATTGGTTTGTTTAAATGACACTTTCGGGATATGGTTCAGTTGTGAATGTGGACATATCCTGGATGTTTTGTGATGATTGGCCCAATCAAGCCACGGCCTTTTGAAGGTCATTGCTTAATACCTTGAGAACTGAATAAGATATCAAGAAGGTTTTCATAACATTTGATAAGCTTGGCCCAATAATGATCCACACGAAACGTGGTACCAACCGGACCTATGGTTTAGGAGATGTCAAAAATGTGCTTTTCAAAAAATTCTAAATGGCATAAAATGTAGTCAGGCAGACTTCAGTGGTTCTTCCGGTAGATTTGTAGAGGTGGCGTAGGTGGATATCTGTACCAGGTTTCCTGTTAATCAGACTTACAGCTTAGCAGTTATGACTTTTCAAAATTCAACTTTAATTATAACGCCCCCATCAGGCCGATTGGGATCATATTTCTTAGGCATCAATGGGCATAATCTCAGGTATCTACCATCTCACAGGAATTTGCGCAATCATTTCTGAATAATAATAATAATAATAATAATAATATCACAGAAAGATGAATCAGTTCGTCTGGACACAGAGAGAAACGTTTCATCATCATCTAAGTGACCTGTTCAGTCTCACCTGACTGCAGGTACCCCCACCCTTATAAACCATACAGTGACTGCAGGTACCCCACCCTTATAAACAACACGGTGGCTGCAGGTACCCCCACCCTTATAAACCATACAGTGACTGCAGGTACCCCCACCCTTATAAACCATACAGTGACTGCAGGTACCCCCACCCTTATAAACCATACAGTGACTGCAGGTATCCCCACCCTTATAAACCATACAGTTACTGCAGGTATCCCAACCCTTATAAACAACACGGTGGCTGCAGGTGTCCCCACCCTTATAAACAATACAGTGACTGTAGGTGTCCCACCCTTATAAACAATACAGTGGCTGCAGATACCCCACCCTTATAAACAATACAGTGGCTGCAGGTACCCCGACCCTTATAAACAATACAGTGACTGCAGGTACCCCACCCTTATAAGCAATACAGTGGCTGCAGGTACCCCACCCTTATAAACAATACAGTGACTGTAGGTGTCCCCACCCTTATAAACAATACAGTGGCTGCAGGTACCCCACCCTTATGAACAATACAGTGACTGCAGGTGTCCCCACCCTTATAAACAATACAGTGACTGCAGGTGTCCCCACCCTTATAAACAATACAGTGACTGCAGGTACCCCACCCTTATAAACAATACAGTGACTGCAGGTACCCCACCCTTAAAAACAATACAGCGGCATAACGACCCAAACCAACGACCAGTTTCATAACTGCTAGCCCACACAGACCGGTGCTTCTGACAGTCATCCTGGCTGGTGTTCGTTCCCTTGGGCAGTGATTTTTTTATTTATTTGTTTAGTTTGGATATGTGTGTTCTTATAATTTGTATGATGTGTTTTCGTCATTGTGTGCTACTGCTGTGAGCTGGGAGAAACGGCATTTTGTTTCATTTCATGTGCGCAAGTGCATGAAATGAAATGACAAATTAAGTGTCCCTGGTTCCCAATTCCTGGTATGCAAATATGGGTGTGACGACCAACTGGAGTTACAATGGTCATGTGTAGTATTCACACAAGGTTGGGGAATAGTTCCAATCACAGCATTGTAAGATGGTGACAGATGTACTCTTAGACCCCCCTCGGTTCAGGGATGGTCGTTCCCTCTTCACATAGATGGCCTCTTTGACTCCGTGTTCAAACCAGCGTTCCTCCCTATCAAGGATGTGCACCTCCTCATCCTTGAAAGAGTGGCCACTGGCCTGTAGATGGTGTAGACTGTGTAGATGGTGTAGGCTGTGTAGATGGTGTAGGCTGTGTAGATGGTGTAGACTGTGGAGTCCTGGTCTGACGTGTTAGATCTTCTGTGTTGTGCCATCCTCTTGGCCAGGGTCTGTTTAGTTTCCCCAGTGTACAAGTCACGGCAAGCCTCCTGGCACGTAACAGCTACACTGTGTTGCTCTGTTTGTGCCGGGGGACCTGATCCTTTGGGTGGACCAACTTCTGGTGCAGCGTGTTTTGGGGTTTGAAAGCAACTGAGGTGCAGTGTTTGGAAAATGCATGTCTTAACTGGTCCAACACTCCCGCCACATACAGAATCACCACTGGTTTATACTTAGACAGCTGTTGTGCTTCTCCTCTCTTCGATCGGCTGCTGCACTGTTTGGGCGTCTTCCTGGCTTTGATAAACGCCCAGTTAGGATAACCACACTTAACCAGGGCCTGTTTAATATGGGGTTTCTCCCCTTCCCCGGCCGCTGTGTCGGTGGGGACGTTGTCAGCTCGGTGGTCCAGTGTCCTGATGACTCCTAGTTTGTGCTCCAGTGGATGATGAGAGTCAAACCTTAAGTACTGATCAGCATGTGTTGGTTTACAGTAAACATCAACAATCACATGTCCCCCCATCACCAACTGCAGTTTCACAGTGTAAGAAGACTACCCTGTCATGGTCCACATCCTCCTGGTGAACTTGATGTGGTGTCCACAGGGTTAATGTGGTCGGTGAAATGTGCCACATCCTGAGATCTAATTTTAACCCAGGTGTCGTCCACAAATCTGAACCAATGGCTAGGTGGTGTCCCTGGACAGGACATCAGAGCCTCTTTTCCACTTCCTCCATATACAAGTTGGCCACTACAGGTGAGACTGGGGAACCCATAGCGCCCCCATGCCTCTGCCTGTAGTACTGCCCCCTGTATGTGAAGTACGTGGACTGAAGACACAGCTTCAGGAGCAGACACACTTGGTCAGTGTTAAGGGTGGGGTCATTTTGTAATTTCATACAGGCCACCTCCACTGCTTCATCAACAGGAACACACGTGAAGAGAGACTTGACATCATGAGACACCATTGTTTCATCCTCTCCATAATGACGTCCCTCACCTCATCCACAACATCACTAGTGTTCAGATGTGATGTTCATTACTGCCTACCAACGGGTTCAGAACAGATGCCAGAAACTTGGAGAGGTTATAGGTCACCGAGTTAATCATAATAACAATAGGCCATAATGGCACAT
The DNA here is from genome assembly GCA_022114975.2 of Lampris megalopsis. NCBI lineage: Eukaryota > Metazoa > Chordata > Actinopteri > Lampriformes > Lampridae > Lampris > Lampris megalopsis. The sequence continues at coordinate 10,037,294 of JAJHIY020000936.1, read as the reverse complement.
CCTGTTTATGTATCTTAGGTAACCCATACAGACTAGGTCTAGCGCCCCCTGGGTAAAATCTCTGGTACAACATTCTGTCAATAGCATTGTCCTATTCTAACAGCTTCAGACAATCCACCACCCTTTTCTTGTGACCACTACCTGGATCTGGTTTCAGGGGCTCATAAGTATTCATCTCACTAAGTAACGTCATAACTTCCTCATGATGGTCTGTCTGGTTTAATACAACAGTACATCTGCCTTTGTCCGCTGGAAGGATGATGATGTTATCGTCCTTACTGAGAGTCGTGACAGCTTCCTCTCATCTCTACTGATGTTGGCTGGTGGCGCCTGGGCATTGCCGAGGCAGGCTGAAACATCCGTCCGCATGTGCTCCTCTTCCGGGTCCGTGATGCTGTTTTGTCGGATCGCTGGTTCCATGGCTGTGGTCAGTTCCACTAGCGGGATTTGCCTCGGCGTGACAGCAAAATTCGGCCCCTTAGCAAGGATGCCTTTCTCCACCTGGGTGAGTTGTCTCTTGGACAGGTTCTTCACCCACTTGTCCACATCGCCGGCATGTGTCTGGCGTCCGTCTCTGTCTGCCGATGTCTCTGGCGTGCAGCAAGCAGTGTTGTAGTCAAGTCACTAAACCTCGAGTCCGAGTCAAGTCTAGAGTCCCCAGTGTTCGAGTCCGAGTCCGAGTCCCCAAAGAAGAATCCGAGTCGAGTCTGAGTCAAGTACTCATTACCTGAGTGAGTCCGAGTCATCAAGGTTGAGTTTGAGTCAAGTTCCAAGATGGGCTCCAGTGTACCACTCTGGCACCATAAAAAAGCTGACATACAAATAAAAAAGGTATACACAAACAAAAACGACACAGTTGTCACCATTTCAAAGGGAGTTTATTTTCTTTGTGACACAATAGCCAAACAAATGCGCTCGCAAGCACGCACACGCACACACACACAATATAGCTATCAATATCTTATGCCAGGTTATTAGGGCCTATTACAAAAAAACTAACAAAAAAACCCCCCAAAAAAAGTCTATCAATTAACAAGTCCGAGTCCTCATCTCCAACTTCCGAAACCAAATGCAGTCAATGCTCGAGTCCAAGTCAAATCACGAGTCCTGAAAATCAGGACTCGAGTCGTACTCCAGTCCAAGTCCTGGACTCGAGTACTACAACACTGGCAGCAAGTAGGTCGAACTTCTTTTGCTGCCTGGTTTTCCACTTTCCGTGTTGTGTTAGACAAGCCTTATGCGTGAACTGAATCACAGGTTTGAGAGTGGTCTCATCCAGACGCCACGTGCGTCTCTGTCGGATCTGCTCCTCTTTGGCTTTCAAAGCATCGACGGCTCTGTATGTTCTGGAGGATCTGGTTCGTTCGGTGGGCCTTCGGTCAAGGGCCACCGAACGAACCAGAAGGGCCATTTCATTTGTTGTGTCCAGCTGAACTGAGTCAGTTTTCTGTTATTTTCTTACCTGAATTATAGAGCACGCGTAAAGACAACAACAACAACAACAACAATATTAATATTAATAAACCAGCACAAAAACAATATGGTTTAAGCCCTTTGGGCTTGAACTGTAATTGCCAACATACTGCATACTGCATACGACCTACTCTGCATCACATACCAAGGTACTGTGGTACTATGATATACTCTGCATTACATACCAAGGTACTGTAGTACTATGATATACTCTGGATCACACACTGTACCAAGGTACTGTAGTTCTATTATATACTCTGCATCACATACCAAGGTACTGTAGTACTATGATATACTCTGCATTACATACCAAGGTACTGTAGTACTATGATATACTCTGGATCACATACTGTACAAAGGTACTGTGGTACTATGATATACTCTGCATCACATACTGTACCAAGGTACTGTAGTACTATGATATACTCTGCATCACATACTGTACCAAGGTACTGTAGTACTATGATATACTCTGCATCACATACTGTACCAAGGTACTGTAGTACTATAATATACTCTGCATCACATACTGTACCAAGGTACTGTAGTTCTATTATATACTCTGCATCACATACCAAGGTACTGTAGTACTATGATATACTCTGGATCACATACTGTACAAAGGTATTGCAGTACTTCTTACCTTGACTCTGTTCTGAATTTGCTGCGCCTCCTCTGTGACGTCCTCTAGTTTTTCCAATGCAGCTCGCTCCTCCACTCGCCTTTTGACCAGTCTCTGCTCCTGCTGCTCCACCTGCACAGGGAGGAAGAACTTAGTGAAACCAACACACCCGCAAAGACATCAGTACACACAAACGCACAAAACACAATACTGAAGTGTTACTAAAACTTGTTGGCAGGCAGACATGGCGTGTTGAGCTTTGACAGTGAGCTGAGATGGGTTGTGTATGAGACAAGTTGTGTGTGAGACAGGATGTGCGTGAGATGGGTTGTGTATGAGACAAGTTGTGTGTGAGACAAGTTGTGTGTGAGACGGGTTGTGTGAGACAGGATGTGTGTGAGACAAGTTGTGTGTGAGACGGGTTGTGTGAGACAGGATGTGTGTGAGACAGAATGTGTGTGAGATGGGTTGTGTGTGAGACAAGTTGTGTGTGAGACAAGTTGTGTGTGAGACGGGTTGTGTGAGACAGGATGTGTGTGAGACAGAATGTGTGTGAGACAGGTTGTGTGTGAGACGGGTTGTGTGTGAGACGGGATGTGTGTGAGACGGGTTGTGTGTGAGACAGGTTGTGTGTGAGACAGGATTGTGTGTGAGACAGAATGTGTGTGAGACAGGTTGTGTGTGAGACAGGATGTGTGTGAGATGGGTTGTGTGTGAGACAGGATGTGTGTGAGACAGGTTGTGTGTGAGACAGGATGTGTGTGAGACGGGTTGTGTGTGAGACAGGTTGTGTGTGAGACAGGATTGTGTGTGAGACAGAATGTGTGTGAGACAGGTTGTGTGTGAGACGGGTTGTGTGTGAGACAGGTTGTGTGTGAGACAAGATTGTGTGTGAGATGGGTTGTGTGTGAGACAGGAAGTGTGTGAGACAGGTTGTGTGTGAGACAGGATGTGTGTGAGACAGGATTGTGTGAGGGAGTTTTCACATCAATAGCCCGTTTGCTTTTGTTCAAATCAGTGGATGAGTTGCTATTTTGTTGCAGTTTCCCAATGTATCAACAATGTAGCAAAAATGTAGCAACAACGTATCAACAATGTAGCAACAACGTATCAACAATGTAGCAACAATGTAGCAACAACGTATCAACAATGTAGCAACAACATATCAACAATGTAGCAACAATGTATCAACAATGTATCAACAATGTAGCAACAACGTATCAACAATGTAGCAACAATGTATCGACAATGTATCAACAATGTAGCAACAATGTAGCAACAACGTAGCAACAATGTAGCAATAACGTATCAACAATGTAGCAACAACGTATCAACAATGTAGCAATAACGTATCAACAATGTAGCAACAATGTATCAACAATGTATCAACAATAGCCACGCGGGAGCTGTCCCTCTGCTCATTGGTCAGACATGTCATGGAGCTGACAGGCGGAGAAAGGGGAGTTGGTGTTTCTTCCGGGATAGCCATCCAAAATGGACCATTGGCAGAACTGCCGTTTGTTCATCCTTGTGGTCATCACCTGGGCCACATGTGAGTAGAAGTACGGTGGACGTGGTGATGTGTGTGTGTGTGTGTGTACCTTGTGTGTAGAGTTGTGTAAGCAGCTCTGTGCCTCCAGCAGAAGTCTGTCAGCCTCTCTGAGCTCAGCTCTCCTCTTCAGTAGAGTCTGCTCCCCGCACTGCAGCTCGCCCGACACCAACACACACCTCTGTCTGCTGTAGGCGCACACACGCACACACGCACACACACACACACACACACACACACACACACGTTTTTCTGTGTAAAAAATATGATAATTTAAAGTTTGTAAAATTTCTCCAACTCCTGCCTCCATTAGAGTGTGTGTGTGTGTGTGTGTGTGTGTGTGTGTGTGTGTGTGTGTGTGTGTGTGTGTGTGTGTACCTGTGAGATGCTGGTCGTTGTAGTTGGTCGGTTTTCAAATATACCTTCACCCTCCTCTTCCTGTCTCTCTGCATTCACACACACACACACACAAACACAAACACAAGTGAACACACACACACACACACACACACACACACACACACACACACACACACACACACACACACACACACACACACACACACACACAGAAGCAGTTCTTCAGTCGAAGTAAAAGGTGAATTGGGAAAAGAGAGAGAACGTTTTAACACCGGATGACAAAACTGAGTCTTTGACTCAAACCGGTGTGAGTGACACACACCATCACGTGCACACACACCGTCACGTGCACACACACCGTCACGTGCACACAAACACATGAGTGGATGTGTGTGTCGGGCGGCGGTGTCCGCCGGTTTGATGACGACACATTGGAAAGAGAAGAAACACAACTCGTCTTTTCTGATACAGCTCTTCTTTCGGCTTCTGCACTGGTCAGGAAGTCTCATCACACACACCCCCACCCCCCCCACCACCCCCACCACCACGTCCACCACATCCACCAGCTGCTTCAGTCTCATCACACACACCACCACCACCACCACCACCACCACGTCCACCACCACCACCACCATGTCCACCACATCCACCAGCTGCTTCAGTCTCATCACAACATCAACACCACCATGTCCACCGGCTGCTTCAGTCTCATCACACCACCACCACCACCACGTCCACCACCACCACCACGTCCACGAGCTGCTTCAGTCTCATCACACCACCACCACCACCACCACATCCACCAGCTGCTTCAGTCTCATCACACCACCATCACCACCACCGGCTGCTTCAGTCTCAGCACACCACCACCACCACCACCAAATCCACCGGCTGCTTCAGTCTCATCACACCACCATCACCACCACCGGCTGCTTAAGTCTCATCACACCACCACCACCAAATCCACCAGCTGCTTCAGTCTCAGCACACCACCACCACCTCCACTGGCTGCTTCTGTCTCAGCACACCACCACCACCTCCACCGGCTGCTTCTGTCTCATCACACCACCACCACCACCAAGTCCACCGGCTGCTTCAGTCTCATCACACCACCAACACCACCATGTCCACCGGCTGCTTCAGTCTCATCACACCACCAACACCACCACCACCGGCTCCTTCAGTCTCAGCACACCACCACCATCACCAAATCCACCGGCTGCTTCAGTCTCATCACACCACCAACACCACCATGTCCACCGGCTGCTTCAGTCTCATCACACCACCAACACCACCATGTCCACCGGCTGCTTCAGTCTCATCACACCACCAACACCACCATATCCACCGGCTGCTTCAGTCTCATCACACCACCAACACCACCATGTCCACCGGCTGCTTCAGTCTCAGCACACCACCAACACCACCATGTCCACCGGCTGCTTCAGTCTCATCACACCACCAACACCACCATGTCCACCGGCTGCTTCAGTCTCATCACACCACCAACACCACCATGTCCACCGGCTGCTTCGGTCTCATCACACCACCACCACCACCACGTCCACCACCACCACCACCACGTCCACGAGCTGCTTCAGTCTCATCACACCACCACCACCACCACATCCACCAGCTGCTTCAGTCTCATCACACCACCATCACCACCACCGGCTGCTTCAGTCTCAGCACACCACCACCACCACCACCAAATCCACCGGCTGCTTCAGTCTCAGCACACCACCACCACCTCCACCGGCTGCTTCAGTCTCATCACACCACCACCACCTCCACCGGCTGCTTCTGTCTCATCACACCACCACCACCACCAAGTCCACCGGCTGCTTCAGTCTCATCACACCACCAACACCACCATGTCCACCGGCTGCTTCAGTCTCATCACACCACCAACACCACCACCACCGGCTGCTTCAGTCTCAGCACACCACCACCACCACCAAATCCACTGGCTGCTTCAGTCTCATCACACCACCAACACCACCATGTCCACCTGCTGCTTCAGTCTCAGCACACCACCACAACCACCAAATCACCGGCTGCTTCAGTCTCAGCACACCACCACCACCAAATCCACCGGCTGCTTCAGTAACAGCACATACACCACCACCACCATGTCCACCGGCTCCTTCAGTCTCATCACACCACCACCACCACGTCCACCGGCTGCTTCAGTCTCATCACACCACCACCCCCAAATCCACCAGCTGCTTCAGTATCAGCACACCACCACCACATCCACCGGCTGCTTCAGTCTCAGCACATACACCACCACCACCACGTCCACCGGCTGCTTCAGTCTCATCACACCACCAACACCACCATGTCCACCGGCTGCTTCAGTCTCATCACACCACCAACACCACCATGTCCACCGGCTGCTTCAGTCTCATCACACCACCAACACCACCATGTCCACCGGCTGCTTCAGTCTCAGCACACCACCAACACCACCATGTCCACCGGCTGCTTCAGTCTCAGCACACCACCAACACCACCATGTCCACCGGCTGCTTCAGTCTCATCACACCACCAACACCACCATGTCCACCGGCTGCTTCAGTCTCATCACACCACCAACACCACCATGTCCACCGGCTGCTTCAGTCTCATCACACCACCAACACCACCATGTCCACCACCACCACCACCATGTCCACCGGCTGCTTCGGTCTCATCACACCACCACCACCACCACGTCCACCACCACCACCACCACATCCACCAGCTGCTTCAGTCTCATCACACCACCATCACCACCACCGGCTGCTTCAGTCTCAGCACACCACCACCACCACCACCAAATCCACCGGCTGCTTCAGTCTCAGCACACCACCACCACCTCCACCGGCTGCTTCAGTCTCAGCACACCACCACCACCTCCACCGGCTGCTTCTGTCTCATCACACCACCACCACCACCAAGTCCACCGGCTGCTTCAGTCTCATCACACCACCAACACCACCATGTCCACCGGCTGCTTCAGTCTCATCACACCACCAACACCACCACCACCGGCTGCTTCAGTCTCAGCACACCACCACCACCACCAAATCCACTGGCTGCTTCAGTCTCATCACACCACCAACACCACCATGTCCACCTGCTGCTTCAGTCTCAGCACACCACCACAACCACCAAATCACCGGCTGCTTCAGTCTCAGCACACCACCACCACCAAATCCACCGGCTGCTTCAGTAACAGCACATACACCACCACCACCACCATGTCCACCGGCTCCTTCAGGCTCATCACACCACCACCACCACGTCCACCGGCTGCTTCAGTCTCATCACACCACCACCCCCAAAATCCACCAGCTGCTTCAGTATCAGCACACCACCACCACATCCACCGGCTGCTTCAGTCTCAGCACATACACCACCACCACCACGTCCACTGGCTGCTTCAGTCTCAGCACATATCACCACCACCACGTCCACTGGCTGCTTCAGTCTCATCACACCACCACCACATCCACCGGCTGCTTCAGTATCAGCACATACACCACCACCACCACGTCCACCAGCTGCTTCAGTCTCATCACACCACCACCACGTCCACCGGCTGCTTCATTCTCATCACACCACCACCACCATCACCAAATCCACCGGCTGCTTCAGTCTCAGCACACCACCACCACCACATCCACCGGCTGCTTCAGTCTCAGCACACCACCACCACCACATCCACCGGCTGCTTCAGTCTCATCACACCACCACCACCACGTCCACCAGCTGCTTCTGTCTCATCACACCACCACCACCACCACGTCCACCAGCTGCTTCTGTCTCATCACACCACCACCACCAGCACCACCACCACCACATCCACCAGCTGCTTCAGTCTCATCCCACCACCACCATCACCACCACCAAATCCACCGGCTGCTTCAGTCTCATCAAACCACCACCACCACCACGTCCACTGGCTGCTTCTGTCTAAGCACGCAACCACCACCACCACCAACAACGCCACGCCCACCGGCTGCTTCAGTCTCAGCACACACCACCACCACCACCACATCCACCGGCTTCTTCAGTCTCAGCACACCACCACCACCACCACCACATCCACCGGCTGCTTCAGTCTCATCAAACACACCACCACCACGTCCACCGGCTGCTTTAGTCTCATCACACCACCACCACCACGTCCACTGGCTGCTTCAGTCTCATCACACCACCACCATCACCACATCCACCGGCTGCTTCAGTGTCAGCACATACACCACCACCACCACATCCACCGGCTGCTTCAGTCTCATCACACCACCACCACCACGTCCACCAGCTGCTTCTGTCTCATCACACCACCACCACCACCATGTCCACCAGCTGCTTCTGTCTCATCACACCACCACCACCAGCACCACCACCACCACATCCACCGGCTGCTTCAGTCTCATCACACCACCACCATCACCACCACCAAATCCACCGGCTGCTTCAGTCTCATCAAACCACCACCACGTCCACCGGCTGCTTCTGTCTAAGCACGCAACCACCACCACCACCAACACCACCATGTCCACCGGCTGCTTCAGTCTCAGCACACCACCACCACCACCACCACATCCACCGGCTGCTTCAGTCTCATCAAACACACCACCACCACGTCCACCGGCTGCTTTAGTCTCATCACACCACCACCACCACGTCCACTGGCTGCTTCAGTCTCATCACACCACCACCATCACCACATCCACCGGCTGCTTCAGTGTCAGCACATACACCACCACCACCACATCCACCGGCTGCTTCAGTCTCATCAAACACACCACCACCACGTCCACCGGCTGCTTTATTCTCATCACATCACCACCACCACATCCACCGGCTGCTTCAGTTACATCACAGCACCACCACCAAATCACCGGCTGCTTCAGTCTCATCACACCACCACCACATCCACCGGCTGCGTCGCACATACACCACCACCACCACCACGTCCACGAGCTGCTTCAGTCTCATCACACCACCACCACCACCACCACCACATCCACCAGCTGCTTCAGTCTCATCACACCACCATCACCACCACCGGCTGCTTCAGTCTCAGCACACCACCACCACCACCACCAAATCCACCGGCTGCTTCAATCTCAGCACACCACCACCACCTCCACCGGCTGCTTCAGTCTCATCACACCACCACCACCTCCACCGGCTGCTTCTGTCTCATCACACCACCACCACCACCAAGTCCACCGGCTGCTTCAGTCTCATCACACCACCAACACCACCATGTCCACCGGCTGCTTCAGTCTCATCACACCACCAACACCACCACCACCGGCTGCTTCAGTCTCAGCACACCACCACCACCACCAAATCCACTGGCTGCTTCAGTCTCATCACACCACCAACACCACCATGTCCACCTGCTGCTTCAGTCTCAGCACACCACCACAACCACCAAATCACCGGCTGCTTCAGTCTCAGCACACCACCACCACCAAATCCACCGGCTGCTTCAGTAACAGCACATACACCACCACCACTATGTCCACCGGCTCCTTCAGTCTCATCACACCACCACCACCACGTCCACCGGCTGCTTCAGTCTCATCACACCACCACCCCCAAATCCACCAGCTGCTTCAGTATCAGCACACCACCACCACATCCACCGGCTGCTTCAGTCTCAGCACATACACCACCACCACCACGTCCACTGGCTGCTTCAGTCTCAGCACATATCACCACCAGCACGTCCACTGGCTGCTTCAGTCTCATCACACCACCACCACATCCACCGGCTGCTTCAGTATCAGCACATACACCACCACCACCACGTCCACCAGCTGCTTCAGTCTCATCACACCACCACCACGTCCACCGGCTGCTTCATTCTCATCACACCACCACCACCACGTCCACTGGCTGCTTCAGTCTCATCACACCACCACCATCACCACATCCACCGGCTGCTTCAGTGTCAGCACATACACCACCACCACCACATCCACCGGCTGCTTCAGTCTCATCACACCACCACCACCACGTCCACCAGCTGCTTCTGTCTCATCACACCACCACCACCACCATGTCCACCAGCTGCTTCTGTCTCATCACACCACCACCACCAGCACCACCACCACCACATCCACCGGCTGCTTCAGTCTCATCACACCACCACCATCACCACCACCAAATCCACCGGCTGCTTCAGTCTCATCAAACCACCACCACGTCCACCGGCTGCTTCTGTCTAAGCACGCAACCACCACCACCACCAACACCACCATGTCCACCGGCTGCTTCAGTCTCAGCACACCACCACCACCACCACCACATCCACCGGCTGCTTCAGTCTCATCAAACACACCACCACCACGTCCACCGGCTGCTTTAGTCTCATCACACCACCACCACCACGTCCACTGGCTGCTTCAGTCTCATCACACCACCACCATCACCACATCCACCGGCTGCTTCAGTGTCAGCACATACACCACCACCACCACATCCACCGGCTGCTTCAGTCTCATCAAACACACCACCACCACGTCCACCGGCTGCTTTATTCTCATCACATCACCACCACCACATCCACCGGCTGCTTCAGTTACATCACAGCACCACCACCTCATCCACCGGCTGCTTCAGTCTCATCACACCACCACCACATCCACCGGCTGCGTCGCACATACACCACCACCACCACCACGTCCACGAGCTGCTTCAGTCTCATCACACCACCACCACCACCACCACCACATCCACCAGCTGCTTCAGTCTCATCACACCACCATCACCACCACCGGCTGCTTCAGTCTCAGCACACCACCACCACCACCACCAAATCCACCGGCTGCTTCAATCTCAGCACACCACCACCACCTCCACCGGCTGCTTCAGTCTCATCACACCACCACCACCTCCACCGGCTGCTTCTGTCTCATCACACCACCACCACCACCAAGTCCACCGGCTGCTTCAGTCTCATCACACCACCAACACCACCATGTCCACCGGCTGCTTCAGTCTCATCACACCACCAACACCACCACCACCGGCTGCTTCAGTCTCAGCACACCACCACCACCACCAAATCCACTGGCTGCTTCAGTCTCATCACACCACCAACACCACCATGTCCACCTGCTGCTTCAGTCTCAGCACACCACCACAACCACCAAATCACCGGCTGCTTCAGTCTCAGCACACCACCACCACCAAATCCACCGGCTGCTTCAGTAACAGCACATACACCACCACCACTATGTCCACCGGCTCCTTCAGTCTCATCACACCACCACCACCACGTCCACCGGCTGCTTCAGTCTCATCACACCACCACCCCCAAATCCACCAGCTGCTTCAGTATCAGCACACCACCACCACATCCACCGGCTGCTTCAGTCTCAGCACATACACCACCACCACCACGTCCACTGGCTGCTTCAGTCTCAGCACATATCACCACCAGCACGTCCACTGGCTGCTTCAGTCTCATCACACCACCACCACATCCACCGGCTGCTTCAGTATCAGCACATATACCACCACCACCACGTCCACCAGCTGCTTCAGTCTCATCACACCACCACCACGTCCACCGGCTGCTTCATTCTCATCACACCACCACCACCATCACCAAATCCACCGGCTGCTTCAGTCTCAGCACACCACCACCACCACATCCACCGGCTGCTTCAGTCTCAGCACACCACCACCACCACATCCACCGGCTGCTTCAGTCTCATCACACCACCACCACCACGTCCACCAGCTGCTTCTGTCTCATCACACCACCACCACCACCACCACCACCAGCTGCTTCTGTCTCATCACACCACCACCACCAGCACCACCACCACCACATCCACCGGCTGCTTCAGTCTCATCACACCACCACCATCACCACCACCAAATCCACCGGCTGCTTCAGTCTCATCAAACCACCACCACCACCACGTCCACTGGCTGCTTCTGTCTAAGCACGCAACCACCACCACCACCAACACCGCCACGCCCACCGGCTGCTTCAGTCTCAGCACACACCACCACCACCACCACATCCACCGGCTGCTTCAGTCTCAGCACACCACCACCACCACCACCACATCCACCGGCTGCTTCAGTCTCATCAAACACACCACCACCACGTCCACCGGCTGCTTTAGTCTCATCACACCACCACCACCACGTCCACTGGCTGCTTCAGTCTCATCACACCACCACCATCACCACATCCACCGGCTGCTTCAGTGTCAGCACATACACCACCACCACCACATCCACCGGCTGCTTCAGTCTCATCACACCACCACCACCACGTCCACCAGCTGCTTCTGTCTCATCACACCACCACCACCACCATGTCCACCAGCTGCTTCTGTCTCATCACACCACCACCACCAGCACCACCACCACCACATCCACCGGCTGCTTCAGTCTCATCACACCACCACCATCACCACCACCAAATCCACCGGCTGCTTCAGTCTCATCAAACCACCACCACGTCCACCGGCTGCTTCTGTCTAAGCACGCAACCACCACCACCACCAACACCACCATGTCCACCGGCTGCTTCAGTCTCAGCACACCACCACCACCACCACCACATCCACCGGCTGCTTCAGTCTCATCAAACACACCACCACCACGTCCACCGGCTGCTTTAGTCTCATCACACCACCACCACCACGTCCACTGGCTGCTTCAGTCTCATCACACCACCACCATCACCACATCCACCGGCTGCTTCAGTGTCAGCACATACACCACCACCACCACATCCACCGGCTGCTTCAGTCTCATCAAACACACCACCACCACGTCCACCGGCTGCTTTATTCTCATCACATCACCACCACCACATCCACCGGCTGCTTCAGTTACATCACAGCACCACCACCTCATCCACCGGCTGCTTCAGTCTCATCACACCACCACCACATCCACCGGCTGCGTCGCACATACACCACCACCACCACCACGTCCACGAGCTGCTTCAGTCTCATCACACCACCACCAACACCACCACCACATCCACCAGCTGCTTCAGTCTCATCACACCACCATCACCACCACCGGCTGCTTCAGTCTCAGCACACCACCACCACCACCACCAAATCCACCGGCTGCTTCAGTCTCAGCACACCACCACCACCTCCACCGGCTGCTTCTGTCTCATCACACCACCACCACCTCCACCGGCTGCTTCTGTCTCATCACACCACCACCACCACCAAGTCCACCGGCTGCTTCAGTCTCATCACACCACCAACACCACCATGTCCACCGGCTGCTTCAGTCTCATCACACCACCAACACCACCACCACCGGCTGCTTCAGTCTCAGCACACCACCACCACCACCAAATCCACTGGCTGCTTCAGTCTCATCACACCACCAACACCACCATGTCCACCTGCTGCTTCAGTCTCAGCACACCACCACAACCACCAAATCACCGGCTGCTTCAGTCTCAGCACACCACCACCACCAAATCCACCGGCTGCTTCAGTAACAGCACATACACCACCACCACCATGTCCACCGGCTCCTTCAGTCTCATCACACCACCACCACCACGTCCACCGGCTGCTTCAGTCTCATCACACCACCACCCCCAAATCCACCAGCTGCTTCAGTATCAGCACACCACCACCACATCCACCGGCTGCTTCAGTCTCAGCACATACACCACCACCACCACGTCCACTGGCTGCTTCAGTCTCAGCACATATCACCACCACCACGTCCACTGGCTGCTTCAGTCTCATCACACCACCACCACATCCACCGGCTGCTTCAGTATCAGCACATACACCACCACCACCACCACGTCCACCGGCTGCTTCAGTCTCATCACACCACCACCACGTCCACCGGCTGCTTCATTCTCATCACACCACCACCACCATCACCAAATCCACCGGCTGCTTCAGTCTCAGCACACCACCACCACCACATCCACCGCCTGCTTCAGTCTCAGCACACCACCACCACCACATCCACCGGCTGCTTCAGTCTCATCACACCACCACCACCACGTCCACCAGCTGCTTCTGTCTCATCACACCACCACCACCACCATGTCCACCAGCTGCTTCTGTCTCATCACACCACCACCACCAGCACCACCACCACCACATCCACCGGCTGCTTCAGTCTCATCACACCACCACCATCACCACCACCAAATCCACCGGCTGCTTCAGTCTCATCAAACCACCACCACGTCCACCGGCTGCTTCTGTCTAAGCACGCAACCACCACCACCACCACCAACACCACCATGTCCACCGGCTGCTTCAGTCTCAGCACACCACCACCACCACCACCACATCCACCGGCTGCTTCAGTCTCATCAAACACACCACCACCACGTCCACCGGCTGCTTTAGTCTCATCACACCACCACCACCACGTCCACTGGCTGCTTCAGTCTCATCACACCACCACCATCACCACATCCACCGGCTGCTTCAGTGTCAGCACATACACCACCACCACCACATCCACCGGCTGCTTCAGTCTCATCAAACACACCACCACCACGTCCACCGGCTGCTTTATTCTCATCACATCACCACCACCACATCCACCGGCTGCTTCAGTTACATCACAGCACCACCACCTCATCCACCGGCTGCTTCAGTCTCATCACACCACCACCACATCCACCGGCTGCGTCGCACATACACCACCACCACCACCACGTCCACGAGCTGCTTCAGTCTCATCACACCACCACCACCACCACCACCACATCCACCAGCTGCTTCAGTCTCATCACACCACCATCACCACCACCGGCTGCTTCAGTCTCAGCACACCACCACCACCACCACCAAATCCACCGGCTGCTTCAGTCTCAGCACACCACCACCACCTCCACCGGCTGCTTCTGTCTCATCACACCACCACCACCTCCACCGGCTGCTTCTGTCTCATCACACCACCACCACCACCAAGTCCACCGGCTGCTTCAGTCTCATCACACCACCAACACCACCATGTCCACCGGCTGCTTCAGTCTCATCACACCACCAACACCACCACCACCGGCTGCTTCAGTCTCAGCACACCACCACCACCACCAAATCCACTGGCTGCTTAAGTCTCATCACACCACCAACACCACCATGTCCACCTGCTGCTTCAGTCTCAGCACACCACCACAACCACCAAATCACCGGCTGCTTCAGTCTCAGCACACCACCACCACCAAATCCACCGGCTGCTTCAGTAACAGCACATACACCACCACCACCATGTCCACCGGCTCCTTCAGTCTCATCACACCACCACCACCACGTCCACCGGCTGCTTCAGTCTCATCACACCACCACCCCCAAATCCACCAGCTGCTTCAGTATCAGCACACCACCACCACATCCACCGGCTGCTTCAGTCTCAGCACATACACCACCACCACCACGTCCACTGGCTGCTTCAGTCTCAGCACATATCACCACCACCACGTCCACTGGCTGCTTCAGTCTCATCACACCACCACCACATCCACCGGCTGCTTCAGTATCAGCACATACACCACCACCACCACCACGTCCACCAGCTGCTTCAGTCTCATCACACCACCACCACGTCCACCGGCTGCTTCATTCTCATCACACCACCACCACCATCACCAAATCCACCGGCTGCTTCAGTCTCAGCACACCACCACCACCACATCCACCGGCTGCTTCAGTCTCAGCACACCACCACCACCACATCCACCGGCTGCTTCAGTCTCATCACACCACCACCACCACGTCCACCAGCTGCTTCTGTCTCATCACACCACCACCACCACCATGTCCACCAGCTGCTTCTGTCTCATCACACCACCACCACCAGCACCACCACCACCACATCCACCGGCTGCTTCAGTCTCATCACACCACCACCATCACCACCACCAAATCCACCGGCTGCTTCAGTCTCATCAAACCACCACCACGTCCACCGGCTGCTTCTGTCTAAGCACGCAACCACCACCACCACCACCAACACCACCATGTCCACCGGCTGCTTCAGTCTCAGCACACCACCACCACCACCACCACATCCACCGGCTGCTTCAGTCTCATCAAACACACCACCACCACGTCCACCGGCTGCTTTAGTCTCATCACACCACCACCACCACGTCCACTGGCTGCTTCAGTCTCATCACACCACCACCATCACCACATCCACCGGCTGCTTCAGTGTCAGCACATACACCACCACCACCACATCCACCGGCTGCTTCAGTCTCATCAAACACACCACCACCACGTCCACCGGCTGCTTTATTCTCATCACATCACCACCACCACATCCACCGGCTGCTTCAGTTACATCACAGCACCACCACCTCATCCACCGGCTGCTTCAGTCTCATCACACCACCACCACATCCACCGGCTGCGTCGCACATACACCACCACCACCACCACGTCCACGAGCTGCTTCAGTCTCATCACACCACCACCACCACCACCACCACATCCACCAGCTGCTTCAGTCTCATCACACCACCATCACCACCACCGGCTGCTTCAGTCTCAGCACACCACCACCACCACCACCAAATCCACCGGCTGCTTCAGTCTCAGCACACCACCACCACCTCCACCGGCTGCTTCTGTCTCATCACACCACCATCACCACCACCGGCTGCTTCAGTCTCAGCACACCACCACCACCACCACCAAATCCACCGGCTGCTTCAGTCTCAGCACACCACCACCACCTCCACCGGCTGCTTCTGTCTCATCACACCACCACCACCTCCACCGGCTGCTTCTGTCTCATCACACCACCACCACCACCAAGTCCACCGGCTGCTTCAGTCTCATCACACCACCAACACCACCATGTCCACCGGCTGCTTCAGTCTCATCACACCACCAACACCACCACCACCGGCTGCTTCAGTCTCAGCACACCACCAACACCACCAAATCCACTGGCTGCTTCAGTCTCATCACACCACCAACACCACCATGTCCACCTGCTGCTTCAGTCTCAGCACACCACCACAACCACCAAATCACCGGCTGCTTCAGTCTCAGCACACCACCACCACCAAATCCACCGGCTGCTTCAGTAACAGCACATACACCACCACCACCATGTCCACCGGCTCCTTCAGTCTCATCACACCACCACCACCACGTCCACCGGCTGCTTCAGTCTCATCACACCACCACCCCCAAATCCACCAGCTGCTTCAGTATCAGCACACCACCACCACATCCACCGGCTGCTTCAGTCTCAGCACATACACCACCACCACCACGTCCACTGGCTGCTTCAGTCTCAGCACATATCACCACCACCACGTTCACTGGCTGCTTCAGTCTCATCACACCACCACCACATCCACCGGCTGCTTCAGTATCAGCACATACACCACCACCACCACCACGTCCACCAGCTGCTTCAGTCTCATCACACCACCACCACGTCCACCGGCTGCTTCATTCTCATCACACCACCACCACCATCACCAAATCCACCGGCTGCTTCAGTCTCAGCACACCACCACCACCACATCCACCGGCTGCTTCAGTCTCAGCACACCACCACCACCACATCCACCGGCTGCTTCAGTCTCATCACACCACCACCACCACGTCCACCAGCTGCTTCTGTCTCATCACACCACCACCACCACCATGTCCACCAGCTGCTTCTGTCTCATCACACCACCACCACATGCACCACCACCACCACATCCACCGGCTGCTTCAGTCTCATCACACCACCACCATCACCACCACCAAATCCACCGGCTGCTTCAGTCTCATCAAACCACCACCACGTCCACCGGCTGCTTCTGTCTAAGCACGCAACCACCAACACCACCATGTCCACCGGCTGCTTCAGTCTCAGCACACCACCACCACCACCACCACATCCACCGGCTGCTTCAGTCTCATCAAACACACCACCACCACGTCCACCGGCTGCTTTAGTCTCATCACACCACCACCACCACGTCCACTGGCTGCTTCAGTCTCATCACACCACCACCATCACCACATCCACCGGCTGCTTCTGTCTCATCACACCACCACCACCACCAAGTCCACCGGCTGCTTCAGTCTCATCACACCACCAACACCACCATGTCCACCGGCTGCTTCAGTCTCATCACACCACCAACACCACCACCACCGGCTGCTTCAGTCTCAGCACACCACCACCACCACCAAATCCACTGGCTGCTTCAGTCTCATCACACCACCAACACCACCATGTCCACCTGCTGCTTCAGTCTCAGCACACCACCACAACCACCATGTCTACCAGCTGCTTCTGTCTCATCACACCACCACCACCAGCACCACCACCACCAGCACCACCACCACCACATCCACCGGCTGCTTCAATCTCATCACACCACCACCATCACCACCACCAAATCCACCGGCTGCTTCAGTCTCATCAAACCACCACCACGTCCACCGGCTGCTTCTGTCTAAGCACGCAACCACCACCACCACCACCAACACCACCATGTCCACCGGCTGCTTCAGTCTCAGCACACCACCACCACCACCACCACATCCACCGGCTGCTTCAGTCTCATCAAACACACCACCACCACGTCCACCGGCTGCTTTAGTCTCATCACACCACCACCACCACGTCCACTGGCTGCTTCAGTCTCATCACACCACCACCATCACCACATCCACCGGCTGCTTCAGTGTCAGCACATACACCACCACCACCACATCCACCGGCTGCTTCAGTCTCATCAAACACACCACCACCACGTCCACCGGCTGCTTTATTCTCATCACATCACCACCACCACATCCACCGGCTGCTTCAGTTACATCACAGCACCACCACCTCATCCACCGGCTGCTTCAATCTCATCACACCACCACCACATCCACCGGCTGCGTCGCACATACACCACCACCACCACCACGTCCATGAGCTGCTTCAGTCTCATCACACCACCACCACCACCACCACCACATCCACCAGCTGCTTCAGTCTCATCACACCACCATCACCACCACCGGCTGCTTCAGTCTCAGCACACCACCACCACCACCACCAAATCCACCGGCTGCTTCAGTCTCAGCACACCACCACCACCTCCACCGGCTGCTTCTGTCTCATCACACCACCACCACCTCCACCGGCTGCTTCTGTCTCATCACACCACCACCACCACCAAGTCCACCGGCTGCTTCAGTCTCATCACACCACCAACACCACCATGTCCACCGGCTGCTTCAGTCTCATCACACCACCAACACCACCACCACCGGCTGCTTCAGTCTCAGCACACCACCACCACCACCAAATCCACTGGCTGCTTCAGTCTCATCACACCACCAACACCACCATGTCCACCTGCTGCTTCAGTCTCAGCACACCACCACAACCACCAAATCACCGGCTGCTTCAGTCTCAGCACACCACCACCACCAAATCCACCGGCTGCTTCAGTAACAGCACATACACCACCACCACCATGTCCACCGGCTCCTTCAGTCTCATCACACCACCACCACCACGTCCACCGGCTGCTTCAGTCTCATCACACCACCACCCCCAAATCCACCAGCTGCTTCAGTATAAGCACACCACCACCACATCCACCGGCTGCTTCAGTCTCAGCACATACACCACCACCACCACGTCCACTGGCTGCTTCAGTCTCAGCACATATCACCACCACCACGTTCACTGGCTGCTTCAGTCTCATCACACCACCACCACATCCACCGGCTGCTTCAGTATCAGCACATACACCACCACCACCACCACGTCCACCAGCTGCTTCAGTCTCATCACACCACCACCACGTCCACCGGCTGCTTCATTCTCATCACACCACCACCACCATCACCAAATCCACCGGCTGCTTCAGTCTCAGCACACCACCACCACCACATCCACCAGCTGCTTCAGTCTCAGCACACCACCACCACCACATCCACCGGCTGCTTCAGTCTCATCACACCACCACCACCACGTCCACCAGCTGCTTCTGTCTCATCACACCACCACCACCACCATGTCCACCAGCTGCTTCTGTCTCATCACACCACCACCACATGCACCACCACCACCACATCCACCGGCTGCTTCAGTCTCATCACACCACCACCATCACCACCACCAAATCCACCGGCTGCTTCAGTCTCATCAAACCACCACCACGTCCACCGGCTGCTTCTGTCTAAGCACGCAACCACCACCACCACCAACACCACCATGTCCACCGGCTGCTTCAGTCTCAGCACACCACCACCACCACCACCACATCCACCGGCTGCTTCAGTCTCATCAAACACACCACCACCACGTCCACCGGCTGCTTTAGTCTCATCACACCACCACCACCACGTCCACTGGCTGCTTCAGTCTCATCACACCACCACCATCACCACATCCACCGGCTGCTTCAGTGTCAGCACATACACCACCACCACCACATCCACCGGCTGCTTCAGTCTCATCAAACACACCACCACCACGTCCACCGGCTGCTTTATTCTCATCACATCACCACCACCACATCCACCGGCTGCTTCAGTTACATCACAGCACCACCACCTCATCCACCGGCTGCTTCAGTCTCATCACACCACCACCACATCCACCGGCTGCGTCGCACATACACCACCACCACCACCACGTCCACGAGCTGCTTCAGTCTCATCACACCACCACCACCACCACCACCACATCCACCAGCTGCTTCAGTCTCATCACACCACCATCACCACCACCGGCTGCTTCAGTCTCAGCACACCACCACCACCACCACCAAATCCACCGGCTGCTTCAGTCTCATCGCACCACCATCACCACCACCGGCTGCTTCAGTCTCAGCACACCACCACCACCACCACCAAATCCACCGGCTGCTTCAGTCTCAGCACACCACCACCACCTCCACCGGCTGCTTCTGTCTCATCACACCACCACCACCTCCACCGGCTGCTTCAGTCTCATCACACCACCAACACCACCATGTCCACCGGCTGCTTCAGTCTCATCACACCACCAACACCACCACCACCGGCTGCTTCAGTCTCAGCACACCACCACCACCACCAAATCCACTGGCTGCTTCAGTCTCATCACACCACCAACACCACCATGTCCACCTGCTGCTTCAGTCTCAGCACACCACCACAACCACCAAATCACCGGCTGCTTCAGTCTCAGCACACCACCACCACCAAATCCACCGGCTGCTTCAGTAACAGCACATACACCACCACCACCACCATGTCCACCGGCTCCTTCAGGCTCATCACACCACCACCACCACGTCCACCGGCTGCTTCAGTCTCATCACACCACCACCCCCAAATCCACCAGCTGCTTCAGTATCAGCACACCACCACCACATCCACCGGCTGCTTCAGTCTCAGCACATACACCACCACCACCACGTCCACTGGCTGCTTCAGTCTCAGCACATATCACCACCACCACGTCCACTGGCTGCTTCAGTCTCATCACACCACCACCACATCCACCGGCTGCTTCAGTATCAGCACATACACCACCACCACCACGTCCACCAGCTGCTTCAGTCTCATCACACCACCACCACGTCCACCGGCTGCTTCATTCTCATCACACCACCACCACCATCACCAAATCCACCGGCTGCTTCAGTCTCAGCACACCACCACCACCACATCCACCGGCTGCTTCAGTCTCAGCACACCACCACCACCACATCCACCGGCTGCTTCAGTCTCATCACACCACCACCACCACGTCCACCAGCTGCTTCTGTCTCATCACACCACCACCACCACCACGTCCACCAGCTGCTTCTGTCTCATCACACCACCACCACCAGCACCACCACCACCACATCCACCGGCTGCTTCAGTCTCATCACACCACCACCATCACCACCACCAAATCCACCGGCTGCTTCAGTCTCATCAAACCACCACCACCACCACGTCCACTGGCTGCTTCTGTCTAAGCACGCAACCACCACCACCACCAACACCGCCACGCCCACCGGCTGCTTCAGTCTCAGCACACACCACCACCACCACCACATCCACCGGCTTCTTCAGTCTCAGCACACCACCACCACCACCACCACCACATCCACCGGCTGCTTCAGTCTCATCAAACACACCACCACGTCCACCGGCTGCTTTAGTCTCATCACACCACCACCACCACGTCCACTGGCTGCTTCAGTCTCATCACACCACCACCATCATCACATCCACCGGCTGCTTCAGTGTCAGCACGTACACCACCACCACCACATCCACCGGCTGCTTCAGTCTCATCACACCACCACCACCACGTCCACCAGCTGCTTCTGTCTCATCACACCACCACCACCACCATGTCCACCAGCTGCTTCTGTCTCATCACACCACCACCACCAGCACCACCACCACCACATCCACCGGCTGCTTCAGTCTCATCACACCACCACCATCACCACCACCAAATCCACCGGCTGCTTCAGTCTCATCAAACCACCACCACGTCCACCGGCTGCTTCTGTCTAAGCACGCAACCACCACCACCACCAACACCACCATGTCCACCGGCTGCTTCAGTCTCAGCACACCACCACCACCACCACCACATCCACCGGCTGCTTCAGTCTCATCAAACACACCACCACCACGTCCACCGGCTGCTTTAGTCTCATCACACCACCACCACCACGTCCACTGGCTGCTTCAGTCTCATCACACCACCACCATCACCACATCCACCGGCTGCTTCAGTGTCAGCACATACACCACCACCACCACATCCACCGGCTGCTTCAGTCTCATCAAACACACCACCACCACGTCCACCGGCTGCTTTATTCTCATCACATCACCACCACCACATCCACCGGCTGCTTCAGTTACATCACAGCACCACCACCTCATCCACCGGCTGCTTCAGTCTCATCACACCACCACCACATCCACCGGCTGCGTCGCACATACACCACCACCACCACCACGTCCACCGGCTGCTTCAGTCTCAGCACACACACCACTGTCACGGACTAGCCGGGTCTAGCGGTTAAGAGTTAAACACGCAATACTAGTCCTAACCTGGAGTGTGTAGAAAAGCTGGAAGCAACATGAAGAAGGACTGATTTCCAAGATGAGAAAAATAGCTGGGAGATGGGCTAGCTTACTGAGGCAGCAGGCTAGCAGTTAGCAGGTCCCTCCAACAAGGCCTCGGCCATATGGGTCTCAGTTCTCGTCAGCGGTGGACTCCGTCTTGGTATCTTAGTTCAGTTTAGGTTGATGGTGTTGAGCTGGGAAGGTGTGGACTTGCAGAGTCCTGGACAGCGTTTTCATTTGTTTTCATTCATTTCGTTTGCACTTATAGAATGTATAGATGACATAACAATGGCAATAGAAAACAAACAATATGCAATAGGGGTATTTCTGGATCTAAAAAAAAAGCATTTGACACCGTACACCAGGAATTATTACTGAAAAAAACTACAATCATATGGAATTAGAGGAACAGCACTCTCCAGGTTAACAGGCTATCTAAAAGACAGATATCAATATGTTGAATTACAAAACTTCAAATCTCAACTACTGAAAGTCACATGTGGGGTCCCCCAGGGCTCAGTGTTAGGTCCATTACTGTTTATTCTCTATATAAACAATATTTGTGAAGTGTGTGAATCACTGAAAACCATTTTATCTGCTGATGACACAAATTTATTTTGCTGTGGGGATAATCTGGATCAACTCCTGGATATAGTGGAAAAGGAACTGATGAAGTTAAAGATGTGGTTTGATGCAAACAAACTAACACTGAATTTAAGTAAAACAAAATTTATAATCTTTGGTAACCGTAAAATTAACTCAGACAAGAAACTCATGATTAACAAGGTAGAACTAGAAAGAGTGACTGAAATTAAATTTATTTGGGTAATCGTGGACAATAAATGACGTTGGAAACCACATATAAATTATACCAAGGCTTAAGTATCCAAATCAATTGCAATACTATTCAAAGTCAAAGATCTTCTAAATCAAGCTTCACTTTACACCTTGTACTGTTCCCTCATACTTCCATACATCACCTACTGTGTGAAAGTGTGGGGGAACACATAAAACCAACACAGATTCAATCTGTGTTATTCAAAAAAGAGCCATAAGGATAGTAAACAAAGCCAATTACAGAGAACCAACAAACCAACTCTTTATCAAACTAAAACCACTAAAGCTCAAAGATCTGGTGGACTTTAAAACTGCTCAAATCATGTACAAAGTGTTAAATCATAAAGTACCCAACAGAATCCAGGGGTTGTTCCAGCAATGTAATTATGACCTGAG
This sequence comes from Lampris megalopsis, assembly GCA_022114975.2. Lineage (NCBI taxonomy): Eukaryota > Metazoa > Chordata > Actinopteri > Lampriformes > Lampridae > Lampris > Lampris megalopsis. The sequence goes on along the minus strand of JAJHIY020000936.1, from coordinate 10,012,984 downwards.
AGGAATATGTACGTTTAATCAAAACCCAGTACGGACAAATGCAAAATATCATTGTGTCGCAACCAAAGGTGTCAAGATACAACTGCAACTGCAGTGATGAAATGAAAACATGTGAATCAATAATCAAATTTAAAACACTCTTTAAAAATAATATGTTGAACAGATATAGAATGGAGCTCTGACATCTTGTCTGAGTTGTTCTTGAGTTGTTTTAATGTTTGCTTGCACTTGCTTTGATTGCTTTGTTTTTGTTCTGTTGAATGAATGAACTTTGTTTGATTTACTAGACATCAACATAGTCACTGGTGGTAGATGATTTATTATACATCATGGTCTCTGTTGGTAGATGATTTACTAGACATCACGGTCACCGGTGGTAGATGATTTACTAGACATCATGGGCACCAGTGGTAGATTATTTACTAGACATCATGGTCACCAGCCGTAGATGATTTACTAGACATCATGGTCACCGGTGGTAGATGATTTACTAGACATCATGGTCACCGGTGGTAGATGATTTACTATGCATCATGTTCTCTGGTGGTAGATGATTTACTAGACATCATGGTCACTGGTGGTAGATGGTTTACTAGACATCACAGTCACTGGTGGTAGATGATTTACTAGACATCATGGTCACCGGTGGTAGATGATTTACTAGACATCATGGTCACCGGTGGTAGATGATTTACTAGACGTCATGGTCACCGGTGGTAGATGATTTACTAGACATCATGGTCTCTGTTGGTAGATGATTTACTAGACATCATGGGCACCAGTGGTAGATGATTTACTATTTATCATGTTCTCTGGTGGTAGATGATTTACTAGACATCATAGTCACTGGTGGTAGATGGTTTACTAGACATCACAGTCACTCGTGGTAGATGGTTTACTAGACATCACAGTCACTGGTGGTAGATGATTTACTAGACATCATGGTCACCGGTGGTAGATGATTTACTAGACATCATGGTCTCTGTTGGTAGATGATTTACTAGACATCATGGTCACTGGTGGTAGATGGTTTACTAGACATCACAGTCACTGGTGGTAGATGATTTACTAGACGTCATGGTCACCGGTGGTAGATGATTTACTATACATCATGGTCACCGGTGGTAGATGATTTACTAGACGTCATGGTCTCTGGTGGTAGATGATTTACTAGACAGCATGGTCACCGGTGGTAGATGATTTACTAGAGATGATTTACTATACATCATGGTCACCAGTGGTAGATGGTTTACTAGACATCACAGTCACTGGTGGTAGATTTACTATGCATCATGTTCTCTGGTGGTAGATGATTTACTAGACATCATGGTCACTGGTGGTAGATGATTTACAAGAGATGATTTACTATGTATCATGGTCACTGCTGGTAGATGATTTAATATACATCATGGTCTCTGGTGGTAGATGATTTACTAGACATCATGGTCACCGGTGGTAGATGATTTACTATACACCATTGTCACTGGTGGAAGATGATTTACTAGAGATGATTTACTATACATCATTGTCACTGGTGGAAGATGATTTACTAGAGATGATTTACTATGCATCATGGTCACCGGTGGTAGATGATTTACTAGAGATGATTTACTATGCATCATGGTCACCGGTGGTAGATGATTTACTAGAGATGATTTACTATGCATCATGGTCACCAGTGGTAGATGATTTACTAGACATCATGGTCACCGGTGGTAGATGATTTACAAGAGATGATTTACTATACATCATGGTCACCGGTGGTAGATGATTTACTAGACGTCATGGTCTCTGGTGGTAGATGATTTACTAGACATCATGGTCACCGGTGGTAGATGATTTACTAGAGATGATTTACTATACATCATGGTCACCGGTGGTAGATGGTTTACTAGACATCACAGTCACTGGTGGTAGATTTACTATGCATCATGTTCTCTGGTGGTAGATGATTTACTAGACATCACAGTCACTGGTGGTAGATGATTTACTAGACATCATGGTCACCGGTGGTAGATGATTTACTAGACGTCATGGTCACCGGTGGTAGATGATTTACTATTTATCATGTTCTCTGGTGGTAGATGATTTACTAGACATCATGGTCTCTGTTGGTAGATGATTTACTAGACATCATGGTCACTGGTGGTAGATGGTTTACTAGACATCACAGTCACTGGTGGTAGATGATTTACTAGACATCATGGTCACCGGTGGTAGATGATTTACTAGACATCATGGTCACCGGTGGTAGATGATTTACTAGATGTCATGGTCTCTGGTGGTAGATGATTTACTAGACATCATGGTCACCGGTGGTAGATGATTTACAAGAGATGATTTACTATACATCATGGTCACCGGTGGTAGATGATTTACTAGACGTCATGGTCTCTGGTGGTAGATGATTTACTAGACATCATGGTCACCGGTGGTAGATGATTTACTAGAGATGATTTACTATACATCATGGTCACCGGTGGTAGATGGTTTAATATACATCATGGTCACCGGTGGTAGATGATTTACTATACACCATTGTCACTGGTGGAAGATGATTTACTAGAGATGATTTACTATACATCATTGTCACTGGTGGAAGATGATTTACTAGAGATGATTTACTATGCATCATGGTCACCGGTGGTAGATGATTTACTAGAGATGATTTACTATGCATCATGGTCACCGGTGGTAGATGATTTACTAGAGATGATTTACTATGCATCATGGTCACTGGTGGTAGATGATTTACTAGACGTCATGGTCTCTGGTGGTAGATGATTTACTAGACACCATGGTCACCGGTGGTAGATGATTTACAAGAGATGATTTACTATACATCATGGTCACCGGTGGTAGATGATTTACTAGACGTCATGGTCTCTGGTGGTGGTTGATTTACTCGACATCATGGTCACCGGTGGTAGATGATTTACTAGAGATGATTTACTATACATCATGGTCACCGGTGGTAGATGCTTTACTAGACATCACAGTCACTGGTGGTAGATTTACTATGCATCATGTTCTCTGGTGGTAGATGATTTACTAGACATCACAGTCACTGGTGGAAGATGATTTACTAGACATCATGGTCACCGGTGGTAGATGATTTATTAGACGTCATGGTCACCGGTGGTAGATGATTTACTATTTATCATGTTCTCTGGTGGTAGATGATTTACTAGACATCATATTCACTGGTGGTAGATGGTTTACTAGACATCACAGTCACTGGTGGTAGATGGTTTACTAGACATCACAGTCACTGGTGGCCGATGATTTACTAGACATCATGGTCACCGGTGGTAGATGATTTACTAGACATCATGGTCTCTGTTGGTAGATGATTTACTAGACATCATGGTCACTGGTGGTAGATGGTTTACTAGACATCACAGTCACTGGTGGTAGATGATTTACTAGACATCATGGTCACCGGTGGTAGATGATTTACTAGACATCATGGTCACCGGTGGTAGATGATTTACTAGACGTCAGGGTCTCTGGTGGTAGATGATTTACTAGACATCATGGTCACCGGTGGTAGATGATTTACAAGAGATGATTTACTATACATCATGGTCACCGGTGGTAGATGATTTACTAGACGTCATGGTCTCTGGTGGTAGATGATTTACTAGACATCATGGTCACCGGTGGTAGATGATTTACTAGAGATGATTTACTATACATCATGGTCACCGGTGGTAGATGGTTTACTAGACATCACAGTCACTGGTGGTAGATTTACTATGCATCATGTTCTCTGGTGGTAGAGGATTTACTAGACATCATGGTCACTGGTGGTTGATGATTTACAAGAGATGATTTACTATGTATCATGGTCACTGCTGGTAGATGATTTAATATACATCATGGTCTCTGGTGGTAGATGATTTACTAGACATCATGGTCACCGGTGGTAGATGATTTACTATACACCATTGTCACTGGTGGAAGATGATTTACTAGAGATGATTTACTATACATCATTGTCACTGGTGGAAGATGATTTACTAGAGATGATTTACTATGCATCATGGTCACCGGTGGTAGATGATTTACTAGAGATGATTTACTATGCATCATGGTCACCGGTGGTAGATGATTTACTAGAGATGATTTACTATGCATCATGGTCATCGGTGGTAGATGATTTACTAGACGTCATGGTCTCTGGTGGTAGATGATTTACTAGACATCATGGTCACCGGTGGTAGATGATTTACAAGAGATGATTTACTATACATCATGGTCACCGGTGGTAGATGATTTACTAGACGTCATGGTCTCTGGTGGTAGATGATTTACTAGACATCATGGTCACCGGTGGTAGATGATTTACTAGAGATGATTTACTATACATCATGGTCACCGGTGGTAGATGGTTTACTAGACATCACAGTCACTGGTGGTAGATTTACTATGCATCATGTTCTCTGGTGGTAGATGATTTACTAGACATCACAGTCACTGGTGGTAGATGATTTACTAGACATCATGGTCACCGGTGGTAGATGATTTACTAGACGTCATGGTCACCGGTGGTAGATGATTTACTATGCATCATGTTCTCTGGTGGTAGATGATTTACTATACATCATTGTCACTGGTGGAAGATGATTTACTAGAGATGATTTACTATACATCATTGTCACTGGTGGAAGATGATTTACTAGAGATGATTTACTATACATCATTGTCACTGGTGGTAGATGATTTACTAGAGATGATTTACTATGCATCATGGTCACTGGTGGTAGATGATTTACTAGACATTATGGTCACCGGTGGTAGATGATTTACTAGACATCATGGGCACCAGTGGTAGATGATTTACTAGATATCATGGTCACCGGTGGTAGATGATTGAGGTTTCATTTAAATCACACAGTTCACTGTTGAAATATTAAAATAGAACAAGGGAGTTTTAAACTTGTGCCTACTTCTTTTCGAACTGCCGAGATTTGAAACATATGTTTGATGATGATACCGTTTGCTCGTTTTGATTTTTTCTCTCTTTGTTTTTTTTTATTATACATTTTAAACTTTATTTTTTAACGTTCAAAATAAACTGAATAAACTAAACTAAACTAAAAGTGGCATATCTTGAAGCATACGTATGCAAACTGCTGCCATTAATGAACTCCAGGGGACGCACCGACACCTCACAGTGACGTCCTCTTATAAACACTGCTTAACCACACCTCCAATCATTTCTCAATGAAAACACGTCCAAGCATGTAAAAGGAAGAGGGAAAAATGCAAATATATCCCCTATCACTTCTAACAATCTTACCCCAGAACAAAAAAAAAAAAAGAATCTGGTTTCATCCTACTTTTTTTTTTGTGCCTTTTTCTGTTATCTTTTTTATATCAATCATTTTCTCGTTTCTTAAAACGGCAACAAGACCATGTACAATTGAAGATTTTACCAAGTTTCAGCTACGAGAGATGGATTAAGGAAGGTTGAGCTGAACATCTAGAAGACAGTCCGATCTGTGTATGTGGGTGGCAGACACCAATGGGATGAGCATGGCGTATGTCACACCGCAGAGAAAACCTTCATTTGGAAAGCTTAACGGCCCCAAACTCCAATCTGTCACCTCTGAAAAGCAGACCAGCTTCTTCGGTGCTTGGACTAGTGGAATGGTTTTACCTTGCAGGAGCTGAGAAGGTCAAGAACACCAGACCCCTGCATGATAAAGGCTTTGTTCAGCAACGCATCAGACAACTTCGTGATTTCTTGTCAGCATGGTTTCCCAGGCTCTGTGACAGCCAAGACCCTGCAGTCTCCCTCCACCAAGGAGTTCCTTAAGATATTTGAGTTCATTTATTGCCAACTAGATCCAACATTTCAAATGCCAACCTCAAAAGATGAAGAAGAGGTGCCATGTATCCTTAAAGACCAGGGGTATCTATTCGCTCTTTCTAAAAGCTTCATGTATTCTGTTGGAGCTCCACGCACCTGGCCGCAGGTCCTTGGGGCTCTTATTTGGCTTATTGACACTGTCAAGATGTATTTGTCTATGAGTAAGCAGGAGCCTAATAACTTTTCTGAAGACATTAATATCAAGGATGGCGCTGAATATAATAAACTCTTCCTAGATTACACAACTGAGGGATATGCCAAGTTAATGGAAGGACAATATACATTTGAAGAAGATGAGGCATACTTTGTTAAATTAAAGAAACTTTACAATGTGGACGAGGTCCTATTGTCCTCGATGGAGGAGAAGCACAGGATACTGAGTGCTGAGGTGGAGCGCCTTGAGAAAGAGAATCAAATGGACCCACTGATGAACAAGACGATGGAGAAATTGAAGCTGCAAACAGACCTTAAGAAGCTCCAGAGTTATCATGGCAGCCTGGAATCATTCAACGCTAACCTGGAATGCAAAGCCTCAGAACTGAACAAAGAGATTTAGGCAACTGGTCACTATCTGGAATCTGTACGTCAGGAGAAGGAAAAACTGCAGCACATCATGAAGAACCAGAAATTTACTCCATTTGATGTAGAAAGAATCAACAGAGAGAAAAAGGAGCTTCATCAGACCATCTCCAGACTCACCAAGACCATGGAAGAGGCACAACAGCACATGTGGAATGAAGAGATCACTCTTGCCAAAGTCAAAGAGAATGCAGAGCTGAAATTAGGGGAGTACCATAAACTAGCCTGCAAACTAAAGCTGATCCCAGTGTCTGCAGAGAATGCCAGCGGTCATGATTTTGAGATCAAGAGCTCCTCTGACTACAGACCCAGGACTATGGCCAAAGGTGATAGAAGAGGAAGAGGCTGAAATACAAAATCTTGGCCTTTGCCAAACGGCAAACGCCATCAGGCCCTCTGATGGCGATTCAGTTTCTTAAATATGCAACAGACCTGTCTATTCCTGACCCATCAGTCTGTAGCAGTACCACCCCCACTCCAACATCACAAGCATCCACTGGAAGCTTGAATGGGACAGAGAAGTCTGGAGAAACCAGCACCAGTTCACTGGCTAGAATAGCTTTAACCATTTCCAGCGCTGTCTGACAATCTGCTGACCAGCTGAACTTAATTCCCTTCTTCAACAGGTTTGTGAGTGGTGTTGTCACAGCTGCGAAGTTGGGAACAAACTGCCTATAAAAACTACACAGGCCCAAAAGGCACATTAGCTGGTGTTTTGTTTTCAGAACAGGTAGGTCTAAAATGGCTTGCACCTTGGCAGTCCTTGGTCTCACTGAACCTTGACCCACCTGGTGCCCCAAATATGTGACCTGTCCCTTTACAATCTCACATTTGGGCAAGCTGATTATCAACCCCGCTTGTTTAAGATGCTCAAACAGCTGTCTCATATGCTCCACGTGATCAGACCACGAAGTGCTATAGCAAACCACATTATCCAGTTATGTGACATTGTTCTGCTGTCTGGAGGTTTCCAAATCCATTAACCTCTGAAAGGTTGCCAGCGCGTTTTTCATGCCAAACGGGAGAAACTGACAGCGATACGAATTCTGCGTCACAAATGCAGACACATCTTTTGCCCTTTCTGTCAATGGGACTTGCCAGAAGCCCTTTAACAAGTCAAATTTCGACATAGTGTGCACTGTCGATTTTATCAATACAGTCCTCCAGCCTGGGTATAGGATATGCATCTGTTTTAGTTACATTATTTACCTTTCGGTAATCAGTGCAGGGATGCACAGTTAAATCTTGCTTGAGAACAGAGACTAAGGGCGAACTCTATTCACTTGAGCCTTTTCGATCACACCAATTTCTTCCATGTAGAGCAACTCTGATTTCACCAGAGCCCATTTTTGTGGGTTAATCCAGTATGGATGTTGTTTAATGGGGGTTGCCTCACCAGTGTCTCCATCATGAGTTATTAAATTTGTTAAGCCAGTGGTATCGCTAAACAGAGGACTACACTAATCCACTAGATGTAATACATCCTCTTTCTGCTCTGTGGCGAGACGACTCAGTGACTTTCTGAGATTGGCCAGGGCACTGGAATTCTTAAGCCTAGCTGTAAACTGGTTCAACTGACCCAACCCCATCATCCTCACTCTCCTCCACTTCCACAGTAACCTGAGATGTGATACACCAACGGATGGAGTGTCATGAGTATAATACGGTTTCAAGAGATTGATGTGACATAGTCATGATTTCTGTCTCCGGTCGGGTGTCTCAACAACATAATTGCAATCATCCACCTTCTTGATAACCTTATATGGACCATAGAATTTCACCCCCAGCTTACCTCCACCCATGGGCAACAACACTAGAACCTAGTCTCATGCTTTGAAGGTACGCTTCACTGCCTTTTTGTCATAGTGAGCCTTCATCTTTCACTTTGCTGCTTCCAAATTACTCCTGGCCAAGTCACAAGCTGCATGCAGCCGGTCCTTGAAGGACGCTACTTACTGCAAAACCCCACTAGGAGTACCTTTCTGCATAGCTGACTGCAAAAGCTGTTCTTTCACCATCTTCAGTGGCCCTCTCACTTGATGTCCATAAACCAGCTCAAAAGGGCTAAAACCTGTAGCCTCATTCGCAGTCTCGCAGTTTTCACCATGTAGACGTGGTTGAAGTCACCGGAGATGATGATGAGGGCACTCGGGTGTTGTGTCTGTAGATGAGCTACGGCGGTGTGAATGACGTCCCACGCCGCCGTCGGGTTGGCAGAGGGGGGAATATAAACAGCTACAACAATAGCATGTGAGACTTCCCTGGGCAAATAATATGGCTCGAGTCCCACAGCTAAGAGTTCAATGTCCGGGCAACAAATACGTTCCTTGACGGTAATGTGACCAGGATTACCCCATCTGCTGTTAACAGGAATAGCAGCTCCTCCTCACTTGATCTTCCTGAGCAATGCCTGTCGGGCCGAACAGTGAAAGCCGTCGATGGAAACGTTGTGGTCGGGGATGTCCTGGTGCAGCCATGTTTCAGCCACACACACGAGGCTACATTCACCAAACTCTCCGACTCCCGACTAGCGCCGTTAGCTCGTCCATCTTATAGCCAGCGATCTCACGTTGCCGTGACGAGAGAGGGGGCATACGGCTTATCTCCTTCTACCTCTCCGTGCATCTGTCTTCCGCTTTCTTGATTTATATCCTTTACCCCGTCGTCCCCGAAAAGATCTCACCGTCCTCCTAAGCTCCTCGAGGATTTGGTGAGTTTGGTCCGTAAAACTAGCCAGTCGAAGCGCCAACAGCTGGTCTCTGCTGTAAACAATGAAGCCGCGTAATTGGCAGCGCTGTCTTCGGGAGGAGGGAGGGGGGGGCGGAGTCGGCTTGTGTCGTCACATGAGTGCGCCTCTGTGTGGGGAAAAGCAGTGGGTCGGCCTGGAGGCGCCTTGTCACGGAAGTGGCGAGGCGTCTCCTTCCAGACTGCCGGCCAGGGAGATGCAGTTGGCGAATGCATGCAGTACGAGGGTGGGTGTTTGAACTAGAATAGGGAGTGATTTGCCACTAAATTGGGAGAAACAGGGAAACATCGGAAATACATTTTAGAAAAATTAAAAACCAAAAAAAACAAACAACGGAGCCCTGTTATGTTGAGCACTGTCGACACGACGCTCAGAAAGGAGTATTCCAAATGTCAGAAAAGTGATTTAAATTCCTCTGGCCGCATGGTTACAGAAGGGCACAACTTAGAAAGACCTAACTACCTACTTAGCTAAACAATAGGAACAAGATAGAAGAGTTATTTAAAAAGAGTGAGAGCGACTGCAACAAGCGGCCGTCCTGGTCAACACAATACTGCACAAGTGGGAAGACGTAGATTAAAAACAGGATCAGGGATGAATCAAGAGCAACTGGACTTGGTATATAACCGTGAAGACGTTTCGCCTCTCATCCAAGAGGCTTCCTCAGTTCGGGCCTTTCTGACTAGACCAAGCTAGTCTGACTGGCTGCTGATGAGACTCAGTATTCATCCTCTAGGAGTCGTTGTCAGAGCTATAGATGTCCATGGCTCTTTGTGTCCCGATGTTTACCAACGTCTATCTACACCTAAAGGAGAAGACACACTCCTTCGAGGACAGCAACGTACACATTTTGGACAGGGAAGATAGATGGTTTGAAAGAGGGGTGAAGGAAGCCATCTATGCGAAACTGGAAAAACCATCCCTCAACAGAGGAGGAGGTCTGCTACACCACCTATCTCCCACTTACAATGCCGTCCTTTCATCTCTACCCAGGAGACTCAAGAAGCCTAGCCTCCAAGAACATCAGTCGGTCACTAACGGCTCCAACAACTCCCATGACCACTGAACAATGAAGTCGAAACTAACACCCCCAACGACCGTCGCTGCTAAACAAATGCAAATCAATAGCTCCGATAACGACGGGCGCGGCCAAACATTGGTGCACAAAAGAGCCACGCATATCTATGGCTCTGTTAGCGACGGGCGTTGGTAAACATCTGATCACTAAGAGCCACGCATATCAATAGCTCTGACAACGACTCCTAGAAGATAAATTCTGAGTCTCGTCACCAGCCAGTCAGACTAGCTTGGTCTAGTCAGAAAGGCACGAACTGAGGAAGCCTCTTGGATGAGAGGTGAAACGTCTTCACGGATATATACCAAGTCCAGTTGCACTTGATTCAACTCCTTTGGATAACCATGACCTGGATGAATGAGAACATTCACAGACAGGATCAGGGATGCAAACTCATCAGGGGTGAAATTGGTGACAAAATTGGTGACAAAAAACAGCAAATTGGTGACAAAAAATTCCTGTGGGGGCATGCCCCCTAATTCCCCTAGGGGGCATGCCCCCACAGGAATTTTTTTTTTATACCAGCTTTTCCCCTATAGCATGAGGCTATAGGGGAAAAACTCACCCTATAATTATTGTGATCTTACTGCTACAAAAGTTATGTAAGGGGTCTTTACGCATGCTCAAAAATCCAGGTAAGGAAATCACAGAAAGGTTCATCAGTTCATCTGGACCCAACGTTTATTGAGAGAAACGTTTAGTCACTCATTTAAGTGACCTCTTCAATCCCAACTGACTGCAGGTATCCTCACCCTTATAAAGAATACAGTGGCATAACGACCGAAACCAACGATTGGTTTCATATGCAAACTGCCGTGACCATTAACTAGAGTTACAATGGTCATGTGTACTATTCACAGAAAATTGGGGAATAGTTGCAATCACAGCATTGTAAGATGGTGACAGATGTACTCTTAAGAGTACATCTGAAACCAAACAGATGCTGGCTGAGAGGATGGCATGGCACAGAAGAACTAACACGTCAGGCCAGGACTCCACAGTCTACACCCATCTAGAGTGGCCAGTGGCCACCCTTTCAAGGATGAGGATGTGCACATCCTTGATAGGGAGGAACGCTGATTTGAATCGGGAGTCAAACAGGCCATCTATGTGAAAAGGGAACGACCATCCCTGAACCGAGGGAGGGCCTAAAAGTACATCTGTCACCATCTTACAATGCTGTGATTGCAACTATTCTGCAATCCTCTGTGAATAGTACACATGGCCATTGTAACTTTAGTTAACGGTCACGGCAATTTTCATATGAAACCCATAGTTTTGGGTCGTTATGCCACTGTACTGTTTATAAGGATGGGGCTACCTGCAGTCAGTTGAGACTGATGAAGTCACTTGGATGAGTGATGAAACGTTTCTCCCACTAAATATTGTGTCCAGATGAACTGATTCACATTTCTGTGATTTCCTCACCTGGATTATTGAGCATGCATAAAGACATAAGCCAATTAAGGTTGTCATAATGCTACTGTAAGAGATTCTTACCTTAAAGCATGGGGGCAGTCAAAAACTGACCTCCCAGAGATGGCCCTGCATTGCACGTGCCAAGCAGAGCCAGGAGCTTCTTTTTTGACCACACAGGAGGAGTGGTTCTGAATTCATTCCCCATGACTCTGTCCTTGTAGACCCCCCCCCCCATCTCAAAAACTCATTGGATCTACACAAATTCCACAAGTGACCATAATTTGGATTAAAACAGCGATTTTTGCTGAAAGGTAACAAGTTTACATCCCTGGTTCTTGTGTGTATTACGAGATAGAATTCTACAGGTGCCACTGCTAGCACTCATACTGCAGATCAGAACATTTCTGCTTATGAACGAGCAGGAATAGTAATGGAATGATAAAGCATTGTATGAGATCCTCCTGCTCTGTCTCCATGTAAACGTGTGAAGACAGCTCTGCTTTTGAAGCACACAGCAGTGAAGAAGAAAAATGAATCCCAGCTCTGTGTTTTTGCTGTCTGGAGTCGATGTTGCTTTGCCAGCCTCATACATGTTATTGTGTGTTCATGTGTCATTAAGACCCACTACAGTGGGAATGCATGTTGACCTACTGTGTCGGTGTGCTCTGGCATGTTACAGTGCAGCACAGCGCTCTCTGTTGGAGGACTGAGGACACAGCCTGGACCAGGAGAGGGTGAAAAACTCCCTCTTCTTCTGTCATCTTCTGTGGCGTTACCATCACTACCTCCTCCACTGTCCCTCAACTCTGTCTCTGCAGGAGAACACAAGAGAGAGCGTATATAGTCTACAGTATAATTTTGTCTTCTTGGCACTAAACGAGCCCGAGCAAAAACCTTGTGTCCATGGCTTACAGATGCTCTGAGAGAGGATAGGGCTAGGCTCAGAGCAGCTAGTGGGAAATGTTTAAAGTCAAGAGACAATGCTGATCTGCCGGATTATCAGTCACTCCTGTCTTCTCTAACCTCTGATCTCTCCTTAATCCTTTTCCTCCCCCTGCACCCTCCTCTCTCACCCCAACTGACTTTGTTCACCATTTTGAGTCTAAAATAGCAGCTATCAGTGGTCAATTCATTCTCCCGCTGTCAGTCTTGCCCCCGTTTACTGGCCCAGAGACCACAAAGTCCTGGTTCCTCCCAACTCTCTTGAATTTGAGGATTTCTCCTGTCACCGTCCTATGACATATGCCCTCGGTCCCATTCCCTCATCCCTCCTCCAATCTATTACTCCTTCGATCTTGTCCTATCTAGCTCAGATCTTTAACTCATCACTCCTGTCTGGGATGTTCCCTTCTAACCTCAAGCAGGCTCGGGTCACCCCACTACTGAAAAAAAAAAACTTCTCTTGATCCCACACTGGCTCAGAACTATCAGCCAGTTTCACTGCTTCTTTTTCTAGCCAAAATGCTCGAATGAGCAGCATACAAGCAGCTATACTCCCTTCTCTCCAAGCACAATTTACTTGATCGAAATCGTTCATGTTTTAAAAAAGGTCATTCCACTGAAATTGCTCTCCTTGCAGTCAGTGGAGCTCTCCAATGGCCGGCAAGGCCTCTATTCTCATTCTCCTGGATCTTTGTCCTGCACCTGAGACAGTAAACCACCAGATTCTACTGTCTATGCTAGTGGGATTGGGCATCATGGGCACTGCCCCTTAAGTGGTTCAAATTGTACCTGAAAGGGAGGTCATACCAGGTGTCCTGGTGAGGTCAGGTGTTCACCCATCTCCATGTCACAACAAGTGTGCTTCAAGGCTCAGTGCTCGACCCCCTCCTCTTTACTCTCTATACTACATTGACTCAATCATTTCTGCTCACAGTTTTTCCTACCCTTCTTATGCCAACAACACTGACCTCCACATCTCTTTTCCTCCTGATCACACTATTCTGTCAGCAAGGGTTGCGGACTGCCTCACTGACATCTCTGCTTTGATGAGGGAATGGCACCTACAGCTCAATTTATCCAAGACAGAGCTACTGGTTATTCTTGCTAACTATACTATTCTCAGGCCTGTATAAGTCAATCCTTGTATATATATCTGAAGATTGTTGTGTTGTTATTCTATGTTAAGTACACTGTGAGAGCCACAAAACTGGAGTCAAATTCCATGTGTGTACAAACTTACATGGCTAATAAACCTGATTCTGAGGAACATATCTATCAGTCTCGGTACATCAACAATCAAGTCCACTAGTTCTACAAGAAACCGTGGTGCAACAATCATTCTCAGATCACATTACAGCTGTCTCCTGCTCTTGTTGCTTCACTTCATATAACATCAGACCTTAACCTGTCACAACATGCTGCCAAGCTCTTGGTCCAGGCTCTAGTTCTCTCATGGCTAGACAACTGCAATGCATTTCTGGCTGGTCTTCCTTTCTGTGTAATCCAACCATTCCAAAGAATCTAGAACAATGCTGCATGCTTGGTCTTCAGCCTCCCAAAATGTGCACGTCACTCCTCTCTTTGTCTCCTTACACTGGTTTCTAGTTGCTGCTCACATAAAGTTCAAAACCTTGTTGTTGGCATTCTGAGCAGTTCATGGAACTGCACCTAGTTACCTGCAATCCTGTATCAGCATGCACACTCCTCTTCGATTACTTTGCTTTGCCTCTTGTAGGCTTCTGTCTGTCCCATTTAGTAAAATGACAAGCTCTATATTCAGACTCCAGACAAAAGGTCCCTCTTTAAGGCCTACCTTTAACCCTGAAATGATCTCTGGTTGCAGGTATATTTACCTGGGACCTTACATTGGCTGCCACTGTTGTGCCATATTTTGTCATACCCAGTTTTCTCATGTATACACTTTTCTACTTGACTTGATTGCCTCACTGGTTTATCAGTGTTTGGGCTTGATTTTTCTTTTTGTGCTATTGCCTCCTAATCTGTGGTTGCTGTAGACTTAATGTCTTGATTTCGTACGCATTCTTGGCTATGATGCAACTACTTCGTATCACTCTACTGTAACAGTTGCCTACACTCGTTTCGTCCTCTAATCATTGACACCCTTGTAAATCGCTTTGGATAAGAGCGTCTGCCAAATTAGTAAATGTAAATACGGGGGATTACATAGGATTATACAGGAGTATAAAGGAGTGTAAAGGAGGAATCATATAGGAGTATAGAGGAGAATAAAGGAGTATAAAGAAGGAGCATAAATGAGAATAAAAGAGGTGTATACAGGATTAAGAAGGAACATAAATTAATATAAACAAGGAGCATACAGAAGTATGAGGGAGGAGTATAAAGGAGTATAACGGAGTATAAATGAGGAGTATAAAGGAGTTTTATAAGCACATGATAAGCACATTAAAGAAATCACCAAGACTGCCTTTTTTCACTTACGTAACATAGCTAAAATTCGGTCTTTTCTCTCCATGGCTGACGCAGAGACTCTAATACATGCATTTGTTTCATCCAGACTTGATTATTGTAATGTTCTGTTCTCAGGTGTGCCACATGCTAGTACTAACAGTCTTCAGATGGTTCAGAATGCTGCTGCTAGAATCCTAACTAAAACTAGGAAATTTGACCATATTACACCAATTCTTGCCTCCCTTCATTGGCTTCCTATCCATGTTAGATCAGAATACAAGGTGCTTCTGCCGACTTATAAAATCCTAAATGGGCTTGTCCCATCTTACCTGTCTTGCCCCATCTTACCTGTCTGATCTCCTTAAATCATACCTTCCATCTCGAGCTCTTTGCTCTCAGGTTACAGGGCTCCTGTGTGTACCCAAAGTTAAAAAGAAGTCAGCTGGTGGCAGCAGGGCCTTTTCCTATCGGGCTCCATTTTTGTGGAATAACCTGCCTGCTGCCATCAGACCACCAGAGTCTGTTGAGTCCTTTAAATCCAAACTTAAAACTCATCTTTTTGCCTTAGTTTACAAGTAGTTGTCTTTAAATTGAGTGCTTCACAACCTGTACTGGATGGTGGGTCAGTTTCTGTCTCAATGAATTTACCAACCACTGTTCTGCCGACCAGATTATAGATTATATAGATTATAGCGTATAGATTATAGACTATAGATTATATCGTATAGATTATATAGATTATAGCATATAGAGTTATAGTGTCTAGATTATAAACTATGAATTATAGAGTATAGATTATTGACTATTGCAAACTGTTCTCTTCTCTCACATGTCTTTTCTGTCTCTCTGAACGATGTCTTCTCCTTTCTCTTCTTCTGCATGTGAATGGTGTGATGTGAGTCTCCCTTGTGTGCACATGCAGTCTGTCCTCCTCCCAGGTCTCCATGGTGATGGTGGTCACCACCTGGACACTGCTTGGCATCCCCCTCATCACATTTTCTTTATATACTATATCTTTACAAATCCGTATAATTTTGTGATCCTGTTTTAATGTAGTGTCCTGCTCTCACTAAGATGTGTGACTAATTCCTCTTTTTCACATGGTGATGCTGGTCAGGTGGCTCAGGTCCTGAGCTGCTCTGGTGGCCTCTGGACACTGCTTGACATCCTCCTCATCATAGTCTTCATATAGGTTATAATTCCATTATAATTGTGTTATCCTCTTTCAGTGTTGTATTGTGTAAATTGTGTAAACACAACATCATGTCACGTTGTGCGTCTTGGGAGGGAGGTCCTCCTCTGCTGCTCTCCCTGAGCTTTCTTCCTAGTTGTCCTCCCTATTAAAGGGTTTTAGGGCGGTGTTCCTTATCCGAGGCGAGGGTCTACGGACAGCATGTTGTGTTGCTGTAAAGCCCCCTGAGGCACATGTGTAACTTGTGGTACTGGGCTACACAAATAAAATAGACTTGACTTGACTCATAAACATCAGTAAAACGCCCAAACACCACTCACTAGTGCCATTTGTTCAACTAGTAGTCAGAAATGTCATTACAGCTCCTGAACTATTGTGTGTGTGTGTGTGTGTGTGTGTGTGTGTGTGTGTGTGTGTGTGTGTGTGTGTGTGTGTGTGTGTGTGTGTTTATAAACAAGTACACTCCTGTATACTTTACCTGTCTCGGTGCCAGTGTGTGTGTGGAGAACAGAAAGGTGGTTGTACCCTCCTGTTGGCTGTCCTTCTTCCCTGGGGCCACGGACACCACGGCCCCTTTCAGGAGAACTGAGGTACTGCAGCCCCAAACCAGAGTCCTGAGTCCCCTGGGATCCTAAACTGGCAAGCTGATAGAGAGAGAGAGAATGGATAGATTAGGTCTCGATATATTGATAGACAGACAGACAGACAGACAGACAGACAGACAGCTAGATAGACAGACAGACAGGCAGGCAGGCAGACAGACAGACAGACAGCTGGCTAGCTACATAGATAGATGTGTGTGTGTGTGTGTGTGTGTGTGTGTGTGTGTGTGTGTAAATAATGGCTACTTACATTGAAGAATTGGCTGATAGATTGGTTGACTGATACAAGACAGACAGACAGACAGACAGACAGATAGACAGATAGATAGACAGACACACAGACATACCTTGACAGATGGGGTACGGTATCTCGGTCTGTCTTTGGGCCCTCTTCTTTTCGGGGTTCTGGTTCTGAGATGCTGCTGGCTGTGTGTGTGTTGCTGAGCTTTAGCTTGTGCGGCTTTCAGCTCTTCCCTGGTGTGTGTGTGTTGCTGAGCTTTAGCTTGTGCGGCTCTCAGCTCTTCCCCGGTGTGTGTGTGTTGCTGAGCTTTAGCTTGTGCGGCTCTCAGCTCTTCCCTGGTGTGTGTGTGTTGCTGAGCTTTAGCTTTTGCGGCTCTCAGCTCTTCCCTGGTGTGTGTGTGTTGCTGAGCTTTAGCTTGTGCGGCTCTCAGCTCTTCCCCGGTGTGTGTGTGCACGTGTGGTGGGATGGGCGCTTGTGCATGTTGGTGCACTGCAGTTTGTGTGTGTGTGTGTGTGAGGCTGCGGGTGTGTTGACGTTTCAAATGCATGTGTGTTTGGTGGAAGCTGTTGTCTGGCTCCTCCATCCTCCCCTGAAACACAAACACACACACACACACACACACACACACATGCATTAGTCAAGTCAACAACATAAACAACAAGGCACATAACTCGTCGGCATGAATAAACAACACACAACACAAGTCAAACACCCGCCACATCAGGATTCAAACACTAGAGAATAAAAGTAAGTTTTTTTTGGGGGGGGATTCCCCCCCCTTTTCTCCCCAATTGTACTTGGCCAATCACACCACTCTTCCAAGCCGTCCCGGTCACTGCTCCACCCCCCTCTGCTGATCCGGGGAGGGCTGCAGACTACCACATGCCTCCTCCCATACATGTGGAGTCACCAGCCGCTTCTTTTCACCTGACAGTGAGGAGTTTCACCAGGGGGACGTAGTGCGTGGGAGGATCACGTGATTCCCTCCAGTTCCCCCTCCCCCCCGAACAGGCGCCCCGACCGACCAGAGGAGGCGCTAGTGCAGCGACCAGGACACATACCCACAACTGGTTTCCCACCCGAAGACACGGCCAATTGTGTCTGTAGGGACGCCCGACCAAGCTGGAGGTAACACGGGGATTCGAACCGGCGATCCCCGTGTTGGTAGGTAACGGAATAGACCATCACGCTACCTGGACGCCCCCCCAGGGGGGGGGCAGAGCTTATGAGAGGAATGCTGTTCCACAGTCTAGGTGCTGCAACTGCAAAGGACAATAAATGACCACTTTGTTTGTTATTGCAGGTTGTAAACAACCACTAATCTGGATGAGTGTTACTCTGTGGTTATGTTTGTGTGTGTGTGTGTGTGTGTGTGTACCTGGTCTCGTGCGCGCTCCATCAGGTCCAGGGTAGTATGCAGAGAGCTGAGCTCATGGGCTGTTGAGATCAGCTGTTTGACGGTGAGCTGGTCAGCGTGGGCCACGAGGCTCTTCAGCTGCCGCAGTTCTCTGTGCAGACAGCTTCTCTCTGACCACAGCTACACAGAAACCCACACAGCACAGCACAGCACAGCACAGCACAGCACAGCACGCTTTTACACCCCACCCCCCTCCACCTGCACGCACACGCTCTCCAGCTACAAAACCACTCACTACCGGTCACCACACAGATCTCAGTGTCTTCCAACTCTCAACCAGATTACCAGCCATCGCTTGGAGAGCCTGCTCCGTGCTTCACATCTGGTTAGCTGCTGGAAGAGTGACTAGGGGCTAAACCAGTCGCTGTGGTCTGTATACACATTTACAGGCATTTTCACGAGAGATGTATTCTGAAGGTGAAGTGGCTGTTCATTCATAACTCTTGCCCACATGGGGGCGGGGTGGGGGGTTGGTGATAACAAGATGGGCACAGGGACAACTCCACTACCCAGCTGTTATGGTCACCATGGAGGCAAGATCCACTAGTTCCAGCTGGCTGATCAGAAACAGAATCACTTTTATTTGGCCGAGCACGTGTTGGCCTACACATACAAGGAACTTGACTGGGTTCCTCCATTGCTCCCCGTGTACTTACACAGAATATACATACATCCACAACAAAGACAACAAGGTAAACAAACATTTAACTACTATGTACAGAGACACACCGATCAGCCAAAACATTAAAACCACTGACAGGTGACTGATTATCTCGTTACCGTGGCGCCTGTCAGGGGGTGGGGTATACCAGGCAGCAAGTGAACAGCCAGTTCTAGAAGTGGATGTGTTGGAAGCAGGAGAAATGGGCACGTGTAAGGATCTGAGTGACTTTGACAAGGGCGAAGTTGTGATGTCTAGACAACTGGGTCAGAGCCTCTCCAAAACGGCAGGTCTTGTGGGGTGTTCCCCATGCACAGTGGCCAGTAGCTACCAAAAGTGGGCCAAGGAAGGACAAGAACAGAGCTACACAGAAACCCAAAGAGAGAAAGAAGAGAAACAGAATATTTATTTTGTGAATTCAAACAAAAGCCAGCGTGTCTCACATGTCAAGAGTCATTTCAAAGAGTATTGCCTCCGGACGCCTTCCAAACACAGCGTGAGCATTACGGAAACATGCACATGGAATCGCGGCTGCATAAAGTCCAACAATTAAAACACAACCATGACCAACAGCAAAACATGTTGACTCGCACCAGCAGTCAGCAAGAGGGAGCTGTGAAGGCCAGCTTTATAGCAGGCGGCATAGCAAGAGCATGCACGCCGTTCACGGAGGGAGAGTTTATTAAAAATTGCATTGAAAAGTTAGGCGACATTATATGCCCCGACAAGAAGCAGGCATTTGCGAATATCAGCCTCTCCCAAAAGACCATGGCTAGTCGGGTGGATGAGCTGGCCTCCGACTTACAGATCCAGCTAAAAAACTAAAGCCAAGGAAGGTGTTTCATATTCATTGGCTGCAGATGAGAGTACAGACAGGACGGGCACGGCCCAGCTTTCCATGTTCACCCGGGGGGGGGGGGGGGAACGCTCAGGTTTCCATCCCTGAGGAACTTTTGGATTTAAAAGCGATTCGCAGGACAACTACTGGACAGGACATTTTGACACAAGTAGAGTGGTGCATCGGTGAAACGGAATCGCAGTGGAATAAACCTGTTGGGCTGACAGAGGATGGTGCACCTACGATGTGCGGGGAGGTCTGTGGATTGGTCAGTTTGGGTCAACAGAAGATTGGGCACACGGGAGAAAACTTGACAGCCTACCACTGCATCCACCAGGAAGTCCTCTGTGGAGAGGAGTTGGGCACGGGACATGTGATGACAGTTTGTTTGGGAATGGTGACAGTTGTAACCAAAACGATGAACTTTATTTGTTCGCGGGGCTTGAATCACCGGCGACTCAAGGCACTTTTAGAAGAGGAGAACTCTGTGCACAAGGATGTGCCATACCACATGGAGGTGCGCTGGCTGAGTCAAGGGAAAGTGTTGCAGAGATTTTATGATACCCGCATTGAGATCGCTCGCTTTATGGAAAGCAAACAAAGTGACTTGGCGTTTATGTGTGACGTAACGGAGCACCTCAGTGCCGGGAATGTAAAACTCCAGGGTCGAAGGCAGCTGATCACTGAAAGTAAAGGCATTTCAAACGAAACTGCGTCTATGGGAGGGCCAGATGTACCAAGGCAACTTGTTACAATTTCATTTAGCAGACGCTTTCATCCAAAGCGACGCACATCTGAGCGTTAATACAACACAAGCAAGGATCTAGTCAGGAGGCGATAACGCAAGTAAGTGCCAAAAAACTAGGTTCAAGTCTGATAGGACATAGGTGGAGATGGAGAGGGACTCAGCAGATCGAATGGTGTTTGGTAACTCGGTCCACCACCGGGGAACTTCAGAATCAGAATCAGAATCAGAATACTTTATTCATCCCCGAGGGGAAATTGAGTTCTATTGCAGACACTCACGCTCTAATAACTAAAAACTAACAAGATACAAGATAAGAAAATAGAAACAGAAATAAAATAGAAATAAGAAATAGAAATAAGAACAAAATATATCAATAAGCATGGTGCACATAACACCCTATCTATACTGCACTACCGCAGCACACAACAAGCAGCACAAACAAAACCCGACAGGGCCAATCCAATGACCATTAACTCAGAGTGTCTGACTGTCTGAGTCTGAGAGAGGAGTTGTAAAGTTTGATGGCCACCGGCAGGAATGACCTCCTGTGGCGCTCTGTGGTGCTTTTTGGCAGAATGAGTCTATTACTAAAAGTACTCCTGTGCCCAACCAGTATGTCATGGAGTAGGTGGGAGACATTGTCTATGACGGCACGTAATTTCAACAGCGTCCTCCTCTCAGAAACCGCCGCCAGAGAGGCCTAATCTACGAGTGATTAGAGAAGAGTCTGGCTAGAGACTTAGGGCCCCGTTGTGGCAGAAGTGCCAGGCACCTTTCATTGGCAGAGCGTAGTGAGCGGGACTGAGCGTAGACCTGAATGAGGGAGTTCAGGTAGGCGGGAGCCGTTTTAGTTTTATAAATGAGCATTAAGGTTCTGAATTTGATGCGAGCAGCAACTGGGAGCCAGGGGAGGGATGTGAACAGTGGAGTGACATGTTCTGTTTTGGGTTGGTTGAAGACCAGATGCGCTGCCATGTTCTGGATCATTTGCAGAGGTTTGAAAGTGCATGCAGGGACACCTGCCTGTAAGCAGCTGCAATAGCCAATGTGTGATATAACAAGAGCCTGTACCAGGAATTGTGCTGAATGCTCAGACAGGTAGGGTCTAATTTTCCTTAAGGAAAATTAAAGTACAATCAAATTAAAGTACAGGGCAAATGTGCACGACCGAGCAACTGAGGCTATGCGAACCTTAAAGGTTAGTTGGTCATCAATCATGACACCCAGGGTTCGGGCAGACTTCATGGGAATGAGTTGGGTTGATCCGAGCTGGATATTGTCAGCTATTGTAAGGATGAACTGGCTGGGAAGACAAGGAGCTCAGTCTTAGGTAGGTTAAGGCAGTGGTACTCACTAATTTTCTTAGGAGAGCCACTTATGAGTAAGACCATTCCTCAAAAGAGCCACAGAGATTGCAGATATAACTCAGGTGTTTTTTTTATCATCACTCTCACGATATTTACCATCTTTGTGTATGTTTAAAAAAAAATAGTACCATGCTTTCCATCCTTACATCTCTTTTTATTCTCAGTTAATAATTACATTGCATTATTAAAATATATAATACTTGTTTGTGCGTTTGTAAGGCTGGGAGTGGAATCTATCTTATGTACGCATGTACATCTGCAATTATACATAAGCATTATCAACATGAAAAAAATGTTTCACAAATACAAAGCTACACACATAGGCTATACGTCTACCCATGATCCCACGCTGTTACGTAGCCTACGTTCTTTAACATATCTTCAGTATGCTGCCATCTGCTGGATAATTCATTTCAATGTGCTAAAACAGGACACAAACAGAACCTGTAGAAGTAAGTTATAGCTATGTTCTTATAGTTACCAGTGGATCTACTATATGAGGCGCAAAACAAAGTCTCACGAGCCCCATGCGGCTCGTGAGCCACGTAAAGAGTAGCACTGGGTTAAGGTGAAGGTGGCATTCTTTCATCCATGCTGAGATATCAGCAAGGCATGACGATGTCTGTGCTGAGACTGTGAGGTAATCTGGCGGGAACAATAGGAAGAGCTGGGTATCGTCAGCATAACAATGGTATGAGAAACCATGGGAGCAACTGACTGCATTAAGTGAGGAGGTGTATATTGAGAAGAGAAGGGGGCCGAGCACTGACCCTTGAGGTACCCCTGTGGATAAGCCATGTGGTTTGGACACTTCTCCCTTCCAACATCTCCCTGAGATCTCCCTGAGAGGTAGGACATGAACCAGCGGAGGACAGATCCTGAGATACCAAGCTCAGTGAGTGTGGAGAAGAGGATTTGGTTGATTGTAGCTTCAAGTTTTAACTTTAAGCTTAGTTTTAAGTGTTGACATTGGTGAAGGATGAATCAGCCCCATTCTTCCACTAGTGAGTGATGATTTTCCTCTAACATGTTATAAAAAAAGATGGCAGGATGGCCCCTGACCCCTGGGCTCTCACCTTAGCCAGTAGTGTGTCACTTTCCTCCTCGACCTGCTGAACCTGCTGCCTGCTCCGCTGAAGCTCCTCCCCCTGATTCTGTAACTCCGCCCTGAGATGCTGGAGCTTTGCCTCACTACTGCGGTCGACACTCATCTGCAGTGAAGGAGCAGAGTTTGTTATCAGGCTAAGATAGAACAGAACTGGGCGTCCGGGTGGCATGGCGGTCTATTCCATTGCCTACCAACATAGGGATCGCCAGTTTGAACCCCATGTTACCTCCGGCTTGGTCAGGCATCCCTACTACACAATTAGCCATGTCTGCGAGTGGGAAGCTAGATGTGGGTATGTGTCCTGGTCACCTTATTATGAATCCCACGGCACTTCTAGGCAAGACACACCATGCATAGCATCCAGGCGCTAGGATTCTAAGACCCGCCCCTACTCTGCATCTGATTAGCTAACCTTAACCCTAACCCCATCCTAACCCTAACCTTAACCAACCCAACCAACGGAGGCAACGTGTACTGGCCAATCTGGCCAGTCCTACCGCTTGACTGTTACGCGGCGTGTGTCTTGCCTAGAAGTGCTGTGGGATTCATAATAACGCATCCTGGTTGCTGTACTAGTGTCTCTTCTGGTCGGTCGGGGTGGAGGGGAACTGGGGGGAATAGTGTGATCCTCCCACGCGCTACGTCCCCCTGGTGAAACTCCTCACTGTCGGGTGAAAAGAAGTGGTTGGCGACTCCACATGTATCGGGGGAGAAATGTGGTAGTCTGAAGCCCTCCCCGGATCGGCAGAGGGGGTGGAGCAGCGACCGGGACAACCCTGAAGATTGGGGTAATTGGCCGGATACAGTTGGGAAGAAAAAGGTGGAAAAAATATTTTAAAGAAAAAAAGAGAACTTCAGTAGATGTTACAGTATACAATAGACGATATACTTGGGCAGAGGAATGACATTACAAGGACACAGATAAGCTAGCTAGGTGTCTAGTAAAATAGTCTTATAGGAAACCAATCATAATTTGATTCTTGGTCTATTCTAAACATTTAGCTAACTCATAGAATAGGGACTGTGGGTATCTGGTGTATTTTTTAGAAGACAGAATTTTCTGTTTTAAATAATAAATAAATTAAATTCCTTTTCTTTACGTAGAACGGGTTTCAGACTGGCTGATCGACAGCTGGCACTAACTGATAGATTGTTATTTCATACTTCCAGTGTGTATTCTACACACACACACACACACACACACACACAGAGCATTGTTCTTTATACGGATTGGTAGGTAGAGCATAGTTCTAAGTACTGTTAGCAGTTAACAGTTGTACTGGGTACTTTTAACAGAGTAATACCGCATACTGTAAACAGCATAGTATTTATTAATATAAACAGATGAGTACTGGGTACTCAACAGAGTAATACTGAGTACAGTATATTATTTGGTACTGACAGTGGTGAGTTGGGTCTCTAGGGTCTGAAGCTCGTCCTGAATGTGGGTCCGCTGGTTCACGGCCTGTCGATTCTGCTGTGTAGCAGCTTTGATCTGATCAACGATGTGCTGCTGGACGTCCCTGTAGAACTTCTCCAAACTGTGACCCAAAACATCTTCTGGACCTCGAGGACTACAGAGAGACAGAGAGAGAAAGAGAGATATATTTATATCTACTATATCTTCTAACTATAGCTACTATATCTGCTATATCTATGAATGAATGAGTGATGGAGATGTAACGTGAACATGTAATAAGCAGGATGTAACGTACCCATAATCCACTGCCAGTAACGTGGCATGATCAACAAACCCACACATCAAACTCAGTGAACACATCTCCGCATGCATCAGATTATTTGGTACATGTTGGAAAAGCAGTAGGAGGAAGTACACACTTATTTATTCCTACCCCAACCCACCTACTCTTAAGTTAACTCAGCTACTGTACATTACACACTCACTTCCCACTGTACTGTGTAGTTCACACTCAGTACAAGTTGAGCTGCACAATACAAACTCACCCACTGTGAACTATAAGAGAAGTAAAAGAAAAACACATGCTGATGTCATGTAGCAAGAATAATCACATCTCAGTGCTACGCACAACCCAGATATCCACTCACTGCCATAGAAAGAAGAATTAAAAGACTGTAATAAGAAATGTTTGGAGATACATAAAACTTCACAGTTAACCCAACTCTTCATCGTCCATATATCTCTTGATAATCAGCACTTTGTACTTCTTCTTGAACTGTGTAGTGTTTGTACTGCGTTTGAGTTCCATGCTCACATTGTTCCACTATTTTACCCCTCAGACTGAGATGCCCATGCCCTTCACAGTTGTACCAACACATCAGTTCTTGAGGTTTAGTGTCCCTCTCAGATTATATTCCCCTTCTCTGTCTGACAGTATTGTTGTGTAGTACTGGGTAGTAGCGTGTTTCTCGCTTTGAACATTTGTGCTGTGTTAAATTCTACTAAATCCCTGAACTGCAAGACATTTGACTTTAAAGCAGCTTGTTGGTGTGTTCACGATACCCTGCATTATTAACTGTCCTTATGGCTCTTTTTTGTAGTATACATCATGGTTGTAGGTTGGTGTTGTACTACACATAACGGTTGTAGTTTGGTATTGTAGTACACATAACAGTTGTAGGTTGGTGTTGTAGTATACATCATGGTTGTAGGTTGGTGTTGTAGTATACATAACAGTTGTAGGTTGGTGTTGTAGGTGTTACCCCATACCTCCACACAGTAGATCAGATATGGTAAAATAAATGAACAATACAGAGTGTACAATGATCTATGATCCAGAATGTGACTTGCTTTTCCCGTGATGCAATGCTCCTTACCAGCTTTGCTCGCTCATATGTTATGTGAGGTTTCCAGCAGGTTTTGTGGTCTTGTATCACACCTAGGAATTTATTTTCATACACTCTTTCTAGTTGGACATTGTCTATCACTACTTTTACTTTGGTGTTTATTTTATAATTTCCAAACTACATAAACTTTGTTTTGTCCAGATTTAAGGATAATTTGTTTTTGTCAAACCACCGTTTTAATTTTCCATTTCTTTTGTGGTCACCTCCAAAAGCTGCTGTACATCCTCACCAGAACAAAATATATTCATGTCATCAGCAAATAGAACACATTACAATGTTTGATATCTTGCATATATCATTTATGTACAGAATGAACAGTTGTGGACCTAAAACCGAGCCCTGTGGTACACCACAAGTAATATCCATGCATGGTGAGTTATGTTCACCTGTCTTTACAAACTACTGCCTGTTACTTAAATAGCCTCTTAGACTATTCTGCACCACCCCTCTGATACCACACCTTTCACTTTATCTATTAATCTGTTGTGGTCAGTAGTGTCAAAGTCTTTTTTTATCTATAAATATTCCTACAGCAAACTTGTTTTTGTCTATGCAGTTAGTTATTTCTTCATTTATTCAGTGCGCACCAGAGATGTGGATGTGGGGTTGAAACCCGTACTGGCTATCAGCCAGCATGTTGTGCTTCTCAATGAATGTGTGTAGTTAGCAGCGACTAGTTTTTCTAGTATTTTGGAGAATTGTGTCAATAATGAAATGGATATAAAATTAAAATAAAAAATACACTTTGAAAAGCGAAATAAAACTGTCCAAGTATACAAACATTCATGACACTAAAGAAGTAAAAACAGTACACAAAGTACAGAAAGTTAATTCAGTTCATCTGCACATAACGTTTATTGAGAGAAACGTTTCATCACTCATCAATGGCCTGTAGATGGGTGGTGTAGAGTGCTGAGTCCTGGCCTGACGCTTTAGATGTTCTAAAGCGGACACTCATCTACAGGCCAGTGGGCACTCTTTCAAGGATGAGGATGTGCACATCCTTGATAGGGAGGAACGCTGGTTTGAACAGGGAGTCAAAGATGTTAATCCATGTGAAGAGGGAACGACCATCCCTGAACGGAGGGGAGGGACCTAATAGTACATCTGTCACCATCTTACAATGCTGTGACTGCAACCATGTCACAACCCTCTGTGAATAGTACACATGGCCATTGTAACTCTAGTTCATGGTCACGGCAATTTGCATATGAAACCGATCGTTGTTTTTGGCCAAAGAAGGTTGAATCAGTTCATCTGGATTCAACGTTTATTGACAGATATGTTTCATCACTCAACTAAGTGACCTCTTCAGTCTAAACTAACTACAGGTGTCCCCACCCTTATAAACAATACAGCTGCATAACGACCGAAACCAACGACCAGTTTCATGTGTAAATATGGGCATTCGGTATATGGTAAGAATTTGAATTATTCAAATAGTAGTGTTGTAGTGTAGTTATATAATATAACAGTACAGTAATACAGTACTATAGTATTATGGTAGTAATATAGTAGAATGGTAGTATTTTACCTGTATCTGGTCTGTCCTGTGGAAAGGCTCTCAGCCATCTTCCCTAATCGATCCTGAACCTCCCACAGATCCAACAGGACAGTTCTGGACTGCTCCAGTTTGGTCTGTTCCAACTGAGCCAACACAGACAGACACACACACACACACACACACACACACACACACACACACACACACACACACACACACACACACACACACACACACACACACATAAATAAAATGGACATTCTTAACTAGAGAAGGAATTAATTTCACTTGTTTTGAACCTCCGACTTCATTAAAACATTGTTGGACATTATTTATAACCATGCATACCAATCAGACAGGCAGCCAGTGCCTCCATACTAGGTACAGGGCATGTGTTGTCCTTAAGTCCACCTAAATTCAACTAATATCGCATGTCACAATTTGATCCCATCAACCATAAAAACGTGGGGATATTAACAACTTTGGGTGTCTAGAAAAGTGCTGTATAAATGTAATTATTATTATTATTATTATTAATTGTATTATTGTTGTTATTATTATTATTATTATCTGAAATCCTCCTCCTGCTGCCTTGATATTCTGCCAACAGGCTTTTTCAAAAATGTTTCTAATTGCATGTTCTCAGAAATTGTCAACACGTCTCTTCTCCCAGGTCTCTTCCCACAGGCCCTGAAAACTGCAGTCATCAAGCCACTCTTAAAAAAGAAAGTAGACACGGAGTATACAACAGTTTCGATGGTTTCCAGTCAGGATTTCGACCACACCACAGCACTGAGACTGCTCTTGTTAAGGTTTTTAATGACATCCGCTTAAATAAGGACATTGGCAGAATCTCAATCTCAGTCCCTGTATTATTGGATCTCAGTGCTGCATTTGACACAGTTAACTACATCATATTACTGGACTGACTGGAAAACTGGGTGGGACTTTCTGTCACAGCACTAAACTGGCTTGAATCCTACTTAAAGGACAAGGACTCCTTTGTGGCTATAAGTAATTACAAATCTGAGCATAAAAAAATGACATGTGGCGTTCCCCAAGGCTCCATTCCGGGGCTGCATCTGTTTAACATCTATATGTTCCTGCTAGCCCAGATTATGGAAAACAACAAAATATGTTACCATAATTATACAGATGACACACAGATTTATATAACCATATCACCAAGGGACTATAATCCCATACAAGCACTGAGTGAGTGTATTGAACAAATCGATGATTGGACGTCTCAGAATTTTCTTCAATTAAACAAAGATAAAACTGAAGTAATTGTCTTTGGAGCCAAGGAAGAACGACTAAAAGTCAGCATTTAGCTATAGTCGGTAATGTTAACACCACGAACCAAGCCATAAATCTTGGTATAGTCATGAACTCAGACCTGAGTTTAGATAGTCACATTAAGACAATTACAAAAGTCTGTCTTCTATCGCCTAAAGAATATATCAAGAATTAAAGGATTTATGTCTCAGCAGGGTTTGAAAAAACGTGTCCATGCATTTATCATCAGTCGACTCGACTACTGTAATGGTGTCTTTCCAGGTCTTTCTAAAAAAAATAGATCAAATAGCTGCAGCTGATTCAGAATACTGCTGCTCGAGTCCTTACTAAGACCAAAAGTGTGGACCACATCACTCCGGTCCTGACGTCACTACACTGGCTTCCTGTCCGTCAAAGAACCGATTTTAAAACTCTGCTCTTGGTTTATAAAGCACTGAACGGTTTAGGGCCAAAATACATTTCTGACCTACTGCTACGCTATGAACCACCCAGACCGCTCAGATGGTCTGGGACAGGTTTGCTTCCGTCCCCAGAGTCAAAACTGAACATGGAGAGGCAGCTTTCAGTTTTTATGCACCACATATCTGGAACAAACTCCCTGAAAACTGCAGGTCTGCTGCAGCTCTCAGTTCTTTTAAATCTAGGCTGAAGACTTTCCTCTTTGCTGCTGCCTTTTATTCAATAAAACTCAAAGCTTTTGTTTTTTGTCTTACACTGCACTGCAACTTTTACTCTCTTGTTTTTAAATGTCTTTTTATTGCCTTATGTTGCATCTCTTAATGCCTTTTATGTTTTACATAAAGCACTTTGAATTGTCTTGTTGCTGAAATGTGCTGTATAAATAAATTTGCCTTGCCTTGCCTACAGAAAAAAACTTCACTGATGATTTCAGTATGTAGACACTTCACACTTTGAATTTTCTCTCTGGACTTCAACACAGTTCATTCAATGAGATAATCATTTAAACCTTAAAGTGGTAGTAGACAACTTTTTTGCTTTAGCTTATCAATATCAGAAAGAAGAAGAATTGAAGAAGAAAGCCACTTTATTTTGTCATTGTAGGTTACAATGAAATTTGTCTTCTGCATTTAACCCATCCTATTGTATAAGAGCAGTGGGCAGTTGCAGCACCCGTGGACCAACTGCAGTTCTTCTTTCCATTGCCTTGCTCAGGGGCACAGAGAGGAGTATTAACCCCAACATGCATGTCTTTTTGATGGTGGGAAGAAAGCCACACAGACACGGGGAGAACATGCAAACTCCACACAGAAAGGACCTGGGACAGCCTGGGCTTCGAACCCAGGACCTTCTTGCTGTGATGCAACAGTGCTAACCACTGTGCTGCCCATTATGAAGGCAATTCTGTCTGCCACTGGGTACGATCTCACGGGAAAACGAAGGCTCGATTTACGGCACAAAGGAAGTGCATCAACCATTGCCCAACCAAACAAGAGAGTAGCGCTTTTGTTTTCCCCGGTAGCTATTGGTAGATATCCCCAGTAGCGGAAATGGCGCACGGTGGAACAACTGATGTGAAACTACCCAGCAAGAGAAAAAGAACCCCGTTGATGGAGGAGGCAAAGGGAGAGTGATAGAAACAGAGGTCAAACAAAGGTGAACCTTGGATGGGCATTCACTCAATGGAGTTAGCTCCAGTGTTGCATCGAACTCCCTGTTGAGATCTGTTTCCCCCTAGCATTCACATGGAAACAGGTTAGCTATCGGTTACGGTTAGGTTAAGCTTGGGGTGAGGTTAAGGTAGGTTAAGCTTGGGGTTAGATTAAGGTTAGGTGAAGCTTGGGGTTAGGTTAAGGTTAGGTTAAGCTTGGGGTTAGGTTAAGTTAGGTTAAGCTTGGGGTTAGGTTAAGGTAGGTTAAGCTTGGGGTTAGATTAAGGTTAGGTGAAGCTTGGGGTTAGGTTAAGCTTGGGGTTAGATTAAGGTTAGGTGAAGCTTGGGGTTAGGTTAAAGTTAGGTTAAGCTTGGGGTTAGATTAAGTTAGGTTAAGCTTGGGGTTAGGTTAAGGTTAGGTTATGGTTAGGTTAAGCTTGGGGTAAGGTTGAGGTTAGGTTAAGCTTGGAGTTAGGTTAAGGTTAGGTTAAGCTTGGGGTTAGGTTAAGTTAGGTTAAGCTCAGGGTTAGGTTAAGATTAGGTTAAGCTTGGGGTTAGGTTATGGTTAGGTTAAGCTTGGGGTTAGGTTAAGGTTAGGTTAAGCTTGGGGTTAGGTTAAGCTTGGGGTTAGGTTAAGGTTAGGTTAAGCTTGGGGTTAGGTTAAGGTTAGGTTAAGCTTGGGGTTAGGTTAAAGTTAGGTTAAGCTTGGGGTTAGGTTAAGGTTAGGTTAAGCTTGCGGTTAGGTTAAGGTTAGATTAAGCTTGGGGTTAGGTTAAGGTTAAGTTAAGCTTGGGGTTAGGTTAAGTTAGGTTAAGTTTGGGGTTATGTTAAGCTTGGGGTTAGGTTAAGTTAGGTTAAGGTTGGGGTTAGGTTAAGTTAGGTTAAGCTTGCGGTTAAGTTAAATTTGGGGTTAGGTTAAGGTTAGGTTAAGCTTGGGGTTAGGTTAAGTTAGGTTAAGGTTGGGGTTAGGTTAAGTTAGGTTAAGCTTGCGGTTAGGTTAAGCTTGGGGTTAGGTTAAGGTTAGGTTAAGCTTGCGGTTAGGTTAAGTTAGGTTAAGGTTGGGGTTAGGTTAAGCTTGCGGTTAGGTTAAGTTTGGGGTTAGGTTAAGGTTAGGTTAAGCTTGGGGTTAGGATAAGTTAGGTTAAGGTTAATCAAGCGCCCCGGTGTTGCATCAAAGTACGGCTAGGGGGAAACATATCTAGATAAGGCAACAGAGTTCGATACAACAAGTCTGGTGAGAGGATTCAGTGTGATGATTTTCCATACTGAAGTGATCAGTGAAGTTTTTGACAAAGTCTTTGTTCGATTCAGAATCAGAATCATGTTAATTGGCCATGTAGGTTTGCACACACACGGAACGTGACACTGGCTTCGTGGCTCTCTCAGTGCACTTAACATAGAATAACAACACTACAACACAACAATCTTCACATATATACACAACCTCACCTCATCTCCTCACCTAGGTCATCCGTCAGTACGCCCCTACAGGGTTTGGGTTGCGCATGTTTGTTTAAAGCATGAGGGCGCTACTCCACATGCAGTTCTATGGTTCTCCGCTAACTGGAGATTTTGTGCCTTTCCATTGTCAAGATGCATTGATCATCTGCAAAGCCACGATGTCCCCCGGTCCATAACATCAGGCAATGGATGAGACCCCCATGGCCTTCAATGACTCATGGGGCCTCGACGCTGGTGGAGACAAAGAAGGTGACCTGGGCCTCTGTTTCAGTTTGAAGCTGGAGGACAGTGGAGAAGCCATCCCACAAGAACACAGCCGAGGAGAAGAAAAATGGAGCTCATCACCACATGCCGTCTCCTCTGAACAGCCTGCTCCAAGTTATGTGGATGCCATCGATCCTTTTAAAACTCACAGCTACGGAAGGACTAATGCCTCCCCTGCAGCCCAAAAACATAGCTCAAACCCATGAATGCAGCTAGGACTACTGCTAGCCATAGGAACAGCAGGATTTATTATCGAGATTTACTCCTCTAGATCCGCCGTGCTCTGCTCTGTTGTCTCCTGACAACGTTAA
Source organism: Lampris megalopsis (assembly GCA_022114975.2). NCBI lineage: Eukaryota > Metazoa > Chordata > Actinopteri > Lampriformes > Lampridae > Lampris > Lampris megalopsis. The sequence continues at coordinate 9,980,467 of JAJHIY020000936.1, read as the reverse complement.
CAGGATTACCGCGGGGAGGGCGTGGTTCTTCACCACGAAACGCCATCTAGGAAAGGTACTACTCCTGTACTTAACCCCTTAACCTTATGTACACAAGGTTTGACTTATACAGCAGAAACAAGAGGTGATGAGGTGCAGAGAATATGATCTGACATAATACCTGATGACATTTTCATGAAGTTTGGGTTCAGACAAAGGAAACTTTAACACTGCCACATGCACGTATTTTCATTTCCATGTTGGCTAATGGTGGTGAATAAACACAGGAAGTGCCACAGACCTCTTCCTGTCTGGCCTGCTGGATCTGCACCTGCCCCTGTCTCTCTTTCAGAGCCTGGTTCTCCTTCTGCAAGACAGACAGCTTAGCCTGCAGACAACACATGTCCTGCACACACACACACACACACACACACACACACACACACACACACACACACACACACACACACACACACAGAAACAGTTACAGGGAGGGGTTTTTATGGGCCTATAACTAAAATCAATTCACAGTTAATAAACCCACATCACTAACCACATCACACCACATCACTAACCACATCACTAACCGCATCATTAACCACATCAATAACCATCACTAACCGCATCACTAACCACATCATTAACCACATCACACCACATCACTAACCGCATCATTAACCACATCACACCACATCACTAACCACATCACTAACCGCATCATTAACCACATCACACCACATCACTAACCATCACTAACCGCATCATTAACCACATCACACCACATCACTAACCATCACTAACCACATCACTAACCGCATCACTAACCACATCACTAACCGCATCACTAACCGCATCATTAACCGCATCACTAACCGCATCACTAACCACATCACTAACCATCACTAACAACATCATTAACCACATCACACCACATCACTAACCATCACTAACCGCATCACTAACCACATCACACCACATCACTAACCACATCATTAACCACATCACTAACCATCACTAACCACATCACTAACCGCATCACTAACCACATCACTAACCGCATCACTAACCACGTCACTAACCGCATCACTAACCGCGTCATTAACCACATCACTAACCGCATCACTAACCACATCACTAACCATCACTAACGACATCATTAACCACATCACACCACATCACTAACCATCACTAACCACATCACTAACCGCATCACTAACCGCATCACTAACCACATCACTAACCATCACTAACGACATCATTAACCACATCACACCACATCACTAACCATCACTAACCACATCACTAACCGCATCACTAACCACATCACTAACCACATCACTAACCGCATCACTAACCACATCACTAACCATCACTAACGACATCACTAACCACATCACTAACCACATCACACCACATCACTAACCGCATCATTAACCACATCACACCACATCACTAACCATCACTAACGACATCACTAACCGCATCATTAACCACATCACACATCACTAACCGCATCATTAACCACATCACACCACATCACTAACCATCACTAACCACATCACTAACCGCATCACTAACCACATCACTAACCGCATCACGAACCGCATTATTAACCACATCACTAACCTCATCACTAACCGCATCACTAACCGCATCACTAACCATCACTAACTGCATCACTAACCGCATCACTAACCACATCACTAACCGCATCATTAACCGCATCATTAACTGCATCATTAACCACATCACTCCACATCACTAACCACATCACACCACATCACTAACCGCATCATTAACCACATCACACCACATCACTAACCATCACTAACCACATCACTAACCGCATCACTAACCGCATCATTAACCACATCACTAACCACATAACTAACCACATCATTAACCGCATCACTAACCGCATCATTAACCACATCACTAACCACATCACTCCCCGCATCATTAACCACATCACTAACCACATCACACCACATCACTAACCACATCACACCCCATCACTAACCACATCACTAACCACATCATTAACCATCACTAACCACATCATTAACCACATCACTCCACATCACTAACCATCACTAACTGCATCACTCCACGTCACTAACTGCATCACTAACCGCATCACACACCGCATCACACACCGCATCACTCCACATCACTAACCGCATCACTAACCACATCACTAACCACATCACACCACATCACTAACCGCATCACTCCACATCACTAACCGCATCACTAACCGCATCACACCACATCACTAACCGCATCACTAACCGCATCATTAACCACATCACTAACCGCATCACTCCACATCACTAACCGCATCACTCCACATCACTAACTGCATCACTAACCACATCACTAACCGCATCACTAACCGCATCACTAACCGCATCACTAACCACATCACTAACCATCACTAACCACAACACTAACCACATCACTAACCGCATCACTAACCACATCACTAACCGCCTCACTAACCACATCACTAACCACATCACTTGTTCAGCAAACCCCAGTTTAAAATGGGGAACAATCGATAAACTGGTTGATTTCTTTTTCTTTTTTTCCGCACCCCTTTTTTCTCCCAGTTTTATCTGGCCAGCTACCCCACTCTTCCGAGCCGTCCCGGTCTCTGCTCCACCCCCTCTGCCAATCCGGGGAGGGCTGTAGACTACCACATGCCTCCTCCCATACATGTGGAGTCATCAGCTGCTTCTTTTCACCTGACAGTGAGGGGGACGTAACACATGGGAGGATCACGCTATTCCCCCCAGTCCCCCCCCGAACAGGCGCCCCGACTTACCAGAGGAGGCGCTAGTGCAGCGACTGGGACACATACCCACATCCAGCTTTCCACCCGCAGACACGGCCAATTGTGTCAGTAGGGACGTCCGACCAAGCCGGAGGTAACACAGGATTCGAACTGGCGATCCCCGTGTTGGTAGGCAACAGAATAGACCAAAGAAAGCTTAACTTCACTTGTTCTGAACCTCATCTGTTGTACCTGTCGGTGTGTCCTGAGAGTGTTTTGCAACTGGCTGCAGTAATTTTGGGTGTCCTGTAGTTGGCGCAGTAGATCCTGGTTCTGAGCCTCCACAGTCTGGGCTCTGAGCAGCGCTCTGTGGGCCTGGTCACACAAGGAAAGGTTATTAACACAGTAGAATTCAGAGCTGTATTTCTAAGGTTTGGGATGAGGTTTGAAGTCAGTAAAACCATTATCAGCGCTGGATCTGACTCCAGAACTCGGTGACAGAACCTACGGGAGGAGCCGCTGGATCAACTTGGACCAATTTATCAGGAATGATGAAAACATTTTAACCAACACATTATCTCACAACAAACCGATATTATGATGGCGATATTAACAACCTGTCCACATCTGCAGCGGGCATGAAAACTCCCTGCAGGGCTGGGACATAACTCAGTGGTGTCATTTATACTGCCTCTATGTCACTTATACTGTCTGGATGTCATTTATACTGTCTCTATGTCATTTATACTTACTATATATACTCTTTTTTGTCACTTATACTGTCTCTATACTCTATGTCACTTATACTGTCATGTCATTTATACTATTTCTATGTCATTTATACTGTCTCTTTATCACTTATACTCTCTCTATGTCACATATACGTACTGTCTCTGTTACTTATACTGTCTCTATGTCACTTATACTGTCTCTGTGTCATTTATACTGTCTCTATGTCATCTATACTGTCTCTATGTTATTTATGCTGTCTCTATGTAACTTATACTCTCTCTATGTCATTTATACTATCTATGTCACTTATACTGTCTCTGTGTCATTTATGCTGTCTCTATGTCACTTATACTGTCTCTATGTCATTTATTCTGTCTCTATGTCACTTATACTGTCTGGATGTCATTTATACTGTCTCTATGTCATTTATAGTCTATGTCACGTATACTGTCTCTATATCATTTATACTGTCTCTATGTCAGTTATACTGTCTCTATGTCATTTATACTGTCTATATGCCACTTATATTGTCTCTGTGTCATTTATGCTGTCTCTATGTCACTTATACTGTCTCTATGTCACTTATACTGTCTCTGTATCATTTATACTTTCTCTGTAATTTATACTGTCTCTATGTCACTTATACTGTCTGGATGTCACTTATACTGTCTCTATGTCATTTATTCTGTCCCTATGTCACTTATACTGTCTCTATGTCAGTTATACTGTCTCTATGTCATTTATAATTTCTCTATGTCATTTATACTGTGTCTATGTCACTTATACTGTCTCCATACATGCTCAATAATCCAAGTAAGAAACTTGCAGAGAGGTGACTCAGTCATCTGGACACAACTATTCAAACCAGCATTCCAGGAACTCTGGTTTGAACGGGGAGTCAAAGAGGCCAACTATGTGAAGAGGGAACCACCATCCCTGAACCTGAACCGGGGGGGGGGGAGCTAAGAGTACATCTGCCCACCATCTTACAATGCTGTGATTGCATCCATCCATCCATCCATCCATCCATTATGCAAACTGCTTATCCTGCTTTAAGGGTCGCGGGGATGCTGGAGCCTATCCCAGCAATCATTGGGCGACAGGCAGGGGGACACCCTGGCCATCACACACACACACACACACACACACACACACACACATTGATACCCAGGGACAATTTAGTACAGCCGAGTCACCTGACCTACATGTCTTTGGACTGTGGGAGGAAACCGGAGCCCCCGGAGGAAACCCACGCGGCCCTGGGGAGAACATCCAAACTCCACACAGAGGACGACCTGGGACAACCCCCAAATGGGAGTACCCCGGGGCTCGAACCCAGGACCTTCTTGCTGTGAGGCGACCACGCTAACCACCTCGTGGCACGGTTAGCGGCTGTGATTGCAAACATCCCCAAATCCTCTGTGATAGTACACATGGTCATTGTAACTCTAGTTAATGGTAACACCCATATTTGCATATGAGACTGGTCATTGTTTTCGGTCGTTATGCAACTGTATTATGAGACACCTGCAGTCAGTTGAGACTGAAGAGGTCACTTAGGGTCCAGACACACCAAACCGACTAATGTGTGTGTGTGTGTGTGTGTGTGTGTGTGTGTGTTTGAATTAATTAATTGTAAAGCGCTTTGAGTAAAAGTGCCATAAAAAATGCAGCTTGATTGATTGATTGATTGGCGATGACGGCCGACTGTTGCATCCTCTCACGTCGCCTGCCATCTGGGCCAAAAAGTAGCACTTGAACACACTCTGATGGCCAATTACCCCACTCTTCCAAGCCGTCCGGGTCTCTGCTCCACCCCCTCTGCCGATCCGGGGAGGGCTGCAGACTACCACATGCCTCCTCCCATACATGTGGAGTTGCCAGCTGCTTCTTTTCACCTGACAGTGAGGAGTTTCACCAGGGGGGCGTAGCGCGTGGGAGGATCACACTATTCCCCCAGTCCCCCCCCCCTGAACAGGCCAGGGGAGGCGCTAGTGCAGCGACCAGGACACATACCCACATCTGGCTTCCCCCCCGCAGACATGGCCAATTGTGTCTGTAGGGACGCCCGACCAAGCCGGAGGTAACACGGGGATTCAAACCGGCGATCCCCGTGGTGGTAGGCAACAGAATAGACCGCTATGTTACCCACGTGGCTCTTATATCTTTTTACCTTTTGTTTTATTATATATATATATTTACTATATTTGCTATATATAATATATATTTACTATATTTACTATATATATATATATATTTACTAGTCTCTTGTATGTGAAGCGCTCTGAAATCGGTCTCCGTAGATGAGAAGCGCCATACAAATTCAATTAATTATTGTTATAAACACTTATCATAGACAGACGGACAGACAGACAGACAGACAGACAGACAGACAGACAGACAGACAGGCAGACAGACAGACAGACAGACAGACAGACAGACAGACAGACAGGCAGACAGACAGACAGACAGACAGACAGACAGGCAGGCAGGCAGGCAGGCAGGCAGACAGACAGACAGACAGACAGACAGACAGACAGACAGACAGACAGACAGACAGGCTCCTTGCCTGCTCTCTAAGCTCTCTCAGGTATTCCTGCAGGCTGGAGATGATTCCCTCCAAGTCTCTCTGGAGAGCTTCATTGGCGAGGATCTGACCTGAGAGAGAAGAAAGAGGATAAAGAGGACAAAGACCTCCATCAACATGGAATAAAATGACATAGGCTGTGTATCAACATGAAGGATGTTTGGTAACACTTTATTTTAGGGGGTCGGAAATTACCTAGTAATAAGGTGGTAATTATCACATAATTTCTTAGAAATAAGGTTGAAATGACCTTGTAATTTGTTAGAAATAAGGTGGTAGTTTTTACAGGTAATTTTACAGCTAACCCTTACCCTCCCTAACCCTAACCCAAATTACAAGGTAATTTCAACCTTATTTCTAAGAAATTACGTGATAATTACACCTTATTACTAGGAAATTACCCCCTGTGACCCACTAAAATAAAGAGTGACCGGACGTTTTTCTGGGCTTGCCTGAACAGGAATGTCTCATTTAAAAGACCTTAAGACAGCTTAAAACTGTCCTGATACTTTTACCAAACTATGACGCGAGCTCTAATCTGAGAGCTGCTCTGTGATTGGTCAGCCTTCCTTTTGAATGAGGAATGAGGATTGGTCAGTTTGTCTTTACCATCCGTCAGCTGTTGCTCCAGCTCTTTGATCTCCTGCGTTTCCATGGCAATGAGTGATAGCATGTTGTCGAGGCGACCCTCCAGCTCCTCATGTTTCCGGCTCATCATGTTCAATAGCTCCCTCCGATTGGCCAGCCGGGCTGTCACGTGGGTCTGGAAGCGGGATGTAAACCATTACTATCGTAGATCAATCTCTGCTTTCCTATTGGTTGATTATATCAGCCTGGGTAGAGAGCAGCAAATCAGCACACAGAGAGGCCCTAAACCCTCTCACATGGAAACAGGAAGTAAACCAAAGGGAAACAGAAATTGCTAAAATTTGGAGAATGATAAAAAGAAGGAATGGGGTCAAAAGAGAATACGGGTACGCAGTGCTAAATGATGGTGAAGTAACAGCAGTGAGATGAAGAGAAGGCAGAGATGCTGGCAAAAACTTTTGATAAAATTCACAGTTCCAGCAATATTAGTGAGGAAGGGAAAAGAGGGAGGGAAAATACAATAGCAGAGAATGAAGAGCTATCACAGCTAGAAGAAGACTCCAATGACCTACTAAACAAGCCATTTACAAAGACAGAACCAGACCGCTCTCTCAAGAAACATGTCAGCACCAGGAAAAGAGCCGATCTGTTATTTAACGATACACCATCTTAGCGAAGCATCAAAGGGCATTTTATTGGAACTATATAATAAAGTTTGGGAGGGTGGGAAATTGCCACAAAGCTGGAAGGAGGCTGTTGTAATTCCAGTACGTAAACCAGCAAAGGATTGTACAAACCCAGAGAATTATAGACCAAATGCTTTAACATCCAACATATGCAAAATAATGGAAAAGATGAGAAATGAAAGGTTAGCATATTATATAGAAAGTAAAGGTTATATATCTAAATACCAGAGTGGCTTCAGGAGAGGAGGATATACCATGGATCCAGCTGTATGTTTAGAACACGAAATTAGAAAAGCACAGACAAACAGAGAAAGTGTAGTGGCTGTCTTCTTTGATGCAGAGAAGGCATACGATATGATGTGCGGGGGAAGGATTATTAATCAGACTTTGTAAATTAGGTATCAAAGGTAGAATATATAGATGGATTAAGGACTTTTTGCAAGGAAGATCAATACAAGTTAGAATAGGAAAGAAATATTCAGCAAACTTTGTTGTTGAAAATGGAATACCTCAAGGAAGCATAGTAAGCCCTTTACTGTTTTCCATAATGGTAAATGATGTATTTAGGGGAATGGAGAATGAAATGGGCCTTTCGCTTTTTGCAGATGATGGGGCAATTTGCAAGAGGGGAATACATGTGGAATTCATTACAAAGAGACTGCAGGGGGCTATTATGAAAGCAGACGAAAGGTCATATAAATGGGGTTTTAAATTTTCAGTTGATAAGACAAAGACAGTGTTCTTTACAAGGAAAAGAACTGATAATGAAATAAAACTAAAATGTTATAATCAAGAATTGGAAAGAGTGAAACACTAAGTTTTTAGGAATATGGTTCAATGACAGACTTACATGGTTTATACCTATTCAGAAAGTAGTGGGCAAATGTAAGAGGGTACTAAGTGTGATGAGGTGTTTAGTTGGGAGTGAATGGGGGGCAGGCAGAACTGCTTTGAAGGCCATATACAGCGGTTTAATTGGGTCAGTATTAGATTATGGCTGTGTGGTGTGTGGGTCAGCAGCGAACACTTCTCTAAAGAAATGAGATAAGACGCAGTATCAGGCTTTGAGACGAGCACAGGTGCATTTAAACAAGCCCAGCAGCAGCACTGCAGGTGGAAATGGGAGACATGCCACTAGAAATGAGAAGGATACAGCTGTCCTTGAACTACTGGGTTAATTTACAGGGCCATAGCCAGGATCATCCAACACTAGACACTTTAACCCCTTGTTGGGAAAAGGAGAGGAGGGACACAAAAAGCTTGGGATGGACAATGACACAGAAAGCAGCAGAACTTGAAGTAGATCATTAAACATTAGTAGATCATTAGTCCAACGGCGCCTCTGCCAGCAACACCACCTTGGATACTTCCAGATGCCACCGTAGATTTCACACTACTAGGAAAGAAGAATAAAGATAACGAGTTTAATTATGATTCGCATGCCACACAGGCTTATAGTGATAATCACCAGTTACGTCCAGATTTACACGGATGCATCAACGAGTTCAGTAAATAAAGCAGGAGCAGAAATCTTTGTTCCAGAATTTCACATTACAGTAGGGAAAGGGGTCAATGAGGAAATGCCCGTACACACAACAGAAATGCTTGCAGGATTGTTAGCAGTGCAGGGGATACAGGAAACAAGACCGCTGAGAACAATTATTTGTTCAGACCCCAGTTCATCACTAGCCAGTTTGCAATGCAGTCATTCAGACAGCCAACCAGATATATCACTCGAGGTACAACAAACATGATGCAGAACTCAAATGATGGGTCCTACGGTATCATTTCTCTGGGTACACACATTGGCACTGAGGGAAATGAAGTAGAAGCAGATAAGGTTAAAAAGAAGGCTACAAAACACAATCACATTGATTTGGTAGTTACTTTAAACAATACAGAAATAAACAGCATCATCAAGCACAGACTGAAGGAAAGGTGGCAAAAGCAACGGGAGGAAGAGAGGAAAGGACGGTGGTTTTACACAGGTCAAAGGACAGTGGGAGAAATGAGGTGTGCAGGAAGGAACAGGAGACATGAGACAATAACTTCAAGACTCACATCAGGACACACCAGACTAAACAGTACACTTTTCAAAATAGGCAAACACAATCCAGGCAGATGTGACTACTGTGGGCCAGAAGAAACAACAGATCATGGTATGATATATTGTCACAAATATGAGGCAGAAAGACGGCGCCTGACTCAGAGTCTCAGAAAAATAAAAGTACAATTTGATTTAGTAGCTATTCTACAGAAGAATGCAGCTGAGTGTTATAAAATCTTGTTTCAGTTTCTTAAAGTAACTAATTTAATTAAGAAGATTTGAGATTTTTTTTGGGGGGGGGGTAGCGTAATTAACAGACATTCTGATCCATGCTCCATACCAGCTAGTGGCGGTAATGCACCATTTCATTGTTTGCCAACCGCCGGTGAACACCATGAAGAAGAAGGACGTACCCCAGAAACTCCACGAGGAGAACAAGACCGAGCAGATTCCAAGTTCAGAAGCAAGTTCGAGTTTACCGTCCTATGTATTTAGAATACAACTGTGCTCTGGCTCTCTGCCTTTACACATGGGCCACACGGATCAAAGGCATGAGGACGGGCGTCCGGGGGGCCTGGTGGTCTGTTCCGTTGCCTACCAACACGGGGATCTCCGGTTCGAGTCCCCGTGTTGCCTCCGGCTTGGTCGGGCGTCCCTACTGACACAATTGGCTGTGTCTGTGGGTGGGAGGCCGGATGTGGGTATGTGTCCTGGTCGCTGCACTAGCGCCTCCTCTGGTCGGTCGGGGCATCTGTTCAGGGGGGACTGGGGGGGAATAGCGTGATCCTCCCACGCGCTACGTCCCCCTGGCGAAACTCCTCACTGTCAGGTGAAAAGAAGCGGCTGGTGACCCCACATGTATGGGAGGAGACACGTGGTAGTCTGCAGCCCTCCCAGATCAGCAGAGGGGGGTAATTGGACGGATACAATTGGGAAGAAAAAGGGGGAAGTCCAAAAACAAACAAAACAAACCATGATTGGGCTTATACTGCAATAGTGGCATAAAATGATCAAAAAAATACAATTAAATCATTAATCGTAATTATTTGTATGACAATTAATCGTCAGCTAAACTTTCATGATCGTGACAGCCCTGCTGCACTCTCTTGTGCCGATGCTGATTTACAGATGGTAGAAACGGACTGCTTGTATGACATTATCATATTTGTTGTTTGTTGTCTGTGGTGATGTGATTTTGTAGGGTAGGTGGCATTAAAACTGGAAGCATGCATAGTGTTGAAGTGCCGCTTGAGATCATCTGCTGTGCAGACAGCTACGGTCTGCATGCATATCAGGCATGTCGGTTTGGCATTGGCGTGGTCCGGTATAATAAAACAAGACTGATCAGTCCAGTCAGATTTGAACTGGCGGTTTTCCTGGTCGACTTTGTGCTTTTGCCATGTTCTTGGTTTCGGACAGTTATGGATTATCTGTGACTTAGCTGGTGAGTGGCTCTGTCTAGTCAAGGACCGTAGAGAGCGTGGAGTAGGTCTTACGTCTACGTCCTCTATGGCACAGGTCAAGTGTACGGTGTGAGGTGTGGTCAGAATAAAGAAGAGCAACTCGCACTTTATTTCACATGTTACGACAGGTGTGTTAGTGACAATGGGTCGGCGTGGGCCGACATTTGGCTGTCGCAGACCGGACCTGGCCCGCGGGCCGCTTATTGAGGTTCAGGGATCTAGGGCCTCATGGTGGTTTAGCCATTAGCACAGTCTGTGGTGTTCCCATGGTCTCCCCATGCATGTGTATGTGTGTGTGCATGTATGTGTGTATATGTGAGTGTGTGAGACTTTGCGATGGAGACAGGGGGACACCCTGGACAGATCATCTGTCCAGGGTGTCCCCCTGTCTTTTGCCCAATGCATGCTGGGATACACTCCAACCCCCTGCAACTTCGCAATGGACTAAGCGGCTATAGACCATGTATGGCAGGATCACTAATGTATATGAGAGGATCACTGTGGAAGTGTGACCTCAGTAAAGCCCACTCATTTATCTCATACAACACAGTAGAAAACACATCTACTGTCCTCTATTAATCTATTTGCTGTTCTACTCCATCTGTTCTGTCCCGTTAGACTCTAGTTTCTGGTTCTGTCGTGTCCCAGTCTGACCAGTGCTACTGCCCCTGCAGCTCCTCGACAGTGATCAGGAGCAGCAGGAGCTGTGGAGACATGACATCAGCGAAATGACCTCTGACCCAAAACCCAAAACCCAAAACCCACATGGCTGTCCATACTGCTAGTAGCATGTGAAGACATCTGGTCTGATCTGTGAGCTGAGTCTGCTGGACCTTCTCCATTTGCATGATGTGAAGAAACAGCCTGATGGTCTGACACACGAATGAGAACCCCCAACCCTGCCAGTGTCAGAGCCTCGGTCTACCCCTAAAGGTACAATCCTTAATTCAAATATCAACTAAAGGGTCACCCCACTACCAAAACATGAACAACAGAACTGGATGCTGCCTGGAGAGGTGGAGGTATGCACTGCAGAGAAGACGAGTGAAAGTCAGTAGGAGCAAGACAGAATACCTATGCGTGAATGAGAGGGAGGACAGTGGAATGGTGAGGATGCAAGGAGTAGAGGTGATGAAGGTGATGAGTTTAAATACTTGGGGTCAACTGTCCAAAGTAACGGGGAGTGCAGGAGAGAGGTGAAGAAGAGAGTGCAGGGAGGGTGGAGTGGGTGGAGAAGAGTGTCAGGAGTGATGTGTGACAGAAGGGTATCAGCAAGAGTTAAAGGGAAGGTTTACAGGATGGTTGTGAGACCAGCTATGTTGTATGGTTTGGAGACAGTGGCACTGATTAAAAGACAGGAGGTGGAGCTGGAGGTGGCAGAGATGAAGATGATAAGATTTTCATTGGGAGTGATGAAGAAGGACAGGATTAGGAACGATTATATTAGAGGGACAGCTCAGGTTGTACAGTTTGGAGACAAAGCAAGAGAGACAAGATTGAGATGGTTTGGACATGTGTGGAGGAGAGATGCTGGGTATATTGGGAGAAGGATGCTGAATATGGAGCTGCCAGGGAAGAGGAGAAGAGGAAGGGGCCAAAGAGGAGGTTTATGGATGTGGTGAGGGAGGACATGCAGGTGGCTGGTGTGACAGAGGACAGGAAGAGATGGAGACGGATGATCCGCTAATCATCATTGGTTAAGAAAGACACAAAACACTTATTTTACGGCTAAAACTCTTCAGTTATTTATGGAGCTATACCTCCATTACATATTGTCAAATAAAACACAGATTGGTGTTTTGAAGCTACAAGTTGGATGGTTTTTGTGTGGAACTCAGCAGAGTGACACACGTCTTTATTCAGAACATCATGTAGGACAGGAGGGCCTCCTATCATCTAGCAGCAGAGAGGACAGTGTGTATGCTGACAGAGACAGATAGACAGAGAGAGAGACACACACACAGAGTGAGAGAGAGACAGACAGACAGACAGACAGACAGAGAGAGAGAGAGCCAGAGAGAGACAGACACACACACAAACACAGCGAGAGACAGAGACAGAGAGACAGAGAGAGACACACACACAGTGAGTGAGAGAGAGACAGACAGACAGACAGACAGACAGAGAGAGAGAGAGCCAGAGAGAGACAGACACACACACAAACACAGCGAGAGACAGAGACAGAGAGACAGAGAGAGACACACACACAGTGAGTGAGAGAGAGACAGACAGACAGAGTTTTTTTTAAGTTTCCTTGGCAGTAAATTTAAAAAAGATATAAGTTATGATCCTCCAGAAGAAGCCCAGGTGTCAGGAAGGTAGACACCTATTTACTCTAGGTAACACCACCCTAGAGCACACGTTAAGTTATGATGACCTGGGACTGAGGGTCAGTGGGACTGAGGGTCAGTTGGACTGAGGGCCAGTTGGACTGAGGGTCAGTGGGACAGAGGGTCAGTGGGACTGAGGGTCAGTTGGACTGAGGGCCAGTTGGACTGAGGGTCAGTGGGACTGAGGGTCAGTTGGACTGAGGGCCAGTTTGACTGAGGGTCAGTGGGACTGAGGGTCAGTTGGACTGAGGGCCAGTTGGACTGAGGGTCAGTGGAACTGAGGGTCAGTGGGACTGAGGGCCAGTTGGACTGAGGGTCAGTTGGCCTGAGGGCCAGTTGGACTGAGGGCCAGTGGGACTGAGGGTCAGTTGGACTGAGGGCCAGTTGGACTGAGGGTCAGTGGGACTGAGGGTCAGTTGGACTGAGGGCCAGTTGGACTGAGGGCCAGTGGGACTGAGGGTCAGTTGGACTGAGGGCCAGTTGGACTGAGGGTCAGTGGGACTGAGGGCTAGTTGGACTGAGGGTCAGTTGGACTGAGGGCCAGTTGGACTGAGGGCCAGTGGGACTGAGGGCCAGTGGGACTGAGGGTCAGTTGGACTGAGGGCCAGTTGGACTGAGGGTCAGTGGGACTGAGGGTCAGTGGGACTGGGGGTCAGTTGGACTGAGGGTCAGTTGGACTGAGGGCCAGTTGGACTGAGGGTCAGTTGGACTGAGGGCCAGTTGGACTGAGGGCCAGTGGGACTGAGGGTCAGTGGGAATGAGGGTCAGTGGGAATGAGGGCCAGTGGGACTGAGGGCCAGTGGGACTGAGGGTCAGTGGGAATGAGGGTCAGTTGGAGTGAGGGTCAGTGGGACTGAGGGTCAGTGGGACTGAGGGTCAGTGTCTCGGGGAGCTTTGGTCTGGCAGTGAATGCACTTAAAGAGAAAGCCTGAAGAGCTTCCTATGCAATAAAAAAACATCCTATAAAACAGAAAATAATAAATGCGCTGTAAATTGTCAATATGGAAACAGATTTTTTTTCCCCCAAAGTAGGGGTGTGAAACAGGGCTGCAGTCTCAGCCCCACCCCGTTTAACATTTATATTGATGAACTGGCAAAATCTCTAGAACAATCAGATATCCCTGGTGTCACCCTCTCTGACACAGAAATTAAATGCCTACTTTTTGCAGATGATCTAATATTATTAGCTCCATCTAAGGAGGCATTACAACAGCAACTGGATCATCTGCAAAACTTCTGTCAGACCTGGGCTCTGACAGTTAATCTGAAAAAGACTAGAATCATGATCTTCCAGAAACGACCCAGGTGTCAGGGAAACCCAAACAGGTTCTTACGAGGCTCCACTGACATAGAACACACACACAGCTACATATATTTGGGGCTAATAATTACCTCTACAGGAAATTTCAATCTCACTATTAATGATGTCAGAGACAAGGGAAGAAGGGCTTTCTATACTATAAAAAAGTCTTCAAACATTGACATACCTGTTAGAATATGGCTCAAAATATTCAAATCCATAACTGAACCAATGTTACTATATGGTAGTGAAGTGTGGGGTCCTCTTGTAAATCAAGACTTTGAAAAATGGGACAAACACCCAATCGAAACCCTGCACACTGAGATTTGCAAGAGCATTCTCCGAGTACACAGGAACACACCCAACAAGGGATGCCGAGCAGAACTGGGCCAGTTTCCCCTGTTAATAACGATGCAAAAAAAGAGCAATCAAATTCTATCGACATCTAAAAGCAAGTGACCCCAACTCCTACCATCACAAAGCTCTCAGATACCAAGAGGAGAACAAAGAGAGGAGCCCCCTCAGCCAGCTGGTCCTAAGGCTCAGCTCAGCCAGCAGCACAAGTCATCAGGACAGCCCTCACACAATCTGGCCCAACCTAATTATAGCTGAAGACAAATAAAGTTACATTAACCACTGGACATCGATCACAAAAACTCAAAGCAAACTTCAATGTTACTTGGCTCTAAACAGACGGTACATGATGGCAGACTACTGACCACCGTGACTGACCAGAAACTGAGGAAGACATTGACTATGTACAGACTCAGTGATCACAGAGACTGGCCGACACAGGCAGACCTGCTGCCCAGAGAAGACAGGCTGTGTCAGCTCTGTCCAGAGAGACAGGTGGAGACAGAGCAACACTTCTTGCTACAGTGTAGCACATACGAAGCCTTATGAACAAAGTACTTTACAAAAATTAAATGTAAATTCCAAGACTTCAACACACTCTCTGACCAGACCAAAATGACTTGGACACACTCTCTGACCAGACCAAAATGACTTGGACACATTCTCTGACCAGACCAAAATGACTTGGACACACTCTCTGACCAGACCAAAATGACTTGGACACACTCTCTGACCAGACCAAAATGAGTTCGACACACTCTCTGACCAGACTAAAATGACTTGGACACACTCTCTGACCAAACCGAAATGACTTGGACACACTCTCTGACCAGACTAAAATGACTTGGACACACTGTCTGACCAGACCGAAATGACTTCGACACACCCTCTGACCAGACCGAAATGACTTGGACACACCCTCTGACCAGACCAAAATGACTTGGACACACTCTCTGACCAGACCGAAATGACTTGGACACACTCTCTGACCAGACCGAAATGACTTCGACACACCCTCTGACCAGACCGAAATGACTTGGACACACCCTCTGACCAGACAGAAATGACTTGGACACACTCTCTGACCAGACCGAAATGACTTGGACACAGTCTCTGACCAGACCGAAATGACTTGGACACAGTCTCTGACCAGACCAAAATGACTTGGACACACTCTCTGACCAGACCGAAATGACTTGGACACACCCTCTGACCAGACTAAAATGACTCGGACACACTCTCTGACCAGACTGAAATGACTTGGACACACTCTCTGACCAGACCGAAATGACTTGGACACACTCTCTGACCAGACTAAAATGACTTGGACACACTCTCTGACCAGACCGAAATGACTTGGACACACCCTCTGACCAGACCGAAATGACTTGGACACACCCTCTGACCAGACCGAAATGACTTGGACACACTCTCTGACCAGACCGAAATGACTTGGACACACTCTCTGACCAGACCAAAATGACTTGGACATACCCTCTGACCAGACCAAAATGACTTCGACACACTCTCTGACCAGACCAACATGACTTGGACACACTCTCTGACCAGACCAAAATGACTTGGACACACTCTCTGACCAGACCAAAATGACATGGACACACCCTCTGACCAGACTAAAATGACTTGGACACACTCTCTGACCAGACCAAAATGACTTGGACACACTCTCTGACCAGACCAAAACGTGTCAGGTCATGTGACAGCCTGAGGGACAAGCAGCATAACACATGGCAGCTGTAGTCTCCTCACCCCCCATGCTCCACCTTCTGATCTACTTCTGTTTCTCTATTGTCATGGCTGTGTCATTGTTTCTTTACGGATCGTTACAATGTTGTGTTGATGTTCATCATTAGTGTTACTGTGTATCGTTCAAACTGTAGTTTTGATGCTTTGGCAACATTGCTGTAAAACGTTCATGCCAACAAAGTCCTTTCAATTGAATTGACACACACACACAGACACAGACACAGACACAGACACACACACACACACACACACACAGCGAGAGAGAGACAGAGACAGAAAGACAGAGAGAGACACACAGAGAGACAGAAAGACAGAGAGAGACACACAGCGAGACAGACAGACAGACAGACAGACACACACACACACACACACACACACACACACACACACACACACACACACACAGCGCGCGGGGGGGGCGCGCGCGGGGGGGGTAGTAGTAGTATAAATTCTACTCACGGTAGTTTAAGGGTAGACCTCGCTGTTGTGTTCTGCCTCGGGGACCGCAGGGTTCTACTGGGTAACACGCTGCATTTCCTCCCTCGTCCTCTTCCACGATCCTCTCTTCCCGCCCAGCCGTTCAGAAACAGCAGCCCAGCCCAGCCTGCCCCCCCCCGTCTCTCTGTCTCTGTCTCTCTGTCTCTCTGTCTGTCTCTCTCTCTTTGTCGCCCTAAAAGTACACTTCTTCTTTTCAACTCCCTCGCTCAATGAATCTAAACAGGAAGCCCCCCTCTAAACCAATCAGAGCGCACAGCTGAGAGTGACGGGTCCGCTGGCCACACAGCAGTGAGAAGGGGGCGGGGCCAGTTTCTTAAAGAGACAGGGGCCGCAGTGGTCAAGGCGTTTTTTAAACATACTTTACTTATTCGTTTTTTCTATCATGTACAATCGTTTTTTACATTGCAACAATAACATTGTCAGAGTTTCAGTACAGCGGAGAGTCAAAACACAAGAAGCAATAATCATAGTCTAAATATAATAAATACAATGCAAAAAAGAGTAAATAAGAGGAATAAAATAAAATAAATGAACGTGGAAAGGCTGACACAAAAATAAACTTATGAGGTCGATGGTCAGATGATGATAATAAGAGCCACTATGTCAGGAGTCTTTCAGAAAAAACAGCAATGCAAAACCAAGCAGTTCACTGACCTAATGTGTGTCATATTTTCCAGGATGAGAGATGTTTTCGTTGCCTCTTTGTTTGAAGTTATCTTGGTGAGGGACTTGAAAAGAACATCACACCAGTGCAACATAATTGAATGTTGGGCTTGGAGCCTATCACCTTGGATTTGTGAATGTGACATTTACCAGACAAACGCAGAATGTTGAGAGCGTCATCTACAGGAGATGAGCCAGTACTGCAATCAAGGAACAAGACCATACCCTCTTGCATACTAAGGAGTAAAGTGTCAACAGTGAGTAATGTCTGTCCATAGCGTAGGGGGATAAGGACAATTAAGGACTGAAGGTAACGTAGTTTCTTCTTCTGTGTTACAGAATGAACATTTCGCTGAGATTTCTGCTTTAAATCAGCATAAACACGTGTTACATGGGTAATGTGTATGTAGTGGATTCAAGTGGATTTCTTTGACTTTACTGGGTATGAAGAACTTGCTGGACTCAGAACATACTATATCCTACATTTATATTTTCCTTGACAGACACTGGGAAGACGGCTTCCAGATACAGACGCTCCAGGAACACGTCTCACGTCAGCGTTCTCCGGATGGGCCTGCTATTGCGTTTGCGATCAAGCAGGTTTACGCCCCCTGTTTTAGTTTTGGGGAGGTCTCCAGAAAAAGGGGTGCTCATATCATCTTACCTGGGCGACAGCGGTGATGTTGCTCTTCTTCTCTTCCTCAGTGTGTTGGCAGAACTAGAACGTGCAAGGCCCGGTTTTACTGGGCGTGTTGGAGGTTCTCCGGGGGTTCTCCGGGGGTTCTCCGGGGTTTCTCTGGAGGTTATTTTGGGGTTCTCTGGAGGTTCTCTGGGGGTTCTCCGGGGGTTCTCTGGAGGTTTTACTGGGCGTGTTGGAGGTTCTCTGGGGGTTCTCTGGGGGTTCTCTGGAGGTTTTACTGGGCGTGTTGGAGGTTCTCTGGGGGTTCTCTGGAGGTTCTCTGGGGGTTCTCTGGGGGTTCTCTGGGGGGTCTCTGGAGGTTCTCTGGAGGTTCTCTGGGCTTCCTTCAGAACAGGACCGTTGTGTTGTCTTGTGACGTATCACGCAGCCGCTTTGTCCTGCAGTAGAGTTTAACGCAGAGATATAAACTAGGCAAGGTGACAACTGCTGAACCGCTGTCACATATGCTAATGAAGCTGTCTTGTACATTAAATGATTATGTTGTAAATATCATTCTCATGTTATATGTTGTCATCAGATAAACTGCATCCGTTTTAAATTCACCAAGACTCACACGGAAGTGACATCATAATCAGTTAAGCGAGTCAGAAGTCAGAAACAGTAAAACATAGAGAATTTTATGCTTAACAAAGCTGGACAGTCTATAATAATGATGCCTAAAGACATTATTGCTAAATTTGAATGTGAAAATAAATCTTTAAATTACATGAAGAATCTTATAATTGCACTGGGTAAATGTCACATACATAAAGCGAGGTTCTCCGGGTCCCTCCCAAACCTCGGTGCTTTTCCGGTCGAGTTCAGTGTGTATTTAGGCACGTCGGCCCTGATGACGAATAAAACAAGGGAACGCACACCGCCTTATTTATTATAAGCAACTATTTTCTGTAGCCCTGATAAGTTTCACTGACTTTATTTAGGTTATTGTTTATCACCTTTAGATACTTTATGCTTGTTAATTGTTTACTTTGCATATTTAATTGATTATCTGCCTTTTTCCATTTCCACTTGAAGAAATTTGAATTATATAAGAATGTGTTACACTTAGCTAAAAAAAAGTTCGTTGTGACCTTCAGACGTTGAAAATATGCGATGTTTTGAACATTTAAAAAAACACTAAAACGTGTTTCTGAGGTTTTAACTGATACCTGAGCTGACGTTGGAGGTAACAGATAATAATAACTTAATAATAATAATAACAATGTAACCGGTTATTTTCTTGCCCGGTGCGGGATTCGATACAGTGTGTACTGCACCACAAGGTGACGTCACTAACCGCTCGGCTAAAGGGTCAGACCCGTTAGCTAGGGACTAACGTGTCTTATTAGTAGTTTACAGTCGTCACCCTCCCCGGAAGCGCGCCCTCGTGCTTTGTTCTTCCCGCGCTCCGAAGAGACTTCTGAGGATCTGCACACTTCCGGTTCCCACCGCTGCCACCAATGTAAGCGGTTATTTTCTTGCCCGGTGCGGGATTCGATACGGGGTGTACTGCACCACAAGGTGACGTCACTAACCGCTCGGCTAAAGGGTCAGACCCGTTAGCTAGGGACTAATGTGTCTTATTAGTAGTTTACAGTAATAATAATAATAATAATAATAATAACGGGTAATAACAATGACAACAGGCATTAACGTCAAAACAAGCGGATCTGTTGACATGCCACTGTTTCTTTGTTATCACAGAATAGAACAGAACAGAACATTCTTTATTAGTCACTTTGTGTGTACATACAAATGAAATGTACTCTCTGCATTGAACCCATCCTAGCTGTGTAGCCAGGAGCAGTGGGCAGCCGCCGGGCCTTGCACCAACTCCAGTTATTTCTTCCCATTGCTTGGGTCAGGGGCACATGTGAGGCTGCACCCTAGATGGCGACACTGTGTGGTGCTCTATAGTGTCCCCTGGCAAGAGTTTCTGTTGTTCGGTGGCACAGCGTACCTGAGACGGCCACAGAATCCTGTTGCTTTTTGCCAGAACCGCTGCCGAGTTGACAAACAGTTCATGCCGGAACCATGGTTTACCCTTTCCGTGTACCGACAGCTGGGTAGACTGTGCCCGGGGGTTTGAATTCAGAGTTACCTTCTCCTCACCTTTGCCTAAAGAGGCATCAACCCACAAGACAGCGGGTGGATTTGAAATCAGAGTTCCCTTCCCCTGCCCCAATGTGTTGGCCGGACTGGGCACCATGGGAAGTACCGTACGGGCATGCAGGAGGACCAGGTCTACCAGTAGGGACGTCGTCCTTAGCCAAAGGGCCCTTGCTGAGGTAAGGTGCTACCCCTCTACAGCCTGTGGTTGCAGTTTAGCATCTTACCCAGGACAGAGAGGTGAATCAGGTCACGAGGGTTGTGTCCTCGTGACCTGATTCACCTCTCCGTGATGTTCTTACCCGCTCCTCGTGCATAGGAAGGGTTAAATGCTATAATTTATCCAAGATAAGAACAAAATGTCACAAGCTGTTCTGTCACTAAAAGTGCATTAGATGGGACCTCTGTAGTATTCCTGTAACCTATCACGTTACAGTTGATAGACAGGATATGACATATGACGTACAGTTGATACGACAGGATATGACATAGCACGTACGGAAGTACTGGAGGTCAGAGATGTCATGGGGATGCCCCGATGGAGTTCATTAAAGACAAACAGTTTGAGTAAACTGCCTCATTCATTATGCCGTATCAATGAATACGACACCTCATTCAACCAAATCCCTCGGGAGTACAAACATGCATAAAACACAGCAAACATTTTGGAAAATGTTTTTTATTGAGAAACAGCAATACAACAGTACTGTAGAATAACAGAATCCTTAACAATTAATATCTATAATCCAACTGAAAGACACGTGTTGTACCGCTATGCCGTCCATCTCAGCCAACAAGGGAGAAATAAATGTCTGGCTGACTCCTTCCCGAGTCATGCCCCCTTCCCGAGTCATGCACCCCCCCCCCCCCGCCGAAGCTCCAAATATTCGCTGTGTGTTTAGCCCTAATGTGTATTTACGATTGTACATTTGTATTGCACATCAGGTATGTGAGTGATACATCTTGACCACAGGGGGCTATTTACAAACTAAGTGTCCACTATTGCCCCATGCTGTTTGGGACGGATGGCCTGTGAGGGGAAAACTGCTCCTGTGTCTGGTGGCACATTGCTCTGTAGCGCTTGCCAGAGGGTAGGAGTTCAAACAGACTTGGACATGGGTGTGGAGGGTCAGTGCTGATTCTGCCTGCCCGTTTCTGGGCTGTAGCGGTGTACAGGTGCTGCAGAGTGGGTAGGGGAGAGCCAGAGACCTTTTCTGCAGTAATTCCATATCTAATGATGCTCTCTAGGGGCGACACGGTAGGTTAGCACGGTCGCCCCACAGCAAGAAGGTCCTGGGTCCGAGCCCCGGGATAGTCCAACCTTGGGGGTCGTCCCGGGTCGTCCTCTGTGTGGAGTTTGCATGTTCCCCCCGTGTCTGTGTGGGTTTCCTCCGGGTGCTCCGGTTTCCTCCCACAGTCCAAAGACATGTAGGTCAGGTGAATCGGCCGTACTAAATTGTCCCTAGGTGTGAATGTGGGCCCTGTAATGGCCTGGTGGCCTGTCCAGGGTGTCTCCCCGCCTGCTGCCCAATGGCTGCTGTGATGGCTCCAGCATTCCGCGACCCTGAGAGCAGGATAAGCGGTTTGGTTTGGATGATGGATGGATGGATGATGCTCTCTGGGATTGCCTATGATCCGGATGATCTGGCTGCACACAGCCTCAGTCGCCGTAGAAAGGAAAGTCTGTGCTGCAGTCTGTTGCAGAGGTCATCAGGTTGTGTTATCCAGCAGAGAAGGTTGTCTAAGTGGACATCTACGTACTTACACGACGACACCTGAATGATTGTCCCATTTTTGATGAACGATGGCTCATGGTCAGTCACTTGCCTCGGGTCCAAGAGCAGCTCCTGTGTTTTGGTGACGTTTAGAACGAGATGGGTGGTGTCATCACTTGGTGAAGGAGTCTCTCTCATCATGGGACCAGGAAGTGTCCATGTCCTTAGGGAGAAGGCTCAAAATCACAGCATCATCAGCGAATTTTTATAATATAATTATTTGGGTGCACTTTCCTGTGGTCGTTAAACCCAGCCGCTGAGGATGCACATGCCAGTGCATTCTTAGTGCCTGTCCCAAGCCCGGGGAGGGTTGTGACAGGAAGAGCATCCGGTGTAAAACCTTTGCTCATTCATTCATTCATTCATTCATTCATTCATTCATTATCCAAGCCGCTAATCCCAACTGGGGTCGCGGGATGCTGGAGCCTATCGGAGGGTTTCCGTGCAACGTCATCACAGAGATGCGTGCGCAACTAGGGGGCAGGAAGCAGCTACAACGCAGAGCTTTTACCCAAGATAGAGCTCAGATACAGCAGAGATGACGTGCAGTTGTTGGGCAATAAACTAACCGCCAAAAGGACGGGAGGAAAATGTTGAACCGCTTTGGCAGCTCTCAAAAGATGATGCATCTCATAATCTTTTGAGCGCCACCAAAGCGGGTTGCCCTCTGACTGTGCACGCACCCAGTAATGTTTGTAAACAAGAAACCCGTCTATAGGCTCCAGCATCATTGGTCGGCAGGCAGGAAGACACCCTGTACAGGCCGCCAGTCCATACGCAGACACGGGGACAACATGCAAACTCCACACATAGGACGACCCGGGACGACCCCCAAGGTTGGATTACGCCGGGGCCCGAACCCAGGACCTTCTTGCTGTGAGGCGACCTGAAACTGGTCGTTGGTTTCGGTCGGTGTGCCTCTGTATTGTTTATAAGGGTGGGGGTACCTGCAGTCAGTTTGGACTGAAGAGACCACTTGGTTGAGTGATGAAGCGGAGCTGTCAGTGAGCGTTGTGTGCAGATGAACTGGTTCAACCTTCTCTGATGTAGCTGATTACGCTAACAGTAGCCCCAGCAAGCTCTCGTGCATGGAATATGGACCGATCTACGCATAAAGACACCCCCTTACTTTCTCGACTGAATCATCTGTCCCCACAGTAACAGTCTTATGTTCAGGTTTACTGGCCTTGAAAACCAGGAGGGGATTGGATATACGGTATTGTGGTCTGAGTTGGAAAGCGGGGCTTGGACTTGGCAGAACATGGACTCTTCATGTTACCGTAGCATTCACCTGAGGTCTTGTTCTTTCGGGTGTCGCATCGTACATACTGTAGTGAATTCGGGGGACAACGCAACCACAGGAACTGCTGCGGCCGGGAAGCGAACCCGTATCGCCCGCACCGCAGGAGGCATCGCTAACCGCTAGACTAAAGGGTCAGACTTGCGAGCCAGCGGCCAGCGTGTCTTCTTATCCATGCACGTTACAATACTGTTCAGAGCCCGGCAACACAGTCTCTGGCTTACAGGGGTTAAAATGGCTTAAAACCTAAATGGGTGCCCCAGCTGCTCGTGGTCAGCAGCTCTAGCTGCGCTGCCACTGGGTGGGGCAGAAGCAGCATCTATGATGGCATTACCAAACTGCCTTGGCAGGTAGAGGGGTCTCAGGGGTACACAAAGCACTTCTGTTGGGGCTGCATGCAGTGTCCCTCACGGTATACTGTTAGCGCCATTTGTCCCTCACAGACACGCACATGCCCCCTCCGTCCGGGGCAGTCGGAAGTCACCATCCAGGTGGAGCAGAGTCAAGGACTCCTTGGTGTAGCCAGGCCTGAGCGACCACCACGAGATTAGATGCCCGGTATTCAAGCAGCTCATTCTGTTGGTGCGAAGCCCGCCCATCTGAGGAGAGATTTGAACACACGTTCAAAACAGCTGAAGTCTTGTGAATGAGAACTGGAGGGACCTGAGAAAAGACCGTCACAGTAGTCTGGCCTGCTGGAGATCCAGGCCTGGATACATTTTTCAAGTCTTATTTGGACTTGAATCCTCCAATTCTTGCTGTCTTTAAGATGATAGTGGGCTCATTTTGTTAGGGACTTGATGTGGCTATTAAGATTACAGCAGGTGGCTTTATTCTTCAGAGGCAGAGAGTCCAGATGACTCTCAGCCATTCTTCTTGGGAAACAAAGACAAGACTCTCAGGTCAGCAGAAGTGAATTTCAGGTTCCCACCATGTGACCAATGCATTAAAAAAGGGAGACAAACTCACCCTGTTGGTTGGAGCAGGATTGGCCTGAATTTCACCTGGTTTTTCTTAAACTCCAGCGGCCCCTGGTTCTTACAGATACGGCTGTGCACTGATAATTCTGCTGTACGCCATGTTTTGTAGTCCCCCCCCCTTTTTTTTTCTCCACATGTGGAGTCACCAGCCGCTTCTTTTCACCTGTCACTGAGGAGTTTCACCAGGGGGACGTAGCGCGTGGGAGGATCACGCTGTTCCCCCCTCTCACCCGAACAGGCACCCCCGACCGAACAGAGGAGGCGTTAGTGCAGAGACCAGGACACATACCCACACCCGGCTTCCCACCCGCAGACACGGCCAATTGTGTCTGTAGGGACGCCCGCCCTAGCCGGAGGTAACACGGGGATTCGAACCGACGATCCCCGTGCTAGCACGCAATGGAACCGCCACGCCACCCGGACGCCCTGTTTTGTTGTCTTTAGAATGCAATGGAGCCGCAAAGACTGACTGCATGGACACGTCCCCCTCCTCTGCATGTGCTGGCAGGTCAATGTAGTCTACATTACAAGGTAATGGTCACGATTGTGTTTGAAACCTTGTCAGAAGTGTTTATACGACTCAGTTGTCACTTCTGGGGATACAATCACTGTCTGATTCGTCCCCCAGGTCTTAACCAGGGCAAAGTAAGGCAAGCTATTCGAGTTAATTGAACCATTACTATTAACTAAAAATATGGATTTGATGTCATTAAAATTTGATACACTTTTTACAATGAGTACATATTCTTGGGAAATATATTGAAATAAAACTTTCCATTCAAATATTTAGCAAATTATTCATATTATGGAAAACACTCCATCATGGCCACTTTAACCGTGTCTTTGCCACAGCTCTGTCTCCGTGCACAACAGAGGAAAGCATCAAATTAAAGCTTCACAACAAAGTGGAAGTCCCTGTTGGCTGAGACAGCAGCAGGACTCCTGAACAGGACCTGACAGACAGCTGCCACTGCTAGCTGACCTTTACCGAACACTGACATGTAATAGCTAATTGTGCTCGTTAAGCTCGTTAGTTTAATGACTTACTTACTTACTGTTACTTACTGGACTGGGCTAAGAACACTGATGCCCTCTACAAGAAGGGACAGAGCCGTCTCTACTTTTTGAGGAGGCTGAGGTCCTTCAGCATCTGCCAGACAGTGCTCAGGATGTGGTGGGAGTCGGTGGTGGCCAGTGCTCTGCTGCTGGCTGTTGTGTGTTGGGGCAGCAGGTTGAGGGTAGTGGATGCAAACAGGCTCAATAAACTGATCCGCAAGGCCGGTGACGTTGTGGGGGTGGAGCTGGGCTCTCTGGCGGAGGTTTCTGAGGGGAGGATGCTGGTGAAGTTATGTGCCATCATGGACAATGTCTCCCACCCACTCCAAGACGTGCTGGTCGGGCACAGGAGTACTTTTATTGATAGACTCATTCTGCCGAAATGCACTACAGAGCACTACAGGAAGTCACTCCTGCCTGTGGCCACCAAACTGTACAAGTCCTCCCTCCTGTCAGACACTCTGACAGTCATCAGACTGGCCCTCCCACTGGTTTTACCCTGGCGGGGGTTGGTTTGTGCTGCTTGTTTCATGCTGCAGTAATAGATAGGGTGTTGTATGCTGGAACATGATGAACACATGTTTACATCCTTTATTCCAATTTCTATTTCTTATTTTATCTTCTATTTCTATTTATTTCTATTTTCTCATTTCCATTTTCTTGTTGTCTTGTATCTTGCTAGTTTTTCTTTACTGGAGCACGAGTGTCTGTAGTAGGACCCAGTTTCCCCGCAGGGATGAATACAGTTTTCAGATTCTGGTTCTTGGACGTATGATGAGACAACACAACATCGACCTTCACTGCTTTGCTGACGACACCCAGGTCTACATTAAAACGCAACCCCATCCCACCAACACAACCTCCACCCTCAACTCCTGCGTCATCCTCCACCCCTGCCTCAACCGCCACCCTCAACACCTGCCTCAACCGCCACCCTCAACACCTGTTTCATGCTGCAGTAATACAGTGCAGATAGGGTGTTGTATGCTGGAGCATGGTGCACATATGTTTGTAGATTCTGTTCCTATATCTATGCATCTCTTATGTTGTCTTTTATTTCTATTTGTTTCTGTTTTCTTGTTATTGTGCATCTTGTTAGTTTTTAGTTTTTTCTTTACTGGAGTGTGAATGTCTGTAATAGATCCCAATTTCCCCTCGGGGATGAATATTCTGATTCTGGTTCTGGTTCTGATTCCTTGCAAGGCTAAAAGCACGGGACCAGCTTCTCTCAGAATGGAGCGGAGCCACTGTTTGACAGTTAGCTTAGCTGGCAAAAGTTGTTAGCCAGTGAGCTAATCTTGTGTCTCCATGGCAACACACTGACACAAAGCGGGTTAACAAGATGGCAACAACTTAAAGAGGTCTGATTGAACACCCATTACAGACTCGTTTATTCCAGGAAACACTTCAAAATGGTGAATTACTTTTCTGGGAAACTGGTTCATGTTTAGCAGATGGTGTATTTGAGTACATCATGTGCCCATCAGAACCTTAACATTTATCTGTCTGTCTGTCTGTCTGTCTGTCTGTCTGTCTGTCTGTGTCTTTCTATCTGTGTGTGTGTCTTTGTCTGTCTGTCAGTCAGTCTGTATGTGTCTGTCTGTGTCTTTCTATCTGTATGTGTCTGTCTGTCTATATGAAAAGTGGAGAATAACATCACACACCTTTGTATTTTATTTGATTTAAACACAACAATATTGATAAATTCTCTGACGTGTAGATGTTCTCCAGGTGTTCTCCAGATGTTCTCCAGCATCATCCCAGTTTGTATTGACAGTTTATTGTCCTCTTTCTGTTTCTTTTAGCTTGCAACTTCCTGCTTTAGGTTCATCTTACAGTTGGTACTAGTCATTCATATCATGGTTACAGAGACACACGTTGCCCTGTGTAGACTTCATCCTGTTCTTGGTTCTGTTGTGTGTGGTGGGTCTGGGTCTCAGGCTGCCTAGGTACAGCCGCCAAAGAGCAGGTCCTCAGCAAAGACGTCCAGCTGATGCAGAGCTTCTGAACAGACCGGGTCAGTGCAGTGTTTGGGCCACGGCTCCACCAGCACCTCAGAGTCTAGAGGAAACCGGAATCTGAAGCAGAACAACAGAACCAGTTAAGTCCACAGACTGTAGAACAGTCCACATATAGAGTCAATGCACAGAAGAGCAGAGGCATCCACACTATGTTATTAATGTAATTGCAGTCATTGACCACTAGGCGCACTCGTTACTTTTGTAATGTGATTAAGTCCGGTTAAGTGATTAAGTTCCGGTTTTGTCTTTTATTTCCACTTCCGGCTTCGTAGTTTTT